>CM060916.1:944849617-945549117 GCA_030737875.1 Allium sativum | reverse complement strand
CATCAAACCACATACAACCTTTTCTATAGTGCAATCAAATAAGCCCGTGCGTTTATGGCCATGCACGTCTATCCCAATTTAGTGAACGCTCTAGAAGTTCTGTCCAAAACTCCATAGGAAACGACCACATTTCCACATTCACACAGGTGAGTCTATCAAGAGTACTCCTGAAGGTAGGTACTCCGCTCCAAATAGAGTATAGATCTCATTAAGAGTTTCTATTAACTCATCCTCTAATCACTTCAGGAATACGTGCTTCTTAGTTTATTAAATAGCATGTTCTACTTCTATCACTACACAACTTGTTTTTACCTATTGAACCTATTTCTTGGGATCTCCAGTCATTTAGGTCGGGTTACCATTGTGCGTGATTCCACAATCTCAGGGCAATAGTCCCATTCTTTTAGAATTATTAAGGACTTTCTTTCTGGTCAGTCCTTTCGTCAAAGGATCTGTCAAATTATCATCACTTCATATGTGATGTCCTCTAACAATACTGTGCATACGACTGTCATTTCTTACCGTTGTATTATCGGTTCTGTTTTTCTTTCAATAGTCGTCAAATCTTTCATCACTATATATGTGATGTTCTTTTACAGTATTGTGCTTACGACGTCGTTTTCTACCATTGTTATAACGGTTCTATACTTTTTGTAATAGCTGCGGAACTATCACAATCGATTACACCACTGGTATCTATCTTTCCCGTATAAGGATCTCAACTAACAGATTTCTTTAGTTCTCTGCTTCTTCACTAGCTATGGCTAGTGCTCTTATCTCAGTCACTATAGTATACTGAGTCAAGATATTCTGTTTCTTAGATTTCCAAGAAACAGTTCTTCCAGCAATGCTAAATATATAGCCACTGGTCGCAATAGAATCATCAGATAAAATATTCCAGTCAGCATCGGAATATCCTTCAAGTACAGCTTGAAACTTTTCATAATGTAATCCAAGGTTCATGGTTCGTTTAAGGTATCTAATGACCCTTTCAATAGCATGTTAGTGCTCTATACCGGGTCTACTGGTAAATCTGCATAATAATCCTACGATATTGTCAATGTCGGGTCTAGTACATTCAGTGGCATACCGAAGGCTGCCAATGATGCTCGCAAAATCAGATTGTCTTACACCTTCATCAGTGTTCTTAAATAACTTTACACTGAGACCATATGGTGTATATGCAGGTTTACAGTCAAAATAATTGTATTTCTTTAGAGTATTCTCATTTTAATGAGATTGATCCAAAGAAAATCCCCTTTTTACCAAGTAATCTTAATACCAAGGATTACACTCACCTCACCTAGATCTTTCATATCAAAAATTGGCATTTAATAAGGATTTGACTGAGTTTATGGCATGAATGTTTGACCCAAAGATGAGTAGGTCATCTACATAAAGGCTTATAATAGTGCAAATGTCATTCTCAGATTTGTAATAAATGCATTTGTCACTTTCATTAACTTTAAAACCATGTGAAATGATTAAAGTTATCAATTTTTTTTTATGTCATTGTTATGTGCATGTTTTAAACCATATAATGGTTTATCTAATTTGCATACTTTATGTTCTTGACTATGTACTACGAATCCTTCAGGCTGGTCCATATGAATTTCTTCTTCTAATTCACCGTTCAAAAATACGGTTTTAACATCCATTTGGTGTATTAATAAATTATGAATGGAAGCAAGTGAGATTAATACACGGATGGATGTTATTCTAGTTACAGGTGAAAAAGTGTCGAAGAAATCTATATTTTCTTTTTCTCTAAAACCTTTAGCTACTAGTCGTGCTTTGTATTTATCAATAGTACCATCAGGTTTTAGCTTTCTTTTTAAGTACTAATTTACAGCCTATAGATTTACAACTAGAGGGTAAATATGTCAAATGCCAAGTCTTATTGGATTTCAAAGAATCCATCTCATTATTTATAGCCTCTCACCAAAAATCGACATCTAAAGAAGATAAGGCCTCTTGGAGGTTTAAGGGACCCTCCTCTATAGTAAAATCACAAAAATTCAAACCAAATTCGTTTACGGTTCTTGCTCTTTTACTTCTTCTAGGTTCAACTTCAGAACTTTTATTAAGTTCTGTTCTAATAGGCGTACTTGATGTGCCCCCACTATTCCTTAATTTAAAAAGAAATTTCGTTTCATAAAAATTGGCATCATTTGATTCAAATTATATTATGTGTATTTAGGTCATAAATTCTGTATGTTTTGCTATTAACAGCATAGCTTATAAATACACATTCGTATGATTTACTTGCCAATTTTATTCTCTTAGGGTCTGGAATGCGAACATATGCTAAGCAACCCCAAGTTCTAAAGTATGACATATTGGATTTATATTTCTCTAAAATTTCATAAGGCGAAATTTTATTCTTAGATTTGGGGATTCTATTCAGAACATAACATACAGTCTATAAAATATCCCCCCACTAATGTTTTGCTGCAGCAAAATTTAATAAAATGACAATTACTAATTCGGTAAAGGTCCTTTTTTTAAGCTTTACCTTCCATTTCAGGTGAAAATGGTGCAGTTCTCTTATGTACAATATATCACATAAAAAATCCAGAATAGAATTTGATTCATATTCTGTTCCTCTATCACTATGTAGTCTCTTAATTTTCCTGTTTGCTTGATTTCAATTTTGAATGTTTCAAACATATCAAATGCATCACATCTTTAAGAATCAATGTCTTTCCAATCATATGTTTTATTTTCATATTACCAGTCTCTACAGCTTAAGTGGTGCGAGAATCTCACAACACACTTTCTGATCGTCAACAACCGTGTATATTGTGAATATATCACGATCAAAGCAAACATGGCGAGAAACACCGATGTCTACCCACCAACCTCTGATTCACCAATAAGGTGAATCTCAGTAATCATAGCCGTAAGAGGCTCCTCAGTCAGGTTAGCCTGCGGTGCAGGGCCTGGCCTGTTCCAATACATTCGTGTCATATGATCTGGTTTTCCACAGTTGTATTATAGAATAACTGTCCAGAATCATTCATTTGGGTTGATTGCTGCTGTCATTTATGGTTTCCTTGCGGATTCCATTCTGTTATTTACTGGTCGGTTGTTGATGCTTACTATTTTTAAGAGATGTTCATATGTTTGAGAATTTATATTTTCTCATAGGAAAATATTCATAAACTCAGAGACTAACATAAATTATCCACATGTATGCAACAAAGGTGTTCTATATTCTATCTTTTCACTTGTATGCATATAAACTATGTCAATTTATTTGATGCAAAAAACCTATTCATCCAATTAATGACAATTCTTAAGGACATTATCAAATAACATACACATTCTATTAATGTCAAATTTTTAGTGACATTTCCCAATATTTTATGTGTTCTATTAATGTCAATTCTTACTGACATTTTTCAAATAATCATATGCATTTCAAATGTATTGACCAATTATTTATTTTGGCCACTTCTTATCTTCCCTAAAAATATATATAAATAAATCGAGAGATTTATGCATCATAATACAGTCTGAATATCACAATTCATGCATTTCTACTTGCTCAACCTCGTGGTCATCACTTGAGTGTGTAATTACATTTAACCATTTATATGTGCTTCGGCATTCACAACCAACTTAATCAGCATTAACAAAGCACATTACTGTATAAGTTATCATACTTCAAACGTCACATGGAGCAAAAGAAACGATAAAAAATTAAAACCATACCAGGCATTAAGTTGCAAGTAGGAAACAAATTCTGAAGCTTTACTTCTCTTTATGGCCGCGCATCAGCTCTCTCAACTCAACTATCTCATCTTCACCGTACATGTATTTCTTCAGATCCAGGGTATACCCGAAAGATCAATCAGGCCAAATTATTAGATCTGAGATCTTTAGTGAATATCGAGAGTGGTAGCTGCGGTCTGGTATGTATAGATAAACATAGAAATGAATACAGCAAACCCTAGACGGGTATCAGAAATGAGCGAGGTTGAAGATGTTTGGTCGCCGAATGTAAATGAGGCAGTCGAAGCCATTGTTTCACGAATCGTCTTCAAATTGTTGGGAAACAATGACTGAGTCGCGGACCAGGTCGCTCTCTTGAAGACGATTTAGCGATCTGGTCGGTGGTGCAAAACCAGTTCGTACTCTCGCCGCCACCTCTAGGATAAAACAGCCTCGTAGAACAGTAACTGATTTACTTGCACAACAAATCAGTACTGATTTGCGCTTTCGAAATAAATAACTGTTCGAAAATTTCTATGAGAATATTTTAATGGCCGAGGAGAAAAAAAATATTTTTTTCTATACTAATCTCATCTACAACTGAAGATAATATATAGACGGGGATTAGAGTTAATCGAAAATACTGGGCAGTAGGAGAAAATAGGATCTGCTGAAATACCGGGTCAAAAGTTTACCGCTTCATGATAAAGTCGGCTCAGAAATATTTTTCATAAAAACGGTTTGAAAAAGTCAAGGTTTTCTGGTCCAACAATATAAGTGTCTACACCACATATCCAAGGCCCAAGCCCAAGCCCAAGCCCAAGCCCGAACCGAGCCGGGTCGAGTCGGTCGGTTGCGCGCGCGTGTGTGGTGTTCATGATGCATGGTCTCCCTCCTCACAACAAAGCATGCATTGGGAGCCCAAAGCCCCAACATGACTTCTTAGAAACAAGTATAAATACTTGCATTTTCTTATAATCCCATGATGTGGGACTATTCACATATAGGAGTCATCATACACTTATTTCTATATTTTAAATAATTCACATAAATTTCGAACAAACCATTTGATTGAGTGCTATAGCCGAATGTAGCGTTCACAGCCCATTTTTGGTCATAGTAACTACTATAAATAACCCTATATATAGGTCCACTATTTTTCCCCTCCATCTTCATTTCATCATCTTATTCTGTAGAACTCAAAACTGAACTGAGAAAAGAAACAAAAACTGCTTCACTTTATTAACTTGGACTTACAGCAAAACAACGGCTTATATAAGCCTTACAAGATAGATAAACGGTCCACGTTCTTATAAACTAAAACGTGGTAACACATGCTAAAGAAAAGGTCAAAAACATAACAGCAAGTCCCTAAGAAAAAGGGATTATTAACAATATTTTCAGGTAAAATTAAACCAAACTTATGTAACAAACGACTGCAACAAATCCTCCCCTAAACTGTATGCAATGTGCATTCAGTTTAAACGTGGCACCTCACGTATTCATAGCAGATTTTGTAGCTTGAGGAATGTCTCCAGTTTTAGCGATTTGGTCATGATATCAGCTATCTGTTCATTTGTACCACAATGAACCAAACTCAGTATTTCTCCTTAGTAAGATGATCACACAGAAAATGGAACCTTACGTCAATATGTTTGCTGCGACCATGTAGGACTGGATTCTTTGACAACTTGATCGTCATGCAGCAGTTTTGAGATATTCCAATCTTCTCTAGCAGCCTTCGAATCCGCACAATTTGGCAGGCATAGGAAGCTGCTGCCACAAACTCAGCCTCGATGGTAGATAAAGTCACTACTGGTTGCTTTTTAGAGGCCCAAGACACTGCACCACCACTTAACAAGAATACATAGCCGGACGTACTTTTCCTATCATCAACGTCACCAGCATAATCACTGTTGGTGTAACGCTGGTACTCTCCAGCTTCCCTTTTATAGAAAATTCCTAGATTTACGGTTCCCCTCAAATGCCTCAAAACACGCTTTGCGGCCCGCATATGTAGAGTAGTAGGACATGTCGTGTACCCGCTCAAAAGACACACTACAAATATTAGATCTGCTCTGGTTACAATTATGTACATTAGGCTCTCAATCAACTGTTTGTACTCTGTGGCGTCGTTTTTTACTCCTTTGTCATCTTTTGTCAATCGAACACCAGGAACTATAGGGTTATTCACTGGATTGCTATTTTGCATGCCAAATTTTTGAAGCAACTCCCATGTATAATCCTTCTGGCTTAAGTAAACTCCTTCAAATGTTTGCAAGACTTATACTTCCAAGAAAATACTTCATCTCACCTAAGTCTGTCATGTCAAACTCATGCTTCATGGAGTTCTTAGAACTTTCAAACATGCTTGGGTTATTCCCAGTGAAGATTAAATCGTTCACTCAAAGACACGCAATTAAAAGTTTACCATCATGCTCTGACTTGACAAATAGAGTATGTTCGTAACTGCGTTTCTCAAATCCCTCCTTAAGAAAGCATGCCTCTATTTTGCTGTACCATGCCCATGGTGTCTGCTTCAAGCCATATAATGCCTTCTTCAGTTAATAGACCTTGTGTTCCTCTCCCTTTCACTCATATCCTTGCAGACAACATAATAGCCTCATTGAGTTCACCATGCAAGAAAGCGCTTTTGATGTCAAGTTGATATATATATATTCCAACAGTTTTGAGCTGCTAGGGCTGTAAATCAACCTGATGGTATCCCACTTTGCTACAGGAGCGAAGACCTCTGTGTAATCAATTCCTTGCTGGCGTGCATATGCTTTTGCAACCAATCGAGCCTTGCATTTGTCAACAGCGCAAGATTCATTCAGCTTGGTTCTAAACACTCATTTCACGCCAGTTTTCTTAGCCCCCGTAGGTAATGCAGTGAGATCCCATGCCTTATTTCTTTTGATTGCTTCTATTTCGGAGTCCATTGCACTTCTCCATTTTGCATTACTGATAGCCAAAGACTCGAAAGTTTTCAACACTTGGTTTGATTCCGGTCCACATCTCCTCAGATGTTTTGTCTTGTACAGCTGATGTCGGACTTCTATTGAGAACATGAGCTGTCCATTTTGCAGCTTCAGGCCAGAAAGTCTTCGGCACTTGTCTCTCACCAAGCATACTTCGAACCATGTTCATAATAGTTCGATTCTTACGCTCAGCCACCCCATTTTGTTGGGGACTATATGCCGTTGTAATTTGCCTGCTTATGCCATTTATCTTACAAAAATCATTGAATTCATGAGAGGTAAACTCCCCTCCCCTGTCAGTTCGTAAACAACAAATAGATGCACCAACTTCCTTTTCAACTAGACTCTTATAATTCTTAAACACAGCAAATGCTTCAGATTTCTCAATTAGAAAGTATAGCCAAACTTTTCTACTATAATCATCTATAAAACTTAGGAGATACCTTTTGTGACTGTTGGAGACTGGCTTGATGGAACCACAGATATCAGCACGCACAAGCCGCAAATTTGCCAAAGCTCGCCAGTGACTTCTTTTTAGAAACACCTCCTGTTGGAAATTTTATGTGAATTATTAAAATATTGAGATAAGTGTATGAATAGCTCCCTTATGTAGTCCCACATCATGAGATTATATGGAAGAGGCAAGTATTTATATTTGTTTCTAAGAAATCGTGTTGGGGCCTTGGGTTGTTGTGAGAAGGGAGACCATGCATCATGACCACTACACACGCGCGCACGACCGACTTACTCGACTCGACCGGACCCGGTTTGGTTCGGGCTTGGGCCTTGATTTTGTGGTGTAGACACTTATATTTTTGGTCTAGAAAACACTGTGTTTTTCGAACTATTTTTTAAATATAGAAAATATTTCTGAGCCGCAAGCTTGACTTGAGCTTTTGACAAGAGGCAGTCCTTTCACCATCTTTCTGTACCGCAACATTCTCAAACTTTTATAGTTCAAGTGCCCAATCTTTGATGCCACAACATTGAGTCTTCGTCGGTAGTTGCTTGCAGGCAGACGATGTTTCTTGCACAGCACTGACAAGAAGCACAAACATTATTTTTGTTTCCATTGTGAATCCAATCATATTTTGATCGTGCATGCCCATACTATAATTGGTCAGAAGCCTCCCATTCAAAGGGAGACTATCGAATTTTTCAAAATTTCAACATTTGTTTAATTTATCGGAAAATTAAGGTCTCGTTTGGTTTTTTCATTTTTAGTTTTGTGTTTAAGGAAAAAAAAAAAAAGTGTCCATCGTTCATTTTGCTGGAAAACAAATAGTTTTAGAAAATAAAATTAACATGTAAAATAGAAAAGATATATTTGTTTGTTTTTGGTGTTTTGGGAGCTAACCATGGTGCGAAGAACAATCCGACTCCTCTGACATCCGCTGATCGTCCTTGTGGCTAAGAATTGCACATTATTTTCTTACATCTTGTTAATTCTTAGTGCAAGTTGAAGATACAAAACTCAAAATACAAAACTAAACCAAACGTGCTCTTGTATATTTTAGAATCAAAGCAAATTTTCAGAAAAATTATTGAAAGCTATACGAATTGATCACTATGTTTTTATTGTCATGCGCTGCATTTGGATGAAATGGATGAATTTTGAATGTAATACATCGTGTAGAAGTAAGTCGAATCAATTAAATGCATGCATTTGGATATAACTAAGTTTAAATGTTGAACAGGTTTTTTAATTGCATGCATCTAACATTGTTAAACTCTGTTATTAACATTAAACAGGTTTACATAGTAAAAGCAATCCCAAGCGGGAAGAAGGCCAGTGGTTAGAAGAGAACTTAGTCAATCATGTACATCCAGGTTTATATGCTTTGGTTTCTGATAATTATGACAATACAAATGTACCCTTCTGAAAGGTGTTAGAACATGAAACTTTAATGGTTGTTTGGTGTCTTTGACTATGTCTGCTGCACTGGGCTTATGTTTTCTCTTTCTCAGACAAACATGTAACCATTTATGGTTGACGGTAAAATGCTAGGACGTTACTTGCTTTCTTCGCAACAAAGTGACTTTTTTTTTTTTTTTTTTTCAATTCTATTGTTTATATCGATTTCCTATGTAAAACGGTTCATTTTCTGGACCTTCCTACTCACAATATTTTTACTTCTTTATAGACAGTACACCAGTTGGCTTAAATAAATAATATTTGAAGTGTTATATATCAAATTAGTGATTCGAAGTATTTTAGAAATTGCAATGAATATTTATGATATACTTTTCTTTTAAATTATATCACATCTTTTGCTTTATATCTATTGATTAATAATAAAAAATGGATTTTATTGTGAAGTACAAACTTCACAAATTTTTTTAATTTTAAGGAAAAACTCAACAAAATTTAGTTATAAGAACAAACATCAAATAAACAAATGAAATCATCAAATAACAGTAATAAAATCCTATCTTTTTGAATTTGCTATGCCATTAAAATTCTCTAAAATCGTTAACTTCTTCAAAACAATAACCAATAAAATCGAATTAGATAATGTAGAATTTCATCATATTTTTCAAATAACTTTAGCTATGCAAAACAATATTTGGACAAAAAAACCTACTAGAAAATGAATGTATTGAAATATTGGACTATTGTCAAAGTGCAAAAGAAAATTAATAAATAAAAAGGCAATCAACAAAACAAATATTTAAAACTGATACCTACATTAGATAATTTTGATACCCACAGATATAAAATTGATACCTAATAATATAAAACTGATACCAAAAAACTGCTACTATATTAAAACAAAAACGATATATAACCACTACAAAAACTATTTACATCATATAATGTTTGATTAAAAAGAAGCAGTTTCATTCAAAAGATGATGTTGAATGCAATAGTACAAATTCTATAAACTACATAATTTAAAACAAGCATACTCATAACTTAAAAAAGCTGATGCTTTGAAAAACAAAAACTGGTACCCAAAAACTGAAATAAAACAAATTAAACACAACATTACAATTTCATTGAATCTAATGTAAATAATGTAACTAAATGTAAAAAAAGCTAAACAATAGTCGAACCAAAGATTAAAAGAAATATTTCTTCACTAATAACAAAAAATATATATAAAAAATATTAGCATATTGTCTTTAGGAATAAATATTTGGTGGGCTGTCCATGGGCTTGAAAAAGCCAAAAATTTTGTCTTCGCCAATATTTTCCTGAATAAAAATACAAAAAACTAGAAAATAAAGTATACAAATAAATATATGTTTAAAATTGTTGGAAGGTGACAAATGCATAAATTTTTATTGACAGTGGGATTATGTATCAACCTGCCTTTTCGTATCATCCAAGTTGATAATAAAACCAATTCAAATCATTCGAAACAACATATTGTTTTAACTATGGCGTTTAATAAAATCAAATCACAGAATACAGACATATATATTATAGATACAAAATACCATAATAACTTGCAGCGAAATAAATAGCTTAGTAGTTCATGAAAACACAAACATATATATTATAGATATAAAATACCATAATAACTTGCAGCGAAATAAATAACTTAGTAGTTCATGAATCTAATCTTAAAATCTCAAAATCAAAATACATAATATTAGAGTCATAATTTAATATATTAGAAAATTTTCAGATAGATAACTGCCTCGTATATAAGCAAATGATAGGAATAGAATAACTAAACCACTTAGATAGCAATTGACTGATAGATAATATGATGAATCTCCAATAGGTCTCCAGCTATTAAAAGATGCATCGCTAAAGCTGAACTCTTTAGTCTGAACTAAGCATAAAGCCCAAAACAAAACATTCGAGTTAAGATTAACACTCTCAATAGTAAATCAACTCAAATGAAATGCTTAAAAGAAATACACTAGTAACTTAAAGATGTTGAGATTGTCATCCTCTAAGGATCCGTCAAACTACATATTATATAATATAATATGCTATTATAACAGTGTCTACATAAAGTTTCTATTGAAAATAACGTAAGCATGATTACCACTATTTCCCTAACACCGTTTATAATGTCATGGTTTATATTGATATTATAAAGTCCACCCTAAACTAGTGGCTATCAGAGTACAGTACAAATCAAAACCGTAGAGGGCTCGATCATGATAATATGACAAGACATCATAGACTATACCCAACAGTAGGATTCTACCGGGTCACGGATCTAAGCTGGTAATAACGCATAGCCGCACCTACCGCCTACCTTTAACAATACTACGAAAATCAAAGGACCCCAATCAAATCACAAAGAAATGGATGGTATCGAAGAAATATATCTGCTAAGAAGAGCAAACTCAAATGGTTTGGATATGACTTCTGTTTTAGTCATTTTAATTATGACCCGAAGGCCAAGGCTATCCATCAATGTTCTCTTATTTCATTTCAGTAGCGTTCGCCAAACCAACCTACTTCATTCTGGATTCTCCATAAAACAGCCCTCTCAAAATGTACCTAAATTCCGATCCAGAAAAGACTTATCGATGCTTAGAACAATTTTAAATGGATCATTGGTTCCTAGAAGGAAATACTAAAACAGATACCATAGAGCAATCTAAACAAACTCAGAATCTCACACAGTGGAAGAGATAAAATATAATATATGAAAATAGATATAGCATAAATAAAACCGTCACAAATATTAGATACAACAAGCATAAATAACAATTGATAAAGGTACATTAATAAAAATACCAATACAACATGATAATACTAATACTAATACTAACACTGACATAAAATAACTAAAATCTTCGTTATAGGGCTCCATTTCCAGGACATCACTACTCATCACTGATTCATGTGTCCTCGCCTACTAACCTGTTTATGTTAAGAGAAGGGAGGTCAAAACATAAAGTTATTATGAATGAAAATCCTATAAGTTTAGGTATGACTATTTCCTATATTTGGTAGTGTAAATACTTCATGCTATGTCTACGCAAGCATTACACTCACGCACACACAAAATCAATCATGTGAGGCATACATCCTTACAGTCATTCAAGGCCTGCATGTTTATCTAAGGGTGGACTTCCTTATAGTCACTTAATACCCCACGATGAGGGATCTACTTATTCCCTTAATTCCTCATCCCTAACGCCAACGTTATTAAATACATACTCTCATTATAGGTCGAGAGGTAGTAACAACCATTTAATACTAGGTTTAGGTAGGACAACAACATTTTTTAAGACCATCCTAGCGGACCATCTTCTTATTATCTAGTTGTTTCAATGGGTGAACTCTTAGCCACTAAATACTTCATGTGACACCCCATATCCATTACTGTCACTCTTTAACAGAATGCATTAAGCCTCGTGAAGCATTATAGGTAAACCAAAACAGAAGCATCACAATTATAAAATAACAACGGAATTTAAAACTTTATTTTCCAAATAGAAACATCGTGGTCCGACTTCAGTTACAACATAAGTCTGAAATGCAAAAAACCAGTTACATCAATTTAAAGTATATGTCTTGTACTAAAATCATCAGAGTACAGTAATATAAAAGCATAGTCCCTAAAGATATCCATATCAGAGAAGACATGAAATCAAAGCGATACATCTAAGCAGCTCCAAGCAGAATGAAAGAGAGAATCCTAATCAAGCCTGAGTATTCCCACCCTGAGAATCTTGGGGGGGGGGAGGAAGAGAGAGAAAAAGAAACAAAACGGGTCAGACATAATGTCTAGCGAGTCCGGTTACTTTTAGCATATAAATAAGTAAAAGCATCATGACACGCATATAAACTGGATGAGAGAGACAACAGTATCATAAGACATGTATAGCAAACTGAGCAGGATAAACAGAACAGAATATATTGCGCTTCTCAAGTACTTTTCTCTGCAGCAATACTAGTATAACAGAAACAAGATTATCCCAGCAAGAAAAGATGGTAGACTTAGGTGTACTTCTAGTGAGGGGTTTTACCAGATACAATAATAACAGACGGCCCAACAGAAATGACAGATGTTACCCCCAACAATAATAACGGGCCCCAAAACAAGCAAGACTAGATGTATCCTAATTAGTACCCTAATCGGTCGACTCCTTACCCTGTAGATACCCTGTGTCGGCCCCACAGTAGGATGTATCACTTCTAAAGTGGCAACCCCATTTTTTAACGAGATGCACAACCATCTACTTATGTCACAACATCTTATTATCCCAACGCAAGCAGATTCATGCATGCACATGAATCCGACGGAGTGCGCCATCAACATCCCCACTTAAATGAACCTCTTACAATCAACTCAGTAAGCGTGCCCAAACCCTGACTTAGTTCGGGGATGGGTTACTGACTGATACAGGCACCACATAACAGATGATACAAGCTTCCCCCTAGGCTTGCATCCCCACTACTAGAATTTTGACAGGTTATGCCTAACAGTTTAACAAGCTTGCATAACCCCAACATATAAAACAAGTTAACTTTGTCAGGTTTATATATATAACCTGCCCCCATAGTTTTAACAAGATTAACTTAACTCCCACTGATTCAAGCAAGTTTACTTAACTCCTACTCAGTTTTGACATATTCATGTAACTCCCACAGATTTAAACATGTTAAGTATAACAGGTTAACAAATTATTATCATTCATACATTTATGGTAGTTAATGCACTAGACCTCTCACATTATGTAACAACCCGTATTTCGATAACATGATTAAAGACGAGAATCAAGGCAGAATTTAATTTTAAATTCTGAATCAAGTGAAACGGGCTATGCCATTGCGTTCGTCTCGGAAAAATACGCGAAATAGAGTCCGAGTTTTCGAAAATCGGAGTCCGTATGACCAAGATATGGCCTCGCGAAGTTTCACGAAAAATTCCCAAATTAAAGTATACTTAATTAAGTGAAATGGGTTGCGCAGAGAAATATATATATTGATATATATATATATATAATTGAAAATTAAATAAATAAATATGCAAAAATGTTCAAAACAGCGAATTGGGAGAGGGGAATAACCGAACCGGCCGATTTTTGAGGTCGACCCGAGTCCGCTGGGTCGACTAGGGGTTAATCCAGGGTGTTTGGCTGTCAACCCGTGGGCCGATTCGCTCAAATGCAGATTTTGCATTTGGATGGTTCTCATGGTTCATCTTTAATCTAAAGGCCCTAGATGGTTCCTACACTTGACTTCTTCCCCAAGACATGCTTTGATGGCTTGGATTGAATCTAGGTTTAATCCTATGGCCTAAAACACTTGCCTTATCTATAAATAAGACCCTAACCTATCCTAAATCCTCATTATTCATTCATGCAACTAAACTATGGCAAAATTTCTACTCTCATGGCCTCCACTCAACTATCCTAGCCTCCACTTCATTTCTATGAGAGGTTTCATGATCATGAGAGTGTTAGAGAGTCCCTATGTTAGTATGAGAGCTTCTCAAGTTGATTTCAAGGCAAAAGCTATGATCTTTGTTCATAAAGATGGTGTTTTTAGTGATTTGGTGCATCCATCTTTGGGTTTTTGGGTGATGGCATGCATAGGCTTCATCATAAGCTTTGGTTTAATCGATTTAGGCCTTCATAGCAAGGTAAGCCCTTCCCTACTCTTAGGTATTAACTATGAAGTTAAAAGTTCATGTTGAAAGTTTGGGTTTGATCATTGAGAATGATGCATGTTATCATGTTATGCAAGTTTATGAAGTCATTATCTTGATCTTATGAGCAAAAAGCCACAACCTTTATGTTGAAATGTTGCATTATGCAACATGAGAACCTTCATAATCTTTATGTCAACTTGCATATGAAGTCATAACCCTTATATGATGATATATGCGAGTTACTAGTCATCATTCCATGTCTTTTGTCACCATGATTCGCTTATGTACCAAGTTTGGGTTTATGCATGTTTTTGTGAGGCTTAAGAATGTAACATGCAAGCTAATGACCACATTTGTGCCTCATTCGCCACCATGATTAACTTGTGGCTTAATATCCATTTTTGTCATGCCTTTGCCAAGTCTCTTCTTTTAATCCATCACGTTGTTGCAAACGTATATGCGAGTTTAAAAAGTTGGGGTCACATTATGGGGAAACATAATGACATGAATATGGTTTGGGTAAATGGGTATAAACATGACAACATGTAACGTTAAATATGACATGTGTTTATACTTGAAAACATAACTTGAAATGTAACATGGAAGTTGACATGTAAGTATGCATAAAAACATAAGCTTGGGAATTTACCTATTAAGTTAGGTCTACCCATTGGGAATTTACCTATTAAGTTAGGTCTACCCAATTGCTTGAAAACTTGACTATGAACATGACACTAGACTAAACATGAAAGTGGCAACTCGAGGTTGGGTTGAGTTTGCAACGTAAAACTACCCGGAACCGACCGGCCTAACTAGTAGTTGCAAACAATAGGACTCAATGTGAGAAGTTGGTCATGTTGTGCTTGAACCCGAGGTTAGACCAAGTTGTGGTGTAAATCTACCCGGACCCGCCCGGCTTAACTAGTAACCACAACAAAGTCTAATGTGAGAGGTTGGGGTGCATTAAATAATTAATGCCACATAATAGGGTTAAGTTAATTTGATTAATGAGGCTTAACCAAATATGACATGGACAAATGGGCTAAGTAATTTGATTAGGCTAATGATACTTAACAAAACATGACAGGGTTGGGTAGGTTAAGTAACTTGATTTGCCTAACGACACTTGACCATTTTTATACGACGAGGGGACGGGATTAAGTTAACCAACACTTAATCAATCCAACACGATAACTTGATAAGGTTAAGTAAATTTTATTAGTAACACTTAACCGTTTAATACAGTTAATGTATGGGGTTAAGTCAACTCAGACCTAACTAATCTAAACATGGTAATTGGACGGGGTTAGGTTAATTTACACTTAACTAATCCAACTCGTTAGTTTGATGTGGTTAAGTGACCCATACTTAACCAATCTAACGTGAAAACATGATAAGGCTAAGTCACGAATCACTTGAATACGCTTGACCAATTTGACTCGGTAATTTGACAAGGTCAAGTTAATTTATATAATTAACCAATCCAAAATGATAATTAGACGAGGTTAAGTTATGGATTGCTTAATATACTTAGCCAACTTGACACATGGTTTGTAGGGTTAAGTCTTGGACTTGGATACTTAGCCAATTTTGACATGGTTTGTAGACGGGCTAAGTTATGAACTTAAGTGACACTTAACCCATTAGATAAACCCTAATTCGGAGGATTAGGTAAATAACCATAGTTAACAAGGATTATGGAAATAAGGCTAAGTGGTAAACCTTAGTTAAGGGAAACTAAGTAATAATTCTTAGTCAAGGAAATTTGGACCATTTCTTAGATAGATTAGTAACCCGATACGTTAGGTCAACGTTTAAGTATGCGTGTAGGAGCAGGCTATCTGATTTAGATAAAGGCTCCAACGAACTGGGTAACGAAGCAGCGGCTTCGGGGAACGTGAGGATATTCTTGGGATCCCTCTGTGAGCTGCCAGGTCAATATACTAGGCTCACGAGAGGCTGAGGTCTGCGGTAGAAGAACCAAGAATATGCCTTGGTTGCTATGCGAGCGACCTAAAGACTGGGGTGGATAGCAGTGAGTCGACGAATACATAAGGTGCCCGAGATAGCAAGTTCGTCGATCATCTACCATCTTGAGTCAAGCGTGTACGTACGGAAAGGCAGGGAACACCCAACAGACCATAATTGCTATCTAATTATGGGTGAGGTAGGCCGTAGGATGTGGGCTGGCCGGAGTGTAGTTCTCATGCAAGATTTTCTCTTGTGTTGCCTTTCACTAGTTGAGGGAGGGGTCTCGTGGGACCATAGCCACGTGTAGAAAAGCAGACCTTAGTATCTGCATCGGCAGATAAATCTAAAGCTCCCGACCGAGTCCTGTATTTCTTGTTTTGCCCTGTGACAGGACTCGGAAGGCACGATGTGATACATGTGCTTACAGTTATAGAAAAACGATTCACGATGAATGCGTGGGAAAAAGGGGCGCGGTTGACGGTTAGCGTAATCCCTAGTGGCCTAGGTGGTTTAACCCAAACCGAAATACGAAAGCGTGCAATAGGTAAGCGTAATCCTTAGTGGTGCTAGGTGGCGTAAGTCCTAGTGGTTCAAACGATGATTCATATGGAAGAGCCTAGCTAGAACAAGGGCGACAGTCCAAACGACTTCAAGGATAAAACGTTTACATGAGAAAGCCCGTACGGCCTACGACAAAGGACTGATCTTATACATGGAAAGAAACATATGAGTGGGAAAACCTACATATGCTATATATTAGGTTGACATGGACCATTACATGACATTGGGCAAGGGACATTCATGGTTAACACGTGACGCGGGTTGGGATACTAGTACGAGAGGTGCAGAGCAAATATACATGTTAGAACCAGGAAGAATATACGGAATAGATACCGTGGGATGTTAGACGGGGTAGATACCTTGGGATAGTATACTTGATAGAAATCTGACGATGTGATACTTTGATTTATCATGACACCGTAGTTTATCGCGATACCTTAGTTTATCTAAGTTCAATAGTTCATCCTGTTATTTTGATTTAGCTTATCTATCTTGTTGTCATGCTTATGTTCATCTCAGCTTCTCATGACAGTTAACTTTACTAGTTTTTATACTAATAGTAGATAGGGCTTACTCAGTCTTTTTGACTGACCCGTTTTGTTTCGCCTCTTTTCTTCCGTTTCCCCCCAGGTTACAGGGAGGAAATACTGCTGTTTAGTTCGGACTTCTTCTGCTTGAAGGTCATCATGGATGGCTTGGACTTTTCTTGGCTATGGCTACTTTACTGTTTTTACTTGGGGAATAATTTATGAAAATGTCTTTATGCTTCTTTACTATTGCAAGACAGGTTTTGATGTACTCTGATGTAAAAGGCTTTAGACCTTATTTATTCATGTTAAGAAAGTTTGATTTTACTTCCGCTATTTTATATGTTCTGTCTTGTGATATTTCTGTGCATGTTTACCAATAATGCCCCTCTAAAGCTAGTGCATTCCTTTGCGAGTGACCCTAGCGGAGGCGGGGTGTTACACGTGGTATCAGAGCAGAAGGTTACTAGACTGGGCAAAAGTTTTTAAAGACCTTCTGAAAATTATTTGGAAAACCGTTTACAAAGAAGCACTTTTCAAGAAAATTTTCTTTTAAAAAGAAAAAGGCTATTCCCCAAAGGCCATTAGCATTATCCTTGTTTCCTTGATTGAATCTCTTTTCCTTTCTTTCCTCCATCTGTAGTCACAGTGGTTTTGACTGCGACTAGTCTTTCTAGCTGCGTAAGTGTTTTCCGTACGATGGAGGTGGTTCTCGAGAGACCGTTGCAGAGTTATGCATGAAAGGATAGTAAGAACAAGGATAAAGGATACGAGCTCAGGGATAAGCAACATGTTGGTATGGCTGAGTCCTAAAAGGAGGGAGAAAGATGAACAATGAAACCCATGACGAGAGAGTACCTTTGGTATGGTGAAACGGGACGGATAGTTAAGTATCATGGAACAGGGACAAGATCATCGGGAGGGCAATAGTATACTCTCATTTCTAGGGTACCTCGGAAGGAGGGTAACGATCTTGTTAAAGGTTTAGCTCTTCTTCTCTATCATCCCGTTAGGACTTTGTTTTGATCATCGTATCATTTAAGTCTGCTTCGATAGTTGAGTCTCTGCACCTTAAGTACTAGCGTAATAGAGAATCCCATTTTTGTCTCCAAGTCCTATTGGAGAATCAGTCCATTTATACATGACTTGTTTGGATTTGAGAATGTCTATATCAAGTGTTGAGCTTGGAAATAATGCTTATGTTTATAAGTTGTGGATGGATTCTAGGGATGAAGTGGTTATCCAATAAGGGGTGCCACTCTCGGTTTTAGAAGGAGGGTAGTTAGACTCTTGGCTTGCTTTGGTAATACCCTTGAAGTATCGCGTAACCTTTTGGGTTCTGTCATGATTAGTTACTTAGAATCCCTAGATGCCTTTGTTGGAAATTAGAAACCCGATCGAATGGTGTTCGCTAATAAGACGGATGGTTTACTTCGATTATGTATGGGTTATGGGAATTACCCTAGTAAGTGCGCACGGTAACTTGTTTACTTTCAAGAGAAAGTTTTTCTACGTGGAATACCTTATGGTACAAGGTCCAGGATTCACTAGTGAATTTTGAGGGCTCGCATGGAATAATGTGTACGCAGTCCTGTTTGCGCCAAGTATTCTAGAAGGAGAATAAGTGCAAGTGGAACGAGAGGCGACAAGGAAATGAGTTCCAACTCATGTTATGGAAACAGGAAATAAGAAGCTGCGAAATCGTGAAGTAAAAGGGGCGGTCAAGGCACGATGGAACTAAGCTCAAGGTAATGCGACTCAGGAGACTGAAGACTAAATACGTGCATGATATCTCTTTTGGGAATATATCCTCGATCTCTGTTTTTCTGTTAAGCTTGCTTGTAGGCTATCTTTTATGGATATCCTCTCGGTCCTGTCTCTGTTACAAACCCCATACGGAGTTTGTTTTGTTTATCTTCTCGACCCTGTTTCAGGGAATCTTAGGTAGAACCCTATGGATGTAAACATGTATTTGAAACATGTTATGGTTGATATGGTTGCAAATGGTTGCAAGTGGTTGCTCGTGGATGCGCGAATTTACATTAGATATTAGCTCGACTCGGTCACATTTCATATTGCATATGCACGAGTATTTATACTTGTTTATGGATGAAATTGAATGTGTTATCATGCGGATGTTGCATACGGTTGAATGTTTGTGCACGCATATAGTGTATATGACTAGGACTATTTGCATACATGATGGATTCATAGCACTAAACATATTTTTGCATTCAAAATTTTTTTTCAGGCCTGATCATTAGCATTAGCTAAGGAACATGTACACACACGTTTTGCATACATTCATAAAGCATTAGGAGTCGTCTAAGGACAATGGTTGCTTGTGGATGATGGTTTGAGTAGATGGATGATGGATGGTAGGATATGTTCTTCCTAACTTGGAGATTTCGGGGACGAAATCCTAAAAGGTGGGGAGAATGTAACAACCCGTATTTCGATAACATGATTAAAGACGAGAATCAAGGCAGAATTTAATTTTAAATTCTGAATCAAGTGAAACGGGCTATGCCATTGCGTTCGTCTCGGAAAAATACGCGAAATAGAGTCCGAGTTTTCGAAAATCGGAGTCCGTATGACCAAGATATGGCCTCGCGAAGTTTCACGAAAAATTCCCAAATTAAAGTATACTTAATTAAGTGAAATGGGTTGCGCAGAGAAATATATATATTGATATATATATATATATATATAATTGAAAATTAAATAAATAAATATGCAAAAATGTTCAAAACAGCGAATTGGGAGAGGGGAATAACCAAACCGGCCGATTTTTGAGGTCGACCCGAGTCCGCTGGATCGACTAGGGGTTAATCCAGGGTGTTTGGCTGTCAACCCGTGGGCCGATTCGCTCAAATGCAGATTTTGCATTTGGATGGTTCTCATGGTTCATCTTTAATCTAAAGGCCCTAGATGGTTCCTACACTTGACTTCTTCCCCAAGACATGCTTTGATGGCTTGGATTGAATCTAGGTTTAATCCTATGGCCTAAAACACTTGCCTAATCTATAAATAAGACCCTAACCTATCCTAAATCCTCATTATTCATTCATGCAACTAAACTATGGCAAAATTTCTACTCTCATGGCCTCCACTCAACTATCCTAGCCTCCACTTCATTTCTATGAGAGGTTTCATGATCATGAGAGTGTTAGAGAGTCCCTATGTTAGTATGAGAGCTTCTCAAGTTGATTTCAAGGCAAAAGCTATGATCTTTGTTCATAAAGATGGTGTTTTTAGTGATTTGGTGCATCCATCTTTGGGTTTTTGGGTGATGGCATGCATAGGCTTCATCATAAGCTTTGGTTTAATCGATTTAGGCCTTCATAGCAAGGTAAGCCCTTCCCTACTCTTAGGTATTAACTATGAAGTTAAAAGTTCATGTTGAAAGTTTGGGTTTGATCATTGAGAATGATGCATGTTATCATGTTATGCAAGTTTATGAAGTCATTATCTTGATCTTATGAGCAAAAAGCCACAACCTTTATGTTGAAATGTTGCATTATGCAACATGAGAACCTTCATAATCTTTATGTCAACTTGCATATGAAGTCATAACCCTTATATGATGATATATGCGAGTTACTAGTCATCATTCCATGTCTTTTGTCACCATGATTCGCTTATGTACCAAGTTTGGGTTTATGCATGTTTTTGTGAGGCTTAAGAATGTAACATGCAAGCTAATGACCACATTTGTGCCTCATTCGCCACCATGATTAACTTGTGGCTTAATATCCATTTTTGTCATGCCTTTGCCAAGTCTCTTCTTTTAATCCATCACGTTGTTGCAAACGTATATGCGAGTTTAAAAAGTTGGGGTCACATTATGGGGAAACATAATGACATGAATATGGTTTGGGTAAATGGGTATAAACATGACAACATGTAACGTTAAATATGACATGTGTTTATACTTGAAAACATAACTTGAAATGTAACATGGAAGTTGACATGTAAGTATGCATAAAAACATAAGCTTGGGAATTTACCTATTAAGTTAGGTCTACTCATTGGGAATTTACCTATTAAGTTAGGTCTACCCAATTGCTTGAAAACTTGACTATGAACATGACACTAGACTAAACATGAAAGTGGCCAACTCGAGGTTGGGTTGAGTTTGCAACGTAAAACTACCCGGAACCGACCGGCCTAACTAGTAGTTGCAAACAATAGGACTCAATGTGAGAAGTTGGTCATGTTGTGCTTGAACCCGAGGTTAGACCAAGTTGTGGTGTAAATCTACCCGGACCCGCCCGGCTTAACTAGTAACCACAACAAAGTCTAATGTGAGAGGTTGGGGTGCATTAAATAATTAATGCCACATAATAGGGTTAAGTTAATTTGATTAATGAGGCTTAACCAAATATGACATGGACAAATGGGCTAAGTAATTTGATTAGGCTAATGATACTTAACAAAACATGACAGGGTTGGGTAGGTTAAGTAACTTGATTTGCCTAACGACACTTGACCATTTTTATACGACGAGGGGACGGGATTAAGTTAACCAACACTTAATCAATCCAACACGATAACTTGATAAGGTTAAGTAAATTTTATTAGTAACACTTAACCGTTTAATACAGTTAATGTATGGGGTTAAGTCAACTCAGACCTAACTAATCTAAACATGGTAATTGGACGGGGTTAAGTTAATTTACACTTAACTAATCCAACTCGTTAGTTTGATGTGGTTAAGTGACCCATACTTAACCAATCTAACGTGAAAACATGATAAGGCTAAGTCACGAATCACTTGAATACGCTTGACCAATTTGACTCGGTAATTTGACAAGGTCAAGTTAATTTATATAATTAACCAATCCAAAATGATAATTAGACGAGGTTAAGTTATGGATTGCTTAATATACTTAGCCAACTTGACACATGGTTTGTAGGGTTAAGTCTTGGACTTGGATACTTAGCCAATTTTGACATGGTTTGTAGACGGGCTAAGTTATGAACTTAAGTGACACTTAACCCATTAGATAAACCCTAATTCGGAGGATTAGGTAAATAACCATAGTTAACAAGGATTATGGAAATAAGGCTAAGTGGTAAACCTTAGTTAAGGGAAACTAAGTAATAATTCTTAGTCAAGGAAATTTGGACCATTTCTTAGATAGATTAGTAACCCGATACGTTAGGTCAACGTTTAAGTATGCGTGTAGGAGCAGGCTATCTGATTTAGATAAAGGCTCCAACGAACTGGGTAACGAAGCAGCGGCTTCGGGGAACGTGAGGATATTCTTGGGATCCCTCTGTGAGCTGCCAGGTCAATATACTAGGCTCACGAGAGGTTGAGGTCTGCGGTAGAAGAACCAAGAATATGCCTTGGTTGCTATGCGAGCGACCTAAAGACTGGGGTGGATAGCAGTGAGTCGACGAATACATAAGGTGCCCGAGATAGCAAGTTCGTCGATCATCTACCATCTTGAGTCAAGCGTGTACGTACGGAAAGGCAGGGAACACCCAACAGACCATAATTGCTATCTAATTATGGGTGAGGTAGGCCGTAGGATGTGGGCTGGCCGGAGTGTAGTTCTCATGCAAGATTTTCTCTTGTGTTGCCTTTCACTAGTTGAGGGAGGGGTCTCGTGGGACCATAGCCACGTGTAGAAAAGCAGACCTTAGTATCTGCATCGGCAGATAAATCTAAAGCTCCCGACCGAGTCCTGTATTTCTTGTTTTGCCCTGTGACAGGACTCGGAAGGCACGATGTGATACATGTGCTTACAGTTATAGAAAAACGATTCACGATGAATGCGTGGGAAAAAGGGGCGCGGTTGACGGTTAGCGTAATCCCTAGTGGCCTAGGTGGTTTAACCCAAACCGAAATACGAAAGCGTGCAATAGGTAAGCGTAATCCCTAGTGGTGCTAGGTGGCGTAAGTCCTAGTGGTTCAAACGATGATTCATATGGAAGAGCCTAGCTAGAACAAGGGCGACAGTCCAAACGACTTCAAGGATAAAACGTTTACATGAGAAAGCCCGTACGGCCTACGGCAAAGGACTGATCTTATACATGGAAAGAAACATATGAGTGGGAAAACCTACATATGCTATATATTAGGTTGACATGGACCATTACATGACATTGGGCAAGGGACATTCATGGTTAACACGTGACGCGGGTTGGGATACTAGTACGAGAGGTGCAGAGCAAATATACATGTTAGAACCAGGAAGAATATACGGAATAGATACCGTGGGATGTTAGACGGGGTAGATACCTTGGGATAGTATACTTGATAGAAATCTGACGATGTGATACTTTGATTTATCATGACACCGTAGTTTATCGCGATACCTTAGTTTATCTAAGTTCAATAGTTCATCCTGTTATTTTGATTTAGCTTATCTATCTTGTTGTCATGCTTATGTTCATCTCAGCTTCTCATGACAGTTAACTTTACTAGTTTTTATACTAATAGTAGATAGGGCTTACTCAGTCTTTTTGACTGACCCGTTTTGTTTCGCCTCTTTTCTTCCGTTTCCCCCCAGGTTACAGGGAGGAAATACTGCTGTTTAGTTCGGACTTCTTCTGCTTGAAGGTCATCATGGATGGCTTGGACTTTTCTTGGCTATGGCTACTTTACTGTTTTTACTTGGGGAATAATTTATGAAAATGTCTTTATGCTTCTTTACTATTGCAAGACAGGTTTTGATGTACTCTGATGTAAAAGGCTTTAGACCTTATTTATTCATGTTAAGAAAGTTTGATTTTACTTCCGCTATTTTATATGTTCTGTCTTGTGATATTTCTGTGCATGTTTACCAATAATGTCCCTCTAAAGCTAGTGCATTCCTTTGCGAGTGACCCTAGCGGAGGCGGGGTGTTACACATTAAGTCTACCACTTGTGGATGCTGGATATGTCGGGTGGTTTCGGGAAGACTTCTATCATAATTCGGACTTAACCTTGTGTCTTAGCACTTTATGTGTACATTTATGCACTCGATCCCTCACATTAGATTAACCACTTGTGGATGCAGGATTTTCTGGGCGGTTCCGGGAAGACTTATATCACAAGTGTAATCTAACCTCATGTCTAAGTGCGGTTATAGTTTCTAATTACTGTAAATCTAGACATGTTCATTATTAAACAATTTTTCATGTTTATCCAAGGTTATGCCCCAAATCCCAGTCTGATTCATGATATAAGTTGTGCCCCAAATTAAAGTTTTAGATCAAGGTATAAATTATGCCCCCAAATACCAATCATATTTTATAATATAAGTTATACCCCAATTTATCATTCCCAATCGTTCCCGATTTCATGCATTCGCATATTTCAGCAACAAGCCTAGGCTCGAAGGTAGTCTGGCTATAAAAATAAAAATGGAATGAGGAAGAGAAGAGAACAGAAATAGGCATAAAATCAAAACAGGCATATGATGATAGAAATAGGCATGCCAACAGAATAGGCATATAGTGACAAAATGTGCATAATGATAGAATAGACATAATATAGATAGGCATGTAAGAATTAAACAGAGGGCCAGGTGTACAAGTAATGGCAGATCTTTATATTTATGATTTAGGTTATTAACATGCATAGGTTTATATCCAAACTTATAGATATGTCAAGATTACCATTGAATGTTTATATCTAAAAATAACATGAACTTACTATGACTGGATCTAAAGAACAGAGAATTGACTTTTGATGTTGTAGCAGAGATTCTTTTTGCATATAAGTTATTGTTGCAGAAGAATAAGCTAGGTCAATCTGAGTTGGGGCAGCACCTTGTTGTCTCCAATGTTTTTGATGAATAAAACAATAGAAATGAGGTCCTATTTATAGCCTACGGTCAACGAATCTTGTTCAGAAACGAGTCCACGTTCACAGAAATGGATCTGCCCCAGATCTAGGTGGGGTCGACCCCCGATCGACCCATAGGTCGACACACATGGGTCATGGGGTCGACCCCTAACTGACCTAATTCCCTCCTCCTCCCACTCTTTGATTTTTGATTTTCTGGACATGATATATATTGCTTATATATATATTGCTTATATATACAAACTTCAAACCTTAATATTTTCTTCATACGATGTTCGTTTTACGCAAACTCGGAGTCTATCTTGAGCAGAATTCTGAGACGAACGCAATGGCACAGTCCGTTTTACCTAATTCCCAATATTTTATTAAGAATTTTTAAGTTTATCATTATAATGTTTTTTAAAATTACGGGGTGTTACATTCTCCCCTACTTAAAAGATTTCATCTCTGAAATCTCCAAGTTAAGAAGAATGTATATCTTGACATCCATCATCCATCTACTCATCCACCAATCACAGGAATCCATTGTCCTTAAAAGATTTCTAATGCTTGTATGAACATATGCAAAGGTGTGTGTATATGTCCCTATATTTATGCGAAAAATCAGGCAGTCTACTGATTCAGTCGACCTCCTTAATGCAATGTGTGTCAGTGCCATGAATCCAACATGTATGCAAATAGTCCTAATATGTCATGTAAATGCTATATGCATGCACAATCATCCATCCAAATGCAACATCCATATGATGATACACCCATTTTCATCCATAAAAGAAGAAGAAAATATGCACACGCATCCATATGCATTATGAGAGTGATTGAGCCGATCTTAGTGCCGTGTGTGTGTGTATGCATCCACGAGAAACCATTTGCATCCATCAAACAGAACATGTCTCAAACACATGTTTACATCCATTGGATTTCTACCTAAAGGTCGAAGATTCGATCGATGGGATATACTTAAATGACAGAAGAAAGTACAAACAAAAGCTTTGGAAACGAAGTTAAGAACATACCCTTGAAAAGAAAAGGGTACGAAGTGCGAATCTTGTCTTCAGCCTCCCAAGTTGCATCCTCGTAGTCATCTCCCCACTGAACTTTCATCAACTTTACCTCTCGATTGCGTAGCTTCTTAACCTTAGATCCAAGAATACGGGTAGGAACTCGTCTAACTGTCGCTTCTTGTTCCACCTTTACTTCCTCAAGTATACTCGTCTCAACTATTTCTGCGATATCATGCAAGCACTTTTGTAAATGAGAAACGTGGAAAACATCAACACCGGGCAGTCTCTCTGGTAACTTCACTCTATAAGCCATTTGACTAATCCTTTCTGTTATGGGAAATAGCCCTACAAATCTTGGCCCCAATTTCCCTACAGATCCAAAACGAACCACATTCCTCAAAGGTGATACCTTGATGAAAACCATGTCACCCACCTCAAACTCAATATCAGTCCTTCGCTTGTCTGCGTATGAATTTTGTCTGTCCTGAGCTGTCTTCATGCGTATGCGGGTAAGATCAATCTTTTTTGAAGTCTCTCTAATCATCTCAGGTCCAAGTAGAAGTCTTTCTGTGGACTCCCACCAACAAGTCGGTGATCTACAAGGTCGTTCGTACAATGCCTCGAAGGGTGCCATGCCAATACTAGCCTGATAACTGTTGTTATAGGCGAACTCTACCAATGGAAGATGCTCTTCTCAAGTCCCTCCGAAGTCAAGAATACATAGTCTTAAAAGATCCTCAGGAACTCTATTCATCCTTTCTGTTTTCCCATCGGTCTGAGGGTGATAAGCAGTGCTCAAACACAATTGTGTACCTAATGCCTCTTGCAAGCTCCTCCAAAATTCACTAGTGAATATGGGGTCACGACCACTTACTATACTGGAAGGTACTCCATGTAGATGAACTATCTCATGAAGATAAAATGCTGCCAACCATGTTGTCATCCTCTTACTCTTAACAGGAATAAAATTAGCGCTTTTAGTAAGTTTGTCAACTATAACCCAGATACTGGTGTTGCCTTTCCTCAATCTAGGCAAACCATCAATGAAATCCATGGAGATGCTCTCTCACTTCCACTGTGGGACCTCTAAAGGATAAAGTAAACCACCGAGCTTCCTTTGTTCTGCCTTGACTTGCTGGCAAATCAAACATCAAGAAACAAAGTCTGCTACATCTTTCTTCATCCCAACCCAAAAGAAAACCCTCTTCATATATCTGTATATCTTATCACTGCCTGGATGGGTAATCATCTTATAATGATGGGCTTCCCCAAGTACTGTTTTCAACAAATTCCTAACTTGGAGAACACAAAGCCTTCCATCTTGTCGCAACCACCCTCTATCATTATGGAATATCTATTAAGGTGACTAGAAGTATTCCCTTTACTGAGCTTATCCAAGATGTTTGCTATCTATGGGTCCTCTCTTTGTAAAGTTCCTATCTGATCCATAAGAGTATGTCGCACTTCTAACGATGCCAACATACCAGATATAAGATCTGACAGCCTAAATTCAAAGGTCGATATATACTCCAAGTTATGCCTCTCTACAAATAAAGGACTCAAGGTCATCCTGTGCCTACTCGGTGCGTCCTCCATCATATTACCCTTACCAGGGGTATACGCAATCTCAAAGTCATAAGATGCTAGGAACTTCATCCATAACTTTTTCCTTAAATTGAGATCCTTCTGCGAGAACATGTACTTGAGAGATTAATGATTGGTATACAACTCAAACTTCTCTCCAAGTAGATAATGATGTCAAGTCTTAAGCATGAATACTATGGCAGCCACCTCTAAGTCATGGGTAGGGTAGTTCTTCTCATGAACTCTTGACTGTCTACCTCCATAACATACTACCCTTCCCTCTTGCATCAGAATCATACCAAGCCCTGTACAACATGCATCAGTGTATACTGTGAACACTTTGTTTCCATCAGGCAAAGTCAAGACTGGGGCTGTTGTCAGAGCCCTCTTTAATCACTGAAAAGCATTCTCACAGTCTATAACCTAGGAAAATGTCAAATTTTTTTCGTTAGTCTGGTGAGTGGGGCTAATATCTTCGTAAAGTCCTTAATGAACTTCCTGTAATAGCCTAGTAACCTACTAAAACTCCCCATCTTTGTTGCATTCTTTGGAATCTTCCAATCTTGAACTGCAACTACTTTTGCAGGATCTACTGCTATCTCATCCTTAGAGACCACATGCCCTAGAAATCTTACTTCCTTTCTCCAAAAATGACATTTGGAGAATTTCGCCTTAAGCTGATGTGCTCGAAGAGTTTTCAAAACCTCCCTTGAATGTCAGGCATGCTCTTCCTCTCTCTTTGAGAAAATCAAGATGTCATCAACAAAGACCACAACGAACTTATTTAGAAACTCCCAAAACACCCTAGTCATCAGATCCACCAAATAGGTGGGTGCATTCGTCAGCCCAAAAGGCATGACGAGCCATTTGAAGAAACCATCTAGAGGCCTAAAAGCGGTTTTGTCTATACTGTCCTCGGCCACCCTCAATTAATGAAACCCTGTGGCTAAGTCTAACTGGGAGAAAATAGATGCATCAACAAGCTGGTCAAACAGATCATCTATCATCGAAAGTGGGTGTCTATTTTTCTTAGTGAGCTTATTCAACTCCCTGTAATCCACGCATAAGCGAAGAGAACCATCCGCCTTAATGGCGGAGACTACTGGAGCACCCCATTCAGATATGCTTCGCCTAATAAACCCTTTCTCAAGTAGCTCCCCTACTTGCTTACTGAGCTCCCTCCTTTCTTTCGGAGCCATATGGCGCACAGGCAATGCAATTGGCTTCGCATTTCCCACCAAGTATATATGGAAATCAATCTCGTGCCTCGATGGTAAGCCCCGAACCTCCTCAAAAACATCAGGATATTCACAGGATACTGGTACAGGTCGTAAATCATTGATAGATGCATCAAGTGACTCTAGGAAATGAAGCATGACAGACCCCTTAGGGTCACAAGAAATCTCGAGGGTCCTTCCATGGCAAGTCAAAAGTCTAATGACCCTCCTCTCACAATCCAAAATGACACCATACATGGCTAGCCAATGCATCCCTAAAATCAAAACATAGCCCATGAAACCAAGAACACATGCGTCGCACTCAAACTCGACGCCCAACATAGATATCCTCAAACCCCGAAAAATCATAGACAAATGAGTCGTACCTCCAATGGGGTTTGAGACATCAACGGGATCCAAAAGCATACTAGTACTAAGGTGCAAAGACTCAACCCCAAAATCAGATATAAAAGAATGCGAAGTGCCAGAATCAAAAAGAGTTCTAACAAGATGACTGGAAAGAGAAATTAAACCTTCAACAGAAACTTTCCTACCTCTATCCGGTACACCGACCACGAGAGCATGCACCTGCCCTCTAGAAGATCCTGCCCTTTGGCCCTGTCCTTGCTTCTTCGGGCAATCTTTAATAAGATGTTTGACTCTCCACAATGGAAACAAGAATTCTTCCTTTTTCTACATTCTTTGCTCAAATGACCCACATGTCCACAATTATGACATTTCCTCTTTTCTCGGGATTTGTCGTTCTTTCCGCCTTTCTTTTGCTGTTGTTATTCTTTCTTAGGCCACACTTTCCTGTTTTGTGTTTCATCAATCTTAGCCTCTTTCTTTTCACCTTTATCTTCTTCGTGCGTCAACGCCATATCAATGAGTTTCTCAAACGTCGCTCCTGTTGGAATATGAGACATATCCAACCCATGAAGGGGTTCATTCAATCCTCTAGCAAACCTCAAAACTTTCTTGTGCGGGGTATTCACTAGCTGTAAACAAAACCTCGCCAATTGATTGAACTTATTAACTTACTCTTTGATAGACATGCCTCATTTCTTAAGTGCCAAAAACCTTTCCATTTGCATGTTTTGCTCGGCTTAAGAAAAAAACTTCATCTCGAATCTCTATCGGAAATTATCCCAAGTCTCAATTGGATGCCCTGCTTGCGTCACTTCCCACCAAAATGAAGCTTTATCTTTCAGCTGCCAAATGGCCAACTGAATCTTCCTACGGTCATCAACCTCAAAATCCCAAACAAACCTCCGTCTCTTTAAGCCAATTTCTTGCTTCTACAAAAGTCTCAGTTCCCCGGAATGGCTTTCCTCCCATAGCACAGAAGTTCTTGCATATCTTTAAGAAATTATCCGCTCGTGGAGGAGGAGGAGAAACAACGACTGCAGCTGTGGGAGGGGCGTCGGCTTGGCCTTAGGTAGGTGTCATAGCCTCAAGATACCTACGGAACCAAGCCAGTATCTGAATGCCCTCAGGAATATTCGGTTCCCCAGACATGCTGAAATGAAAATGAAAAGGATTCAAATAGAGAATTGAAATATATTTCATATGGCTTTGGGGAATATGTTTTTCAAAACAGACCTTTTTCTTCTGAAAATGCCTTCTTTTAAAACCTTTTTGAAAACAATTTTCAAAATCTTTTATCCGATCTGGTAACCTTCAGCTCTGATACCAAATATGACACCCCACGTCTGTTAATGTCACTTTTTAACAGAATGCATTAAATTTTGTGAAACTTTATAGGTAAACTGAAACATTACAAGACAAATATAAAATAACAATGGAATTTAAAACTTTATTTTCCAAATAGAAAACATCATGTCCAAATTCAGTTACAAAATAAGTCTGAAATACAGAAAACCCATTACATCAATTTAAAGTATTTACCTTGTACTAAAATCATCAGAGTACAGTAATATAAAACTATAGTCCCCAAAAATAGCCATATCATAGAAGACATGAAATCAAAGCGGTATATCTAAGCAGCGCCAAATAGAATGAAAGAGAGAATCCTAATCAAGTCTGAGTATTACCACCTTGAGAATCTGGGGGAAGGGGAAGGAAGAGAGAGAAAAGGAAACAAAACGGGTCATACATAAAGTCTGAGGAGTCCAGTTACTTTTAGCATATAAATAAGTAAAAGCATTATGACAAGCATATAAACTGGATGTGAGAGATAACAGTATCATAAGACTGGTATAACAAACTGAGCAGGATAAACTGAACAAACATAACAGAATATATTGCGCTTCTCAAGTACTTTTCTCTGCACCAATACTGGTATAACAAAAACAAGATGTTCCTAACAAGAACAAGATGATAGACTTAGGTGTACTTCTAGTGAGAGGTTTTACCCCACTAGAGGTTTTACCCCGTACAATAATAAAAGGCGGCCCAACAGAAATGACAGGTGTTACCCCTAACAATAATAACGGGCCCCAAAACAAGCAAGGCTAGATGTACCCTAATTACTACCCTAATCGATCGGCTCCCTACCCTGTAGATACTCTGTGTTCGCCCCACAATAGGATGTATTACTTCCTAAAGTGGCAACCCCATTTATTAACGAGATGCATAGCCATCTACTAATGTCACAGCGTCTTATTATCCTAACACAAGCAGATTCATGAATGCACATGAATCCGACGGAGTGCGCCGTCAACATCCCCACTAAAATGAACCTCTTATAATCGACTTAGTAAGCGTGCCTAGATCCCAACCTAGTTCGAGGTTCCCCATTTGATACCAAGATGGGTTACTGACTGATAAAGGTCCCATACAATAGATGATACAAGCTTCCCCCTAGGCTTGCATCCCCACTACTAGGATTTTGACAGCTTATGCCTAACAGTTTAACAAGGTTGCATAACCCCTGCATATAAAACAGGTTAAGTTTGTCGAGTTTATATATATAACTCACCCCAACAGTTTTCACAAGATTAACTTAACCCCCACTGATTCAAGCAAGTTTACTTAACCCTTACTAAATTTTGATAGGTTTTTGTAACCCCCACAGATTTAAATAGGTTAAGTATTACAGGTTAACAAGTTATTATCATTCATCCATTTATGGTTGTTAATGCACTAGACCTCTCACATTAAGTCTATCACTTGTGGATGCTGGATATGTCGGGTGGTTCCGGGAAGACTTCTACCACAAGTCGGACTTAACCTTGTGTCCTAGCACTTTATGTGTACATTTATGCACTCGACCCCTCACATTAGATTAACCACTTATGGATGCTTGATTTGCCGGGCAGTTCCGGGCAGACTTCTACCACAAGTGTAATCTAACCTCGTGTTTAAGTGTGGTTATAGTTTCTAATTATTGTAAATCTAGGCATGTTCATCAATTTTTCATGTTTATCTAAGGTTATGCCCCAAATCCCAGTCTGATCCATGATGCAAGTTATGCCCCAAATTAAAGTTTTAGATCATGATCTAGATTATGCCCCAAATCCTAATCATGCTTTACAATATAAGTTATACCCCAATTTATCATTTCCAACCGTTCCCAATTTCATGTGTTCACATATTTTAGCAACAGGCCTAGGTTCGAAGGTAGCCTGGCTATAAAAATAAAAAAGGAAGGAGGGAGAGAAGAGAACAGAAGTAGGCATAAAATCAATATAGGCATATGACGACAGAAATAGGCATACCAACAGAATTTGCATATAGTGACAGAATGTGCATAATGACAGAATAGATATAATAAAGATAGTCATGTAAGAACCAAAAAGAGGATCAGGTGTACAAGTAATGGCAGATCTGTATACTTATGATTCATGTTATTAACAGACACAGGTTTAGATCCAAACTTATAAGCATGTCAAGATTACCATTAAACGTTTATATATAAAATAACATGAACTCACTGTTACTGGATCTAAAGAACAGAGAATTGACTATTGATGTTGTAGTAGAGATTCTTCATGCTTATAAGTTGTTATTGCAGAAGAATAGGCTAGTTCAATCTGAGTTGGGGCAGCACCTCGTTCTCTCCATTGTTTTTTATGAATAAAACAGTAGAAATGAGGTCCTATTTATAGCCTATGGTCAACGAATCTTGTTCAGAAATGAGTCCATGTTCACAAAAATGGATCTGCCCTCGATCTGGGTGGGGTCGACCCCGGGGTCGACATCCCCGTGATGGTGTCGACCCCTACGGGACGAATTCCCTCCTATTCCCGCTCTTTGATTTTTGATTTTCTGGACATTATATATATATATTTCTTACATGTATACAAACTTCAAACCTTAATATCTTCTTCATACAATGTTCGTTTTACGCAAACTCAGAGTCTATCTTAAGCAGAATTCCGAGATGAATGCAATGTCGCAGTCCATTTTACCTCATTCCTAATATTTAATTAAGTACTCTTAAATTTATCATTATAGTGTTCTTTAAAATTACGGGGTGCTACACTTCACTTGAGGGTGGTAAGCCCCTAGATAAGAAGAGGACATTACTTGGAAAACTACCCTAATTATACACTATCATATATTAGCACCCTTTATTACCTTATAAGAGCAAGGCGGACCCAATGACCAATTAAGACATTTGTAAGGGCGAGTCCCATGACTTGGGACGTAAACCTAGGAATGAATTTTAGAAATGGACCTAGTCCTAACTACTTAATACCCAAACAAGGAAGGTTAGCCATTTAATATCTTTCGCAAGGCCAGCCTACTTTACCACAAACACACACACACCCTATACCTTCACATTAAACCGACCACTTGTAGATGCTGGATTTGTTGGGCGTTTCCGGGCCGGCTTCTACTATAAGTTGGGCTTAACCTCGTGTCCTAATGTACTAATTGTAATTGTCCATGACACCCAGACCTTTCACAACCAATCTTACTTTTAGATGTTGGATATGCCGATTGGTTTTGAGCAGACTTCTACTACAACTAATGATTAACCTCGGGTCTATGTGTCATTAATTAAAATTTAAAGCCATTAACTCACACACATACATACATGCATTCAAATTCCTGTGGGGACATTCAATTTCTAATATCTAATTTAAACCTATGTAATACGTAATCTAATACACTTTAATATTACATTTAATTAAGCTAATAATATATATATAGTAAAGAATAGGGCGTTGACTAAGCATTCGTAGAGAAATGACCTAATTCGATTGAAATGTCAATCCTAACATAATAAATGTGTACAATTTCATTTTGCTATATTCCATAACGATGGCCAAAACATGTGATTTAAATCAAAAGGGAAATAACAACATATGTACAAAACTTGTAACCAAGGCTTGAATGATTAATTCAATAATAGAATAAAGACAAGGTGCAATATTTCTAAATACATAAGTAAAATCCTGTTTTTGGTGCTAATTCACTTTTTATGTAATTTTCGTATCTAAACCTTAATACTTTAGTAATTTACAAGTAATATGTTCAAACGATCCGTATTATAAATAGATGTGTAAACCTGTTCAACTTGCAATACTTAAGTCCTTAGGCTTTTCCAACCAAAATACATGTATATATGAATTTACATGTTTATAATAAGAGAATTAGACCATACTCAAGGGTCATACCAACACCTAAATGTCTTTTCTTCCATTACATCAATAATCCAAACCCAACTAAAATTGATTGACTATTTCCACGTACAAACATAAATAATGGAATATTTGATATTATTTTCTTTTCGTGTAAATCCAAATCTTCCTAGGTATGATAATCCAAATTCAAACTACAAACTATAGAAAATAGAACTTATAGGGTTTCCACTCATAGTGATTTGAGATAGAAAAACAATAGGATTTGCTGTGGAATGGAATCTGGATTCAGCCAATAAAACCGTGCTCCAATCATTCTATAATATGTATACATAAGAATTAGAATCTTATATATATAAAAACCAAATTCGGGAATCCTAAATCTATAGAAAACAAAAATTAGAGAAGGTAAAATGAAGGTAACAGAAGTAGAAGAGATTCTAACATTTCTCTGGAATTGGTAATGACAGAAGGGAAGTATGGAGGCGTAGAGAGGAATGAGAATAGTGTTTTGAGTGCGGCTAGGGAGCTCTTTTTATAGTTGCAAGTGTGAGTATAGAACATGGTATCTATTAGGTTAAATCCAAACGGTCTGTTGGTGCCATTAATATAAAAAAAACCTTTAAAAAAACGTTCTCCACCATTCTTCACCAAAGGCAGTAGACCCCTATGCTAGGAGGGCAGTCGAGTCAGGTCGACCACTGGGAGATGACCCCTTGGGTCGAGACCTGTCCAGGGGATTTTATCACCTAGTTGATTGCATAATTTATTAATTATTATTAATTAGGTTGATTTTTTCTCCATTATTTATTTCTCTTTGTCCCCTTTTACATATATATACACACATACACAATTTCAAATCCATATGTAATATCCTTTTATGCCAATCTATAATTAATTATATTCCAAATTTATATTTAATCAGTTTGAATTTTAAACTTTGTCTATTTTAATATCTTTTTCATACGGACTCTGTTTTCAACAAATAAAATATGAAAACAGATCAAAATCTCGCCACGAACACTGTAGCAATACTTTCATGGTCCAATTACCAATTATTCAAAATTATATTTTTTTATCCTATTAATTTTTAAACTGATTATTATTATTTATTTTTAAATTAAAGTATCTTATGTCTATTTAAGGCTTATCTTACAAGGTGTTACATTCTCCCTTCTAAAAGAGATTTTGTCCCGAAATCTTTCCGAAGGGGCGAAAAACACAACTTGCTCTAACAATCATGTTGTACACCACGCCGTTGTTATTTTATAAGCATCCATAGAGCATCCGTAACTCATAGCGATTATGCACTGTAGACTTGCTAGAGTGAGCTCAGTCCTAAAGTGTAAGTTCAACAAGTGATGATGTATGTATGCAAAACTTCCTAACTTGCGTATAATTTCTATATGACTGCACAGTGCATTTTTGTTGCAATCATCTCCTACTATCTAATCTAGCAACCAAAATGCAGTCATAAGATCCTAAATTTCTAAAAAGGCTACAAAATTTAAAAATTTGATGCCTTCCATCGAATTTTCTACCTAATGTACTCAAACCAATCTAACTAAATATTGCGAAGTCTGGAAATCTCCTGCTCCAAAATATTTATGGTGGCACGAGACTCTCAAGATTTCGAGTATGTCCCCATTTCTTGATTAGGCCCTTACCAACAATTTGTTGTACTGTGAAGGTATCTTATCAAATATAAAACGTTATGGGCTCCTATCATCAACAATATATTTTATTCCATAGCTTTGGAAAAGCCCAAAATATAATACCGACCCTCTATCCTTCACAACCTACCTAATATAATTAGAATTTTTCCAAAGTCTAACGATAAATTTAGTTCAAGTAGAAATTTGTCAATGGTTCTCCCATCAACACTTTGGTATTTTTGATGGCCTCCTTAAAATCCTTCAAGAGTGCCCACCAATTACCACAAAGACAATTATGCTACTCCTAAAAAGATAAATATTATTCCTATTGTCTAAGATATCCAAGATGCAACTCTTCCTCTTATCCCTAAAGCTCTAGTTGTCTTCAGTTTGTCCTCCAGTCTTCAAATGAGGTGTGACCCAAAATAAAAAAAATCTAAACCAAAATTTGCCTAAATCTAACTAATTAATGTTCTTGTCTGTACTAATTACTAGAGTATTTTCCTACGAAATATGCTTGGAATTTAAATCCCAGAGAGATCTTTAGTTATAATTTCCATAAATTTTCCCAAATAGTAAATATTGACATATTTAAAACTACAAGGAACAAGTATTGTCTTATTTCAGATGGATAATATAATCTACATGCAAAAACGTAAGATTGATCATCACATCCTTTATGTTTTATGTATATTCCTTATAATTTCAAGTATAGTACTTTTTTATGAAAAACGACAAGGGCTAATTTATAAAAATTAAACAAATACCTTGAAGCAAACCAAGACACAACCATATTCAAACTAAAATGGCCAATACAAATCCAATGTTTAAGCATATTCCTTAATCTCATGCTATAAGTTATCATTCTTGCAGATGACATTTTTTTTGGAAAATTAAACTTCTTCTTTTTCAAAAATTGCAAGTCCAACACATATCCTCCTTGAAGGCTCCAAATGTAATCCCGTTATTAACTTCCAAATACCATATATGGTAGTTTGCTAAGTGTCCCCATGGAATTCTTTCTTACTCATTTATCCTAATGCTTTTAATAAGAGTTTCAAATCCCATATCACATGCATAAACAGGGATTCATTACTTATATAACTTCATACCCTTATCCAATCAATACGAGGGACCACTAGTGATCACAACCTCAAAATGTTATTTTGGAAGTTTTTTCCTACAATTACATAGTCTAAACGGTGCCGAGGTCCTGATAATTTTACTCCAATTCCTTAAGATACCAATCCCGTCCTTTCAGTTTTTCGTCTTTTCTTTCTCATAAATGCGGTCTATCCATTCTCAAAACTAGACCATTGCATAAATACTTACTTAATTCTTTCAAGCTCCTTCAAACTTTGAAAATACATCCATTTTCTATCAATCAACTTATCCGTATTAGTCCCCAAAATTATCTTTTGATCTTATTAATTATAAATTTATTACCCACTAAATTTGCAATTAATATCCATGAAACTTTTTCTGAAATCACAAATTGTGGTAAGTTGGTTATACTATTTATATATACACTAATCGCTAATTACAAATATAAACATATTAGTTCCTAGAGTAAACTATTTAGGGCAACCTAGTTCACAAGCAACCATTTGTTTTGGAAATACTATACCTCACCATCTTTTCAAATAGAAACTTTTGAGACCGACACTAAAGTTTCCAGATTACGTTGTGCAATTTATCCTTTTCTTAGTCCTATAATCTAATCCTAACTTACTTGATTAGTTACCCTACTCCAGAATTATTTCTTTTTATAAGGTGAACTTTTAGTGGTTACACAAAATATATTCTTTTGAATATTGTTATATACTTAACATTCCTTAAACTTGCGCAAATTCAAAAACAAGTATTTAATACCCTACTAAAATCCTGAGAATAATTTTTTTAGAAGATTTAATGCTTACTATGCTAATACATGTCTTGTTTTAATAAAACATCATTTATTAAGAATTTATCCCTAAATGTTACAATAAGGGTTCAGATGCCTCTTTTCAAAAATTAATTAAATATTTAAAATAAGAGTAGAAATAATTTTCTTTTTAAACACTTATCTTTATTAACTATTTGAATGTCATCCATTCAAACTTTTCAAAATGGTAAATAAAACTCTTTAGTGGCTAATAAAACAAATGCTCATTCTATTTTAGAAAATGGAGTCCTAATATCCAATATTCAATTAGGCGGTAATTAAGTCTCTCAAAATATCTAATGAAATTTATTGCTAAATTTTTCAAAATACAATATAACTTCATAATTACATTATTGAAGCATTACTCAAGATTTGTGTACTTTTTAACCACAAAGCTTAATAACACCTTTTATTTCTTTACAAAAAATTAATTTAATAGTCATGAATAAATTATAAATTTCTAAATTGATTTATTGGTGTACTCGTTTACCATATACTCTACTACTAGTACAATTTCCTCACATACTCCTTTTTAATTTGAGAATTTTACTAAATAAATTTCCTATCCACTCTCTTTCAAATGAGTATATTTATTACGTTTGTCCTACCAAACTTTTATATGCCTTTTTTTATTTCTAATTAAACGTCAATTTATTGTCATCATTTGTACAAGATTTTGAAGAAAAGAATCTTTCCAAATTCATTTTGAAAGCTTGTTATATCAAGGCCATGACAATTATAAATTTGCAATTATAATTGTTCACTGCTCGACACTTACCTTTCTTATTTATTTAAAGCTCATAACTGAAAATGTTTTCTATTATCCTTTAATTAAAGAATTCATCTTTTGTTTTTCCAACAGTTTATATTCATAATTTGTCTAATATAAGAAATTGTAATCTTTTCAAATTTATCCAAAAACATTTGTTTTCTCAAAAACAATTTGTCCAATTTTCTTTCCTGAACAGAATTATTATGTAACTTGAGCCTGTAAATGAAATGTTAAAATTTTCTTTTTCAAAATAATTAAATAGAGTATCAAAAATCATTTTTACAGGTTTTTTTAGCATTTTGGTTTTTCGTCTAAACTTCTTATTATGCCTCTTATCTTTCTGACACATTATTCTATGGAAGTCTATCTTTTCTACTAAATCCTTTTTTCTGTGTTCCTATTATTCTTATTTCTTGACATTCCTAATTGTTGCCACTCTAAATGTCCTTGATGCCCATTTTATCCACTAAATAACGCTCATTCTTATGGACATTTAATTCAAAATCCAATATTCATATATTCGCATAAATGACCTTAATTACATCCTTAATATTTTTCCGGTTTTAATATCCTTTCACTTATTGGATATTCAATGGTCTTTCTAATTTCAAAATTCAATATTTACTAATATGGAAGTTTATTCCATTTAATAAAAGATATTCTTCTATTTTTCCTGAAACCTTAACATATCCTTATGCTATGGACATTAACTTGTTCTTATTAATGATTATTCCGATGGACAACAATTCCAAATCCTTTCTATTTAGGTCTCCTTTACGTATTCCATAGGTTTTTCTTAAGTCACCAATTGATTTCCATTAACTCTCTATTAAATTAGGGAGTTTCATTCTTTTCTACTTTTCCAACTTTGTGGTTGTTACATCTCTTATTGGATTATAGGCTGGCTAATCACTGCATGGCTTTTAGGGATTTTCTAGAAATTAAGGTCAATCCTTTCCTAAAAGGACATTCAAATAATATTTTCAAAAGATATGTGTACTTTATATATATATTTATGTATGTAGTAACAAAATTTGAGATTCCTTTTTCAAAATAACAAGTATGCCTCTTGTATGTATATTTCCCCATAATCGTGTAACTTGTGCTTTGATATCAAATGCAACTACCTGCATGGAATGTACCTAAATTCCGACTTAGAAAAGGCCCACCGGAACTTATAACTATTCTAAACGATCGTTGGTTCCTAAAAGGAAACACTAAAACAAATATCATTGAGCAATCTAAACGAAATCGGAATCTCACACAACGAAAGTGATAAAATATAATATATCAAAATAAATGTACCATAAATAAAACCGTCACAAATGTCAAACACAAAAAGCATAAATAACAATTGATAAAGGCACATCAATAAAAATCCCAATACAACATGATAATAATAATACTAATATTGGCATAAAAACTAAAATCTTCGTCATAGGGCTCCATTTCCAAGATATCATTACTCATCATTGATTCATGCGTCCTCACCTATTTATTTTAAGAGAAGGGAGGTTAAAACATAAAGTTATTGTGAATGAAAATCCTATAAGTTTAGGTATGACTATTTCCTATATTTGGTAGTGTAAATCTTCATGTAATGCCGCAAACATCACACACACAAAATCAATCATGTGAGACATACATCCTTACAGTCATTCAAGGCCCACATGTTTATCTAAGGGTGGACTTCCTTACAGTCACTTCATACCTCACGAGGACTCTACTTATTCCCTTAATTCCTCGTCCCTAATGTTAATGTTATTAAATATATACTCTCCTTGTAGGTCAAGAGGTAGTAGTAACCACTTAATACCAGATTTAAGTAGGAAAACAACTTTATTGAAGACCATCCTGGTGGATCATTTTGTTACTATCTAGCTGTTTCTATGGGTGAACTCCTAGCCACTTAATACTTCACTTGAGGGTGGTTCCTTTTAGGTTATTTATAGAAACTGTCCCTAGGTTGGCCCTTACTAAACCCTTATATTAGAAGCAAACTTTACTCGGAGAACTATCCCACTCATACGCTATTGTCTAATAGGAATCTTTAACACTTTATAAGAGGAAAGGTGGACCTAATGACCACTTAAGATCTTTGTAAGGGCGTATCCCATGATTTGGGTCCTAAACCAAGAGTGAACCTTAGGAATGGAACTAGTCCTAACTACTTAATACCAAAACGAGTCAGCAGCTTAACACCTTTTCGCAAGGCATGTCTACTTTACACACAAATATACATATATATATATATACACACACACACACACATACATACATACACACACACACACACCAGAACTCTCACATTAAACCGATCACTTGTAGATGCTGTATTTTTCGGGAGATTCCGTGTAGGCTTCTACTACAAGTTGGTCTTAACCCTGTGTCTTAGTGTAAAAATTATAATGGTCCATGACACCTTGACCTATCACGTTAACCAGGCTTACTTGTAAATGATGGATATGCTGGTTTGTTTCGAGCATAATTCTACTATAAGTAATGGTTAAACTCGAGTCTATGTGTCATTAATTATAATTTAAAGCCATTAACTCACACACATGCAAACATGCATTCCAATTCCTATGGGGGTATTTAATTTTTTTTACCTAATTGAAACGTATTTAACACGCTATTTAATACGCATTAACATTATGTTTAGTTATGATATTAATATATATAGTAATAATCAAGGGGTAAATTAAGCATTCGTAGAGAAACGACCTTATTCGACCGTAATGTCGATCCTAACATAATAAAGGTGTACAAGTTGATTTCCTATATTCCTCAATGACGGCACAAACTTATAATTTTAATAAAAAAGGTAATAACAACATATGTATAAAACTTGTAACCAAGGCTTAAATGATTATTTCAATAAAAAAATAGAGACAAGGTGCAATATTGCTAGATACATAAATAAAATCCTCTTTTTAGTGCTAATTCACTTTTTATGTAATTTTTGTATATAAAACCTTAATACTTTAGTAATTTACAAGTAATATGTTCGAACGATCTATTTTAGAAATTGATGCTTAAACCTATTCAACTTGCAATACTGAAGTCCTTAAGCGTTTGCAACCAAAATAGACATACATATGAATTTACAGATTTATAATAAGAGAATTAAACCATACTCAAGAATCATACCAACACCTAAATATCTTTTCTACCATTCCATCAATAATCCAAACCCAACTATAATTGATTGACCATTTCCACGTACAAACATAAATAATGGAAGATTTGATATTATTTTATTTTCGTATAAATCCAAATCTTCCTAGGTATAACAATCAAATTCAAACTACAAAAAATAGAAAACATAACTCACAGGGTTTCCACTCATAGTGATTTGAGATGGAAAAACAATAGGATTTGCTGTAGAATTTAATCTAGATTCAACATATGAAACCGTGCTTCAATCCTTCTATTATATATATACATATAAGAGTTAGAATCTCATATATATATATATTTGAAAATTATCTCATATATATATATATATATAACGGGAATCCTAAATCTATAGAAAACTTATATTAGAGAAGGTAGAATGAAGGTAAGAGATGTATAGGAGATCCTAACCTTTCTCTGGAATTGGTAATGGTAGAAGGGAAGTATCGAGGCGTAGAAAGGAATGAGAATAGGGTTTTGAGTGTGGCTAGAGAGCTCTTTTTATAGTCGCATGCGTGAGTATAGACCATAGGATGTATTAGATTAAATCCAAACAGTCCATTGATGCAATTAATATAAAACCCCTTAAAAACAAACCTTCCCCACCATTCTTCACCAAGGGAAGTCGACCCCTATGTTAGGCGGGCGGTCGAGCTCAGGTCGACCACTAGGAGTCGACCCCTTGGGTTTAGATCTGTCCAAGAGATTTTATCTCCTAGTTGATTGCGTAATTTATTAATTATAATTAGTTTGATTTCTTTCCGTTATTTATTTCTCTTTGTCCCCTTTTACACACACATATATATACACACACAATTTCAAATCCTTATGGAATATTCTTTTATGCCAGTCTATAATTAAATATATTACATATTTATATTTAATCAATTCGAATTTCAAAATTTGTGTGTAAACAATTTACGCCTAACTTGTTTTATCAATATCTTTTGCATACAAACTCTATTTTCAGCAAATAAAATATGAAAACGGATCAGAATCTCACCACAAATGTAGTACCAATGCTTTCCTGGTCCAATTTATAATTATTAAAAATTATATTTTAGCCCATTAATTTATTACTAATTATTATTTTTTATTTTTAAATTAAATTATCTTATGGCTATTTAAGGCTTATTTTACGGGGTGACACTCCACCACGTGCGTAGTTGTTAAAGCGGTATTGGTATTGATAGAGAGTATGTCAATACCAACTTCGATCATTTTAACGACCATTCATTTATTTCCCATCGTGGTCATTTATATTTGAAATCATATTAAAAATATCATAAATAAAATAATAGCAATATAGATTTATATTCAAATTACTATTGTTAGACCCCACGTCTGTTAATGTCACTCACAAAGGGAATGCATTAGGTTTCGTGGAGCATTATAAGTAAACAGAACGGAATATTACAAGATAGAAAAAGTAGTACTTGAAAATTTTGTAATTTTATTGCAATGGAAACAGAAATAAGTTTGATTACGTTTCCAAATACCAAAATCAAGTACATAATATCAGTCTTGTACAAAACCTTCAGAGTACATAATTTTAAAGCCATAATCCCCAACAGAAAAATGCCATATGTTGAATCAAAGCCAAGCAATACACCTTTCAACTTCAAGCTGGAAGAAAGAGATATCTAAACTAATCTTGAGTATTTCCTCCCTAAGAACCTAGGAGGGGGGGGGGGGAGACGGAAGAAAAGAGGCGAAACAAACTAGGTCAGACATAAGTCTGGTGAGTCCAGTGACTTTAACAATATAATCATTAAAGTAACAGGATAAGAACATAAACTGGAAAGCAAGAAATGACTGTAGAATAAACAAGCATGACCAAGCAGACAAGATGAACAAGATATAATGTTGATTGCGCTTATAATCACTACAGGATAATTACTACACTTCACCAATGCTAGTAACACCGTATCATTACTAGTTACACCGCACCCTTACTAGTCCCATACTAAAAGTTGATCCCTCTTACTAATCATGATAATGGTAGTTTCGTGTACTCCTAGCTGCTATTGTAGGTGCCCCTTTTTGCTCCTTCCCCCACGAGTTGTACCCACTACCTTCCTCGTTCGATCGGCTCCCTAACTTGCATGTATTATTACTTGTGTCATTCGGCCTCGCTTGTATGTAGATACCTGTGCTGGCCCCATCATGGGGTGTATCAATTCCCATGATGGCAACCCGACATGATTCAAGATGCACAGTGTATACTACTGATGCCCAGTGCCTGTTTTTTCCACTTCGAAGCACATGCACGCCCATACTCCGTCGGAACCTACATTGTTGCACCACTCGCCGCTATTTTGACCACTCATAATCAGCCCAGTAATCATGCCTAACCCTGCTTAGCTCAGGGTACCATGATATATCTATGTGGGTTACTGCTGAAATGGGTCCCCGTTACTAGGGTTTCCTAATCAACATGTTATAATGGTTAAGTATTCTCAATTTAACTTAACCCCACCCATTTGCTTAATCAACATGTTGTACTAGTTAAGTGTTGCCTATTCATATGTTACTTAACCTTCTCACTGATTCATGAATGTTTATTTAACGGTTAAGTTTGTGGGCCCATATATACTAATATTACCCACTTACCCAAGATTTACTTAACCCTTCCCCTTATCAAGTCCATATGTATTATTAGTTAAGCTTGCCTTAACCCTATCCAGTTTGTTCATGTAATATTGGTTAAGTTGTCTTCTTGTCCATGTTAACTTAACCCACCCACCTAACATATTGTATTGGTTAAGTGTCGCCTGTTCATATGTTACTTAACCTTTCCATTTTTAGCATGTCTGTTCCTTAGCTTTAATTTATTCATTAAAGCACCAACCTCTCACATTAGAACTATTGTTTGCGGTTGCTGGATGTGCCGGGCGGTTCCAGGCAGACTTCTACCGCAAACTCATTCTAACCTCGGGTTTTTGGACTTAATGCGCTAACCTCCCACATTAGATCTATGTTGTTGCGGTCGCTGGATGTGCCGGGCGGTTCCGGGCAGTCTTACACCGCAACTCAATCTAACCTCGGGTTAGGCACGTTCATCTTTTAGCCAATTTACATATTTACCATTCATGTCCAAGTTTATATGTAAATTATCCATAAGTGTGGTCAATTAAAGTTATGCCACATTTTCTAGTTATGCCCAAAATTAATTATATGATCATAACCCCTTTTTATGCCAATTACATAATATTCAACCTTCATCTAAACTTTCCCCCAACGTTCCCACGTCATTCGTACGTATAGTTCATGTGATACGTTAGGCCCGCAATTAGCTCAACTCATAAAAAAAGGAAAAAAGGGAAGAAACACATGACATCATAACTGGCATAAACAATATAGATCTAAGACGGCATAAATCTAGTAAACATATAAAAATAGATCCAATCAACATATTGAGTGCGAGCTAGCATGGATCTAAACATAAACTTGCATGGATTTAAACATATGAACTGGTCTGGATCTAAACATAAACTTGCAGGGATTTAAACATAATATAGTTCTAAACATATGGACTGATATGGATCTAATCATATAAATATGTATATCTAAATATATGAACATATAGTTCTAAACATATGGACTGATATGGATCTAATCATATAAACATGTAGATTTAAACATATGAACATATAGTTCTAAACATATGGACTGATATGGATCTAATCATATAAACATGCATGAACATGACTTGCATATAATCTTTCATAACTTGCATAGATCGAGCGAACTTGCATACATAACTTGCATATGTAATTAGGCATATGAATTAACATAGAACATAACTTGCATATAATGAATCAAATCAAGCATAAATCAAAACATAGTTTGCAAAGACATAAACTTTATATGATTTACAAACATTTTCATACAGTCCAATTCATAACTAGTTTGCAAAGACATAAACTTTATATGATTTACAAACATTTTCATACAGTCCAATTCATAACGCATCACAATTATGTTTAAATAATTATCTTGTGAAAGTAACTGCATTCACAGAAAACGGATCTTGAATTCTGGGATCTGATTTCTGAAGTTGTTAAGCTAATCCATTGATGTACGCATTAACTCGTTCGTTGTTGTTATAAAATTCCTTTTCGCAATTCCTAGGCTTTTGAATCTTTATCTCTTATCTTTTTATCATTAATCTAGAATTTTATTTGTTATGGTGGCGGCTAGGTTAGTTTGCAGATGAAAAGCATGATGGCATCATAGTTTAGGGTTGTTAGGTCTAGGGTTGAGGTTTGGGGTGATTATATAGAAGTTTAGGATTAATATGGGCCTTTAGATCAACCTAGGAGTCATCAAATCCATCCAAACCCAAGAGAGCCAACCAGAACATGACACATATGCCTAACACCTCAGAAAATCGTCACTGTCCAGATTAGTTCGTAGGTGTCGACACCCATGTCGACATCCCTAGGGGGTCGACATCTATGTCGACACCCCCCGGAAGGGTCGACACCCCTGAGCGGGAAATTTCCCGCTCAGCTGTTTTCTGAAGTTTTAAAATTTGAATCTGCTTTAATTATTTAATTATTAATTTAATTTAATTTCTGCTTAAACTTGAGAACTTCTAACCTCCATAACCTCTTCATACGGAGTCCGGTTCATGCAAACTCGGACTCTATCTCAAACAGAGTTTCGAGACGAACGCAATGGCAACCCGTTTCACCCAATTCTTCTTTTAATGATTAGTTATTGTTTAATTATCTCTTATGTCCCATTTTAAAATTACAGGGTGTTACATTCCCCCCTACTTAAAGGATTTCGTCCCCGAAATCTTCAAGTCAAGAAGAATGTGTATCCTACCATCCAACAGCCGTCTACTCAACCATTCAATCGCAGGCATCCATTGTCCTTAAAGAGGTTTCTAATGCTTTCATGATCATATGCATAGTTTGTGTATATGCCCTTATCTAATGCAAAATTAGGCGGTCTACTGACTTAGTTGACCTCCTTAATGCGAATTATGTCAGTGCCATGAGTCCATCATGTATGCAATTATTCATAATCGTACTTTATAACTTCTACATGATTGCACAATCATTCATACAAATGCAACATCTATATGATAACACATCAAGTTTCAATCCATATACAAATACATATATGCATATGCCATATGAAAGTGACCGAGCCAATCTACTGTCTAATGTGTGTGTAAATGCATCCACGAGCAACCACTAGCAAACACTTGCATCCACCAAACATAACATGTCTCAAACACATGTTTACAACCATAGGATTTTCCTTCCTAAAGATCAAGAATGTAATCGAGAGGATGCACTAAACGATAGGACAAGTCTAAAAAAAGTGATAGAAAAAGGAGAAATTAAGAGTATACCCTTTAAAATGAAAGGGTACAACATGCGCATCTTGTCTCCCGTCTCCTAAGTCGCATCTCCTTGATCATCTCGTCATTGGATTTTAACCATCTTGACCTCTCTGTTGCGTAACTTCTTGATCTCGGATCCAAGGATGCATGTAGGAGCTCGTCTAATCATGGCATCTTGCTCCACTTCCACATCTCTAAGCATGCTCGGCTCCACTATTTCCGTGATATCATGTAAACACTTCCTCACATGCGACACGTGAAATATGTCATGAACACCACTAAGCTTTTTCGGCAACTTCACTCTGTTGTCTGTCCAATTCTTTCTGTAGTGGGGGATTGCCTTACGAACCTTTGTGCTAATTTCCCCACACTCCCCAAAGCGAACTACGTTCCTCCACGGTGACACTTTAATAAAAATCCTGTCTCCGACATCGAACTCAAGGCCGATTCGTCTCTTGTCAGCATTTGACTTTTGTCGGCCCTGTGCCGTCTTCATTCATCTTCGAATCAAGTCTATCTCCTCAGAAGTTTCCCTAACCATATTTGGACCAAGTAAAATCTTTTCCGTAGATTTCCATGAACAAGTTGGCGACCGACATGGTCGTCCATAAAAATCCTAATACTAGCTTAATAACTATTGTTATAAGCGAACTCCACAAATGGAAAGTGCTTTTCTCATGTCCTCCAAAATCTAGGATGCATAACCTCAAAAAATCGTCAAGGATTCTATTCACCCTTTCTGTCCGTCCATCCGTCTGTGGACGATACGCGATGCTCAAACATAACTGTGTACCAACTGCCTTTTGCATATCACCTTTTCCTCTTGCATCGAAAACTGCTCCAAGCCCTGCCTCGCAAGTACCGGTATATACTGTGAACGATTTGCTCCCATCTAGCAAAGTCAAAACTGGGGCTGATACCTTCGCAAAGCCCTTAATGAACTTCCTATAGTAGCCCGCCAACCCTAGAAAACTTCTTACTTACGTTGCTTTTCTAGGAACCTTCCAATCTTGGATTGCCACCACCTTTGTAGGATTCACTTCTATTCCTTCCTTAGATACCACATGTCCTAAGAACCTAACTTCTTTCCTCCAAAAATGACATTTGGAGAACTTAGCTTTGAGTTGATGCGCTCTAGGGTCTCAAAGACTTCCCTAAGATGTAAGGCAAACTCTTCCTCCCTTCTAGAGAAAATCAAAATACTATCCATGAAGACTACCACAAACTTGTTTAGGAACTCCCTAAACACCCTACTCATCAAGTCTACGAAATATATGGGTGCATTCGTCAACCCAAAAAAAGAGTATGACGAGCCCTTCGAAGAAAACATTAGGAGTCCTAAAAGCAGTCTTATCTATGTTATCCCCAGCTACCCTCAACCAGTGAAATCCTATAGTTAAGTCCAACTGTGAGAAAACCGAAGCACCAGCTAACTGATAGAACAAATCATCTATCCTCGGCAATGGGAGCCTATTCTTCTTCGTGAGCTTGTTCGGCTCCCTATAGTCCACGCACAATCTAAGAAAACCATCAGTCTTCGTAGCAAAAAAAACTGGAGCACCCCATTCCGAAATGCTTCTTCTTATGAACCCTTTCTCAAATAGCTCCCCTACTTGTATAATGAGTTCCCTCCTCTTTCTCTCTCTCTCTCTCTCTCGGAGCCATGTGGCGCATTGCAATGCAACCGATTTCTCATTATCTACAAAGTATATTCAGAGGTCTATCTCGCGCCTCGGGGGTAGATGTAACACCCCGTAATTCTGTTAATATTACTATTCACAAATTAAAGAATAACTAATCTCAGACGTGAGAATTGTGGGAAACGGGTTGCGCCATTGTGTTCGTCTCGGAATTCTGGTCGAAATAGAGTCCGAGTTTGCGTGAATTGGACTTCGTATGAAGAAGTTATGGCCATCGGAAATTTCAGAAAATTCAAAACAGATTTCAGAAAATTTAAAATTCAGCATTCTAAGTCAAACAGGCTAGGTGGGAAATTCCCGCCCAGCACCCCAGGTCGACTAGGGAGTCGACTGGGCAGTCGACACCCCCCCAGGTCGACTGGACAGTCGACTGGGCAGTCGACCTGGGTGTCGACCTGTCCAGTCGGCTAGGGTTTGGCTGATATGTCTTTAGGGCTGAGTTGGCAAATTAAACGGTTCAGTTTAGTTCTGAGTTGATCTGACGGTCTAAAAAATCCTAAACACTATAAATACCTAGGTAGTCTCTCATTCTAATTGACATGAAAAATAGAATAGCCACCGTCATACCGCCGCCATGGAACTCAGTGTAGCCGCCGTCAACTAAGAAGGAAGAAAGCTAATCAAAATCCTAATTCTACTCAACTCTAAAGCAAATCAAGACTCTCTTTCTCTTCTAATTGTGAGTATGATGATCTTAACAAGATTATTGTTAAACTAATTAGATTAAGTTATGAATGGATTATAAGTGAATTGTGTGGATTGTCATATATGTTGTTGTAAACCTTATGCTATCATGTATGTTGTAAATCCTATGTTATGTGATGATGATATCCTATATGTTGTAAATCTTGCTATGATGATATTGTATAGGTTGTAGTTTTCTATGCTAAATTGTGATGAATCATACATGTTATAAAGTCATGATGTTATTGTCTATGCTAGTTAGTTCATGTTAATCAAGTCATAATGTTGATATTATTTGGGCTATGTTGATGACAAATCATGTATGTAAGTTTAGATTGATTAGCAAAGATTATGAACATATGCCATGACATCTATTTAGATCTAGAATTATGACATCTAGAATCATGCTATGACATATGTGAATTCTATGTATTAAATGCTAGTCACACCATCATTATGTTGCATAAAACCCCATATGCAAGTTTATACACAAATTTGGGTTATGATCATATCATGTAAATTGTGACATTTAACAAGTTGACACCTTTAGATCCTTAACATGTGTAGTTTTATGCAAGTTCCACCCCGATTATGATTAGGATAATTTTAATTGTCTATATGTTGTGATAATTTATTTTTGTGCTATGAGTTAGACTATTCGAGTCTAACACATATTCTGCGTTGAATAAGCGAACGTATAAACGTGGGGTAGGGGTAATATTAAGGATTTAATATTAAGAAGTTGGGGTGCAATTGATATGATTTTGCATGCCATAAGTGGATGGCCATAATTGAGTCAATTATGGACATCATTTAAATTGAAGTAATTAATGATTTGAATAGGGATATATTCAAAACTGGGGTAAAAGATTATAAGTGATAATCAATGCTTAGGACACGAGGTTGGACTCGTTTGTGACGTAAACCTGCCCGGATCCGCCCGACAAATCCAGTGGTCACAAATGTCAGCCCAATGTGAGAGGTCCTAGGCCCAAATTAAAGCATAACAGTGTAAAGACACAAGGTTAGACTCTTTTATGGTGTAAGACTGCCCGGACCCGCCCGACAAATCCTGCTACCATAAATGCCAGTCTAATGTGAGAGGTCTTTATGAGGTTATGGCCTGAATGAATTAAGAAATACTTAACCAGATAAACATGTAAGGTAGGACATGGGGGTTAAGTAGGTGCCTTGGGTGGCATGAGGAATCTAGTGGGTGCCCTTAGTGGCATGTGAAATACGAGTAGTAAGACTTAACCAAACACACATGTAAATGAACATGACTAAGAGGGTTAAGTGGGATGTACTAGTGGACAAGCTTAGGTGGGTAGCTTGTGGGGGCCCATTTCAACCAGTAACCCAAACGTATCTTTGTGGGCTCGACCCAAGTCGAGGACGGGACACACATACTGGGCTTGACTATAAGAGGCCAAAACGGGGTAGCGGTGGCAACGCAAGTCCAACGGGTTTCATATGCGTGTGTGGACCCGGGCTGGTAGGTAAGACGTTGTTGCATCGTGTAGGTATAAGCCGTGCATTCTCAAGTTGTATCGGGTTGCCACTTTAGGGGAGTGATACACCCCCACTGTGGGGCCAACACGGGTATCTACGAGTAGGGAGCCGATCGAAAGTGGGTAGTGGGGTACACCTAGCGGAGATAGGGGCATACGGCACCTATGTAGTCAGCTAGGGGTACGCAAGGCTATTTATATAGTTTCTGTGTGAAGCGAGTGGGATCAACTTTGAGGGTGACTGGTGTGGTGCAGTGTAGTAATTATTCGTTAGTAATTAGGTGTGCCTTTAACGTTATCTTTAACGTTATCTTTATCTGCTTTCCATACCCAATAGTTCATAGACATTTCCTTGTTTTCCAGCTTATGCCTTAGTCTAGTTATTTTGGTAATAGTATTGTTAGAATTATCATACTCGCCAGACTTTATGTCTGACCCCCTCCATTTCTATCCTTTTCCCCCCTCCAGGTCCTCAGGTTGGGCCCAGCTCTAGTGGAGTTTGATTGGATTGCTTTATCTCTCTTGGAAAGCTTGGACCATTGAAGTAAAGTCCAGCTTGTTATCTCCTTTAATGGCTATTTGTGTAATGGGATTATGTATTTTGTTTTATCAAGATGGATATTGTACTTGACTCTGATTTATGGTTTTATGATGTAACAAACATGTTTAATTTCCGCTGCAATAAAATGAAGTTTTAGATTTCCAAGTACTACTATTTATCTGTCTTGTTGTAATTTTTCTGTTCTATATTCACTTAAAACCTCCATGGAAGTTAATGCATCCCCTTTGTGAGTGACATTAATGGACGTGGGGTGTTACACGTGGTATCAGAGCTTAAGGTTACCAGAACAGATAAATTTTTTAGAAAAACTATTTTTCTAAAGTATTTTTGGAAGAAGTGTTTTCAAAAACATGTCTTAATGAGTAATTTAAAGAGGAAAGTTTTTAAGAAAAACATAATCCCCAATAGCCATATATTTATCTTTCGAATTCTCCATTTTGAATCTTTCATTTTTCGTTTCAGCATGGCTGAAGATCTTAACCTTCCGGACGGTGTAACGATACCAGGATGGTATAGGAGGTTATTAGAGGCTAGGGCCGCTGCAGGTCCAACCAATGTTCCTCCACCACCAGTTGCACCCGCTCCTCCTCCTCCTCCTCGCGCTGATACTTTTGCAAATACGTGCAAGGAATTTAAGGCTATGGGTGGAAAACCTTTCCAAGGGTCAGAAACGTTTGTGGAAGCTAGAGATTGGCTTAAGGAGGTGGAAGAATTGCTAGAAATCTTTGAAGTAGAAGAAGGGAGGAAAGTCAAATTAGCAGCTTGGTTAATGAAGGGAGAGGCCTCGTTTTGGTGGGAGGTCACTAATGGGGAGCATCCTGTTGACTCTTGGGCAGATTTCAGACGTAGGTTTGTGGCTAAGTTTCTCTCAAGGGCAAAAGAGAATCTATATATGGAAAGGTTCTTGACATTGAAGCAAGGAAGCTCATCAGTGAAAGAATATGTCAACAAATTTAATCAGTTAGCAAGGTTTGGCTTGGACTTAGTGAACATGCTGGAGAAGAAGGCTCTGAGGTTCGTTAATGGCTTGAATGAACCAACGCAAGGGTTGGCTATGACCCACATCCCTATGGGGGCCACCTTTGAGAAGCTAGTAGACATGGCACTCATGCACGAGGAGAAAGGCACTAAAGCTGATAAGGCACCCGAGAAGAAAGGGGATCAGAAGAAACCACAACAGCAAAACAAGAAGGGTGGTAAAGACAATAATGGCAAGGGAAAGAAGAAATGCTTTAACTGTGGGACACCAGGCCATCTCAGCAAGGATTGCCGAAAGAAAAAGAAGACTGGCTGTTTCCACTGTGGCGAAGTGGGACATCTAGTGAAGGACTGCCCAAAGAAGGGGCAGAGGGCAGGGTCTACCTCAGGAGGACTGGTGCAGGCTCTTATGGCACCAGGGCAGGCAAGGGGACAAGTTCAGGCTCTCGCGGTCCCACCGCTGCAAGAACGAGGTAGAACCATTTTTTTGAAAGCTTAGTTTTTCTGTTTGATCATCCTGTCTGTACTTTATTCGATTCGGGCGCATTGCATTCGTTTATCTCTACATCATTAGTTGAATCACTGCACTTAAACACCAGTTTAGTAGAGAATCCCTTAGTTGTTTCGAATCCAATTGGGGGCTCAGCTTATTTGTCCATGATGTGTTTGGATTTGAAAATTTCTATACTTAGCGTTGAGTTTAGATGTGATGCTTATGTGTTAGGCTTCGCGGGCTATGGGCTAATTTTAGGAATGGATTGGTTATCCAGAAATGGGGCCGTACTTGATTGTGAAAGGAGAATAGTTAGGCTCATGACTCGCCTTGGCAACACTCTCGAAATCTTTTGTAATCCCATGGATTCAGTTATGCTAAGTTATCTAGAATCGCTTGACGTGTCGGTGGAAAATCTACAATCTGTTAGAGTGGTTCGAGAATATTCGGATGTGTTTGAGAAGGTGAAGGGCTTACCTCCGAAGCGGGAGATAGATTTTCGAATATATCTTGTGGATAATGCAAAACCAGTATCTTTGCCAGTACGCCACATGGCTCCACGTGAAAGGAGGGAACTCGATAAGCAAGTGAAGGAGTTGCTTGAGAAGGGGTTCATAAGACGTAGTATATCGGAGTGGGGTGCTCCAGTAGTATTTGCCACGAAGGTGGATGGGTCCCTTAGACTTTGTGTGGACTATAGAGAACTTAATAAGCTTACTAAGAAAAACAGACACCCACTGTCGAGGATTGACGATCTCTTCGATCAGTTAGTTGGCGCCTCAGTGTTTTCGCAGTTGGACCTAGCCACTGGATTCCATCAGTTGAGAGTGGCTGAGGATAGTATAGACAAGACTGCCTTTAGGACTCCGGACAGTTACTATGAATGGCTAGTAATGCCCTTCGGTTTAACAAACGCCCCCGCATACTTTGTTGATTTGATGAGTAGGGTGTTTAGGGAGTACCTTAACAAATTCGTGGTAGTCTTTGTAGACGACATCTTGATCTTTTCTAAGGATGAAGAAGAGCATGCCCTACATCTTAGGGAAGTGTTGGAGACCCTACGAGCGCATAACCTTAAAGCTAAATTTTCCAAATGTCACTTTTGGAGGAAAGAAGTGCGATTCTTAGGGCACGTGGTTTCCAAAGAAGGGATAGCTGTGGATCCCGCGAAGGTGGTGGCCATCCAAGATTGGAAGATCCCTAAAAATGCTACCGAAGTAAGAAGTTTCTTGGGGTTAGATGGCTACTATAGGAAGTTTATCAAAGACTTCGCAAAGATATCAGCTCCATTGACACGCCTGACGAAGAAGAACCTAGTCTTCGCGTGGGACGTAGACTGTGATGATGCGTTCCAACGTTTAAAGAGAGCTTTGACCTCAGCTCCAGTCTTAGTAATGCCAGACGGGAGTAAGCCATTTACTGTTTATACCGATGCTTGTGGGACAGGACTAGGCGCAGTCTTAATGCAAGAGGGTAGGGTAATAGCCTATGGTGGAAGGCAGTTGAGAGCGCATGAGAAAATTTACCCTACACATGACCTAGAGTTGGCCGCTATTGTTTTCGCGCTTAAGTCTTGGCGTCATTATCTTCTTGGCGAGAAATTCAAATTGTTCACTGACCACAAATCTTTAAAATACTTATTCTCTCAGAAGGACTTGAACTTAAGGCAGCAAAGGTGGATGGAATTCTTAGCATCCTACGACTTCGAGATAGCATATACCCCTGGCAAGGGTAACGTAGTGGCAGATGCCTTAAGTAGAAAAAGATTATTCTTAAGTCCTTTGTTTGTTGAGCGGCGAAGCTTAGAATTCATTTCGATGTTTAACTTTAGACCTTCTGTTGACTTTGTACCCGGTTTGCTAGCATCCTTGGAGGTCAGACCTACGCTTTTGGGACGGATTGGCGAGGCACAGCGAGATGACCCACAGTTGGTTGAGTTAGTAGAAAAGCTCAAAAGAGGGGAGTCATCAGGCCATCTCCGTAGGTATACCCTAGATGATAAGGGTTGGTTACGTAGGGATAGTAGACTTTGTGTACCTAGAGACGAAGGTTTGAGGAAGGCTATTCTTGACGAAGCACATCGTTCGAAGATGACCATTCATCCCGGCGGGGACAAGATGTACAAAGACATGAAGCGAGTTTTCTTTTGGGCCGGTATGAAGAGGGACGTGGCCGAGTATGTCGCTAGATGCTTGGTGTGCCAACAAGTAAAAGCGGAGCAGAAGAAACTTGGTGGGTTGCTTCACCCATTGGAGGTTCCACTATGGAAGTGGGAAAGTGTCTCGATGGACTTTGAGGATGTATTACCGCGATCAAGGAAGGGTAATACGGGGATTTGGGTTATAGTAGATAGACTTACTAAGAGCGCCCATTTCATTCCCGTGAAGAGTAAGAGGACTGCTCCATGGTTAGCTTCTGTACACGTCCGAGAAATAGTTCGTTTGCACGGTGTTCCTTCTAGCATAGTGAGCGACCGCGATCCTATTTTTACTAGCGAATTTTGGAAGAGCTTACAAGAAGCGGTAGGGACTCAGTTATGTTTGAGCACCGCGTATCATCCTCAGACTGACGGCCAAACTGAGAGGGTGAATCGTATTCTAGAGGACCTATTGAGGCTATGTATCCTAGACTTTGGGGGTACATGGGAAGAGCATCTTCCATTGGTGGAGTTCGCATATAATAACATCTTTCAATCTAGCATTGGCATGGCACCGTTCGAAGCTCTTTATGGACGACCTTGTCGTTCACCTACATGTTGGTGGGAATCTACGGATAAGATCTTACTTGGGCCCGATATGATTAGGGAGACTTCGGAGAAGATCGATTTGATTCGAAGGAGGATGAAAGAAGCGCAAGATAGGCAGAAATCTTATGCGGATAAGAGGAGAACAAATCTTGAGTTTGATGTTGGGGACATGGTCTTTATCAAAGTGTCTCCATTACGGAACGTTGTTCGCTTTGGGTCCGTTGGGAAGTTAGCACCAAGGTTCGTAGGGCTGTTTCCTATTAAGGAAAGGATTGGGCAGATGGCGTATAGAGTGGAGTTGCCTGAGAGACTTAGTGGTGTACACGACGTATTCCATGTGTCACATTTGAGGAAGTGCTTGCACGAGACCGCGGAGGTGGTAGAGCCGAACTTGCTTAGAGAGGTGGAGATAGAGCGTGATGCGACGATTCGACGGGCTCCTACATGCATTCTTGGGTCGGAGATTAAGAAGCTGAGAAATCGAGAGGTCAGACTAGTCAAAGTATAATGGGGAGATGATGAGAGCAACGCTACTTGGGAGACGGAAGAGAAGATGCGTTCGTTGTACCCTTTTCTTTTTGAGGGTATGTCCTTTAATTTCCCCTTTATCGCTTATCTTGTACTTATCTTACCTTTAGAGTATCCTCTCGCTAGTATCCTTGACCTTTAGTTAGGATAATCCTATGGTTGAAACATGTGTTTGAGACATGTTATGTATGATGGATGCAAAGTGGATGCAAGTGTTTGCTAGTGGTTGCTCGTGGACGCATACACACACACACACACTAATAGGCACTAGATCGGCTCAGTCACTTCATATTGCATATAGCATATATATGGATGTATTTAGTAAAATGGATGTATGATGATTGTATTATCATATGGATGCTGCATTCAGATGATGATTGTGCACGCATATAGAGATAATATGTAGCATTAAGGAACTTTTGCATACATAATGGATGCATGGCACTATCATGATTTGCATTAAGGAGGTCAACTGAATCAGTGGACCGCCTGATTTTGCATTAGATATGGACATATACACACACTGTGCATTCAAACATGAAAGCATTAGAAGTCTATAAGGAAAATGGATGCCTGTGTTTGATGGTTGAGTAGATGGATGATTGGATGTTAGGATATACATTCTTCTTAACTTGAAGATTTCGGGGTCGAAATCCTTTAAGGAGGGGAGAATGTAACACCCTGTAATTCTGTTAATATTAATATTCACAAATTAAAGAATAACTAATCTCAAACGTGAGAATTGTGGGAAACGTGTTGCGCCATTGTGTTCGTCTCGGAATTCTGGTCGAAATAGAGTCCGAGTTTAGAATTGGACTTCGTATGAAGAAGTTATGGCCATCGGAAGTTTCAGAAAATTCAAAACAGATTTCAGAAAATTTAAAATTCAAAATTCTAAGTTAAACAGGCTAGGCGGGAAAATTCCCGCCCAGCACCCCAGGTCGACTGGGCAGTCGACACCCCCCCCCAGGTCGACTAGGCAGTCGACCTGGGTGTCGACCTGTCCAGGCAGCTAGGGTTTGGCTGATGTGTCTTTAGGGATGAGTTGGCAAATTAAACGGTTCAGTTTAGTTCTGAGTTGATCTGACGGTCTAAATAAATCCTAAACTCTATAAATATCTAGGTAGTCTCTCATTCTAATTCACATGAAAAATAGAATAGCCACCGTCATACCGCCGCCATGGAACTCAGTGTAGCCGCCGCCAACTAAGAAGGAAGAAAGCTAATCAAAATCCTAATTCTACTCAACTCTAAAGCAAATCAAGACTCCCTTTCTCTTCTAATTGTGAGTATGATGATCTTAACAAGATTATTGTTAAACTAATTAGATTAAGTTATGAATGAATTATAAGTGAATGATGTGGATTGTCATATATGTTGTTGTAAACCTTATGATATCATGTATGTTGTAAATCCTATGTTATGTGATGATGATATCCTATATGTTGTAAATTATGCTATGATGATATTGTATAGGTTGTAGTTTTCTATGCTAAATTGTGATGAATCATACATGTTATAAAGTCATGATGTTATTGTCTATGCTAGTTAGTTCATGTTAATCAAGTCATAATGTTGATATTATTTGGGCTATGTTGATGACAAATCATGGATGTAAGTTTAGATTGATTAGCAAAGATTATGAACATATGCCATGACATCAATTTAGATCTAGAATTATGACATCTAGAATCATGCTATGACGTATGTGAATTCTATGTATTAGATGCTAGTCACACCATCATTATGTTGCATAAAACCCCATATGCAAGTTTATACACAAATTTGGGTTATGATCATATCATGTAAATTGTGACATTTAACAAGTTGACACCTTTAGATCCTTAACATGTGTAGTTTTATGCAAGTTCCACCCCTATTATGATTAGGATCATTTTAATTGTCTATATGTTGTGATAATTTATTTTTGTGCTATGAGTTAGACTATTCGAGTCTAACGTATATTCTGCGTTGAATAAGCGAACGTATAAACGTGGGGTAGGGGTAATATTAAGGATTTAATATTAAGAAGTTGGGGTGTAATTGATCTGATTTTGCATGCCATAAGTGGATGGCCACAATTGAGTCGATTATGGACATCATTAAAATTGAAGTAATTAATGATTTGAATAGGGATATATTCAAAACTGGGGTAAAAGATTATAAGTGATAATCAATGCTTAGGACACGAGGTTGGACTCATTTGTGATGTAAACCTGCCTGTAAGAACCCGTTACTTCCCCGTGAAGTAAAGAGCGGATACTTTGAGAACAACATACAAATGAACGCAGACGGAAGAACATTTCATTGCTATTACAACAATTCCATCAGATACAAGAATATACAGAGTATAATTGAATAAATTACATTCGATAAATATCAGAGATTATAATAAATTACGTAGCAGTGGAAAAATATACAAAACACAATTGAAAGTGATACACGGATACAGAGCTTTCCGAGCATCGTTCCAGATGTAAATCAGGATCCTGTGAATATAAATCTACAAAACCAAAACTACTAGCTGCCCGTGTCGAAAATAAGGGCACCCAGAGTTTAGGTTAAAACAATAAACTCCAGGTCAGTCATGTGACTGGTGTGAGAAATTAAACAGTTATTTAAAGCTTTACTTTAAAAGAGAGTAATTCAAGGGACCACGCCGTATAACACGGAACGGGTTTCCTCCCAAGAATACCAGTGCATAGGATAAACAACGCAATGCTTTTTCGAAAAATGAAGCTATTATAAGACCCAGGTCCCATCATACAATGCAACGCAAGCTGGAGGATAGGGTTTTCCCTTATAATAGCCAAACATGCTTGATACGTTTAAAACAAATCATTTGATACTATAATAAGTGTATAGTGTCAAAACAATTTCAATCATAAATATAAATCATAGACGGCATAAGCGCCCCATTCCACTATGTCGCCATACTAGGCTCTACAAATAAAACCGAAGTACACGTATTGGAAATTGGATTTCCGTCATGAGTCGAGGCAAGGGGCAAGATCCTCTCCGCTTCGAGACACTCTAGCAAATGCCTCGGGACTACACACTCTGGGCAACCCCTGGAATCGGCTGGGTCGGTCCTCTCTTACGTTTGAGGATTAGTTATCCCTGAACACACGTTTCCCGGTCCTTACAGACCTATAATCGAGGCGCCTCGCATCCAACAACCATGCGGGTAAAAAGTATATAAATGTCAGGGCTGGTAGGTCACTGACATCACCCATAGCTAGAAAGAAACGTCGTGTTCTCCCAGCGGTCACTCTCCCGTTTTTAACTCATACCGAGGTGTGAGGCTCGCGAATCCATGCTATACACAAAGCTGCCACGTAGGTCGTGCTTTGATCATCAACCACAAGACTTTTCTTTTCAACAGAAGCCTTGATCCATGCAACTCAGCGTGCCACACGGGCAATTCATGCCATGCGATTGATATCTATCGATATATAACCTCTAAGCTCGTACGTCTCAGAGAAGGGCGTTAAGCAAGAGAATAAATTCTCCGCCGCCAAATAGATATATATTTAACAGAAATCAATCAACACAGAATAAAATCCAATGTCAGACACACAATCCATTTACAAGTTCGTTCTGGGTCTGAACGAAACCGGAGGCTCTTTCCTCGCATATCCATCGATCTCCAAGTACGTCTGGACGACCACTAACTAATTCCCTCATCTTGGGTGTACAGCCCAATCAAGATCATCAGTAATCACCCAAACGATGCGAAGACTTCCGGTCTTCAACCACCGTCTTCATCTTCGACATATCGTCGAATTGGTTATTCAAAATGGGTATAAACCCGGCCTTTCCGAACAACCTGCATATATTAAAAACAAATGTTACACAAACACAATATACGCCTCATTCCAATTCATTAGTCACTAACCGTAAATCAGTAAGAGAGCAATTCCCCAAATATTAACCCCGAAGGTCGAAACCAACATCAGATCAATACCCAGGAAACCATTCTTCTTAACTAACCTACAGCTAGTTTCTACATTTCAATTCTTAGGGAAAGGTTCCCATTAATTTTATCAAAGATAAATTCTTTAAAATTTATTCTTTAATCTTCCATTGGATGTCATATCAAACCAAATTATGGTTTTCCAAACTAGTCGAGATTAGCGAACCACACCGAAGTAATTATTTATTTTATTTCCCAATCCCAACCTATTCATCCCATGAAGCAAAACTGGTAATACTCCATATCTAACACTGTGGTGTTATCGGTAAATTTAATTACCATTTCACGTTCAAATCTAATTAAAGATTTGACTATCGTTTTGGAGCAAAACTGGTGATACTCCATTCTCGCTCACTTTCTAAATTTGATAATTTAGATTATCAATTCACATTTCAATCTAATTGCAGATTCATTAAAACTCCTTTTACTGGGTTAAAGAACTAATGTCATTTCAAACACAGTTCACGATAAACCCAAATCACATTCTATTTATTATCGGGTTAAAGAACTAGTGTTATTTAAAACACCGTTCAAGATAAACCCACAAATCAATTCTATTTAAAATCCATTTCAAATCCAATTTATTTATTTAAAAATAAATGGGTTTTAATTTTAGTTCAAAACTAGTTCATTTCGATAAAAATCTATTTCTATCTTTTTAAATATGGAGGTTTTCATCCCAGTTTTTCCCAAATCATTTCTTATGATTTTACACAAATTATTATTACTATTTTTAATAATTTTACCAAGGCCCGTACAGTCGATTTCCATCAACGGCCATCGAACTGCACTTACAACGACCTTTTCTAAATTTGATTTGGACATATCTCCAAATCCAACCGTTAGATTTCAAATTTCTAATATTCGTTAGAAAGCTCTTTTCGATACGAACCCAATGGTTCCGGTTTTAGGAGAATCCGACGGACGGATCTCCCGTAATGTCCGTTCGAAGTTAATGGTCGAAATTCGCGAACTGCCGCGGCGCGTTCTATTCAGGCCATTATATTATATATATAATATATATAATATATATTTCATCGATTTCTATTTAAAACGAATTATATAAATAGCTTTAAATTCGTTTCAAAAACAATTTCGACTTCCATTTCAATTTAAATCAAAATTGAATTTTTTTTCTTATAAATTCATTTTAAAATTCATTTCTATTTAATTCAAATTTCAATTCATTTTGAATTCACTTCAATTCGTTTTCAATTTAATTCGAATTCGTTTTCAATTCGATTCGAATTCGTTTTATATTCAATTCAATTCTAATTCGTTTTCTATTCAATTCAATTCAAATTGGTTTTCTATTCAATTCAATTCGAATTCGTTATATATTAAATTCAATTCAAATTCGTTTTCTATTCGATTCAATTCGAATTCATTATATATTCAATTCAATTCAAATTCGTTGTCTATTCGATTCAATTCGAATTCGTTATATATTCAATTCAATTCAAATTGGTTTTCTATTCAATTCAATTCGAATTCATTATATATTCAATTCAATTCGAATTATAAAAACGAATATAATCGATATAAATATCGTTCGCGTCAAAATGGCGCATCTCTAATCAACACGGCTTTATATATTTCAATAATTCCGTTATTCTATTCAACAATTGAATATTTATTCCATTCAATACGTGAATCTATATTTTCGTCAACACATGACTAATCTCAACGAATGAGTACTGCCCACGTGTGACTATTTTTGTTATTTAATATAATTTATAAAAATTATGGTATCTATCGTTAAAATTATTTCGTTCAACACATGATTAATCTCAACGGATGAGTACTGCCAACACATGAACCTTTATTTTATAATATTCTTCTTATTTTCCCGATTGGAATGAGGCCCAATCAATTACCATATAAAGTTAAATATATGGATTCCATACACACATGTACAAAATAGCAACAATAAATAATCAACCATCATCCAAAGTGCACTACACTGTATAAGCATCAAATATAGATATCTAACGCTTATAACAGCCTGTCGATCCATCGATCGACATACAACTAATTATTGGGATTAGTGTATGCCGTATTTTATCCCAATACCCGTGTGGGGTTTCAAACAATCAAACACAGATTTTATTGGTGCAGTTGGGCGATGTGTAAAATTTATCGTCCCAATCAATGCCCTTCAAATAGTTGTACATAAACAAACCGTCCGGTTTGTAAATGAATATTTATTTATTCACATTCACGTTAAAAATTATATTTTTAACAATAAAATATTTTATTCAACCTATGAAAATATTCTATTTAGTTCATTAATTAAATAAAATGATATCTTTATTTTTCTAACTTATTTTAGAAAATTTCGGCGGCATAACGGCACGATACTAGAAACGGAACAAGGCCTAGCCTTATCCCCGGTCTAGTGATGGCCCACGCCATTCACACATCAACCAAATCAATTTCATTTCACCAAACAATTCAATTCAACCCAAATAATCTAACCAACTACACAACCAAACAAACAAGTCTATGGTGTGTGGACGATTGTGTCGGGTGCTACTAAACACCGTCTGCATCCTAGTATATATATATATAACTAGAAAAAGAAATTTTGAGTGAGAAGTTCTCACCGATAGCTTATCCAATACCACGACTTCATTTAGATAAATCTTCGTCGTTCTCGCCTTTCGTCTCTTTCGTTGCCTGTAGCCACTACATATATAAAAATCACATTTTTATTTTGCTATGCAATGTATAAAAATCGAATTTTTACTTCGCTATTCAATATATAAAAATCGAATTTTTACTTCACTACTATATAGATAAAAATTCTATTTTTACTTCGCTACTATATAGATAAAAATTCTATTTTTACCACGCTATTCTTCATATAAAGATTTCCCCTATTCAATTTCAAAAATCTAATCTTTTCTATTTTTAAAAATCTAATCTTTTCTATTTTAAAAATCTAATCTTTTCTGTTTAAAAAATCTAATCTTTTTTGTTTTAAAAATCTAATCTTTTCTATTTTAAAAATCTAATCTTTTCTGTTTTAAAAATCTAATCTTTTCTATTTTAAAAATCTAATCTTTTCTGTTTTAAAAATCTAATACAAAACTGAAATAAAAATGAAATAAAACAGAATAAAATTTACCGATTATAGAAGGGGGGAGGGGTTCCTTTTGCTGCGTTCGGATTTGAGGGAGGCGGGGTCGGATTGGGGTTCGTGGAGGTGGCTGACGCGAGGCCAGAGGGTGCGGGTTCGGTCGGGGAGAAAGGAAGAGGAGGGAGAAGAGAAGAGGGGGGCGGCGACACGGGGGGGGGGGGGGGGGGGGGGCTCGCGGTTGTATCGATCGATTTAGGGGGGGCTTCTTCGCGTCAGGAAGGAACAGGGGAGGAGGAGGAAGAAGAGGAGGCGGCGGCAGGTGGTTGTGCCCCCACCTGGGCGGCGGCGACGAGCGAGGGGGGGGGGGGGGCGACGAGTTCTCCCCCCCGTCTTCCTCTTTCTATTTTTTTTTGAAATGATTTTCTAATCGGGGGGGCCTGAGTATAATAGGGGAGAGGGTTTTAATTTTTAATTGTTTTATTTTTCACCAAAAAGCAACTTTTATTTTCGACCTCAAAACGAGGCCCATCGCCTGTCGTCCCTAGCTAATTACCCCCATTCCGAACACAATGGGATATGTATCGTAAGCTGATTCGATCGTTTCGATCAGTTTCCGCCAAAATCAACATATAACTCTATATATTGAATTTGAACGCGTATTTCAATTTACCGGGGCCACACACTAACTCGAAAAATTCCAGAAAATTATTTCTAGCTTCGTATTGACGATACGGTCCTATCAAAACTAGTTTCGTCGAATTCTGAGACCATTGGAAAAATGGCCATTTTCCAGTCGATTAAAATCAACTGAAACTGGTCAAACGCGTTTTCCTTTGCCATGCTCACATATTGATTCGAAAAATTATGAAATTTGGAATCTAGCAATAATTTTACATCGCGGATCCAACAAAAGTGGTTTCGTCGAAATCCGGGGTCGTTTGCAAAATTCCCATTTTTAAGGGCCTGAATTCCATAGCGACTATTCAGAATTTTCATTTGGACATATCTTTTGATTCCCGCTATGAAATTTCGATTTTTCGGATTCGTTGGAAAGATATCATCAATTAGATCCTATGATTTTTGGTTTCACTAAAATCCAGATTGTTTTGCACCCGGTACATTCAATTGAAGTTTGAAATCGAATTATCGAACTACCGCGCCATTTTCAATTTCTTTTATAATTATATATAATTAATTATATTCCAACGACGACGTATATAATATATACGACGAATTCAATTCAAAATAAATTTTTCGTCGATATTATTTAAAATAATCTATTTTAAATATTCTAAATTCATTAAAATTACCGAAATAAATTTTTTAAACCGGCCCAGATTTTCGGGTTGTTACACTGCCCGGATCCGCCCGGCAAATCCAGTGGTCACAAATGTCAGCCCAATGTGAGAGGTCCTAGGCCCAAATTAAAGCATAACAGTGTAAAGACACGAGGTTAGACTCTTTATGGTGTAAGACTGCCCGGACCCGCCCGGCAAATCCATCTACCATAAATGCCAGTCTAATGTGAGAGGTCTTTATGAGGTTATGGCCTGGATGAATTAAGAAATACTTAACCAGATAAACATGTAAGGTGGGACATGGGGGTTAAGTAGGTGCCTTGGGTGGCATGAGGAATCTAGTGGGTGCCCTTAGTGGCATGTGAAATACGAGTAGTAAGACTTAACCAAACACACATGTAAATGAACATGACTAAGAGGGTTAAGTGGGATGTACTAGTGGACAAGCTTAGGTGGGTAGCTTGTGGGGGCCCATTTCAACCAGTAACCCAAACGTATCTTTGTGGGCTCGACCCAAGTCGAGGACGGGACATGCATACTGGGCTTGACTATAAGAGGCCAAAACGGGGTAGCGGTGGCAACGCAAGTCCAACGGGTTTCATATGCGTGTGTGGACCCGGGCTGGTAGGTAAGACGTTGTTGCATTGTGTAGGTATAAGCCGTGCATTCTCAAGTTGTATCGGGTTGCCACTTTAGGGGAGTGATACACCCCACTGTGGGGCCAACACGGGTATCTACGAGTAGGGAGCCAATCGAAAGTGGGTAGTGGGGTACACCTAGCGGAGATAGGGGCAGACGACACCTATGTAGTCATCTAGGGGTACGCAAGGCTATTTATATAGTTTCTGTGTGAAGCGAGTGGGATCAACTTTGAGGGTGACTGGTGTGGTGCAGTGTAGTAATTATTCGTTAGTAATTAGGTGTGCCTTTAACGTTATCTTTAACGTTATCTTTATCTGCTTTCCATACCCAATAGTTCATAGACATTTCCTTGTTTTCCAGCTTATGCCTTAGTCTAGTTATTTTGGTAATAGTATTGTTAGAATTACCATACTCGCCAGACTTTATGTCTGACCCCCTCCATTTCTATCCTTTTTCCCCCTCCAGGTCCTCAGGTTGGGCCCAGCTCTAGTGGAGTTTGATTGGATTGCTTTATCTCTCTTGGAAAGCTTGGACCGTTGAAGTAAAGTCCAGCTTGTTATCTTCTTTAATGGCCATTTGTGTAATGGGATTATGTATTTTGTTTTATCAAGATGGATATTGTACTTGACTCTGATTTATGGTTTTATGATGTAACAAACATGTTTAATTTCCGCTGCAATAAAATGAAGTTTTAGATTTCCAAGTACTACTATTTATCTGTCTTGTTGTAATTTTTCTGTTCTATATTCACTTAAAACTTCCATGGAAGTTAATGCATCCCCTTTGTGAGTGACATTAATGGACGTGGGGTGTTACAATAGACCCCGAACCTCATTAAAGATGTCACCATACTCGCGGACTACATGAACAGATTTCAAATCATCGATGAATGCGTCAAGAGATTCTAGGTAGCTAAGCATCACTAAACCCCTAGGGTCACAAGAAATATCAAGGGTCTTTCCACAACGAGTCAATAGTCTAACTACCCTCTCTTCACAATCTTGGATGGCACCATGTCTGGCTAGCCAATCCATCCCTAGAATCAAGCCATAGCCCGTGAAACCAGGAACGAAGGCGTTGCACCAAACCCAATGCCCAAGATAGACACTCTCAAAACCCAACAAACCATAGATAAGTGAACCGAACCACCAATAGGATTTGAGACTACAATAGGATCCATAACTAGACTAGTATTTAGGTGCAGTGTTTCGACTAACGAAGCAGATACAAATGGTTACTAAGTGCAAGAGTCAAACAAAGTTCGAACAAGATGACTGGAAAAGGAAAATCAAACTTTCAACAGAAATGCTTCTATCTCTCTCATGTCCTGGTGCCATGAGAGCATGAACCTGTCCTCCAGAAGTAGGTCCCGTCCTCTATCTATGTATCTTCCTCCTTGGGTAATCTTAAATCATATGTCCTGCCTCGCCGCAATGGTAATAATCATGTTTCTTCTTCTTCCTACAGTCCTTAATTATATGGCCCTTTATACCAAAATAAAGACACCTTCTTTTGTTTCCGGGGATAATTATTCTTTCCACTTTCTTCTTTACCTTCTTCGTGGATTAAAGCCATATCTACAAATTCCTCATCCTTGGGTTGTGTTTCTCAGCCTAAACTTCCTCATCGACCAAGCAGCTAGCTGAACTTTCCTTCCGTTGTCTATCTCCAAGATAAAAAACGAGTCCTTCACTTCCTTGAGCCAATTTATAGCCTCCACAAACGTCTCAGTCCCATGAAAAGTTTTTCTACCCATCGCACTGAAGTCCTTCCATATCTTAGGAAAGGAATCTAAACGCGGAGAAAGAGACTCAAGAAGGAAAAAGGAAGAGATTCGAAACAAAGAATCGAAAGATAGATATATGGCTTTTGGGGATTATGTTTTTCATAGTAAATCTTTCTCTTGAAAACTCCTTCTTTGAAACATGTTTTTGAAAATAATACTTTTGAAAACGGTTTTCAAAATCTTTTATCTATTCTGATAACCTACAGCTCTGATACCATGTGTAGCACCCCACGTCCATTAATGTCACTCACAAAGGGAATGCATTAAGTTTTGTGGAGCATTATAAGTAAACAGAACGGAATATTACAAGACAGAAAAAGCAGTACTTGAAAATTTTGTAATTTTATTGCAGCGGAAACATAAATAAGTTTGATTACATTTCCAAATACCAAAATCAAGTACATAATATCAGTCCTGTACAAAACCTTTAGAGTACATAATTTTAAAGCCATAATCCCGAACAGAAAAATGCCATACGCTGAATCAAAGCTAAGCAATACACCTTTCAACTTCAATCTGGAAGAAAGAGATATCTGAACTAAGCTTGAGTATTTCCTCCCTAAGAACCGGGGGGAGGGGGGGGACGGAAGAAAAGAGGCGAAACAAACTAGGTCAGACATAAGTCTGGTGAGTCCAGTGACTTTAACAATATAATCATTAAAGTAACATGATAAGAACATAAACTAGAAAGCAAGAAATGACTGTAGAATAAATAGGCATGACCAAGCAGACAAGATGAATAAGATATAACGTTGATTGCACTTATAATCACTACAGGATAATTACTACACTGCACAAATGCTAGTAACACCGTATCATTACTAGTTACACCGCACCCTTACTACTCCCATACTAAAGTTGATCCCTCTTACTAATCAAGATAATGGTAGTTTCGTGTGCTCCTAGCTGCTATAGTATGTGCCCCTTTTTGCCCCTTCCCCCACGATTTGTACCCATTACCTTCCTCCTTCGATCGGCACCCTAACTCGCATGTATTATTACTTGTGTCATTCGACCTTGCTTGTATGTAGATACCTGTGCTAGCCCCATCATTGGGTGTATCAATTCCCATGATGGCAACCCGACACGATTCAAGATGTACAGTGTATACTACTGATGCCCAGTGCCTTTTTTCCCACTCCGGAGCACGTGCACGCCCATACTCCGTTGGAACCTACACTGCTGCACGACTCGCCGCTATTTTGACTGCTTATAATCAGCACAGTAATCGTGCCCCACCCTGCCTAGCAGAGGGTACCATGATACATCTATCTAGGTTACTGCTGAAATGGGTTCCCATTACTTGGGTTTCCTAATCAACATGTTATAATGGTTAAGTGTTCTCAATTTAACTTAACCCCACCCATTTGCTTAATTAACCTGTTGTAGTGGTTAAGTGTTGCCTATTCCTATGTTACTTAACCTTCTCACTGATTCACGTATGTTTATTTAATGGTTAAGTTTGTAGGCCAATATATACCAATATTACCCACTTACCCAAGATTTACTTAACCCTTCCCCTTATCAAGTCCATATGTATTATTGGTTAAGCTTGCCTTAACCCTATCCACTTTGTTCATGTAATATTGGTTAAGTTGTCTTCTTGTCCATGTTAACTTAACCCACCCACCTAACATGTTGTATTGGTTAAGTGTCGCCTGGTTATATGTTACTTAACCTTTCCATTTTTAGCATGTATGTCCCTTAGCTTTAATTTATTCATTAAAGCACCAACCTCTCACATTAGAAATGTTGTTTGCGGTTGCTGGATGTGCCGGGCGGTTCCGGGCAGACTTCTACCGCTAACTCATTCTAACCTCGGGTTTTTAGGCTTAATGCGCTAACCTCTCACACTAGATCTATGTTGTTGTGGTCGCTGGATGTACCGGGCGGTTCCGGGCAGTCTTACACCGCAACTCAATCTAACCTCGAGACAGGCACGTTCATCTTTAAGCCAATTTACATATTTACCATTCATGTCCAAGTTTATATGTAAATTATGCATAAGTGTGGTCAATTCAAGTTATACCACATTTTCTAGTTATTCCCAAAATTAATTATATGATTACAACCCCTTTTTATGCCAATTATATAATATTCAACCTTTACCTAAACTTTTCCTTAACGTTCCCACGTCGTTCGTACGTATAGTTCATGTGATACATTAGGCTCGTGATTAGCCCAACTCATAAAAAAAAGGGAAAAAGGAAAGAAACACATGACATCATAACTGGCAAAAACAATATAGATCTAAGACGACATAAATCTAGTAAACATATAAAAATAGATCCAATCAACATATTGAGTGCGAACTAGCATGGATCTAAACATAAACTTGCACGGATTTAAACATATGAACTGGTCTGGATCTAAACATAAACATGCACGGATTTAAACATATGAACATATAGTTCTAAACATATGGACTGATATGGATCTTATCATATAAACATGTAGATCTAAACATATGAACATATAGTTCTAAACATATGGACCGATATGGATCTAATCATATAAACATGTAGACCTAAACATGTGAACATATAATTCTAAACATATGGACTGATATGGATCTAATCATATAAACATGTAGATCTAAGCATATTAACATATAGTTCTAAACATATGGACTGATATGGATCTAATCATATAAACATGTAGATCTAAACATATGAATATATAGTTCTAAACATGTGGACTGATATCGATCTAATCGTATAATTATGTATGAACATGAGTTGCATATAATCTTTCATAACTTGCATAGATCGAGCAAACTTGCATACTTAACTTGCATATGTAATTAGGCATATGAATTAACATAGAACATAACTTGCATATAATGAATCCAATCAAGCATAAATCAAAACATAGTTTGCAAAGACATAAACTTTATATGATTTACAAACATTTTCATATAGTCCAATTCATAACTCATCACAATTACGTTTAAACAATTATCTTATGAAAGTAACTGCACTCACAGAAAACGGATCTTGAATTCTGCGCTCTGATTCTGAAGTTGCTAAGCTAATCCGTTGATGTAGGCGTCGATTCGTTCGTTGTTGTTCTAGAATTCCTTTCGCAATTCCTAGGCTTTTGAATCTTTATCTCTTATCTTTTTATCTTTAATCTAGAATTTGATTTGTTATGGTGGCGGCTAGGTTAGTTTGTAGATGAACAACATGACAGCATCATAGTTTAGGGTTGTGAGATCTAGGGTTGAGGTTTGGGGTGATTATATAAAAGTTTAGGATTAATATGGGCCTTTAGATCAACCTAGGAGTCATCAAAGCCATCCAAACCCAAGAGAGCCAACCAGAACATGACACATATGCCCTAACACCTCAGAAAATCGTCACTGTCCAGATCAGTTCGCAGGTGTTGACCTTACAAGGGGGTTGATACCCATGTTGACACCCCTGGGGGGGTCGACACCTATGTCGACACCCCTTGGAGGGGTCGACACCCCTAAACGGGAAATTTCCCGCTCAGCTGTTTTTTGAAGTTTTGAAATTCGAATCTACTTTAATTATTTAATTATTATTTTAATTTAATTTCTGCTTAAACTTGAAAACTTCTAACCTCCATAACTTTTTCATATGGAGTCCGATTTACGCAAACTCGGACTCTATCTCAAGAAGAATTCCGAGAGGAACGCAATGGAGTAACCTGTTTCACCCAATTCTTCTTTTAAAGATTAATTATTCTTTAATTATCTCTTATGTCCCGTTTTAAAATTACGGGGTGTTACAACTACGTTCAAAGATTTAAATGTCATAAATCATATTTCAATCAATTCATTATTTGATTTAATTTCAAGATTTAGATTATAGTTTATTTATAAAATTACGTTTTGATTTTACATTCCTATATATCAGTTATCATTATTTAAAAATCTTTGTATTAACATTTCAAGTTCAATTGCTTGGATGAATGTAATGTCCAGGAGTTTTACCAATTTAATCATTAATTTATTTAATTATTATAATATATATTGGTTTGGTAATTTAAATAGTTTGAATTCAAATATTTTATTAACATATATAGTAGAATAATGAAATTTATTTCTGAAATAATCGGAAATAGTAGAATTTGCAATTATATGTGAATTGGGTAATTTAATAGATTTAATTCAGTCTAGAATTGAATTATTATAATGATTTTATTATTTTAAACAACATTTGAACGTATTAATTTTAACGTAATTTAAGTCGAGCTCGTAACGCCGCGATAGTTCGTAATATTGAGTTTTGAACTTTAAACGAATACACATGATTCGTTTTAGGTCAAATTCCTTTAAAACAAGAAACGTTCGAATCTAATTAACTGTATTTCTCTAATGGAAGTCAAAAATCAAGATTTCATCTTATAGATTGTAAGTTATGTCCAAATCAAATTTTCAAATAGTAGATACGGAATTGTTTATAAACTATTGCGATTTTTTAATATAATTAAATATTGGTTTCGTATTTGGATGAGATTTCTAAGATGTAATTTTAAAATAATTTATAGAATTTTCTATAAATTTTATTATGGAAAATAAACAACTTTTTTGTTTGAAATATTTTACACCCTATATCAGCATTTTTGAAATTTCACAAGATAAGTTGTCTTGTCTATTTTAATATACTTTTGGAATCATTGCACAACACTAGACACGACTGTATTTTTATTGTTGTCCATAGTGCTTTGTACCCAAGTGGAATTTTACGTAACGAGGAAGCCAAACTTTAAACAACGAAAACAAGTAAAACAAAGAAAAGAACAAAGATCGATGAATTGAAATTTGCCATTTTGTTTTGTAAATAATATTAAAGCTTCTTTCTAAGTAAAGATAAATACAAACTCACAAACCGATGAACTTCTAATGTTAAACACCGGTAAGTATTTTTCTTTAACGTTTGAAGAAATTTACTTACATTTATTGTCCTGCTTTAATTGGTCTATTTATTGAAAATGAACCAACTTTCTTGATATAAGCAATTCAAACAATGGTGCAAGTCACGTTGGAAAATACTAACTTCAGACACGTGAAAAAATATTTGCTTTGAAATGAAGAATCATACCGCATCTCGTCGCATACACAGTAAATGAAGCAAACTACCTACCCTAAGCAAAAATTTGTAGACTAAATACCTTGTAAACCAAGGAATCGCGCAACAGTATTTTAAAATCATAGCCACTCTAAACCCCAATTCACATGGCTATGAAAGAAACGTGATCCCTATTCATTTTATTTCTGCTATAAATACGCTAGGCATCTTGCTGTTTTTCCTCTTCTGCAAATGAAACCAACTTTTAGTGGCCTCCGTTAAAGCATTTTGAAATTAATATAGTTCCATAGTATATATATAAACTCTAAACTCTCATGAAAATTTAGAAGAGGATCTGTAGCCAATCGGAATCCGTGCAAGTAATTGTGTTCATCGAAGACAGTCACGCATGTGTGTGTGAGAGTATATAGGAGTACGAGCGGGCCGTCGCGTTATACACATGCGATGAGAGGATGGAGCTCGAAACGAGAAAAAAGGTGGTTTTAAATTCATGGTTTTTAGTGAAAAATAATTTTGCACAATTCCTTGCTAACCTGAGGGAGAAGCAACAACGCGTTTCAGGTGATGGAGGTGAGATGCTCATGGTGGCGCCCTGAATGTAGAGATTTCGGTGAGGTGATTTTTGGTAATTTTTATTTGAAGTAAAATGGGAAGAATGAGGTGGAGTAACTGGTGAATGGTGCGGCAATGGCACCAGAAGAGGAGGAGCAACATGATGTTTTATATAGGAAGGAGAAGACCGTTCTTTGTTTTATATTTAAACATGTGCAGAACTGGGTGATTTACGTTTGGGCAATCAGACTGAAATCATTTGTGAACCCCAGTAAAAAAAGGTTATGGCATGATATGGAAAACACAAGCCAAGGTTGGAGAAAGCATTTTGTACAAAGGAGGGAAGAATTATAGGGGAGTAGTCTGGGTTTAACGCATGGGTTTGGGCCAGTTCCAAAGGTTTTACGAATGGTTGATCACACTGGGATCGTATGGATGCAAGCTATGTGATGAAGTTGGTTTGGAACTATTTGAAGCTCGTTTGAATTTGGACAAAATAAAACGCCTGATATAATCAACCAACGTTAATCGATATTTAACAATTAATGACCAAGGTGAGTAAATCACTAACTCTGTCCAGTTTTATAGTTTTATAAACATATTATAGGTGGATAAATAATGATTGAATGTTATGTGATGGTTGTGTGGACAAATTGTTGTCAACTGGTTGAAATAATACATATACTTATATATATAAGTCGTCAATTAAATACTGATTCTATTAATTATAATATTTCATATTGATATGAAATTGATGTCATTTATATTGGTTAACATCTGGATACAGGGAAATAGGTAGAGGGATCCGACTATATTCCTTAACAATTATATTGTTGTTTTTCATATATTGCATTATATGATAGACCGATAATCTATGATTGATTATTGTGTGCTTTGGGATGTTTGAATAACATTGACCTGAAATAATTGGTATTAAAATACTGTAAAATATATTCAAATATATTGGAAAAGAATTTTGGGTTTAAAAAAAAGGGAAAATCTATTTTTAATTAGAAATTGAATTTTGATTTGGATTTGAAAGTAATAACTTGTTTTAATCATAATAAAACAAGTAGTTTGATTTATTAACGATATTTATAAATGGTATAAAATATTTTTTTTAATAATTATTATTAAATAATCTATGAATGTTAAAAAAAGAGTAATGGAAAGGTAAATCGTTGAATTTATTTTGATGTTCGAAATGTGAATATGAATTAAATAAAACTATAAGATTTGTAATTATAATTCGACGATTGTAACACCCCACCTCCGCTAGGGTCACTCACAAAGGGAATGCACTAGTTTTGGTGGAGTATTATCTAGGTAAACATACACAGAGATATCACAAGGCAGAACATAAATAAAGCAGCGGTAGAAATTAAAAACCAAATTTTTATTACTTTCAAGAAAAGAGTCAAAACCCCATAAATATCCAAGGTACAAATTATTCCATTACATCAAGTTCCAAATGAAGAAGCATAAACTTAAGATAACAAAAGTAAATTATTCCCCATAAATAGCAGAAGTGCAGCCATAGCATAGCTAAAGACCAAACCGTACATGAGATGATAGAAAGTAAGCTAAATCCAAGCTAAGAGCTAGTGTTTCCTCCCTGAGAACCTGGGGGGGGGAACGAAAGAAAAAGAGGCGAAAGAAAAAGGGTCAGTCATAAGACTGGTAAGCCCTAGTGACTTTCAGTATAAAAACTAGTAAAGGTAACATGACATGTGAAAACCGAAATTAAACATAAGGATAATAACAGGACTGGTATGATAATTAAGATAACAAGATAAGTCAAGTCTAGCATCGCATATTCAAGATTCGCTGCACCCACTATACTAGTATCTAAACCCATGTCAAGTATTAACCACGAGATGATTCCTTGGCCCAATATCATGAAGTGACCCATTACGGGGTCCTACAGTACAATCTATTAATCGATCAGTTCCCTACAAGTTCTAGCTCGTCATGTTTCTGTGTCATACGGCCCTATCCTGAAATGTAGTCACCTGTGCTAGGTCCACCATAGGGTGTATCAAGCCCTATGGTGCCAACCATCGACACGAATCAAGCACGCACAGTGTAAACCTACTGGTGCCCAATGCCTATTTTTCAACTTCGGACTACGTGCACAACCATAGTCCGCCTGAACCTACAATGGCGCACCTATTAAGCCGTCGTTCTAGTCGCTTACAATCAGCCCAGTAATCGTGCCCCACCCTGCCTAGTCCCAGGGTATCGTGATACATTTAAGTGGGTTACTGCTGAAAAGGACCGCGTAACTAGGGTTTCTAATGGGTTAAGTGTTGTCATTCAAATTCAGGACTTAACCCTATCCAAATCATGTATCAAGTTGGTTAAGTGTGTTCAAGCGGTTCATGACTTAACCCTATCAAATCATCGTGTCAAATTGGTTAAGTATATTCAAGTGGTTCATGACTTATCCCTATCATGTGGCATTAATTCATTAATGCACCCCAACCTCTCACATTAGACTAATTGTTGTGGTCACTGGATTTGCCGGGCGGTTCCGAGCAGATTTACACCACAACATAGTCTAACCTCGGGTTTTACGTGCGATATGACCAACTACCCACATTGGATCCTATTGTTTGCAGTCACTGGATTTGCCGGGCGGTTCCGGGCAGATTTACACTGCAAACTCAACCCAACCTCGAGTTGGTCATTTTCGAATTCATTCTAAGTGTCATGTCCAGGTTCTAGTTTCGAGTCTAAATTCATGTCAAGTTTTCAGGTCATGTTTCATGTCAAATCGTGTCAAGTTCATGTCCATATCCAGGTTCAAGTTATAACAACGTTCATGTTCAAGTTCAAAGCCAATTCATGTTTTACCTAATCTACCCAAACCGTATTCCCATCGCACGTAAACTCGAATCGATACAAATAAATCTAATTTGGGAATAACCTAAAAAGGGACGGGTATAAGGTGGCAAAAGTGATTACTAGCATAGCATGGTATAACTTGAGATAAATGATTATAACATTACTGGCATATGGAATATCGGCCTCAAACATAAAGATTCCAAATCTAGCAAAATAAGGTACTAGTCAAGATAACAGTTGACATAAGGTGATAGTCATGGTAACGGTTGACATAAGGTGATAGTCATAAACTTGTGACTAATAGCAGATACAACATTGCAGGCATGATAATATGAGGAGTTTTTCTTTTTGATTTACAACATGAATAGGCCCCAAATCAATGTCATAGTAATATACCCAAAAGTCAAGATCCAAGATGAATAAGAATGGATGTAAAACATTCATCATACACAGGTCCAATTTCAATTTACAACATATTCATGTTACGTTTATAGTTTAAATCTAAAAGTAACTAGGGCTTACAGATCGTGGTTCGAGAATTAGAAAAAGAAAGTCGATGTTGAATCTTTATATGCTTAGTCGAGTCCTAATAGAAATCCACAAATCAGCAATTCTCTTAACGTAGTTTCGACGTAGAAGAAGTAGTCCCTTTCTCTAACTTTTCAATCTGAATTAGAGTAGTATAAGGTCAGAGAGAATTTTGGTAGAGAGACTAGTGTTAGGGGCTGTTTATATAGGGTCATGTCAACGAATGTAGACAGAAACGAGGCCAAAAACATCAAAGCAAATCCAACTTCAAAAGTGGGCTCGGCCACCAGGTCGACCCCCAGGTCGACACCCAGGTGACACTATGGTCGACCTGGTCCTGGGCAGGTCGACTCTATGGTCGACCCCCAGGTCGACCTGGTCCTGGGCGGGAAATTTCCCGCCCAGTGCATTCTGGGGTTTGAATTCGAAATTTGAATTCGAATTCTGAGCTGCTTTGAACCTGAAAATTTCTGAAAATTTGAAAGGTCATAACTTGGTCATACGGACTCCGATTTTCGAAAACTCAGACTCGTTTCCAAGCAGAATTTCGAGACAAACGCAATGGCGTAACCCGTTTCCCTTGATTCTCATTTTAAAAATTAATTCTGCCTTGATTTATGGTTATTACACGTTATTAAAATACGGGTTGTTACATTCTCCCCTCCTTAAAGGATTTCGTCCCCGAAATCTCTAAGTTAGGGATGGCGTATCCTACCATCCATCATCCATCTACTAAAAAAATCATCCACAAGCAACCATTTTCCTTAAAATGATTCTAGTGGTGTATGAACATATGCAGTAAATGTGTGTATATGCACTTATCTAATGCAAAAGATCAGGCGGTTACTGATTCAGTAGACCCCTTTAATGCAAAATATGTTAGTGTAACGAATCCAACATGTATGCAAAAATTCCTAACATACTTTATAATCTCTACATGAGTGCACAAACATTCATTCATATGCAACATCCACGTGATAACATAACAAGTTCCATCCATGTACAAGTATAAGCACTCATGCATATGTAACATGAAAATGTGACTGAGCCGATCTAGTGCCTAATGAATGTTATGCATCCACTAGCAATCACTTGCAAACACTTGCAACCATTTGCAAACATCAACTATAACATGTTTCAATCACATGTTTACATCCATATGGTTCTACCTAAGGTTCTCAAGATAAGATCGAGGGGATAACAAGACAAACATAGGTAGTAAAAGCCTGATACGAAAGGTTTTCAAGTTTGTAGGAAAAAGAGATCGAGAATGTACCCTCAAAAAGAAATGGGTAAAGCGCGCGTATCTTCTCTTCGGTTTCCCAAGTTGCGCCTTCTTGGGCTTCACTCCACTGAACTTTAACTAGCTTGACTTCTCGATTCCTTAGCTTCTTGATCTCCGTTCCTAAGATACGAATCGGAACTTGCCTCAATGTTGCTTCTTTTTCCACTTCTACGTCTTCAATGATGCTTGGCTCAACAACTTCGGCCGACTCATGCAAGCACTTTCGGAGATACGAGACGTGAAAGACATTGTGTACTCCAGTCAGCTTCTCGGGTAAGTCCACCTTATAGGCCATCCGTCCAATCCTCTCAGTGATAGGGAACGGTCCTACGAACCTTGGTGCTAGCTTTCCAACTGCTCTAAAACGAACTACATTGCGTAACGGAGAAACTTTTATAAAGACCATATCTCCGACTTCGAGCTCTAGGTCTGTCCTTCTCTTGTCTGCATAAGATTTTTGTCTATCTTGGGCTGTTTTCATCCGTCTTCGTATCAACTCAACCTTCTAAGGAGTGTCCCTTATCATGTCGGGCCCTAGTATAAGCCTATCTGTCGTTTCCCACCAACAAGTTGGTGACCTGCACGGTCTTCCATACAAGGCTTCGAATGGTGCCATCCCGATGCAAGCTTGATAACTGTTATTATAAGAAAACTCCACGAGAGGAAGATGGTCTTCCCAAGTACCACCAAAGCCAAGAATGCATAGCCTCGGGAGATCTTCTAGTACCCTATTTACCCTTTCAGTTTGTCCATCCTTCTGTGGGTGATAGGCCGTGCTTAAACTCAGTCGTGTACCCATTGCTTCTTGCAGACTATTCCAAAACTGACTAGTGAAAATCGGGTCACGATCACTAACTATACTAAAAGGAACCCCGTGCAACCGTACTACCTCTCTAAGGTAAATAGACGCTAGCCATGATGCAGTCATCCTGCTTTTCACCGGAATGAAGTGAGCACTTTTCGTGAGTCTATCAACTATGACCCATATACTAGTATTTCCCTTCCTTGACCTAGGCAGTCCATCCACGAAATCCATCGAGATACTCTCCCATTTCCATTGTGGAACCTCCAAAGGAAGTAATAGACCACCGGGCTTCTTCGACTCGGCCTTTACTTGTTGGCATACCATGCACCTTGAAACGAACTCTGCTACGTCCTTTTTCATCCCAGCCCAAAAGAACATGCGTTTCATATCTCTATACATCTTATCCTCTCCGGGATGTATAGACATCTTCGAGTGGTGTGCCTCTTCGAGAACCTTCCTCACTAAGTCTCCCACTTGTGGGACATATAGCCTTCCATCACACCTTAGCCATCCCTTGTCATCTATAGCATACCTACTGAGGTGACTCGACGTCTCACCACTAATCAGCTTGTCCATGATTTCCACTATCTGTGGGTCTTCCTTCTGTGAAGTACCTACTTGATCTAGAAGTGTAGGTCTTAACTCAAGAGATGCTAATGTAGCAGTCAATGACTCAACAGCAGGTGTAAAATCAAAGGTTGCTATAAACTCTAGGCTTTTCCTTTCAATAAACAAGGGGCTCAAGGTCAACCTTTTTCTACTTAGCGCGTCCGCCACCACGTTACCATTGCCAGGGGTATAAGCTATATCAAAGTCATATGATGCCAAGAATTCCATCCACCTCTGTTGTCTCAGATTCAAATCTTTCTATGAGAAGAGGTACTTAAGCGATTTATGGTCGGTATACAGCTCGAACCTCTCCCCTAGAAGATAATGGCGCCAAGCTTTAAGCGCAAAAACAATCGCGGCCAACTCCAAGTCATGCGTGGGATAGTTTTTCTCATGAACTTTAAGTTGTCTGCCCCCGTAGCATATTACTCTTTCATCTTGCATTAGGACAGCGCCTAATCCCGTGCCGCACGCATCTGTGTACACCGTAAACACCTTACCTCTGTCAGGTAATGCCAAAACTGGAGCTGTGGTGAGGGCTCTCTTGTGTCTCTGAAAAGCAACGTCACACTCTATGTCCCATGCGAAAGCTAGGTTCTTCTTTGTTAACTTAGTAAGAGGGGCTGAAATCTTAGCGAAGTCCTTAATGAACTTCCTGTAGTAGCCCGCCAAACCGAGAAAGCTCCTCACCTCCGTTGCATTCTTAAGTATTTTCCAGTCTTGTACCGCAACTACCTTTGTGGGGTCCACGGCTATGCCTTGCTTAGAAACTACATGTCCAAGGAACCGAACTTCCTTCCTCCAAAAATGGCATTTGGAGAACTTAGCCTTTAACTGGTGTGCTCTAAGCGTTTCCATGACTTCCTTGAGATGTCTAGCATGCTGCTCTTCATCTTTTGAGAAGATCAAAATATCATCCACGAAAACTACCACAGACTTGTTAAGGAACTCCCGAAACACTCTACTCATCAAATCTACAAAGTATGCGGGTGCATTCGTTATCAGCAACAAAGCATCAACGACCATATAGAAAAAAAAGGTCTACTCCATAAAGGAAAGCAATCTTAAATCATACTACTGTAGAAGCAAAATTTTGGCACTCATCTTCAACTTTGTAGTATCTCCATGCTTCGTGATGAAGTCCTGGCATTTGAAGATGAATTATCAAAGACTTGTTACCGTTATCCATTGGTAGGTTATCTGCACCAAAGCTCTAATCTATTTCAGTATCTTATTCATCGCAATAATTCCTTTCCAAATTTTATCTTTTGTAGTCAATACCAGAACACGTGCTGGTCCTTTTTTCTGCTGCAAAAAACATTTTTTTCTATTAAACGTTGAATATAATATAATTGTGTAATGTGCTTATTGTATTGTTGTGAAAGAATCTGAAATTTCTTTCACTTCCAAACGATACAAACATAAGCTGTATTCAACCTATCCGACAATTATTTTGTATCAATATTCCTTTCAAGCCAGATAAAGACTACAAATAAACATTACCAAAGTGCAAAAATATTATTATGCTTATTTTGTAACTCTACGTTTATAAAAAAGGTGATATATTTTCATGTTCTTCAAAATAAATTAAAAACACACACGCCAGATGAAGACTTTAAATAAATATTACCAATGTGCAAACATATTATTAACCTTATTTTGTAACTCTACATTATAAAAAAAATTGATATATTTTCATGTTCTTCAAAATAAATAAAAAACACACACACTCTTAGAAAACCTTTTGTCTTCAAATGTGCTATTGTATTTGCTAAATTAAATTTTGTCCCTTATAAATATTTGTTGCCCAAAGATATATATGGTAATTTATTTGGGGATTGTTAATGATACCCCCCTTTTGGTTAAGGGGGGACACAAATTTTAAGTTTTCAATTTTTGTTAAGGGGCGTACAATACATACTTAACCCCCCTTAACAATATAATACTTTTAGACTAAATTACCCTTAAGCTGAAGAAGAAGCACGACGTGGTGAAATTCGGTCGCGAGTCACCATTTTTAGTGTGCAAACACAGTAGAGTATAACTGTTTCCGTTGTTTTTGTTAAGTTTGTTATAGAGATAGAAAATATGTTCTAATGCTACCGTTTTTATAAAATAAAAAAGGTATACTCTTGCCATTTTTTCGGGTTCGAGCGCGAGTATTGAAGTACAGCAGGGTTATTTCTGTCCCTTAAAAGTATAACTGGTGTTGCCCCTTAACAAATTTTTAAACATCTGTGTTCCCTTAACAAAATGTCCCCCCTTAACCAAAAAGGAGGTGTCGTTAACAATCCCCATTTATTCGATCCTACAGAGGTTTATGTATATCGCCTAATTATTACTTTAAATTCATATTTATTTTTCATGAATTTTAATAATCTTCCAGGGTGATGACAAGTTTTTACCTTTTACCCACCTATTAAATTGTATATGCCATTTATAATCTACATCCACTGCATTTGAGTTATAAGCTTCTATGAAGTTTATTTTGTGAAACAATGGTTTATATAAATCAAGAAGTTTATTAGCTATTATTTATTTTTCTTCGATTGATGCTTTTAGCTTCTATCAATTCACTTTACTTCACAGGATTATTAAAGTTTATCTCTAGTGTGTTTACTCCGATGAAGGCAGTGTATGTTTAAACAACACTACTTATTTCTTCTCCTTCTCATCCTCATCATCATCTTTGCTTGTTTCCTAGAAAATTGGGGCCAACTACATTAATTCTCAATTTTCACCGTTCTATCTAGAATCGTGTTACTAGTTAGATTTAACAATTTCAAATCATTTTGAATACTTTCGTTGAATTTTTATTTGAGGCTTCCATTTTGTCTTTTTCCTTCAATGTAAATATTGTCCTCTTTCATCACCGATCTGCAGTCTTGTCTTCTTTTGTATGTTCAAACCATCTAAGTCTACTTTCTTTAATTTTCTCATTTGTGGGTTTCACTTTCAATTTCTTGTTCACTGACTCATTTCTAACTTCATATTTTATATAATTTCGATAATCCCTCTTAACATCCTCATTTCTCCTACATTTAACTTATTATTATGTTTCTTTTTCAAGAGCAAACGCTCCACTCTTTACAATATAGCATGTGTAGTTCTCGTTCGATAAAAAATTCGTTCCATTTCTCCAGTATTTTCACATGAAATGACATTTAGCTTATCTCCATTTTAACTAATCCGTGTTCTTTTGATTTGTCCATCTATTTGTATTATTGATCTTAGATATTTGAAAATATCCATTTTGTTAATCATGTGATGTTGAATTTTATTGTGTTACCTTCCCTAGTTTCTTTACTAAAATTAAAAGGCATATACTCTGGTTTAGTTCTAAGCTCACAAGACCTTTCGATTCTAATGCATTTCTTCATTTAACTATTTTTGTTCTATCATTCCTTTTAAGGTAGCAGTCGACACAATGTCATTAGCAAACATTGTGCACCATGGTTTATCCTTTCCTTTGTTACGTCGTCCAAGCCAACACAAGTAAAAACTCAAAATCAGTCCTTGATGCAGTCATAGATTACCTAGAATTCACTAGTCTCTCCACCTGAAGTGCACATCTTTGCCCTGAAGTTTTCATACATACCTGAATTATCATTATCATTTGTGTTGATTTTATTTTTACTGAGTGGCAACCAAATTATGTCTATTTTCACTCTGTGTGTGTGTAGGGTTTAAATTTATGAGTATATAATAAGCGAATCCTTTTGAACACTTAAACTGCTATATTAAATGTTTTATTAAGTGTATAACTGTAATTGTAGATTGGTTTGACATAAAACTAAATTGCTTCTCCGATATTGAGGATTCACTTCTTAATTGTAGTTTTATCATGCATTGCTACAGATTTATTGTTGGCTTGTCAGTTCAATTTCTCTAAAATCACCACAATTTTGTAAATAGCTGTATTTCTAAAAATTGGGATTAATGTGATGTTCCTTCACTTGTTGGACATTTTACCTAATATTAATATTTTATTAAACTAAATTTGCAAACCATTCTTTTTCTGCAGCTTTACGAGTCTCTATAAGTATATTATATGTTCCTATTGCTTTAATTTTACCTTTTTTTGACGTAGCCTCAACTTCTTTTATATTTTGTGAATTCCTGTTTTGGTATCCACTTCACACTTAGACAAAATGAGATATCAAATCTCATTTTTATTCTTTCACATTTTTTTTTCATTTTCATATAGATATAAAAGAAAGTATTCGGTCCAATTATTATTCATCAACTTTTTGATTACATTTTTTACTTTTCAAGCTTCGCCTTATGAAATTTTTCTCAAGCAACTCCTTAACTTGTTTACTGAGCTCTTTTCTTTCTCGCGGGGCCATGTGCCTAACGGGCAATGAAACTGGCTTGGCATTATCAACAAGATAAATTCGGAAGTCTATCTCGCGTTTAGGAGGTAACCCCCTCACCTCATCAAAGACATATGGATATTCTCGGACCACTCTTACAGATTGCAAATTATCGACGGACGAGTCAAGAGATTCAAGATAACACAACATGGTCGGACCCTTAGGGTTTCAAGAAATTTCAAGGGTATTACCAAGGCGAGTCATGAGCCTCACTACCCTTCGTTCACAATCAAGAATGGCTCCATAATCGGACGACCAATCCATACATAGGATCAAACCGTATCCCATAAATCTGAGAACATAAGCATTACACGTGAATTCTACGCTTAAGATAGAGATCCTCAAATCCACATACATCATAGATAAATGGGCGGAGGCCCTAATTGGATTTGAAACTATAAGGGATCCTCAACCAGACTAGTACTTAGGTGCAGATTTTCAACAATATCAGAAGAAATAAAAGTATGCGATGCGCCAGAGTCAAATAAGGTTCGAACAGGAAAGTCAGAAATGTAAACAAGGCTTTCTACGGAAATATTACTACCTCAGTCAAGTGCTAGAGTGGTGTTGAGAGCATGCAACTGCCCTCCAGAAGGTCCTGCTCCCTGGGTCTGCCCTTCCCCTGTCCTTGCTTCTTAGGGCAATCCTTGCTGATGTGTCCAGTATCTCCACAAGGAAAGCATTCACCCGACTTTCTCTTCTTCTTTCTACAGTCTTTAGCTAGATGTCCCATAATACCACAAAAGTTACACTTCCTTGTCTCACGTTCCTTGTTATTATTGTTGTTGTTGCCCTTGTTATTCTTGTTGCCTCCCTTCTTGAAGTCAAATTTCTTATTCTGAGTCTCATTAGGCTTAATCTCCTTCTTGCTATTCTTGTCCTCCTCATGAAGTTGAGCCATATCCACCAAGCTTTCAAAGGTCGCCCCCATGGGTATATGAGTTATGGCCAAACTGTGTAGTGGCTCGTTCAATCCTCGAGCAAAGCGTACAGCCTTTTTCTGGGCCGTGTTGACCAAGTCCAAACCGAACCGAGCAAGCTGATTAAACTTATTCACGTACTCCCTAACAGACATGTCCCCTTGCTTGAGTGCAAGGAACCTCTCCATCTGAAGGTTTTCTTCTGCTGACGATAAGAATTTAAGCCCAAATCTCTCTCTAAAGTCTGCCCAAGTCTCAACTGGCCTGGTAGCGTTGGTGACTTCCCACCAAAATGTAGCTTCCTCTTTCAACAACCATGCTGCCAACTGAACTTTCCTATGGTCCTCCACATCAAAGATAATAAAAAAGTCTTCAGTCTCCTTTAGCCAGTTTCGTGCCTCAACAAAGGTTTCGGTTCCAATGAAGTTCTTGCCGCCCATTGCTTTAAAGTCTTTGCATATTTTGGCAAAGGCAGTACCAAGAGAAGGAGGAACCGCGGCCACTGGGGGAGGAGGAGGAGGGATGTCTGCCGAGCCCGTGCCGTTGACCCTGCTTCTAAGTACCTTTGGAACCATCTAGGTACGGGTACTCCCTTAGGAAGGTTAAGATCAGCCATGCTGAAAAACGAAAAGAAAAAGATTCAAACGAGGGAACAAAGGTAAGTGCTAATGGCTTTTGGGGAATAGCCTTTTTCAACATAAAACTTTTCTTGAAAAATGCTTCTTTATAAATGGTTTTGAAAATAGTTTCAGAAGGTTTTTAAAACTTTTGTCCCATCTGGTAACCTTCTGCTCTGATACCAAGTGTAACACCCCACCTCCGCTAGGGTCACTCACAAAGGGAATGCACTAGTTTTGATGGAGTATTATCTAGGTAAACGTGCACAGAGATATCACAAAGAAGAACATAAATAAAGCAGCGGTAGAAATTAAAAACTAAAATTTTATTACTTTCAAGAAAAGAGTCAAAACTCCATAAATATCCAAGGTACAAATTATTCCATTACATCAAGTTCCAAATAAAGAAGCATAAACTTAAGATAACAAAAGTAAAGTATTCCCTATAAATAGTAGAAGTGTAGCCATAGCATAGCTCAAGACCAAACCGTACATGAGCTGACAGAAAGCAAGCTAAATCCAAGCTAAGAGCTAGTGTTTCCTCCTTGAGAACCTTGGGGGGGGTGTGGGGAACGAAAGAAAAAGAGGCAAAAGAAAAAGGGTCAGTCATAAGACTAGTAAGCCCTAGTGACTTTCAGTATAAAAACTAGTAAAGGTAACATGACATGTGAAAACTGGAATTAAACATGAGGAAGATAACAGGACTAGTATGATAATTAAGATAACAAGATAAGTCAAGTCTAGCATCTCATATTCAAGATTCGCTGCACCCACTGTACTAGTATCTTAACCCATGTCAAGTATTAACCATGAGATGATTCCTTGGCCTAATATCATAAAGTGACCCATTATAGGGTCCTACGGTATGATCTATTAATCGATCGGCTCCCTACAAGTTCTAGCTCGTCATGTGTCTGTGTCATACGACCCTATCCTGAAATGTAGTCACCTGTACTAGGTCCACCATAGGGTGTATCAAGCCCTATGGTGCCAACCACCGACACGAATCAAGCACGCACAATGTAAACCTATTGGTGCCCAATGCCTGCTTTTTCAACTCCGGACTACGTGCACGACCATAGTCCGCCTGAACCTACAATGGCGCACCTACTCAGCCGTCGTTCTGGTCGCTTACAATCAGCCCAGTAATCGTGCCCCAACCTGCCTAGTCCCAGGGTATCGTGATACATCTAAGTGGGTTACTACTGAAAAGGACCGCGTAACTAGGGTTTCTAATGGGTTAAGTGTTGTCATTCAAATTCGTGACTTAACCCTATCCAAATCATGTATCAAGTTGGTTAAGTGTGTTCAAGCGGTTCATGACTTAACCCTATCAAATCATCGTGTCAAATTGGTTAAGTATATTCAAGTGGTTCATGACTTAACCCTATCATGTGGCATTAATTCATTAATGCACCCCAACCTCTCACATTAGACTAATTGTTGTGGTCACTGGATTTGCCGGGCGGTTCTGGGCAGATTTACACCACAACATAGTCTAACCTCGGGTTTTACGTGCGATATGACCAACTACCCACATTGGATCAATTTGTTTGCAGTCACTGGATTTGTTGGGCGGTACCGGGCAGATTTACACTGCAAACTCAACCCAACCTCAAGTTGGTCATTTTCAAATTCATTCTAAGTGTCATGACCAGGTTCAAGTTTCGAGTCTAAATTCATGTTAAGTTTTCAGGTCATGTTTCATGTCAAATCGTGTCAAGTTCATGTCCATATCCAGGTTCAAGTTATAACAACGTTCATGTTCAAGTTCAAAGACAATTCATGTTTTACCTAATCTACTCAAACCGTATTCCCATCGCACGTAAACTCGAATCGATACAAATAAATCTAATTAGGGAATAACATAAAAAGGGATGGGTATAAGGTGGCAAAAGTGATTACTAGCATAGCATGGTATAACTTGAGATAAATTATTATAACATTACTGGCATATGGAATATCAACCTCAAACATAAAGATTTCAAATCTAGCAAAATAAGGTACTAGTCAAGATAACAGTTGACATAAGGTGATAGTCATGGTAACGGTTGACATAAGGTGATAGTCATAAACTTGTGACTAATAGCAGATTCAACATTGCAGGCATGATAATATGAGGGGGTTTTCTTTTTGATTTACAACATGAATAGGCCCCAAATCAATGTCATAGTAATATACCCAAAAGTCAAGATCCAAGATGAACAAGAATGGATGTAAAACAGTCATCATACACAGGTCCAATTTCAATTTACAACATATTCATATTACGTTTACAATTTAAATCCAAAAGTAACTGGGGATTACAGATCGTGGTTCGAGAATTAGAAAAAGAAAATCGATGTTGAATCTTTATATGCTTAATCGAGTCCTAACAGAAATCCCCAAATCAGCAATTCTCTTAACGTAGTTTCGACGTAGAAGAAGTAGTCCCTTTCTCTAACTTTTCAATCAGAATTAGAGTAGTATAAGGTCAGAGAGAATTTTGTGTAGAGAGACTTGTGTTAGGGGCTACTTATATAGGGTCAGGTCAACGAATGTAGACAGAAACGAGGCCAGAAACATCAAAGTGAATCCAGCTTCAAAAGTGGGCTCGGCCACCAGGTCGACCCCCAGGTCGACACTATGGTCGACCTGGTCCTGGGCAGGTCGACTCTATGGTCGACCCCCAGGTCGACCTGGTCCTGGGCGAGAAATTTCCCGCCCAGTGCATCTGGGGTTTGAATTCGAAATTTGAATTCGAAATCTGAGCTGTTTTGAACTTGGAAATTTATGAAAACTTTGAAAGGTCATAACTTGGTTATATGGACTCCGATTTTCGAAAACTCGGACTCGTTTCCAAGTAGAATTTCGAGACGAACGCAATGGCTTAACCCGTTTCCCTTTATTCTCATTTTAAAAATTAATTCTGCCTTGATTTATGGTTATTACACGTTATTAAAATACGGTTTGTTACAATGATGTCGAATGTTATTAAAATAATTCATTTTTAGAAACTATATATTATATAAATTGGAATAAAAGATAACAAATATTGGTTTGTAGCCAATGATTTATAATCGAATATATAATCGAGATGAAGTTATAACCTTGATATATAATTAACAAGAAATTAACTTGTAAAAGGAGTTCATGGAGTTGGATATCAACTATGAATTTATAAAATAACTCGGTAAACAGGAGTTGAATCTGTAATGGTAATTATAAATAAAAATCAAGATTTATTGGATAAAACGAGTTGTAATAATCCGGAAATCCGAGCCAATCTAAATTTTTTATTTTGGCAATTTTGGTGAATTTGGAATATGTAAATTGAATTATTTTAAATAATGACGACGAGAAAATTAATTTGAATAGCATTAGAACGTATATATATTTATATAGATCGTCATTAGAATATAAATATTTTATTTTAAATATAAAAGGAATTGAAAATGGCGCGGTAGTTCGAAAATTTGATTTCAAATTTCAAATGAAAGTGTAGGATTCAAAATAAACCGGATTTTGGCGAAACCAAAAAAATTAGAATCTAATTGAGAATATCTTTCCAAAGAATCCGAAAAATTGAAATTTCATAGCGGGAATAAAAAGTTATGCCCAGTTGAAAATTTAGAATAGTCGCTATGGAATTCTGGCCCTTAAAAATGGAAATTTTGCAAACGACCACTATTTTCGACAAAACCACTTTTTTTGGATCCGGGAGGTCGAATTATTTCTAGATTCCAGAATTCGTAATTTTTCGAATCAATATGTGAGCGTGACGAAGTAAAACGTGTTTTAACAATTTCAATCAATTTCGATCGACCAGAAAATGACCATTTTTCAAATGGTTTCAGAATTTGACGCAATTAGTTTTGTTAGAACCATATCGTCAATACGAAGCTAGAAAATATTTTTTGGGAATTTTTAGAGTCCGTATGTGGTCCCAGTAAATTGAAATGTGCGTTCAAATTCAATATATAAATTTATATTTTGATTTTGACGAAAAAAGATCGAAACGATTGAATCAACTACGATACATATCCCGTTGTGTTCGAAATGAGGGTAATTAGTTATAGACGATAGTTGATGGGTTTCGTTTGGAGGTCGAAATAAAAAGTTATTTTTTTTTTGAAAAATAATAATAAAATATATATTATATAAACTTTCTTTCACTCCCTGCCCTCTCTCCGTTTTAGTCAACGGCATTCAAAATTTTTTTTGCCTCGTTCACCTCCCCATGCCGCGATTCCCCAATGCTCCGGCCCAGCTCCGCCTCGCGCCGCCTCCCCCTGTCTGGCGCCGCACCCCCTGGCCCACATTCTTCTCCTCCGGCCTCCTCTGATTGAAACCATGCCAAAATCAATCGAACACAAGTCCAACCCCAATCCAAATCTGATCGCGCAACCCCTGGCCCTCCTCAGACGTCGCGCCGCCGGCCTCCAGGCGAGCCACCACCCGCCGAACGCCACCTTAGAGCGAGCAATCCCCTCTCCTCCTCTGAAAGAAGAATTTAAGGTGAGTTTTTATATATATTTTTTTGTTAATTTAAACATTGTTTATTTTCAGTTTCGATTTTTTTATTGATAAAATCTCGATTTTTAAAGTGATAAAGATTATATTTTTTTTATAATGAAAAGAGTAGATTTTCAAGATATGAAAGATCGAATTTTTGTGATATGAAAGATCGAATTTTTGTGACATGAAAGGTCAAATTTTTATGATATGAAAAATCGAATTTTTATATGTTGAAAGATTATGTTTTTATATAAGATTATAAAAATATGATTTTTATATAGTAGAGATTACAAAAATATGATATGATTTCTATATATGTTGTAGAGAAATAAAAATTCGATTTTTATGTGAGTAGCGGATTAAAAAAATAGAGTTTTTATATAATAAAGAATATAAAAATATAATTTTTATACATGTAGCGAAATAAAAATATGATTTTTATTATATATATGTTGAGATAAAAATGTGATTTTTATAGCATCGATATAAAAATTCGATCTTTATATAAGAAGTAGGAATATAAAAATATAATTTTTATATAGAAAGAAGCATCGTAAAAATATATGAAGTAGAAATAAAAAGTGATTTTTATTTACTGGAATGAAGCAATAAAAATATAATTTTTACTATGAACAACGTGGTAAAGACTGCATTGGAATTTCAAACAAATCCAAACGGTTCAGAAGTTCAGAAGTAAAACTGGCAGAGTGGAACCCAAAGGTGAGAACTTCTCACTTTTAAATTTGTTTTCTAGTCGAAATATATACTAGGATGCAGACGGTGCTTAGCAGCACCCAACACCCATTGTCCACAGACCATGGATGACTTGTTTGTTTGTTGTTTGTGGTGTGAATATTGATTGTGTGATGTGGAATGGAATAAATTATTTTATGGTTAAAAATATAATTTTTAACGTGCATATAAAATAAATGTTTATAAACAAAATGGACGATTTGTTTATGTACACACATTTGAATGATATTGATTGGGACGATAAATTTTACACATCGCCCAACTGCACAAATAAAAATCTGTGTTAGTTGATTTGAAACCCCACATGGGTGTTGGGATGATATTTGGTGTACACTAATCCCAATTATTTAACTGTATGTCAATCGATTGGTTGACAGACTGTTAAGCATTAATTATTTATATTTAATGCTGATGCAGTTGTGTGGTGCACACTGGATGATAGCTGATTATTTATCGTTGCTATTATATACATGAGTTGTAGGGAATCCATATAATTAACATTATATGGTAATTGATTGGGCCTTATTCCAAGTTGGAAAATAAAGAAAATTCATGTGTTGAATAAAAGAAAATTCATGTGTTGAATAAAATATATATTCATGTGTTGAATAAAAGAAAATTCATGCGTTGAATAAAATATATATTCATGTGTTGAATAAAAGAAAATTCATGTGTTAAATAAAATATATATTCATGTGTTGAATAAAAGAAAATTCATGTGTTGAAGAAAATATTCATTTGTTGAATAGAATAACGAAGTTATTGAAATATATAAAGCCGTGTTGATTAGATTTGTGCCATTTTGACGTGAACGATATCTATATCGATTTGATTCATTTTTATAATGAATATCGAAAAGGAATTGATTTCAAATTATAATATTTTGAAAATACTATCATTTATATATCGATGATATGGAATATTCAATTTTGATTTGAAATTGAATATGAAGTTGAAATCATTTTGAAAACGAATTTAAAACGATTTATAAAATACGTTTTAAAAGGAAATCAACAAAATATATATAATATTATATATATATATAATGGCCTGAATAGAACACGTCGCGCTGCGGCAGTTCGCGAATTTCGACCATTGACTTCGAATGGACGTTACGGGATATCCGACTGTCGGATTCTCCTAAAACTGGAACCGTTGGTTTCGTATCGAAAAGAGCTTTCTAAGAATATTAGAGATTTGAAATCTAATGGTTGGATTTGGAATTATGTCCAAATCAAATCTGGAAAAGGTCGTTGTAAGTGCAGTTCAATGTCCGTTGATGGAAATCGATTGTACGGGCCTTGATAAAATTATTAAAAATATCAATAATTAGTGTAAAATCATAAGAAATGATTTGGAAAGAATTGGGATGAAAAACTCCAAATTTGAAAAGATAAAAATAGATTTTTATCGAAATGAACTAGTTTTGACCTAAAATTATAATCCATTTATTTTTGAAATAAATATATTGGATTTGAAAGGGTTTTAAAAGTAACCAGAGTTTCCAATAATTGAATCGGAATGGATATGAGTTGAAATTGTCTTTAGAATATTTCATTGTTGGATTTCGTGATTATACAGATATTGTTATCGAAATTTTGAAAGATATATTTATATCGTTATTTCCAATACGATATTTGTTGGTCGTAGAATTTGATATTGAATATAAGCCGATATATTTTCTATTCAGAGCTTTGTATTTAATATCAAATGGGATATGGGTTTGTCATGAACGGTGTCTTCATTAACATTGTTCTTAAACCCAGCTAAGAAAAAGATTAAATCTTTTTATTTAGATTCAACAAAGTATACCAATTAAACGATATTTAATTGGAATTGAATTGGAATTGATTTTTGGGTTTATCGTGAATGGTGTTTTAAGTGACACTCGTTCTTTAACCCGATAATTAATGAAATGTGAATTGGGTTTGTTGTGAATTGTGTTTTTAACGACATTCGTTCTTTAACCCGATTTGCAGTGAAATTTGATTTGGAATTTATAAATCTTTTGTTAAGCTTTAATGGAGATTTTCCAAAGTAAAGTTTTCCAATTTAATAAAATAAATTGGAATGGAATGAAATTCGATTTGGTGATAATCAAAGTGAATTTCTGTGGAGGAAGACTGCTAATATATATGGAATTTAAAAGGCTTCGCCGTTATTCCATTTATATTATTAGTTAGATATGGAAGTTCATATCGATTATATACATTGATCTGTTTTCCGTGAAAATTCGATTGTTAATGGAATGTGATTTTGGGTTTATCATGAACCGTGTTTTAAATGACATTGGTTCTTTAACCCAGTTAAAGATAGGACATGATTTTCCAAGTTAAATAATCATTGATAGTGATTTTTGGGAAGATTAAAACCAGGTGGAGTTTTAATGAATCTTTAATTAGATTGAAATGATCGAGAATGGAGTATCACCAGTTTTTCTCCAGGCGATAGTTAAATCTTTAATTAGATTTGAACGTGAAATTGTAATTGAATTTACCGCTAACACCGTGGTGTTAGATATGAAGTATGACCAGTTTTACTTCATGGGATGAATAGGTTGGGATTGGGAAATTAAAACAAATGATTACTTCGGTAAGGTTCGTTAATCCCGACTAGTTTGATAAACCATAATTTGGTTTGAATTGATATTCAAAGGAAAATTAAAGAATAAATTTAAGGAATTTATCTTTGTTAAAATTAATGGGAACCTTTCCCAAAGTATAAGAATATTTGAATAAAAGAATATTCTGAATTGGAATGAGGCGTATGTTGTGTTTGTGTAACACTTGTTGATTTTATACGCGAGTTATTCAAAAAGACCGGGTTTATCCCATTTTGAATAACTGATTCGACGATGTATCGAGGATGAAGATGGTGGTCGAAGACCGGAGGTCTTCACGTCGTTTGGATAATTACCGATGATCTTGATTGGGTTGTACACTGAAGAGGAGGGAATCAGTTGGTGGTAGTCTAGACGTACTTGGAGATCGATGGATATGCGAGGTACAAGGTGCCTCCGGTTTTGTTCAGACCTAGAACGGACTTGTAAATGGACTGTGTGTCTGACATTGGATATCGTTCTGTGTGATTGATGGATATCGGTTGCATGGAGTGGTTTGCCTCTATGGCATGCTAAGATGCAAATGATCAAGGCTTTTGTTGAAAAGCAAAGTCTTGTGGTTGATGATCAAAGCCCCACCTGTGTGGCATAGATTTGTGTATAACGTTAATTCGCGAGCCCCACACCCTGGTTGTGAACCAGAAATGGGAGAGGATATCAGGGAGGGCATGCGTTTCTTTCTAGCTAGGGTGGTTTCAGTGACCTACCAGCCCTGACATTTATATTACTTTCACATGTGTGGTTGTTGGATTGCGAGGCGCTTCGGATATATCAGTGATTGTGTGGAGCCAATGGAGTCATTTCGCTCATTGATGCCCCAAAGGGCGGGGAAACGCAGTGTTCAGGCATTTTAATCCACATCGGTGGACCGGCCCTAACGATCCAAGGGACGATGCGTTCTGTTCCTGAGACACGGGCTAGAGCGTCTCGAATTCGGTGAGGACGATCCCTTGCCTCGGTTCACAAATGGAAATCCAACTTCCGATACGTGACATTTGCAGTTTTGATTGTAGAGCCTAGCATTGGCGACATGATATATGGTACCCATGCCGTCTAGGATTGATACATTTATATTTGAAGTTGTTTTATACACTATACACTTATAATAGTATCAAATGATTTGCTTTAAACGTACCAAGCATGTTTGGCTATTATAAGGGAAAACCCTATCCTCTGGCTTGCGTTGCATTGTGTGATGGGACCTGGGTCTTATAATAGCTTCATTTTTCCAAAAAGCATTGCGCTGTTTTGTTATATGCACTAGTATTCTTGGGAGGAAACCCATTCCATGTTATACGGCGTGGTCCCTTGATATATCTGATTTAAAGTAAAGTTTTAAATAACTGTTTTAGTTCTCACACCAGTCACATGATTGACCTGGAGTTTATTGTTTTAATCTGAACTCTGGGTGCCCCTATTTTCCGCATGGGCAGCTAGTAGTTTTAGTTCTGCAGATTTATATTCACAAGATCTTGGTTTACAGCTGGAATGATATTCGGAAAGCTTTGTATCTGTATATCTCCTTCAGTTGTGTTTTGTATCATTTTCAGCTGCTATGTAATGTATTGTAATCTCTGATATTTATCGAATGTATTTTATTTATTCACTCTGTATATTCTTGTATTCTAATGGAATTGTTGTAATAAGCAATGAAATGTTCTTCTGTTTGTGTTCTGATTTGTCTTGTCCTCAAGGCAATCCATTCTTCCTCTCCTCTTCGGAGACCGGGAAAGTATCGGGTCCTTACAGTGGTATCAGAGTTTTGGTTTACAAAGCTCGAGAACAAGATATATTAGAACCAAACGAAAGAATTCATCAATGATTGGATTAGTAATATCGAATGAGAATGACTCGTTAGAGATGGGATCAGTAGTATCCTAGAACGAGTGTGAAGAGTATATTTTAAATTTGAAAACAATTTTTTTTTGAAATTAAAAATCTGTTTTACATATTTGAATATTATTTTTATATTAATTTGGACAATCAAGTATATAAAGATTTTGCGTATACGTCTGATCCGTGTGTATTTGAAGTTTTAATATACTGGATAGATACAGAATCACACTCTAGTCGTCTGGAGATGATACTGATGATTGATATATCATCATCAGAGTTTATGTTCGAGTTTCAAAAGTGGGATTTCTATATATATCCAATTGATTGGTGTGAGAACCAAAACTAGGTAGGGCTTATTGTTGTGATCTGGCATCAAAACTATGATTTTTTGACTATGTATCCAAGTTATGAATTTGAAATGATAATCAACAAATTGATTGTTGATTGTGTTGTTTGATTATTGTTCGATTAATTAAATGTTGAACCTTTAGCCAAATTGAACCAAGTAGTGAGTTGTATTGAAAATTAGTTGCATTTGCATACAATTACATGTACTTACATTGAACAGGTCATAGAAAGGAGGCTAGAGAAGAGGAATAAAATTGTTTGCCCGACAAATAGGTACATGTTTATTATATTTCTTAGGTTTTGGATGATTTTATGAGCCGATTGGCTAGCCGCTTGGCTGTTTCTTTTTCTTTTTGGATTGGAAAGGCCTATATGGCAATTTCGGGATTTTCCTGGTGCTCCCGTGCGTGGGAGGTTATGGTGAAAATTTTCGAAATTTAGGGTGTTAGCCAAATTTTTGAAAAATTTGAAAGGTTTTTAGATTTGAAAAGTTGAAGAACTTAAGCCATAATGAAAATAGTGAGAGTTGAGTTGGTTAGTAAAACAACTTTTAGCTTCATTCCTTTTTGGGGATGAAAAGTTTTAAGTGGGGGAGATTGTATTAACCCGGAAGTCCTAGCCAATTTAAAATTTTATTTTGGCAATTTTAATTAAATTTGAATATGTAAATTGAATTATTTTAAATAACGACGACGAGAAATTTAATTTGAATAGCATTAGAACGTATGTATATTTATATAGATCTTCGTTAGAATATAAATATTTTATTTTAAATATAAAAGGAATTGAAAATGGCGCAGTAGTTCGAAAATTCGATTTCTAATTTCAAATGAATGTACAGGATTCAAAATAAACCGGATTTTGGCGAAACCAAAAACATTAGAATCTAATTGAGAATATCTTTCCAACGAATCCAAAAAATTGAAATTTCATAGCGGGAATAAAAAGTTATGCCTTGTTGAAAATTTAGAATAGTCGCTATGGAATTCTGGCCCTTAAAAATGGAAATTTTGCAAACGACCTCTGTTTTCGACGAAACCACTTTTGTTGGATCCGAGATGTCGAATTATTGCTAGATTCCAAAATTCGTAGTTTTTCGAATCAATATGTGAGCGTGGCGAAGTAAAACGTGTTTTAACAATTTCAGTCAATTTCGATCGACTAGAAAATGGCCATTTTTCAAATGGTCTCAGAATTTGACAAAATTAGTTTTGTTAGAACCGTATTGTCAATACGAAGCTAGAAAATATTTTTCGAGAATTTTTAGAGTCTGTATGTGGTACCAGTAAATTGAAATGTGCGTTCAAATTCAATATATAGATTTATATTTTGATTTTGACGAAAACAAATCGAAACGATCGAATCAGCCTACGATACATATCCCATTGTGTTCGAAATGGGAGTAATTAGTAATAGACGACTGTCGGTGGGTTTCATTTGGAGGTCGAATTTTTTTTTTTTGAAAATAATAATAATAATAAAATATATATTATATAAACTTTCTTTCACCCCCTGCCCTCTCTCCATTTTAGTCAACGACATGCATAAAAAAATAAAAAAAGAATAAATCGCCTCGTTCAGCCCCCTCCACCCCCCCACCGTGATTCCCCCACTCTCCGGCCCAGCTCTGCCTCGCGCCGCCTCCCTCGTCTGGCGCCGCATCCCCTGGCCACGTTCTTCTCCTCCGGCCTCCTCTGATTGAAACCACGCCCAAATCAATCGAACCCAACCCCACCCCCAATCCAAATCTGATTGCGCACCCCTGGCCCTCCTCAGACGTCGTACCGCTAGCCTCCAGGCTAGCCACCTACCTCCGAATGCCACCTCAGAGCGAGCAATCCCCTCTCCTCCTTTGAAACCAGAATTTAAGGTGAGTTTTTCTATATATTTCTTTTTGTTACTTTAAACATTGTTTATTTTCAGTTTCGATTTTTTTTAATGATAAAATCTCGATTTTTAAAGTGATAAAGATTTTTTTTATAATGAAAAAAGTAGATTTTCAAGATATGAAAGATCGAATTTTTGTGATATGAAAGATCAAATTTTTGTGATATGAAAGATCGAATTTTTGTGATATGAAAGATCGAATTTTTATGATATGAAAAATCAAATTTTTATATGTTGAAAGATTATTTTTTTTATATAAGATTATAAAAATATGATTTTTATATAGTAGAGATTATAAAAATATGATATGATTTTTATATATGTTGTAGCGAAATAAAAATTCGATTTTTATGTGAGTAGCGGATTAAAAATAGAATTTTTATATAATAAAGAATATAAAAATATAATTTTTATACATGTAGCGAAATAAAAATCTGATTTTTATTATATATATGTTGAGATAAAAATGTGATTTTTATAGCGTCGATATAAAAGTTCGATCTTTATATAAGAAGTAGGAATATAAAAATATAATTTTTATATAGAAAGAAGCATCGTAAAAATATATGAAGTAGAAATAAAAATGTGATTTTTATTTACTGGAATGAAGCAATAAAAATATAATTTTTATTATGAACAGCGTGGTAAGGACTACATTGGAATTTCAAACAAATCCAAATGGTTCAGAAGTTCAGAAGTAAAACTGGCAGAGTGGAACCCAAAGGTGAGAACTTCTCACTTTTAAATTTGTTTTCCAGTTGAAATATATACTAGGATGAAGACAGTGCTTAGCAGCACCCGACACCCGTTGTCCACAAACCATGGACGACTTGTTTGTTTGTTATCTGTGGTGTGAATATTGATTGTGTGATGTGGAACGGAATAAATTATTTTATGGTTAAAAATATACTTTTTAACGTGTATATAAAATAAATATTTATAAACAAATTGGACGATTTGTTTATGTACGCACATTTTAATGATATTGATTGGGACGATAAATTTTACACATCGCCCAACGACGCAAATAAAAATCTGTGTTTGTTGATTTGAAACCCCACACGGGTGTTGGGATGATATTTGGCGTACACTAATCCCAATTATTAAGCTGTATGTCGATCGATTGGTTGGTAGACTGTGTACGCGTTAATTATTTATATTTAATGCTGATGCAGTTGTGTGGTGCACTCTGGATGATGGTTGATTATTTATCGTTGCTATTATATACATGTGTTGTAGGGAATCCATATAATTAACACTTTATGGTAATTGATTGGGCCTCATTCCAAGTTGAAAAATAAAGAAAAATCATGTGTTGAATAAAATATATATTCATGTTTTGAATAAAAGAAAATTCATGTGTTGAATACAATATATATTCATGTGTTGAATAAAATAAAATTCATGTGTTGAATAAAATATATATTCATGTGTTGAATAAGAAAAAAAATCATGTGTTGAATATAATATATATTCATGTGTTGAATAAAAGAAAATTCATGTGTTGAAGAAAATATTCATTTGTTGAATAGAATAACGAAGTTATTGAAATATATAAAGTCGTGTTGATTAGATTTGCGCCATTTTGACATGAACGATATCTATATCGTTTTATTCATTTTTATAATGAATATCGAAAAGGAATTGATTTCAAAATATAATATTTTGAAAATACTATCATTTATATATCGATGATATGGAATATTCAATTTTGATTTGAAATTGAATATGAAGTTGAAATCATTTTGAAAACGAATTTAAAACGATTTATAAAATATTTTTTAAAAGTAAATTGACGAAATATATATATAAATAGAACACGTCGCGCTGCGGCAGTTCGCGAATTTCGACCATTGACTTCGAATGGTTGTTACGGGAGATCCGACCGTCGGATTCTCCTAAAACTGGAACCATTGGGTTCATATCAAAAAGAGCTTTCTAACGAATATTAGAGATTTGAAATCTAATGGTTGGATTTGAAATTTTGTCCAAATCAAATTTGGAAAAGGTCGCTGTAAGTGCAGTTCGATGGCCGTTGATGGAAATCGACTGTACGGGCCTTGATAAAATTATTAAAAATATCAATAATTAGTGTAAAATCATAAGAAATGATTCGGAAAGAATTGGGATGAAAAACATCAAATTTGAAAAGTTAAAAATAGATTTTTATCGAAATGAACTAGTTTTGAACTAAAATTATAATCCATTTATTTTTGAAATAAATATATTGGATTCTAAAGGGTTTTAAAAGTAACCAGGATTTCCAATAATTGAATTGGAATGGATATGAATCGAAATTGTCTTTGGAATATTTCGATGTTGGATTTCGTGATTATACAAATATTGTTATGGAAATTTGAAAGAAATATTTATATCGTTATTTCCAATACGATATTTGTTGGTCGTAGAATTTGATATTGAATATAAGTCGATATATTTGCTATTCAGAGCCTTGTATTTAATATCAAATGGGATTTGGGTTTGTCATGAATGGTGTCTTCATTAACACTGTTCTTAAACCCAGTTGAGAAAAAGATTAAATCTTTTTATTTAGATTTAACGAATTATAACAATTAAATGATATTTAATTGGAATTGAATTGGAATTGATTTTTGGGTTTATCGTGAACGTTGTTTTAAATAACACTCGTTCTTTAACCCGATAATTAATGAAATGTAAATTGGGTTTGTTGTGAACTGTGTTTTTAACGACATTCGTTCTTTAACCCGATTTGCAGTGAAATATGATTTGGAAAGGAGATTTTCCAAAAGTTTTCCAATTTAATAAAATAAATTGGAATGGAATTCAATTTGGTGATAATCGAAGTGAATTTCTATGGAGGAAGACTGCTAATATATATATGGAATTTAAAAGGCTTTGCCGTTATTCCATTTATCTTATTAGTTAGATATGGAAGTTCATATCGATTATATACATTGATCTGTTTTCCGTGAAAATTCCATTGTTAATGGAATGTGATTTTGGGTTTATTGTGAACCGTGTTTTAAATGACATTGGTTCTTCAACCCGGTTAAAGACAAGATATGATTTTCCAAGTTAAATAGTCATTGGTAATTATTTTTGGGAATATTAAAACCAAGTGGAGTTTTAATGAATCTTTAATTAGATTGAAATGATCAAGAATGGAGTATCACCAGGTTTGCTCCAGGCGATAGTTAAATCTTTAATTAGATTTGAACGTGAAATGGTAATTGAATTTACCGATAACACCGTGGTGTTAGATATGAAGTATGACCAGTTTTACTTCATGGGATGAATAGGTTGGGATTGGGAAATTAAAACAAATGATTACTTCGGTAAGGTTCGTTAATCCCGACTAGTTTGGATAAACCATAATTTGGTTTGAATTGATATTCAAAGGAAAATTAAAGAATAAATTTAAGGAAATTATCTTTGATAAAATTAATGGGAACCTTTCCCAAAGTATAAGAATATTTGAATAAAAGAATATTCTGAATTGGAATGAGGCGTATGTTGTGTTTGTGTAACACTTGTTGATTATATACGCGAGTTATTCAGAAAGACCGGGTTTATCCCATTCTGAATAACTGATTCGACGATGTGTCGAGGATGAAGACGGTGGTCGAAGACCGGAGGTCTTTACATCGTTTGGATAATTACTGATGATCTTGATTGGGCTGTACACCCAAGAGGAGGGAATCAGTTGGTGATCGTTGATACGTACTTGGAGATCGATGGATATGCGAGGTACAAGGTGCCTCCGGTTTCGCTCAGACCCAGAACGGACTTGTAAATGGACTGTGTGTCTGACATTGGATATCGTTCTGTGTGATTGATGGATATCGGTTGCATGGAGTGGTTTGCTTGTGTGGCATGCTTAGATGCAAATGATCAAGGCTTTTATTGAAAAGCAAAGTCTTGTGGTTGATGATCAAAGCCCCGCCTGTGTGGCATAGCTTTGTGTATAACGTTAATTCGCGAGCCTCACACCTCGGTTGTGAACCAGAAACGGGAGAGGACATCAGGGAGGGCTTGCGTTTCCTTCTAGCTAGTGTGGTGTCAGTGACCTACTAGCCCTGACATTTATATTATTTTCACCTGTGTTGTAGTTGGATTGCGAGGCGCCTCGGATATATCGGTGACCATGTGGAGCCGATGGAGTCATTTGGCTCATATACGCCCCAAAGGGCGAGGAAACACAGTGTTCAGGCATTTTAATCCACATCGGTGGACCGGCCCTGACGATCCAAGGGACGATGCGTTCTGTTCCTGAGATACGGGCTAGAGCGTCTCGAATTCGGTGAGGACGATCCCTTGCCTCGTTTCACAGATGGAAATCCAACTTCCGATACATGACATTTGCATTTTTGATGGTAGAGCCTAGTATTGGCGATATGATATATGTTACCCGTGCCGTTTAGGATTGATACATTTATATTTGAAGTTGTTTTATACACTATGCACTTATAATAGTATCAAATGATTTGCTTTAAACGTACCAAGCATGTTTGGCTATTATAAGGGAAAACCCTATCCTTTGGCTTGTGTTGCATTGTGTGATGGGACCTGGGTCTTATAATAGCTTCATTTTTTCAAAAAGCATTGCGTTGTTTTGTTATATGCACTAGTATTCTTGGGAGGAAACCCGTTCCGTGTTATACGGTATGGTCCCTTGATATATCTGATTTAAAGTAAAGTTTTAAATAATGGTTTTAGTTCTCACACCAGTCACATGACTAACCTGGATATTATTGTTTTAACCTTAACTCTGGGTGCCCCTATTTTCCGCATGGGCAGCTAGTAGTTACGGTTTTGCAGATTTATATTCACAGGATCCTGGTTTACAGCTGGAATGATATTCGGAAATCTTTGTATCCGTATATCTCCTTCAGTTGTGTTTTGTATTATTTTCCGCTGCTATGTAATGTATTGTAATCTCCGATATTTATCGAATGTATTTTATTTATTCACTCTGTATATTCTTGTATCCTAATGGAATTGTTGTAATAAGCAATGAAATGTTCTTCTGCTTGTGTTCTGATTCGCCTTGTCCTCAAGGCAATCCGTTCTTCCTCTCCTCTTCGGAGACCAGGGAAGTATCGGGTCCTTACACGAGTCCAATTTTCTGTAAAGAAATAATATTTACATTTAAAGTGAATAATGTAATAAAAGAAAACGTTTTGCAAATTGGAATGGTGATAAAAAGAAATTGGTAAATGTGGACGTGATAAATTCAAAAGTGGATTTAGAATTTGAGTTGACCTGAAATGGTAAGTTTATTCCAACGTTCGGAATGTTCATCGAATAGAGATTTATTCGAGAGAGAGTTATAAGTTGAAATTCGATTATGTCGAATCTAGGAAGATACTATTTACTTTCCGTTTTTAATTAAGACTATTTATTTAATTAAATACTATTTTTATTCTAAATAAAGAATAAAAGTTATATTTTAAATATTTTGGAAGCAGGTATTACAACGTTATCGTTTTAGTCAATGTTTTATACAACGTCGTTTAAATCTATATAAATGAACCTTGGAAATGTTATCCAAATATAACTAGTGATATTTTCTAAGTATAGAAGATGAAATGATTTTGGAGTTAAGAATGGAGTTAAGGAAATTAGAAACTGACTGAAAATTAGTTAAGTTAAATAGCTTTCTGAGTATCGATCTGATGTTAGTTTCGGCCTTCGGGGTTGATACTTAGAGGGTTGTTCCCTTGCTAGTTTATGGTTAGGGACTGATGGACATGGAAATATAGTGATGCATGAATAAGAATTGGAAATATTTTCCAATGTTAGTAACATATATTTTTGAAATACGGGAAATAAAAAGTTGTTAATACATGGAAATGTTTTCCAAGAAATCGTGAGAGGCTAAGCGAGTTGGAAAATATATGGGTAAAGATATTTAAGGGAAATTGGGAAATGAAACGATTTTTGATAAATCTATTAAAGGGCTCAGTGTTGATTGATGGTTGATCGATATATTTTCCATTTGGAAATATGATCGTTGGTTGTATGAATGTTTTTCCTTTGATAGTTAAATAATCGGCTATCAAAGTTTTTGACCATTACTCGTTGTCAATATGGAGAGACGAGATCAGATTTATTATCTGAAAACCACTCCGTATGGGCGATAACCTTGCGGATCAATTATGATGAAGTTAATTGAAGACGGAGTTTATGCAAGGGCTATTTTGGCAATCCTAGGTAGAAATTGACTAAGATGGATTTACATAATAGTACCTTCGGTTTGTCCAGTCCCAGAACGACGTGTAATGACGAATGTCTGACATAGTATATCTAATAGATCGCGTAAGTTGATCTCTTCAAATGTATTTACGCTGGCGGCGGAGGAATTCGTTCCTCTTAGCTTTATACCCATTGTATTTTTAGGGAAATAAATTTATGATTTGGCGGGTATGACGATGTGACATTCAAAGTAAATGAAAGTGTGATTTGTTGAAACATACGTTATGCCCTCAAGCCTCATAATGGGAAATGACAAAAATCGGGCAGGCAACATGGTTAAGTGGGTCACTCCCAATTAGGGTATATTGTCACCATCTAGAAAATATTCATATTTTTTACTTCTTTTCATTTCTGTGTCTCCTGGGAACGGTTATGTGGGGATACCAACCGTAAGGTGACAATATATTCGGAACATCCAAACGAAATGAATGACCGGTCATGATCGGCCGAGTTGCAAGATGTTCTTATTGAAATCCAGTGTCTCCCCTCTAGATTACACCGATTGGAAGGTGATCCTATACCTTGTCATCGTTGGAAATCCATTACCTAATAAGAGCCAGCTGTTTTGATTGTATACTATATATGTAGTGCGTGAGATGCAAGCGTTTTGCTAGATTGTTATTTACTTGATTTAGACATTATTATAATATCAGATAAGTATTGATTTTAAGAAATATTTTGGGTCATCGTAAGGTAAAAACCATCCGTGTTTATGTGTGGATCGGTCTTGCAATTATCCTTTCTTTTGAAAGGGGTTTTGAAAAGTTAAACCGAAATGATTGGAGTTTACTCACACCAGTCCCATGACTAACCCAGAGTTTATTTTGTTTTGTTTTACCCTAAACTCTTGGGTATGTACGGGCAGTCAAGTAGTCGGGATTTTATAGATATTTGGAGGAGCTTGGAGCAGGAGGCTTCAACATTTGATATACATAGAGTTTATTTCTTCCGTGTTGTTATGTGTTGTACTATGAGATAGTATGTATATATACAATTTCAATTTGTATTTCAAAAGTTATGTTATATAATATATTTTAATCGTTCCACTGTGAGATTCGTGTTTACTCTGATTCTGTTGTGTTGTGATCTTCTTCTTCTATTCCAACTTTCTTTCTTTCTGTTTCTCACCTTCTAGCTTCTTTCTATTAATGATATGGTATTTACGATTCTTGAATATTCGACATTGTGTCTGGTGTCGATTTTCAGGGTCGAAAAAACCATGTTCGTTACAATAGAAAAACAACTTTTATTTAAAATACTTAATATAACATAAAATATATTTAATTAAAAATAATTATATTTTTATAAAATAGTTGGTTTAAAAATAAATATAAAATATATAATAGTTAAAACTAAGAAAAATGGTATAATTAAAATAGTTATAGAATGTATAATAATTAAGTTAAAAATAGTTACATGAAAATAGTGTAGATAATAGTTAATTTTATATAGTACAATTTAAACTAGTTTAAGATATAATACAAATTCCAAATAATTCAAAATATTCCAACCCAAGCCACCCATCCGCATTTTCGAAGTTCGACTTATTATCAATTTAGATTTTCAAAACCCAGTTCAATAAATTTAACTTTAAACAAAATATTTTTAGGTTCAGTTTACTTCAAAAATAGTATTCAAGTTAGGTTATCTAATTTTATTCTTTAGGTTTACATTACCTTTAAATCACATCTTATAAAGTTCATATCAACTAAATCTAAGTTTTCAATTTAATAAATTATAAGTATTTTTACTTCAGTTATATTTAAATTCAAAAAATTTACTTAATAAATTATTATCAAATCAATTTATTAAGTTTTATAACCAAAAAAAATTCATATAAGACCCATTTATTATTTTTAATTGGCATTTTAAAATTAGTTTATCTTAACTTGATAAATTCTATATTAATTAAGTCATTTAAACGAATATGTTAACATTAATTTCTAACTTCCCTTTAAAACCTCTAAACACTTATATTTTATAAAAGTTTATATTTATATGTATTTTTCAAATTTTAAATAATTATGAAATTATTTTAAAAGATTTATTTGTTTACTTATAAAATTAATTAAATTATTTAAATTTTAAAACTAATAAATCTTTTTATTTGAATCTTAAATTTATATTTAAAACATATATTAACTTATACATTAAAAATTTATTTTAAAAATATAAATTCAATGCTTGATTAAATTATCAAAATATAAGTTTAAATAAAATTCTACATTTAGATTTCTGATATTCTTTTATTAAATCAGAATATATTTATAGCTTTAGAAAATATTTTCCAAAATAGACCAACGATGTCCGTATACAATTTTCTACATGGGTCAAGTAACGCGAATCTCATTTCAATCCATTTGAATTAAATTTCCGATTATATATCATTTCAACCTATATCCCAATAAATTTAGTTTCAATTCCTAATTCTATATAGTGGTTCAAATTTATACCAACCCATAATGATTTTTCAAATCTATGAGGAACTTATAGTTCGAGAACAAATAAATATAACACTACAAATATCACACATATATCATAATTTGTCACAACAATCAAATACTAGTGGCAATTAATTCATATCATATGTGTTAAAAGTGAGTGCATCACATGGTCACAAATTTATAATGGACAAATCAGGTTTTCTAGAGCAATCCTAGCATTTCATATATCAATTCAAGAGGTTTCAATTCACTAAATGAAAATGTTAATCATGAGTGAGGGTTCTCACATTACATGGCAAAAAAACGAAAGATGACGTAGGCTAATACAAACATAAATACAGAAAGAAAGATGAACAACTCCAACTACGAGCATAACAATGCGCTCTCTAACACCATGGCATAAATAAATTCAAAAATCAATATCCTAAGAAAATTAAATGAAGAGAGTAGAGGTGTTTTGGCTAAGGGAAGATGGATTTAGTTTTCTACCAAAATGTACAAAAAAAATTAATAATTTTTAAGTTCATTTTTGGATCAGTTAACCTCAGAATTTGGTAAAGTCATAGACTAAAAAGTAGTAGCAAAATCTCTTTTCTTTAATTAAAAAACTGGTTTTATAATAACCCAAAGTTTAGCGAGCGATTACTAATTAATTAATTAAAGGATAAATTGAAAAATAATGGGAATTTGGCATTAGGGATTGCGCCATTGGGTCCGTTATGATTTTCTGGTTTAGAAATGCATATGGTTTATGTAAAACAGACTTAAAATGAAGGAGTTATGATAGTCTGAAATTTTAGATTAAAGCGAAAAAATAATAGTAATAATAACAATACGCTCATGAGCCGACCAAGCATCCACCTAGTTCGACCCATAGGTTGACCTAGATGTCGGGTGGGTCGACCCATGTGTCGACCCACATAGTGGGTGGGTCGACCCACGTGGTGGGTAGGTCGACCCAATACGCTCCTGGCACATATACCGTCTAGGCAAGAAAAGTTTAGAACAGACGGATTATTTCGGGCTATTTTGATCTGATGTGTCTTCCTGTAGTTGGATGATGTGGTTAATCCGGATTGACCCAAGGACAGGGTCGGTTCATATTTAAAACCTAAAGATAACGATTGAGGGCTTTTACTCCACTTATAAATAAACCCCCATCCCCTCTCCATTTCCTCACAATACATATCTTCCTCTGCCAAGGCTAGTCTTCTTTTTCGGTGACAGGGCTACATTAAATTAAATTTTAGGGAGAACTGAGATTTCTAAATTAAAATATTTCCTATTTTATTTTCTTTTGAAGGGAGGTTCTACTAGATCCACGAGGGAAAGATTTATAGCTAGCTTTTATGATTATTTAATTTTCTTATTATTAACCGGCCTTTTGGTCCGGTTCCCAAAAGTGTGTTGGGCATGCTCAACTCAACCCATCGCGTGGAGACAAGGCTAGGAGGACGCTTAGGAGTAAAGGAAACAGGTTGAAGTGGGACCGCGCCATCAAAAGGCCTCGCAACCCGAGCCACGGACCACCATAACATATGCGCCCAAAGCCTTCGCACCACCCCAAGACGACCTTCGCACCCCTCAGGGTGCGAAGTTCGCGTCTAGCCAGGTGGGAAATTAGTACCCAACAGGGTGCGAAATTTGCACCCTGCGGGGGTGCGAAATTCTTACCCTCGGGTGCGAATTTCACACCCCTGTAGGCCAGAGGCTCGCACCCCCCAGGGGGCGTGAATTTCACACCGCACGAGGTGCGAAATTCGCACCCCAGGGCAGGGCACGAAATTCTGGCATGCATGCGGAGGGGGTGCGAATTTCTGGGTGTGGGGTCCATTTCCACCTACTCCTACCTAATCCTTATCCTATAAATACCCCATGGCCTCACACTTCAAAGGGGTTGGAATTTGTGACCTTGAGACTTCATGAGAGCTTCATTAATGGCATCTCCACTTTGAGGAAGAAGAAGGGCAAAAACGCCCTTCTCCTATATTTCTTCATATATGTCAATTATGACATCATATATCATAATGATGACATCACCTAGCCTACAAGCAAATGTAATGAGATGTCATGTGATGGCCTAACACTTGAAATTTTGAGTGATCAATAATATTCCAACAACACTTCAAAGTGGACATAGGCCGCTCACAACGCCAAACCACTATAAACCTCTTGTGTTATTTACTTTTTCATGCTCTTGACTATGCGATTTGGTGTTCACGACAATTTTTGCCATCAACATTTGTTGCTTTCACTGAGAATTGAACTCGAGATTTGCGTCTTTCTCCCACATTATCATCTCGACTTCGACGAGTTTAAGGTTCCTTTCTCAACTTGCTACCGAGTCCGCTTACGATGGTAAAGAAGTCAAAGAACACAATGGTCGACTCTTCAGCCGCCGCCGAGGCCGGTACATCCCAACAACCTCAACCGGCAGATATCCCGGCCACAAACGGAACTGTCCCTCTTGTTGTGGACTGCGAAGCGCCCGTTACATAAGCTCAAATTCGCGCGCTTAATGAATGATATGAGAACACCGCAGTCGAGCTCAACCAAGCATTAAGGAATAACATCGACCTTATGCGACAACTACAAGAAAGTCAACGCGTCGTTGCTCGACTTCAACTAACTTGGAACAACGCTCGACCCCGACCAACTATATCGGAAACTTCCTCTTCCGAGTCAAGGGGCCCGCATCAAAGGAGGAGGTTTAGCCTCATCAACAACGTCGCCGCTCACACCCACGCTCTCAGCAACGACCATGACAATGTTAACGGAAGTGTGAACGGCAATGGCGACCGAACTACAGTCACATATAGCGAGGGGGCACAGTACCGAGACCACTCTTGCTTGATCATCGACGGCGGACCAGATCCTACAAACCAACCTCTTCCTCGACATAACCTGATGGTCACTAATCAGGGTGATGGGGCTGCTATTCCAACGGCCCGCGCTCCTCCAGAACAGGATCCGCATAACCTCGCTCCACCTCACCGTCCACACCAAGACCCGATCATAGATGTCGAGGACATTGGGGAAGATGATCCGGACATCCATTATATAAGACGCCCTCGCAATAGAACTCCGGAACCTCGCCAGAACCCATGGATCCCAATGGCGGACTCCCATCCAACTTACCTTCCCTACATGGTCCAAAGAATCATGAGGGAAATGCGAGAAAATGTGCATGATTCATGGGAAGAGCACATTAGGCATAATCCCTTCACAAGAAGGGTAAACGAAGTTGAATGGTCGCGATACTTTAGCATGCCGCAAATGATGCTTTATGACGGCACCACTAACCCCTGTGTCTTCCTCAATCGGTATGAATGGCAAATGAACTCGAGTCGGGGCAATGATCTAGTCAAATGCAAGTGTTTCCTGGTCTTCTTATCATGAACGGCCCTGTTATGGTTCTCTCGCCTCCCGCTTGATTCCATTGACAACTTCAGCCAGTTAGCAACGCAATTGGTCAAGCAATTCAGGATGCACATACCAACTCCGAAGAATGCCCTCACCCTTTCCAACTTATACCAAGGGCCCGTTGAGTCACTCAAAACCTACCTCTCTAGGTTCAACATTGCCCTTGCCGAGGTCGAGGATCCGAACCCTCGCACCGTACTCTTCCAATTGGAAAAAGGTGTCCTCCCTACTTCCGTATTCGGGGCATGGATCGATCGGAAGCAGCCAAAGATTCTCGACGCCTTCTATGAGAAGGCGGATCAGTACTTGTGCCAAGAAGAGACGAGACACAACTGGCTCTTAGCCACCAGTCGCCCCAATGGCTCTCAGGCTGACGCTACAAATAACAACCTCAGAAGAAAACAAGTAGGACAGCCCTTTGATCAAAACAAGGGGGTAGGTCCCAACAAGCAAAGACCAAACAATGGTAGGAAAGGTGGTCGGAACAACGATCAGGCCCAGATCGAGCCAAGAAATCCCGGCTCTTACCGAGCCTTTGAGACATACACCCCGTTAAAGGAGGACTTAGAAACAATTTAATTAGAGACATGCAACACTTTGCCATATAAGAAGCCGCGCACCAAGGAATCAACCAATCTGGAGAAGAATACTGGGAGGCACTGCCACTACTGTGACGTGTACGACCACGACACCAATGAGTGCCGCCAGCTCAGGGATGCAATTGAGAAGCTCATCCGCGAGAAGTGACTTGAGAAATACATCCAAGAACCTTTCCCTCCCGAAGCAAATTCAAAGCCTCAGGCACCAGCGCCTCAAGAAGCCACCAGGAAGCTCGAGATCCTTCTAACCCAAGGCATGGGATCATAATCAACACTATATGTGGCGGATCTTATCCCACACATGATAGCTTTCGAAAAATGCAAGAGTACGTTAGTTCAATAAAGCATGCTACTTATGAAACTTGCTCCACGCTCAACGAATCCGTCCCAACTAAGCTCCAAAAAACCATGCGAGATGACAACGTTTTTCGAGAAAGAGAATCTTCTTGGGTGGAAATCCTAACCACCGATCCGCTAGTTATCATAGCTCAGATCGGTGCCTCTTCCGTCCGGAAGGTGTTAATTGATTCTGGAAGCTTTGTTAACATCATTTTCAAAGATTCTTACGACTAGATGAAATTGGAAACAAATGAATTGAAGCCGTGTCACACCTCCATCCATGGCTTCAATGGGGCTTCTAGTTCCCCAGTGGGAATGATCGATCTACGTGTAGAGCTAGGCGAGGGGGGCCGAAGCCGGGTCTGAATCCTCACTTTCATGGTTATAGACATCGAATCCCCCTGCTACGCCTTCCTTGGACGCCCTTTTCTCACAGAATTCCTAGTCTACATGTCGCCATGGTCGCTCTTAATGAAATTCCCAACAGAAAACGGGATCGGAGCATTCAGAGGTGACCAACTGAGCGCTAGAGAGTGTTATACAATAGAATGGAAGAACGCGCGCTATAAGGATAAGGGAAAAGCAGTACCCACGCCTTCTTGCGCTAAGACAATTTCAGCATAGCAATCAACGGCGTCTGGGCCTTGGCTCAAGCGCCACTGTCTCCTTTCCGAGGACCTCGACCCTCGGAAGGACGAAGAACTTGAGTACGAGAGGGCTACCACAGTCGAGTCTATAATAGATATTCCCGTTAACCCCGATGATCTGTCTAGAGTGTTAAAGATAGGATTGCAACTTCATCCAGCAATCAAAGAGGATCTTGTGGATTTCTTGAAGGCAAACGTAGATGTGTTCGCATGGACTCATTCTGATATGAAAGGCATCGACCCTGCGATCGCTTGTCGTTGTCTAAGTATCAATCCTACAACAATTCCAGTCAAGCAGAAGCGCCGCTTCATGGGACCAGAGAGGTCCCGGACACTTGATGAAGAGGTAGACCATCTGCCTAACAAAAATTTCATTCGCGAAGACGATTACCCCGAGTGGGTCTCCAACCCGGTTCTGGTCAAGAAAGCCATTGGTAAATGGAGGACGTGTGTCGACTTCTCCGACTTGAACAAGGCGTGTCCCAAGGATAGTTCTCCACTTCCAAAGATCGATCGACTTGCTGATTCAACAGTTGGATACCAGTTACTATCTTCCATGGACGCCTACTTAGGCTACAACCAAATTCCAATGAATCTTCATGACCAGGATCACACCTCCTCTATCACAGACCTCGTACTTTACTGCTATCGCGTCATGCCCTTTGGCCTCAAGAATGTCGGCGCTACTTATCAGCGGATGGTTAATCGACTCATTAAAAACCAAATCAAAAAGTCCACGGAGGTGTACGTGGACGACATGTTGGTAAAATCTAAAGTGTCAAGCAGTCACGTTCACGACCTCTTTGAAATGTTCGATATCCTCCGCTGGTACAACATGACACTCTACCCCTTGAAGTTCTCCTTCAGAGTCGCATCATGAAAATTCTTGGGTTTCATCGTCAACTCCTAGGGAATCAAAGCCATTCTAGAAAAAATCCAAGTTATTCAGGACATCCAAATCCCCAAAAACATCAAGGATATCCAAAGTTTACATGGAATTGTCGTCGCTCTAAGTCGATTCATATCCAAGGCCACCGATTAATGCATTTCTTTCTTCAATTTACCTAGGAACGGGAAGCGCAATTTTGAGTGGACCCAAGAATGCATTTCCGTATTCAAAGAACTTATGGATTGCTTAGAAGGACCACCTATCCTATCTAAGCCCATTAACCATGAAACTTACACATTTACTTGGCTGTTTCTACGCAGGCAATCAGCTCAGCATTAATACGTCTCAAGGACCGCATCTAACAGCCCATCTACTACATAAGCAAACGATTGACAGGGGCAGAGAAGAACTACCCAAAGTCAGAAAAGTAGGCGTTCTGCTTGCTAATCTCCTCTAGAAAGCTTCGACAATACTTCAAGTCTCACCCTATAAAGGTTTTCACCGATCAACCATTACGACCGGTCTTGCAGCGACCTGAAGCGTCTGGACGGCTATTGAAATGGAGTATGGAACTAAGCAGTTCGAGATAACATTCATCCCCTACCGAGCTATCCTTGGCCAAGCTCTCGCTGACTTCATAGTAGAATTAACTGCCCCCGAGGAAACTCTTGCATAAAACACAGAGTCTCTCAGCACCCGATGAAAACTATTCGTGGATGGGTCCTCCAACAGCAAATGCTCCGGGGTCGGAGTCGTATTCATCACCCCGGAAGAACGCCCAATATGCTACGCGCTGAAACTCAACTTCCCCGCTACCAACAACGACGCGGAATATGAGGCCTTGATTGCCGGACTAAGAACTGCGATCGAGCTTAAGCTCAAAACGATCCAAATCTTCTCCAATTCACAACTCATCGTGCGTCAAGTAAAAGGGGAATATCAGGCTAAGGGGGAACGACTCGCCTTATACTTAACCAAGGTTTAGGAATTACTCACGTATCTCGACCACTTCATCATCACTCACATACCCGAGAGCAGAATGAAAGAGAAGATTCACTAGCCAAGCTAGCAAGCTCTGAGGATCCACAACTCTTGGGATTCGCTCCCGTTGAAGTGCTCAACTCTCCTAGAATCAAGACGATTCAAGATGAAGTGATCATGAACACTGAACCCAAGTTTGAGTCTTGGATGACGCCAATCAGGAATTACCTATAGCATGGGACCCTTCCAGAAAGCTACAAGGAAAGGCGTGCGCTCACCCGCCAATCGGCTCGCTACCTTCTTGTGGATGGGGTGCTTTACCGTAAAGGTCTCTCCGTCCCATTGCTCAGATGTGCAGCCCATCATGATGCCATTAGAGTCTTAACCGATGTACATGAAGGGGAGTGTAGCGACCATAGTGGAGGGCAAACCCTGTCCAGGAAAATACTTAGACATGGTTACTACTGGCCCACACTTGATCAAGATGCCATAAACTATGCTCACAAATGTGACAAGTGCAAGTGCTTCTCGAAGATACCAAGAACCCCGCCTACAAAACTGACACAAATGGTTAGCCCATGGCCTTTCTCCATGTGGGGAATCAACATCATTGGAACTCTCCCGATTGCTAGAGGCGGGGTGCGATACGCCATCGTCGCAGTTGACTATTTTACCAAATGTGCAGGGCCGAAGCTCTCGCCATGATTACCACCAAGAAGATGATCAACTTCATTGTACGCAACATCATTACTTGATATGGGGTCCCTCAAGCCATCATCTCTGACAATGGCACTCAATTCGAGAGCGCCGAATTCAAAGCATTATACAAGCGGCATAACATCGAAAAGAGATTCTTGGCATTAGCTCATCCTCAAGCCAATGGATAGGTCGAAGCGGTTAACAAAGTCATTAAGTCTGTCATCAAGAAGCGCCCGGAAAAGGCTGGAGGCATGTAGGAAGATGAACATCCTCTAGCCATATAGGCAAACCGAACCACCCACAAGACTGCAAGCGGACATACTCCCTTCGCCTTGGCCTACGGATCAGAAGCCATCATTCCTGTCGAGCTCAAGCTTCCATCCCATCAAGTCAACTATTTCGATCCCAAGACAAACCAAGATCTACTTTTGGGATCACTTGACTTACTGGAAGAGAAAAGGAACGAAGCTGATCTCCGAGCTGCTGCCCAACAGTGACGAGTCGCCCGATACTCTAATTCCAGGGTTCGTCATAAGGACCTCAACGTCGGCGACCTCCTCTTGAAACGGGTCTTCCCTCCACCGACGAGCCTCACCCCTCATTGGGAAGGTTCATACTCCATACAATGGAAGCTTAGCAGTGGATCTTTCAAACTCGCAACCGTGGACAGAGCTGAACTCCCAAGAGCATGGAACAGTGAACAACTCTGCTGCTACTTTACATGACTTAACGCACAACTATTTACATGTCCCAACAATTTTTTGTTTTCTAACAATTCAAGGCATTGTAAAGGCTGTTACTGCCAAAGTTATTAATGGAAATGATGTTCAACTTCCCATCTCTTCCTGACTGTGTTTTCTCCATGCATGACACATTTGATTAATCTTGACAGCTAGCTTACGTTCGAACAGTCGGTAGTCGTATCGGCCTCCGAGCGTGGAGTCGGTAATCTCGAGCCAGCCTCGGGACCCAAAGTACAATGTCTACGCCCGGCACCCCGAGCATGGGGGCCCGCAATGCCACTCGAGTCGCCAGCCCGCGGAGCTACCGAGTATAAATAACCACGAACTCGAATTTTGGCTCCATGCCGAGACTGAGGATAAATCATTCCATGCCCAAGTCCCAAGCGACTTAGGGCCACCCAACAGCCAGACAAAAGCGATGTACATCCCTCCCTCGCCTACGGGTACCGTTCGAATCTTGGCGCAGCACCGAGACCGACTCTTAAATCGTTTCTTCCCCGAAGCTCTCAGGGGTAGCCCATGGCCACGATCGAACCCTACGGGATGATGATCCGGGCTTCAATTCTCAGGCGAATAAATGGCACCTTCGGCTCGCCTTAACCCAATGAATGACGGGAGAGACATACACCGGACGGACCAAATAACGCGACGTCATACACCTTCGCTACACTTGGGATTAACCCCGAGTAACCCAAATACAGCAGGCGCTCAGCCTGGCTTCACAAACTATGGGTTCCCTGAGCTGAGGGAAACTTACTAGAAGCCTGCGCTCTATCACACCCCTTTGGAATAATGACCCAGAGCGCGGTACCCACTCACACCCTTCTGGAATAACAACACATAGCGCGGTACACAATTGCTTTTTTGTTAAATGCAACGATAAGTATGCTTATGCAAGTACGGGATGCCTGAAAACATAAGAGGAACATACGAACACTTAACACAAACTGCGATATTTACTAATTAATATTTCAATTTCAACACACACATTAGAACATACTACGTGTCTAACATTTCTTCTTTCTAATGAAAGGATGTACATGAGAAGCACATCGTGTCTTGAAAAACCAAAAGCGAGGGCCGTACTCGCGTAAACTATCGGCCTACACTACCAAAATAAAATGGTAACTCCTACATAGGCTGTTGACACTAATCATGCTTCTTCCTCTTTTGCTTTTTTGCAGATTCCGCGCTCGACAGTTCATCCTTCGCGCCAGGCTCTTCTTACCAAACCCGCTCTTTCCATTTCGACCCCTCCGATAAGTGGTCGATTCATGAGAAGCCGAGACAAGCCTCTCGCACGTTCCATCTCCACTTGAGACCTTGGTAATACTGATGAGAGGGGCATGCGACGTGGGCTTGGGGGCACTCCCACCAGCGAGGCCGACCACATCGTCACTCGTTTTTGGGACCACCTTGCCTTCCCGCGCAGCTTTCTCCTTGACCTCCTTGGCGGCCTACGCGCAACGAGCTTCTGGGACTTATCGGCGTGACCTCACCAGCCATGGTTTCTCAAGGGACTTAGTAGTCCTCCGCTGTGCTTCCTCATCATCTTCCCTCTTCTTCTTGGCCTTCTCATCGTCCTTCCTCTTGGCAACTATGTCGGCAGCTCTTTCCTCAGCATCCTGCTTGGTTTGTGCCAAAACCTCCCTCCTGGCAGACTCATCATGCTTTCGCTTCTCCTCCACTTCTTCACTCTTAGCCACCATCTTGGCTTTTTGAGCTTCTACCATAGCTACCATCGTAGTCACATCGGCCTCCACCGGACCCCTGGCATGGGAACTTTATCCATCAACTATCTCCTCTTTGTCAATCAGACCCTTATAAAGACTGGTTGTTATCCGTATGTCCGAGAAGGTGTCAAGTTGATCACTGCCTTCTTCGAATTGCGCTTCCACAGGCTCTCGCCTAGACTCAGTCACTTGTGGGACCACAGGGGCAGGGCCCGATGTCATGGTCGGTTCAAGAAGGGCTGCATGGTAAAAACACAACCGTTTAGTCTATGAATTCGGTAATCCCATCATCCTTTGGGATGCATTGTAAAGGGAATTTACCTCCAGTTTGGGACGACATGGGAGGAATAGAAGGGGCACTTGGTGTTGTAGGCAATGTGAATTTGGTCTCTCCCAGCCCGGGGTGATCCGGGTTATACTCAGTCGAAGTTTGAATCAAGGCTGCGGGAATGCTCACCACCACCGATTCAGAGACTATTGGCCGTTAGGAGCTTGTCTATGCAAATGTCTCCATAACTCTGATGCTCTCAGTCATGGTTGCTTTCCCTTTCTCAGTAGTGAGCCTCTCCAGTCTCTCTTGCTCGGCATCCTCAAGCAACAATCTCTCACCCTCCTCCAGCTTCTCTTGCTCCTCAGCGGTCAAGAGATTAATCCTAGCCGTCGTTCGTCCAAGGACCCGACATCCATTCGACGTAAATGGGCTTCATATGGAATCAACCTCCCCCAAGTTCGTGCTAGTTCATGGCGATAATCCTCGACCTATAAAATCCCATGAAACCTTAGAACTTTAACAAACATCTCGGACCTCGGTATCTGCAAGCTCCTCATTCAGTTGCTCAACCTCTCTAAGATGAGCCACTCTCAGTCCATCCATTGTGCCCAGCACATCCCGGTTACTGGCCTCTGCATTCTCCTTGGTCTTTCTCATCTCCTCAAGCTACCTTTTCAGACTGTCGTTCTCCGCTCTCAGAGCATTGTTGTAGGTTTAGAGAACAAAGGTTCACACATTTTCCTTTTCCAGATCGGCGCATACTTTATCCACCTCGGCTTTGTCCCTCTTTAGGGTCGTATTTTGGGTAGTTAGGTCGACTATAGTTTCCATGTAAACAGCGCGGGAGTGATCAGCCTCCTTCTTGAGTATCTCATACCTTTGTCTCATCTCAGCTGAATGAGATTCAAGAATTAACATTCAAAGATACAGGAACGAGTAATCAAAACTTCCCGAATGCTAACAGGTAGACTTACCTATCTCTTACTTAGAGTGGCAACGGTGGTCTTCTCGTAATCAATAGTCAGTTGTTGGTAAAGCAGCTCAAGATTCTTCTTCTTGATCAGCTCCAAGAGATGAAGAGAGTACTTAGTGAGTTCATTAGCCTGGTGATATGTAGCCTTCACGTGCATCCATATTTCCTAAGACTCCCTAGGTGGGGTGGGGCGGAGATCGACAAGAAACTTCAGCTCATCAAAGTAATGGCATAGGAAGTAATACTTCAAGAATGCCTTCCGTTCCTCAGTCGAAAGTTATGAAACTTGAGCCTTTATCAGATCTCCCATCTCTACCATGGCTGCCACATCCGATGTTGGCCTAACAAGAGGTGGCTTCTTCCCCCTAGTGGGCTGAACAGGAACCTCGGGAGCGGAGAGAGAAGAATTTGTTAATGACACGCGCCTCGATCCCCCCAGGTCAAGACGGGAATCTCCAACAGACACTCGGACTGGAGGAGGGGGAGGAGGAGACGAAGGCGATGGGGGCATGCCGGGTTGATGACTCCCGCCGCGACGATCCAGTGAAGGTGGGGCCTCACTGTACAAACTAGCCCCTCTGCTAAAGGCGCCAAGAAAGGTACTCGAAGGTCGTCGTCGGTCTCCAGATCTGTGACTTCGTCCTCCCTGTCCTCTAGCCATATCACCTAATAAGAGAAAGAAATAAGACCAGTCCAATGGCACATTCATAGAAATTGCTATGTTATGCAATGTTTATGAGTTTATGCCCTAAGTGTTCTCTTAACAAACCAGATTATGCTCTACTCAAAGAAGTTAATTCCCCCGCGGTGAGAACTAAGTCATCCATGCCAGCCGGGGTCGGCCACAGAGATGCGTCTAGGTCAAGTTTATTTAAGCCATCAAACTGGCGTTCATCTTCGAGTGGGGTCGCGGCTCTAGAAACGGTGACTGGGGACAATGTGCTGATTAACACTCCTGCTCCCCCTGCCAGAGGCGGGATGGGAATACTCATCGATCCCTCGTCCCCAGATGCGGCCTCCTCACCGCGAGCCCCGTCTCCACCAAAATCTCCCTGGAACTTTACAACCTTTTTTGGCTTGGGCCCCGCAGCGGGTAGCTTTCTTTTCTGACCAAGGGTCTCAGGATCTTTTGCCACAGCCTTCTTTGGCACACTACTTGCCACAGCGGGCCTAATTACAACCCGATCATTCGGGAGCAGCGGGGCACAACGAAGGCGCTCTGGGCTCGTCACAATATCAGTTTTGCGAAAATCTTCCGGGATCGCTTGCAGAGCGTTAAGACGTTGCTGGTACTCCTCACCGGCAGGTGCCTCTGGATTCCCTGCCGCGATCAAAAAATGATAGGACACGAGATCCAATAATTTTGTAGTAGGAAATGGAGTTCGAAAATACTTACTCCCTTCTATCCATCTCCTTGCGAATCCGAAAGGGCAACGCACAAAGAATCAACCATACTTAATCACTAAGGGTCTGGACCACTTCTTGTAACAACCCGAAAATCTGGGCCAGTTTAAAATTTTTATTTTGGCAATTATAGCGGATTTTCTATATTTAAAATAGATTATTTTAAATAATATCGACGAGAAATTTATTTTGAATATAATTCGAACGTATATATTATACGCGTCGTCGTTAGAATATAAATAATTATATATAATTATAAAAGGAATTGAAAATGGCGCGGTAGTTCGATAATTCGATTTCAAACTTCAATTGAATGTACCGGGTGCAAAACAATCCGGATTTTAGTGAAACCAAAAATGATAAGATCTAATTGATAATATCTTTGTATCGAATCCGAAAAATCGAGATTTCATAGCGGGAATCAAAAGATATGTCCAGTTGAAAATTCTGAATAGTCGCTATGGAATTCAGGCCCTTAAAAATGGACATTTTGCAAACGACCTCGGATTTCGACGAAACCAGTTTTGTTGGGTCCGTGATGTAAAATTATTGCTAGGTTTCAAATTTCATAATTTTTCGAATCAATATGTGAGCGTGGCAAAGGAAAACGCATTTGACCGGTTTCAGTTGATTTTAATCGACTGGAAATTGGCCATTTTTCTAACGGTCTCAGAATTCGACGAAATTAGTTTTGTTAGGACCGTATCGTCAATACGAAGCTAGAAAACATTTTTCGGGAATTTTTCTAGTTAGTATGTGGCCCCGGTAATTTGAAATGTACGTTTAAAATTCAATATAGCGATTTAAAATGTAAATTTAACGGAAACTGATTGTAACGATCAAACCAGCTTACGATACATATCCCATTGTGTTCGGAATGGGGGTAAAACGCTATGGACGACAGGCGGTGGGCCTCGTTTAGAGGTCATATGTAAAAGTCAACCCTTGTGCATAATTTAATAATTAAATAATAAAATAAAATAATAAAAAAACCCTATTCCCTCCCCTTTTTCTTTCTGCCTTGGCCCCCCCCCCGATCATTAATCAGAAAGTGGAAAAAAAAAAAACCTAGAAACTAAGTCGCGCCGCCCCCTGACCCTCGAACGACGCCGACGAACCCTTCACCGAAGCCCCCACCGTCAGACCAACCTCCTCCTCCCACCGAACCACACCCCGAAGCAACCCTCGACAAATCGAAGCAGCCCCCTCGTCGAAGCCTCGAACCACCGCCGCGACGCCTCGCTGAACCTCCGAACGCCGCCTGAGCCGCCCTCGACTTCCCTCCTCCCCTTCGCATACCACGGTAAGCATTTAATTTATTTTATTTTTATTTTTGTTTTATAAAACTGATTTATAGCTAATTACTGTATTTTTTTTCTAGTTTTATAAACTGTTTTTTTTATATAAACTGAAATTATAAAAGGTAATTACTGATTTTTGTTTTAGAATTTTAAAACAGAAATTTTTAAAAGATTTTAAAAACAGAATTTTTGAAAAGAAGATCAGATTTGAAGAAAGATAAAAATCATATTTTTATATGTTGAAAGCAAAGGTAAAAATCATATTTTTATATGTTGAAAGCAAAGGTAAAAATCATATTTTTATATGTTGAAAGCAAAGGTAAAAATCATATTTTTATATGTTGAAAGCGAAGGTAAAAATCATATTTTTATATGTTGAAAGCAAAGGTAAAAATCATATTTTTATATGTTGAAAGCAAAGGTAAAAATCATATTTTTATATGTTGAAAGCAAAGGTAAAAATCATATTTTTATATGTTGAAAGCAAAGGTAAAAATCATATTTTTATATGTTGAAAGCGAAGGTAAAAATCATATTTTTATTTATTGAAAGTCGAAGTAAAAATCATATTTTTATTTATTGAAAGTCGAAGTAAAAATCATATTTTTATATATTGAATAGCATCGTAAAAATTCGATTTTTACATATGTAGAGAATACGGGCGAAAGCGACCAAAGGGCGAGGTCGACGAAGAATTCTGCAAAAGAAGAGCCGTGGAGCTAGGATAGCTATATGTGAGAATTTCTCACCTTTCAATTTCTTTTCTAGTTTTATATATATACTAGGATGCAGACGGTGCTTAGTAGCACCCGACACAACCGTCCACAGACCATGGACTTGTTTGTTTGGTTGCATAGATTAGAGATTGTTTGATTGAAATTGAATTGTGTGGTGAAATGAATTGATTTGATGATGTGTGAATGGCGTGGGCCTTCACTAGACCGGGGACAAGGCTAGGCCTCGTCCCGTTTCTAGTATCGTGCCGTTATGCCGCCGAAATTTTCTAAAATAAGTTAGAAAAATAAAATATCATTTTATTTAAAGAATGAACTGGATAGAAATTCATATGTTGAAATAAAATGTTTTATCGTTAAAAATATAATTTTTAACGTGAATGCGAATAAATAAAATATTCATTTACAAACCAGACGGTTTGTTTATGTACACTGATTTGACTGACATTGATTGGGTCGATAAATTTTACACATCGCCCAACTGCACAAATAAAATATTTGTTTGATTGTTTGAAACCCTACACGGGTGTTAGGATGAAATATGCAGTTCACTCATCCTGATTGATTAAATATGTCGATCGATTGATTGACAGGCTGTTATAAGCGTTATATATCTATATTTGATGCTTATACAGTGTAGTGCACTTTGGTTGATGGTTGATTATTTTTCAATGCTATTATATACATGTGTTGTATGGAAATCCATATAATTAACTTTATATGGTAATTGATTGGGCCTCATTCCAATTTGAAAAATAAAGAATATTATAAAATAAACGTTCATGTGTTGACAATACTCATTCATTGAGATTGGTCATGTGTTGAACGAAATATTTTAGTAATAAAATTTACACCTTTATCGATATAAAATAAAAGTTCATGTGTTGACAGTACTCATTCATTGAGATTGGTCATGTGTTGAACGAAATATTTTGATAATAACAACTATTTTGAAAAAGGAAATATTTGAAATAGAATATTTGAAAATAGAAATCTATGAAGCCGTGTTGATTAGATTGACGCCATTTTTGACGTGAACGATATTTATATCGATTAAAACGATTTCGAAATGAATTGAATTGAAAACGATTTCGAAATGAATTGAATAGAAAACGATTTCGAAATAAATTGAATAGAAAACGATTTCGAAATGAATTGAATAGAAAACGATTTCGAAATGAATTGAATTGAAAACGATTTCGAAATGAATTGAATTGAAAACGATTTCGAAATGAATTGAGTTGAAATTGCTTTTGAAACGAATTTAAAACTATTTATATAATTCGTTTTGAATAGAAATCGACGAAATATATATTATATATATTATATATATAATATAATGGCCTGAATAGAACGCGCCGCGCCGCGGCAGTTCGCGAATTTCGACCATTTATTTCAAACGGACATTACGGGAGATCCGACCGTCGGATTCTCCTAAAATCGGAACCGCTGGGTTCGTATCGAAAAGAGCTTTCTAACGAATATTAGAAATTTGAAATCTAACAGTTGGATTTGGAGATACGTCCAAATCAAATTCGAAAAAGGTCGCTGTAAGTGCAGTTCGATGGCCATTGTTGGAAATCGACTGTACGGGCCTTGATAAAATTATTAAAAATAGTAATAATTTGTGTAAAATCATAAGAAATGATTTAGAAAGAATTGGGATGAAAAACTCCCTATTTGAAAAGATAAAAATAGATTTTTATCGAAATGAACTAGTTTTGAACTAGAATTAAAATTCTATTTATTTTTAAATAAATAAATTGAATTAGAAAAGGGTTTTAAAAATAACCAGAATATCCAATGATTGCATTGGAGTGGATTTGAATCGAAATTGTCTTCGGAATATTTCGATGTTGGGATTCGTGATTATACAGGTGTTGTTATAGAAATTTGAAAGATATATTTGTATCGTTATTTCCAATACGACATTTGTTAATCGTAGAATTTGATATTGAATATAAGCCGATATATTTTCTATTCAGAGCCTTATATTGAATATCAAATGTGATTTGGGTTTGTCGTGAATGGTGTCTTCACTAACACTGTTCTTGAACCCAGTTGAGAAATGATTAAATCTTTTTGTTTAGATTTAATGAAGTGTACCAATTAAATAAATATTTAATTGGAATTGAATTGATATTGATTTTTGGGTTTATCGTGAACAGTGTTTTAAATAACACTCGTTCTTTAACCCGATCATTAATGAAATGTGATTTTGGGTTGTCGTGAACGGTATCTTCAATAATACAGTTCTTAGACCTAAAGGAGTTAAGAAAATTAGAAACTAACTGGAGATTAGTTAAGTTGAATAGTTTCCGAGGCATTGATCTGATGTTGGTTTCGGCCTTCGGGATTAATACTTAGGGAATTGCTCACTTGCTAATTTACAATTAGGGGCTGATTGAAATGTGATGTGATTTTGGGTTTATCGTGAACCGTGTTTTAAATGACACTGATCCTTTAACCCAGTCACAGATTAAAACTAAGTGGAGTTTTAATGAATCTTTAATTAGATTGAAATAATCGAAATGGAGTATCACCAGTTTTGCTCCAGGCGATAGTTAAATCTTTAATTAGATTTGAACGTGAAATGGTAATTGAATTTACCGATAACACTGTGGTGTTAGATATGAAGTATTACCAGTTTTACTTCATGGGATAAATAGGTTGGGATTGGGAAATTAAAACCAATGATTACTTCGGTAAGGCTCGTTAATCTCGACTAGTTGAATCGAAATTCAAAAGAAGAATAAATTCAAGAAATTTATCTTGGATAAAATTAATGGGAACATTTCCCTATGAATGTGAAATTTAGAAACTAACTATCGGTTGGCCAAGCAGAATGGTTTTCTGGATATTGATCTGATGTTGGTTTCGGCCTTCGGGGTTAATACTTGAGGAATTATTCTCTTGATTAATTTACGGTTAGTGACTAATGAATTGGAATGAGGCGTATGTTGTGTTTGTGTAACACTTATTTAAATATACGCGAGTTATTCGGAAAGACCGGGTTTATCCCATTCTGAATAACTGATACGACGATAAGTCGAAGATGAAGACGGTGGTCGAAGACCGGAAGTCTTCACGTCGTTTGGGTAATTACTGATGATCTTGATTGGGCTGTACACCCAAGAAGATGGAAACAGTTAGTGATCGTCCAGACGTACTTGGAGATCGATGGATATGCGGGGTACTAGGTGCCTCCGGTTTCGTTCAGACCCAGAACGGACTTGTAAATGGACTGTGTGTCTGACATTGGATTTTAGTCTGTGTGATTGATCTCTATTAAATATATATCTGTTTGGCGGCGGAGAATTTATTCTCTTGCTTAACGCCCTTCTCTGAGACGTACGAGCTCAGGGGTTATATATTGATGGATATCAAACGCATGGAGTGAATTGCCTGTGTGGCATGCCTAAGTGGCAATTGATCGAGGCTTCTGTTGAAAAGCAAAGTCTTGTGGTGATGATCAAAGCACGGCCTTTGTGGCGTAGCTTTGTGTAACGTTTGCTTCGCGAGTTTCGCACCCGGTATGAACCAAAAACGGGAGAGGACGTCAGGGAGGGCATGCGTTTCTTTCTAGCTAGAAGTGGCGTCAGTGGTTTTACACGCCCTGACGAGTTTGACTTATGTGGTTGTTGCTGTTGCGAGGCGCCTCGGTTATATCGGTTTCGGCCGAATGCATTCTGGTCGGCTGACGGACCAGACTTACACCCCATAGGGTGGGGAGACGTAGTGTTCAGGCATAATAATCCACATCGGTGGACCGGCCCTGAGGATCTAAAGGCTTGCCTGCGCGCTTGCCTGTGGCTCGGGCTAGAGAGTCACGAATCGGTTGAGGACTATCTTTTGCCTCGGTTCATAGACGGAAATCCAATTTCCAAATACGTGACATTTGCGGTTTTATTTGTAAACCTATATATGGCGACATGATATATGGTACCCATGCCGCCTATGATTGATACTTATGATGTGAAGTTGTTTATACACTATGCACTTATAATAGTATCAAATGATTTGTTTTAAACGTATCAAACATTCTTTGGCTGTTATAAGGGAAAACCCTATCCCCCGGCTTGCGTTGCATTGTGTGATAGGACCTGGGTCTTATAACAGCTTCATTTTTCTTTATTTAGCATTGCGCTGTTGTTTTATGCACTGGTATTCTTGGGAGGAAACCCGTTCCGTGTTATACGGCGTGGTCCCTTGATTTACCTAATGATTTAAAATAAAGATAACTGTTTTAGTTCTCACACCAGTCACATGACTGACCTGGAGTTTATTGTTTTAACCTAAACCCTGGGTGCCCCTATTTTGACACGGGCAGCTAGTAGTTTTGGTTTTGCAGATTTATATTCACAGGATCCTGGTTTACAGCTGGAACGATATCCGGAAAGCTTTGTATCCGTATATCTCATTCTAGTTGTGTATTGCATTATTTTCCGCTGCTATGTATTTAAATGTAATTTAAATCTCTGATATTTCTGTGTAATATTCATTCTTACTCTGTATATTCTTGTAATCTGATGCATTGTTGTAATATACAATGAAACGTTCTTCTGTATGTGTCCTGTTGTGGTTTGTTCTCGAACTATCCGTCGCTTTCCTTTACGGGGAAGTTACGGGTCTTTACACTTCTCGACAAAGAATTTGGTGGTGGTCGACGCCTCCAGGAACCATTCAGAGGGTGATCCACTTGACGTTCTCCTCAGGCTGAAAAAATAGTGAATATCCTCTCCGGTGGGTTCTATTAACCCCGTTCTTAGAACGCGGATCAAAATTAAGAAGTGTTCACGAACAATGGTACACGACATAACTAACTCGTGTCGTTTTTACGACATGGATCCTGCAGTCATCCACACGACATGACTTTAAGTCGCTGGCACGAGTTAAATTCAAGATCGTTAATACGACATGAGCCTAAGATATTTTAAATCGTGGCGCAAGCTCTCATGTCGTCCGGAGCAGTAATATTCAAATCGTCATGCAAACCATAATGCGATAATCAAGTCGTTAAACCCATGACGCATGGATCATGTCGCAAGACCCTAATTTCATTCATGGCATACATCTCCTGGTCACAACCGTGTCGGGGCAAATCAAGTCACTCGCATCCAAAACGTTCAAACACGACATGACTCAAATCGCATCAGATGCGACATGACTTAAGTCGTTCTGGTACGGCACAGTTCAATTCGCCCAGCGCGACATAGTCCATGCCATATGACGTTCAATCCTTTCAGCATGCAAGTCGTAGGTCGTCGTGGCCTCACCAAGTCGTTTGCATATGGTCAATCATGTTGTTAATGCCATGACATTCAACACGCCACTACAACATTCAGGTTGTAAATGTACTCATCAAGGCATAAGTCGTTCCTCAGCCTAAAATGGGTCAATTCATTTGTAATGTTGAGGCACACATATTGTATAATATGGCCATGTTCAAGATATGAATAAATACTTTCATGGACACGTGTACAAGTGGCAAGTCGTTATTCAAATGTGAATTGGGCCGATCCTCTATGTAGTTTACATATCCAAGTCGTAGGTGCTTTCATGCCATAAGTATAACCATGTCGTTATATAACTCATGCCGCAAAATATAGTGTGAAAGCATGCCATTTGTATGGTTTAAAGCACGTCGCTGGAATGACTTGGAGCAAGGCATTCGTATCATTCCATGAAGTCATTCCGCAGCCATATGACGTAGAAATAAAGCGATGGGTTAGCTAACGATAGCAGTAAAGTATTAAGGACAGGCTATCATCACATGGGAAAAAGCATGTCCGTGCTCAAGTTGCATGTATTAATCCATGTCGCAAATTCATTCAGGCAACTCATGCCATATAATATCATGTCACAACCGCATGTATTCATGCAGCGTGACCAAGTCATGTCGTTCGCCAGTGGTATGACAATTGTAAATTGATAATGACAGATGTACACACATATTTACAAGTGTGCCATTACCCCTTTGAATACCACTTTAAATACCCCTCATAATTCATTTGAAGGGAGGACCGAAAATGGATTCCTAGAAGGAGACTCCGTCAAATTCAAAGCTCATCTACAACTTCTCTAATGGCTTCCATGGATTCATCAACACTTCACTAACTACATGAAGATCAAATCCAAGTCAATAATCATGGGATCTCTCTACAATTGGATCTAAGCACCTTCAATCCCATTCATGCTATATAATAAATCTCTCAAGCAATTTCGTATCTTCTCTAATCCTCTCCAAAGTCTAAATCAAATGATTAATTCACAATGAAATCTATGAAGATCATGGAAAAGGATCAAAGCACACAAGTGGTTGAAGATTTATCATAAAGCTAAGAGATCTCTTCATTTTCTTCACCGAATTCAAGTGAAATTAGATCATAAGGAAGGGAAAAAGAGAGAAATGATTGTAATGAGGGAAAATCCATATTTTGTGAGCTTGAGTATTATAATGAGAATTGATTGAAAGTGGACGTAGATTCATAGAGAATCGAACCATTATAAAACTTCCTTTGTGTTATTACTTGCTTTTATCCGTTTATTTTGCGATTTCGCGGTTCCGTATTCTTACCGAATAGGTGAAGTGTAGTATTTACATCTTTGGTGTTTGATCCCAAATTTGGATCAAACATTTGGCGCCTACCGTGGGGCCGTGCTCGCATCTCCTACCTCTTCTCACACTCTCCCAAAGTTGAGATCCTTGTATTAAAGCTCTAAACCGCATTCTTCTCCGAAGTTATGGCCAAATCCAAGAAGACCGCTAGCAAAACCATGGTAGAAGCCGGTAATGTTGCTAATGAAGAAACTCCGCTAGCAAATCGCTTTGAAGTTGGTGAAAACTCGGAAAGCGGAGCCGGTGTGACCAAAAATGAGTTAAAAATTGCTACTGCAAATGTCAACAGCCGAATGGATGCATCTACTAAAATGATGATGAAGAAACTTGATGCCATTCTTAATGTTCGATCAAATCCAGCCCCTCCGCAAGCTCATGTCGATCTCGAAGATAATACAAATCACCCGCTTCCGATCATAACCGCAAAACAGTATGTAAGACGATTATGATGGGGCAAGTGAAGGGGATGAAGCTAATATCAAAGAATTGAGATCAAAAGCTAAGAACCATTCCGAAGTGAATGCACCAAAAGCCGCTAATCATATCACGGGGGCACCTCTTCGTCGAGAAGGCAAAGGGCCTAAGCTCTCTAATCGAGATCATATGCCTAGACGAACATTTGCTAAAGAGCTCAGCTTCACAGAGCGCCATAGTACCGAAGAATACATTTCGGACATGATAGAACGAGCCATGAAAAAGAATCAAGCTAGCAAGGACGACGAAAGAGAATGGGACTTCTCTCCCGATAGGACTCCATTCACCGAAAGAATCCTTGGAGCATAATGTCCAAAGAAGTTTAATCCTCCGACTCTGCCTTCATACAACGGTCTCGTTGATCCAAGCTACTTCCTATTCAAATATGAATGGCATATGAGTTTAGCTAAGGCGACCGATGAGATGAGATGCACATACTTTCCTCTCTACTTAGAAGGTGCCGCATCACTATGGTTCACAAAGCTGCCACCCAAATCTATCGATCGATTTTCTGACCTCACCAAAAAGTTCAAGGAGCAGTTCCGCCTCTATGCTATTAAAGCCAAGGATGCTATAACACTTTCAGCAATGAAGTAGAATCAAGGGGAAACTATCAAAGCCTTCCTCGGTCGATTCAATGTTGCCTTGTCTGAAGTGAGGAATCCAGAGCCACGCATAATTCTCATGTCTTTACTCGACGCTATAGACAAAACAAGCGAATTCGGAAGATGGATAAAGATGAAGGAACCGACTACGCTTGATAAGTTCTATAAGAAAGCAGGGGAGTACATGAGAGTGGACGACAATCCTATACCCCTTCAGGTCATTGATGGCAATAAACTCCTTGAAGCTCCTACAAATACGGCTGTCCAAACTAACCAGAAGAATAATCAAGGACAGAAGCGAACCAATGATGGGAACGACAACAAGACTAATAAGAAGTCCCGCCTTTTCAACTCATTAGAGCTAACGCCTTTGAATGACACTCCTGAAAATATCTATCTTGCAACAAAAAGTTCTGAAGAGTATGCGGAGCCAAATCCGATAAGGGTAAGCGATAAAGCAGCAAACTCGGGGAAGTTCTACAGATTTCATAACCATCCTGGTCATAGCACTAATGAGTGCCGACACCTGAAGAACCTCATTGAGGAGTTGATCAAGAAAAAAAGGTTACAGCAGTATGTAAAGAATCCACAAGCCATGAATCCTTCTGCTGCTCCCCATGGACAAGGGGTATGTAAAGAATCCACAAGCCATGAATCCTTCTGCTGCTCCCCATGGACAAGAGGCATCAAATGATCAGTCTGGCCCAAGAAACGTAGCTTCTGCACAAATCATGCCAAGGCCGATTATCAACTGATAACAACTGATCGTACTCCCATTGCAGTGGCTCGGAATAAGCGATCAACGTCGCTACATCTTTACTTCATGCTCTATTACTCGCTTTAGTTCATGCTTTACTTGGCGTTTCACTTTCTGTTAAGTTCAAAACTTTATGTAAACAGTCTGTAATAATTTGCAAGTGATGCACTGAACATTAGCTCTATGACTAAAAGCATATCTGTTTAAATGAATTTCCTGCTTGCAAAGTTATATGTCAAATCAAAACTTTCTTAAAAGATGGTTTCATATTGCAGGACATTTTGTCGAGTGCTTGTTCCTGTAACATCGAGACCCCAACAATGTTATCTCAAGAGCCGAATGTTGTAAATATTAACATGTACAAATGAGAAATAGGAAAAACATTGTCTTGAAAAGTGAATGGAAAAGTCGCAAAGATTCAAACAACAAGCAAGCGCCACGACAAACAAGCATGAGAGCTGAAACTTTTATCGAAGGGGCACTTCCCTAAGTGGGAGGTTCAGAGCTTCAATCCCTAAACCAGGATAGCATGCTAAGTCGAGCATTTGACAAAGGGACTGATGGCCGCCCCGCGAAACGATATAACAGCCACCAAGACCGTTTGCGTAGCATCTGGAATCCCCAGATGTGAAGAACGAAAATCCATTTGCGTAGCGTTTGATATGATCAAGCGTGAAGAATGAAAATCCATTTGCGTAGCGTTTGATATGATCAAACGTGAAGAATGAAAATCCATTTGCGTAGCGTTTAATATGATAAAAGGTGAAGAATGAAATCCATTTGCGTAGCGTTTGATATAATCAAACATGAAGAATGAAATGCCATTTGCGTAGCGTTTGATATGATCAAACGTGAAGAATGAAAATCCATTTGCGTAGCGTTTGATATAATCAAACATGAAGAATGTAAAACCATTTGCGTAGCGTTTGAAATGATCAAATGTGAAGAATGAAAATCCATTTGCGTAGCATTTGATATGATCAAACGTGAAGAATGAAAATCCATTTGCGTAGCGTTTGATATAATCAAACGTGAAGAATGAAAAACCATTTGCGTAGCGTTTGATATGATCAAACGTGAAGAATGAAAATCCATTTGCGTAGCGTTTGATATGATCAAACATGAAGAATGAAAATCCATTTGTGTAGCGTTTGATATGATCAAACATGAAGAATGAAAAACCATTTGCTTAGCGTTTGATATGATCAAACGTGAAGAATGAAAAACCATTTGCTTAGCGTTTGATATGATCAAACGTGAAGAATGAAAATCCATTTGCGTAGCGTTTGATATAATCAAACGTGAAGAATGAAAAACCATTTGCATAGCGTTTGATATGATCAAACGTGAAGAATGAAAATCCATTTGCATAGCGTTTGATATAATCAAACGTGAAGAATGAAAAACCATTTACGTAGCGTTTGATATGATCAAACGTGAATAATGAAAATCCATTTACGTAGCGTTTGATATGATCAAACGTGAAGAACGAAAAACCATTTGCGTAGCATTTGATATGATGAAACGTGAAGAATGAAAATCCATTTACGTAGCGTTTGATATAATCAAATGTGAAGAATGAAAAACCATTAGCGTAGCGTTTGATATGATCAAACGTGAAGAATGAAAATCTATTTGCATAGCGTTTGATATGATCAAATGTGAAGAACGAAAAACCATTTGCGTAGCGTTTGATATGATCAAACGTGAAGAATGAAAATCCATTTGCATAGCGTTTGATATGATCAAACGTGAAGAATGAAAATCCATTGGCATGGCGTCTGATATGATCAGAAGTGAAGAGTGAAAATCCATTCACGCGACATCTGATCATTTTAGACACGAAAAAATTATTGGGCACTAAACCCCAAGTTTACCCTTAGCAGGGGCATAACACGTAAAGTCCTTGCTGGGGACACCCAGTTGATCGTCAAAATCAGGAAGCACCTGATCCGATCACGACAAACATTTGGTTTTGACCAAGGGCTCTCTCCAGGGCACAAATAATCAAATACTTCTCCAAAGAGGAGCAGGGAATTAGTTACAAATACGTATTTCTCAAATGAGAAATACTGTAGACTATCATATAAGTTATAAAGCGATAATGTTTGAAATCCACAGTCGACATTGTCAATGAGTTGATTTCAAACGATAAGGCGAATTCGAATTAGAATATCGCATTTGTATAGACATTATTCAGCGAGACGTAAACCACTGTATAAAATAATTCTATGTAGACACGTTATTCAATTCAAAGTAAAAATTCGCTATAATTCATTTTCTAATGATTAAACTAATCTGCTATCGATATGGATGACCGATAGTGAAGTATAAGTCCAAAATCGCCAAGTACTTGTTTTGATTACAGAACAGGTGGCATGAAGTTTACAAATGTAAAGACATGATTTGTCGTGGCAAACAAAGAGCTACGACAAAATCTCAACACAAACTATATTAATTTCGAAGCCTGCATTCCTCACAAGCAAGAAATACAAGCTTCGAGGGGCAAGTGTTAACCCCGTTCTTAGAACACGGATCAGAATTAAGAAGTGTTCATGAACAATGGTACACGGCATAACTGACTCATGTTGTTTTTACGACATGGATCCTACAGTCATCCACACGACATGACTTTAAGTTGCAGGCATGAGTTAAATTCAAGATCGTTAATACGACATGAGCCTAAGATATTCTAAATCGTGGCGCAAGCTCTCATGTCGTCCGGAGCAGTAATATTCAAATCGTCATGCAAACCATAACGCGATAATCAAATCATTAAACCCATGACGCATGGATCATGTCGCAAGACCCCAATTTCATTCATGGCATACATCTCCTGGTCACAGCCGTGTCGGGGCAAATCAAGTCACTCGCATCCAAAATGTTCAAACAAGACATGACTCAAATTGCATCATATGCGACATGACTTAAGTCGTTCTGGTACGGCACGGTTCAATTCGCCCAGCGTGACATAGTCCATGCCATATGACGTTCAATCCATTCAGCATGCAAGTTGTAGGTCGTCATGGCCTTACCAAGTCATTCGCATATGGTCAATCATGTTGTTAATGCCATGACGTTCAACATGCCACTACGACATTCAGGTTGTAAATGTACTCATCAAGGCATAAGTCGTTCCTCAGCCTAAAATGGGTCAGTTCATTTGTAATGTTGAGGCACACATATTGTATAATATGGCCATGTTCAAGATACGAATAAATACTTTCATGGACACGCGTACAAGTGGAAAGTCATTATTCAAATGTGAATTGGGCCACTCCTCCATGTAGTTTACATATCCAAGTCACATGAGCTTTCATGCCATAAGTATAACCATGTTGTTATATAACTCATGCCGCAAAATATAGAGTGTGAAAGCATGCCGTTTGTACGGTTTAAAGCACGTCGCTGGAACGACTTGGAGCAAGGCGTTTGTATCATTTAATGAATCACTCCGCACGCCATATGACATAGAAATAAAGCGATGGGTTAGCTAACGATAGCAGTAAAGTATGAAGGACAGGCTGTTGTCACATAGGAAAAAGCAGGTCTGTGCTCAAGTTGCATGTATTAATTCATGTCGCAAATTTATTCAAGCAACTCATGCCATATAATATCATGTCACAACCGCATGTTTTCATGCCGCGTGACCAAGTCATGTCGTTCGCCAACGGTATGACAATTGTAAAGTGATAATGACAGCTGTACACACATATTTACAAGTGTTCCATTACCCCTTTGAACATCACTATAAATACCCCTCATAATTCATTTGAAGGGAGGACCGAAAATGGATTCCTAGAAGGAGACTCCGTCAAATTCAAAGCTCATCTACAACTTCTCTGATGGCTTCCATGGATTCATCAACACTTTACTAACTCCATGAAGATCAAATCCAAGTCAATAATCATGGGAGCTCTCTATAATTGGATCTAAGCACCTTTAATCTCATTCGAGCTACATAATAAATCTCTCAAGCAATTTCATATCTTCTCTAATCCTCTCCAAAGTCTAAATCAAATGATTAATTCACTATGAAATCTATGAAGATCATGGAAAAGGATTAAAGCACATAAGTGGTTGAAGATTTATCATAAAGCTAAGAGATCTCTTCATTTTCTTCACCGAATTCAAGTGAAATTAGATCATAAGGAAGGGAAAAAGAGAGAAATGATTGTAATGAGGGAAAAACCATATTTTGTAAGCTTGAGTATTATAATGAGAATTGATTGAAAGTGGACGTAGATTCATAGAGAATCGAACCACTATAAAAATTTCTTTGTGTTATTACTTGCTTTTATCCATTTATTTTGCGATTTTGCGGTTCAGTATTCTTACCGAATAGGTGAAGTGTAGTATTTACATCTTTGGTGTTTGATCCCAAATTTGGAGCAAACAAGTTCCATGTTCAAATACTCTCAGTATAGGACGTACGTGGCTAAGAGCGAGGAGTAAGCATTCAGATGTAGTTGCGAAGGTGCAAGCAAAAGTAGGAAAGAATTTTCCGAATAAAGTCATTGGCGGGGGCACGCATCCCGTGAAATAGGCTTGCCTATTCCAAGTAGTCAAACCCTCGGGCGGTGCGTGAGCTCTTTCACAATCACCGGGTGCGTGGACATCACCCGCCGGAATATTAAACCGCTGCACCATTTTTGCAACTGTTGTAGATCTAGGCACGACGGTACCGAGTCGTTGGACTTTCCAATATAACAGTATTAGGCAACATATCTAGAGCAAATGGAGCCGCCGGTGCATCTCCACCCATGATGTCCACATTCCCCATCTCTTCGCGTACAACCGGAGAATATAGCTTCTCAATTTGCTCCCCGCGATCAGATACTTCGGGCGAACTGGCTGATTAAGAAGAAATGGATCCTTCGCTAGTCTCAAGCTCGCTGCCACTTGAGTTACCGTTGTTGGTAGAGTCAGATGTGTGTGACGACGGGAGGGGGGAAGCCTCGACCTCCAAAGTCTTCCCTGTCTTTGATCTTGTTTGCATCGCTAGCTATACTTTAACACACTGGTATTAGACATCACAAGAGAATAATCTATACCCCTCGTGTCGGTGAAAACTAACAAGTGTGTGCGGTGTCATGCAAAGTCAAGATGTACAGAAAACATTTAAACTGGCCAACGGTTCGGTTACAGTTCAAGTAAATGCGCTATCCTGTGTGCAGGGTCCAACTCCCTGCCTACATAGTTAACTACGCGTGCACTAGGCGCAACCATACGAGTGAATAAGCGGTATGCAAAACTAAGAGCGGGGAGTCAGGAGATCGAAGTTCCGAAAAGAAAAAATAACACCCCGCCAAGGGGCAGCACGAGGCAACCTCGCCAATAGGACCCAACAAGAGACCACGCCACCCCGGGATTCGATAAACCGAGCCTCTCTCGGGGTTTAAAAATTCAAACCTCCTAGGGTTCGGAAATTCGAACCCCATCAGAGTTCGGAAATTCAAACCCATCAGGGTTCGAAAATTCGAACCCCAGGGTTCAAAAATCGAACTCTGGAGTCTCGAATAATCAAACGTCGTCAGGGTTTGAAGATTCGAACCCCAGAGTTCGAAGGTCGAACCTCGAGGTTCGGATATTCGAGATCCCTCGGGGAAATTTCGAACCTCCAAGTTCGAAATTTCGAACTCTTTGGGGGTTCGAGAGCTCGAGTCTCTGAGGGGGGTCATTTCTTTGAGGCTCCGATGGATCTCGACCCTCCAACTTCCCTTTCCCCCTCTCCTTCGACCCGTTCATTACCTAGATGCGGTTAAAAGTGTTGAGTTCTAAAGCTTTCACAACAATGGAGGCCAAGGAAAAAAAAATAGAAGGAAGGAAATGAAGAGGGAGAGGGCCTATTTATAATAAAAAGGGAAAAGTCCCTTCGACTTCCCCCAAATCTCGAATCCGCGGGTTCAAAATTTCGTACCCATGGGTCTCAAAATTTTGAACCTCTGGGGTTCGAAATTTCAAGCCTATAGGGTTCGAAATTTCGAACCCCTCGGGTTTGAAATTCCGAACCTCCATGGTTCAGGAGTTCAAAAAAAACAAGAGAGAGAGAAAAAACTCTCATACCTATGCACTCCAAAGCATCGAGCCACACACTCACGTACACGTATTTTATACGCATATCGACCATCGCAAACACGCGAAGGCCACACATTGCAAATACTTAGCGACATGAGCACATTGTCGCGCCATCACCAGCTCGCTCGCAGTTCTGCAGCAAGCAAACCCTACAATTAACATATGTTCTTCTCTAACAAGATAAGTCGACGACTCGACTACTATCTTAACCAATTCAAAGCACATCAAGTCAAGACAAGATGTACTTTGGGGGGCAAATGTTAAACGGACTTTTGGTCCGGTTCCCAAAAGTGTGTAGGTCATGATTAACTCAACCCATCGCATGGAGACAAGGCTAGGAGGACGCTTAGGAGTGAAGGAAACAGGCTGAAGAGGGACCGCGCCATCAGAAGGCCTCGCAACCCGATCCACAGACCACCAAAACATATGTGCCCATGGCCTTCGCACCCGCCCCCCAAGACGACCTTTACACCCCTCAGGGTGCAAATTTCGCACACCTATGGGGTGCAAGATTCGCACCCAGCCGGGTATGAATTTCGCACCCATCGGGGTTGCAAAATTTGCACCCAACATGGTGCAAAGTTCGCGCCTAGCCAGGTGCGAAATTCGCACCCAGCAGGGTGTGAAGTCTGCATCCTGCGAGGGTGCGAAATTCATAACCTAGGGTGTGAATTTTGCATCCCTGTAGGCCAGAAACTCGCACCCCCTAGGGGCGCGAATTTCGCACCCTACGAGGTGCGAAATTCGCACCCTAAGGGCGGGGCGCGAAATTCTAGCATGCATGCAGAGGGGGTGCGAATTTCTGGGTGTGTTGGTCCATTTCCACCTACTCCTACCTAATCCTTTTCCTATAAATACCCCATGGCCTCACACTTCAAAGGGGTTGGAATTTGTGACCTTGAGACTTCATGAGAGCTCCATTAATGGCATCTCCACTTTGAGGAAGAAGAAGGGCAAAAACTTCCTTTTCCTATATTCTTCATACATGTCAATTATGACATCATATATCATAATGATGACTTCACCTAGCCTACACGAAAATGTAATAAGATGTCATGCGATGGCCTAACACTTGTAATTTTGAGTGATCAATAATATTCCAACAATGCTTCAAAGTGGACGTAGGCCCCTCATGAGGCCGAACTACTATAAACCTCTTGTGTTATTTACTTTTTCATGCTCTTGTCTATGCCACCTGATTGACTGTTCCAAGTAATTGGAATCTTTCGTGTTTACGACAATTTTTTCCGTCAACACTTACATTAATGTTTAGGGTAAACAGAAATAATAGTAGTTGTAGTTTTGTTTATAGTTCTTTTATAGTTTATGTTCATAACTGTTTCTGTAATTTCTTTCTGTAAGTAGCTTTCTGTAATTTTTCTGTCCTTCCTTACAGTTTCTATTTAATTAATATTCAGATTACTAAATTATATTCTCAGTCTTCTTTTCCATATTCTTCGGATTTTTACAGTTTATTTTGGTTATTCCCAAATACACCTAAAAGGAATACGTATATGACTAGTTTAGGCATAAATTGATATGCCTAATTTCCTATGACTGATTATTATCCTTTATTATGTGCACATTTGGGGAATCAGACTAAACTGAAATACTGAATAATTTAGGGCTAATTGGATATATGTTTTAAAACTATAATAAAAATGGAATGTTGGACTGATTACATACAAACTTGATTAAGTTTGTAAAATGACTATGGAGTAGGTTGTGATAGAAAAATGAACTATAACTATATTTGTATGAATATGATAATTGGGAAACCATGATAAACAAACATGGTTTAATTGCAAACACGAATATGATAAGGAATGGTTGAAAGGATAGTTAGGCTTTAATATGAATGTATTGACTTAAAAGATGATAAGTCATGAGTTAAAATTCTATGGTGGCCTTTGAATAGATGTTAGGCTTTAATATGAACATATTAAATTAAAAAGTGTTAAGTTACATGGCTAAAATTCTATGGTGGCCTTGTGATTAGGTGTTATTCTACGATAAGTAAATAAAATGTTAGGCTTAATTAAATATTGAACTTAAAGTGATGTTTAAGTTAAAAGCCTAATTCCATGGTTAATCTATAGAGGGCCAAATCAATGGGGATTTGGGCCAAGTATTAATTGTTGAGGATCCATACCTTACAGCATACCCTTTTTTCATATACGGTCTTATATAGAAGGCAACGACATACACCATCCTATGTGAGGTAGTAAGATGGTCTAAATTAAGGTAGGTACGCGTGCGTTTCGGCGGGTCAATGTGCAAGCATTGAGCCAAGGATAATAAGACATTGTGACACCTATGATGAACGATATGTCATTTTGCTGATGTGTTGAGCCTGATAAGCCCATGGCCCATAGTAGATGATTGACATAGAAATGTGTTTATTTTATGCTCTTATATCTTATCTTTTGTATATAAATAAATATTACTTGGGTATTGTTTTGTTACTTTTACAGATATTCCAACCCAGCCCGCATGCAACCAGAAAAGAAGAGAAATAGAGATGAAATTGATATAAATTTACATTTTGAAGAATTGTAGATGAAGATATCACATCTAGTTGCTGTTGGACAAGAAAAGTATTGATAACAAGGCTTTGCACATCACAAATCAATGAAGAAGTGTCAAGGAAACAAGAGGAAAAGAGAAAAGGCCCAAATTTGCTTTAATTATCAAAGGCCCATTTATGTTTCTAATTAGTGGTGTAATGACCAGGCCCATTTACCATTAGGGTTAGGGTTAGGGTTTGGCTATCTACCCTATATATACCCCTGTAATAACCTTGTAGCCACTATCTCATCTCTTATTCCATTGTTCTAATAAAAGTTCTTCTTTCTCTTTTATTTTCTGCATTTTTTTTGTTTTCTTAGCAACTAGTGTTGTCTATACGATTAGATTCGGTAGAACACTATTTGTATTTTGCACTTATTTGCATTAGTGATTTACCGTCTGATTAGATTCAGCGGAAATCCTAATTTTAATTCTTGTTTGTTATTTCAATTTTTGCAATTTCAATTTTTGCTTTTATTATTTTCTTAGGTCAAATTGGATTTGATTAGATTCAAATCTAATTCATAGTTTTATTTCTTTTCCATTGAAATTGTGATTTAATCGTCGGTTCAGTTAGATCTGTTCTGAATCAAATCACAGTTTTAATTTTGTTTTGTTTTATTTTCAAAATCAACCTCCAAAGTTCGTCTAACACGCCCACAAAACATATAAATAATAAAATTTAACTTTCCTCCCTGTGTTCGACCTGTATGCTACACACCTGTATGCTTGCAGAATTTAATTTAAATGTCGCGCTTTTCTAATTCATAGATTAGCGACGATCAAGTTTTTGGCGCCGTTGCCGGGGAGGTAACGATTAAATTTTATTATTTATTTAATTTCTGATTCGTGTTAGTTTTTATTGTTTTTGCGTATTCATACCAAAAAAAAATAAAAAATAAAAATAAAATAAAAAAAACACTACTTGCCAAATTTTCTTTCCCTGCAATTATTTCCCTTCTTTTACAATTTCTTCCTCTCTTCAAATTTCTTAAAAAAAAAAGAAACAATCCTTCTGTAGTTTTCTTTTCCTTTTCCGTTTGTTTCTCTGATAATCCATTTTCCACAAGCTCTGATCAACCACACTCCACCCACCATCTGCCACAATTTCTAACGCCCATCCAAGCCATACATCACCTCAACCTGCCTGACTGCCTCCGTTCACAACCTCCACCCCACAGACAATAACGTTCCCCCTTTTCATCGTCTTCAAACCAACAGCCTCCCCACTCATCAACTTTGCATCCACCCTCACAGTACAAACCCACCTTCACCAAACAAGTTTTCACGCCACATCGTTCAAACCCAAAATCCACAAAAGTCTGTCGAAAACCCCCTCAAACCACCCAGCAACGTTCCATACCCGACCATTCCATCCACCAGTCCCTTAACACCCTCATTCCCAATCAGTAAACCCATCCATACATCCTCATCTACCAGATCAAGCCTCCAGCAAAATTCTTGAATCCCTGCCAAAACGCATAGTCCATCACCAACGCCCTTTGCCAAAACCGAAACAATCACAGTAACCCCCTCTCTAACATCAACTTTCAAACCATCCTCTCCACGTCCTTGTTCACCGATCTAACTCTCCATCCGAACCAAATTCAACCCTATCATACCCGAACCATACAATACCATACCACAATCGCATCAGCCCTCCTGAATACCCCTCCCACCAACATCACAAACCAAGATCCCAATACTCCACCTTACAAGAACTCCATCTGCCAACCGGCCATCGATACACATACCTCATCGGCCCTCGCTAGCTCCAATTCGCTCTTCATCACAACAAACAGCGAATCACCTACAGATCTGAAAACCGCTTTCGAAACCTAATCCTTCGAATACAAGAATCGACTCGAACTTCTAATCTGGAAAGAAAATTATATGCGGGTTTGTTTCCAGGACAAACAAGAATTCTTTAATTTTATTTGTGGGTCTCGATTTTGTGATATACGCGTTATTGTACGAGACTGAGTTTTATAATTGGAACGGTGTGCGGTTTAGTTGAAATCTGGGTACCATATAGGGTTTGTGTACGGGCCGAAATTGGCTTTTATTATTGATATTGAGTTCGTGATTTAGTTTGAATTAGCCAAGTCGGATTTAGTTCAATCAAGCCTGTTTTTATTTTTATTTTTATTTTAGCTTTGTTCTCTCAACTTTTTAGTTTAATTTTTTTTTTTACTTTAGTGTTCGCTGTAATTCCTGTTCAGTTTTTCCTTTCGTCTGTTCTATTTGTTAGAATTTTTCAAAAACAGGTACAGCTGAAATTTAAAAAAAGGGGCTTAAAAAAAAAAATTCGGGCTCCTAGCCCGAACCCGTGCCGCAGCGCAATCAAGCAATTAATAGAAGGGGACAACAACAGAAAGCAGCGGACGATTCAGATGGGTTGGAGCGGTTGCACACCAAGTGGGGTGTGAACGCGCTAGCGCTTCCCAAATTCACTGGAGGACTGCCGATCAAGGTGAAAACTTTTAAAACTCTACAGGTGCTCTGCTGCAAAAGGAAAAAGAAAAAAATATATAGACAATTGTTGTAAAAAATTTCTGCAGGGGCAGCGGCTTGAATGTAAATTTTAATTCTGCAATTTATATTTCTGTGTCTGTTCTGTTACTGATATTTCTGAATTTGTGGTGAGGAACGGTTTTCCATAACTAATCACTCTCATCGATTTTCAATTTTAACACGTGATTTTGATTTTCAAAATAATATAACTGAAAAGTGTTGCTTTGTGAAGTTGACTGTCTCGTACAATTGGATCGCGGATATATATTAGTTCAATTTATTGAACTTTTAGCAAAAGAGGTTGCATACTACCCGTAAAACATTGGTCGTATCCCTTAGTTTTATACTATACGTGAACGGCCATAAGACCCTCTTCCCCCTTCCAATTGAGTCAGTTAATTAATAGAGCACAACTCATTATTTTATATTATTTTGAATTGAGAATAATTTCTGTCTTGCCGTGGTTTCATTTCAAATGTCTAATTCAAAAAAATCATTGAGAGAAATGTGGGATAATAATCGAAGTAGACGTCCTCTTGAAGAATATGAGTATGAATTGCAACTCATGAGGCAAGATTTTCCAAAATTTCGTGAGCCCAATGTCAACAATTTTCAAAATTTTCCAACTGACCAACATTTTCAAAATCATAGATATAATCGAAATGATGATTTCAATTTAAATTTCAATAATTTCGATTATGGGTCACATCCACATCTAAACGGTTTTGAATCGCAAAATAGCTTTGATCCACATCAATATGGGGTTGGAAACCAAGTCGAAAATAATTTTGAAAATGATTTTCAAATCGATCAAAATTTTCAAAACTATAACCCATATCAACATCTTGAAAATGACCAAAATTGCAATTTTCACTCGAATTTTAACAGTTTTGGTTATGAACAAAATTTCTATGATCAAAATGATTTCCAATATCATTGTCAGTTTTCTGAAAATTCAAACAACTACCACATTGGAAATAATATTGATTGTGAAATTGATGTGGATTATAATTTTGAAAATCAGGAAATTCCAAACGAGAGCTCTCAAATCAACGATCGTCTTAACATTTTTAGAGAGAGGGTAGAAAGGCTAGATAGACAGCTTAATGAAAATGATAGAAAGATGGATGAACTTCTTTGTTTAATGACAACTTTGAAAGAACAGCGAGAGCAACAAAGTCAACTTCAAACATGTGATGAATCAGAAAATAGTCCATTCTTTACTGATTTTCAAATAACGACTTTGGAAATTGAGAATAATCACCTTGATGAAGTTTTTCAAAATTCAACAAATGATTTGGACTTCAACTCTTTTCAGAAAAAAGATTTAAGCTTGAATTTTGATCTTCGTCTTTCAGGCTGTGAGAAACTTGAAATTCTAGAAATTGAACAGGATAAAAATGTTGAATTTTTTAATTCAAATTTGGAAATGGATTTTAATAAGCAGGAATTTTTTGGATTGTACGAGGATGAATTGCCAAACGAGGAAGAAATGGATTCACGTCACGAGTTCGAAAGTTTCAACTTTGAGAAAATTTCAAATGAGCTTGAAATTGTCAGTGTCTTGAACAACTTTGAGAAATGTGATAACATACTCTTGAACAACAGTCAGACTTCAACTTTCACTGACTTTATACACGATCACAAGTTTTTGAAAAATTACACTGACAAATTTGTTGAACACATGAACTATTTTTGGAATGTTAGCTTTGTTGAAAAACTTCAGGTTAGGACGACCCTAGATATTTATCTCCTGGACTACAAATCGAGGTATAAAGATGAGATGGTTTTCAAAAACTCTTGCTTGTTAGGGAACATGTCTAGACATAGTGGGAATGGGACTCATGGGGCTAGAACCAAGTGTGGGGGAAAAAGATGGTGGAATTCTTTGCATTGCGTGCACCGCAAACACATATATCATTGTATATAAGATCCATTCTTACATATAGTTAGATTGCATTTCATTTTACAGATCATTTTGCATCTCATTCACCTTTGGGTGCGATCTTTCAAATTTAGGAAACGTTCACAGTATGGACACTGTTTTGTTCAAGTGTGGGGGGAGTCTGCATTTCATCCATTTTCATTTTTCCTTGTTTTTATTTTTTTATTTCAGCCATTTAAGTAGGACCATCATACATTTTAGCTTGTAATAACATACCATATTTTTTTTAAATACGACTCATTTTCAGTTGATACAGCAAAATAAGTTTACAATTTTTAGCCAGTTGATAGTATTTTTCTCTCTCAACTTAGATCGGATAGGAAATATAATGAAAAGTTTAATTTTGAGGGATAATAGTGTAACCGGTACATAGGGAGATTCTTGGGTGATGGCCATGAAATCTATTCTATATTGTAGACTTTGTTTAAATAAGTGGAGGACTTAAAATACTTATATTGGCTTTTCAAATCTTTAAAACTAAGTTGTGTCAAGTTGAATTCGCGTAACTCTCTTTTGTGCTTATATTTTCGATAATAATAATAGTATTCCAAGGGTACCCAACATTGCTTGTATATCGAGCGTTGGTGTGCAAACCCGCCAAGCTCTATCCGACACGTTGTTGACAAAGTCAAAGTTGGAATATCTTGGTCTCATTTTATGAGATTGGACACCTAAGGATTACCGACACGTTGTTGACAAAGTCAAAGTCGGCCTGCACAATCCGCCAAGCTCTTTACCTACTCTCCGTTAGTCCGCGAGGCAGTGCATGGGTGGTAAACCTTGGTCTTTTTAGTTAGGTGTATGTACTTAATCATAAATCTTAAAATTTTATAGAATAAAGAATAGGCGATGATACCCAAACACTTCTTGACCTTATTGACTTGACTAGCCATACATGAGAAAATAATAATACCACTTTGCAAACTGTGCCAAGCAAACTAAGAATTTATTTCATGGCTGCACTATGTTATCGACCGGACTAACTGGCCAAACTGGAATTTAACATTTGAAAACTTGATTTATATTGAAAATTTGTGACAAGTCGAGGTATCTAAAATAAAATCAACTGACTAGAAATTGTTAATTTAATTTGTTGTACCACTTCAGAAACAAGTCTTGTTTTCATTTTTGCTTTTGTTTGCATATGTCTGTTGCATTCATGTAGTTTCATTAGAATCATAGCATACTACATTTGGATTTTGTGGGTAGTATCCGCTGAAAACCCTCATGAGACACCACTCGTCCTACTAGGGACACCTAGAGGTTTAACGGCTTGTTGCATACGCTCAATGCAATCGTGTTTCCTACGAAAGTGTGACCTATCTAGTTAGTTTTTCATTTTCTTTTTACTCGAGGACGAGTAAAAGATAAGTGTGGGGGTATTTGATTGACATAGAAATGTGTTTATTTTATGCTCTTATATCTTATCTTTTGTATATAAATAAATATTACTTAGGTATTGTTTTGTTACTTTTACAGATATTCCAACCCAGCCCGCATGCAACCAGAAAAGTAGAGAAATAGAGATGAAATTGATATATATTTACATTTTGAAGAATTGTAGATGAAGATATCACATCTAGTTGCCGTTGGACAAGAAAAGGATTGATAACAAGGCTTTGCACATCACAAATCAATGAAGAAGTGTCAAGGAAACAAGAGGAAAAGAGAAAAGGCCCAAATTTGCTTTAATTATCAAAGGCCCATTTATGTTTCTAATTAGTGGTGTAATGACCAGGCCCATTTACCATTAGGGTTAGGGTTAGGGTTTGGCTATCTACCCTATATATACCCTTGTAATAACCTTGTAGCCACCATCTCATCTCTTATTCCATTGTTCTAATAAAAGTTCTTCTTTCTCTTTTATTTTCTGCATTTTTTTTGTTTTCTTAGCAACTAGTGTTGTCTATACGATTAGATTCGGTAGAACACTATTTGTATTTTGCACTTATTTGCATTAGTGATTTACCGTCTGATTAGATTCAGCGGAAATCCTAATTTTAATTCTTGTTTGTTATTTCAATTTCTGCAATTTCAATTTCTGCTTTTATTATTTTCTTAGGTCAAATTGGATTTGATTAGATTCAAATCTAATTCATAGTTTTATTTCTTTTCCATTGAAATTGTGATCTGATCGTCGGTTCAGTTAGATCTGTTCTGAATCAAATCACAGTTTTAATTTTGTTTTGTTTTATTTTCAAAATCAACCTCCAAAGTTCGTCTAACACGCCCACGAAACATATAAATAATAAAATTTAACTTTCCTCCCTGTGTTCGACCTGTATGCTACACACCTGTATGCTTGCAGAATTTAATTTAAATGTCGCGCTTTTCTAATTAGTGGTGTAATGACCAGGCCCATTTACCATTAGGGTTAGGGTTAGGGTTTGGCTATCTACCCTATATATACCCCTGTAATAACCTTGTAGCCACCATCTCATCTCTTATTCCATTGTTCTAATAAAAGTTCTTCTTTCTCTTTTATTTTCTGCATTTTTTTGTTTTCTTAGCAACTAGTGTTGTCTATACGATTAGATTCGGTAGAACACTATTTGTATTTTGCACTTATTTGCATTAGTGATTTACCGTCTGATTAGATTCAGCGGAAATCCTAATTTTAATTCTTGTTTGTTATTTCAATTTCTGCAATTTCAATTTCTGCTTTTATTATTTTCTTAGGTCAAATTGGATTTGATTAGATTCAAATCTAATTCATAGTTTTATTTCTTTTCCATTGAAATTGTGATCTGATCGTCGGTTCAGTTAGATCTGTTCTGAATCAAATCATAGTTTTAATTTTGTTTTGTTTTATTTTCAAAATCAACCTCCAAAGTTCGTCTAACACGCCCACGAAACATATAAATAATAAAATTTAACTTTCCTCCCTGTGTTCGACCTGTATGCTACACACCTGTATGCTTGCAGAATTTAATTTAAATGTCGCGCTTTTCTAATTCATAGATTAGCGACGATCAATAGACATAGATTATCACTATATTGTTTTGATAGCCGACCAATGGGTAGTATTAGGAAGATTTACCTAATTATATTATGTTCTGAATTAGTAGAAGTGCAAATAGTGAGAAGTTATATTTTTGTTGAATGAGAATAGTTATCCCTACCCATAAACTTTTATGTCATCCTATATGTTCACTTTAAGTGCACATAGACCCTTGCCCTATCTGATACTATGGTTGTTGTTTTATTTGTTTTCCCTTTTGCTTATCAATTATTCTGGTAATCATGATAGCTCACCAGACTTTATTCCTAACCCATTTTCCTCCTTTCTTTCTCTCCCCTCCAGACTCGCAGGGAGGAAGTGCGTAGTTCGAATTGTTCAGCTGATTCTGTCTTGGAGGATTTTCTTCGCTGTAGATGTATTGCTCTTCGTTATTTCTTTTCCATGGTTTGGTTGTATATATTGATTACTTGAGGGATGTTACTTATGTACATTGATGTTATTTTATAACTTATATTTTATCCTTATAAGACATGGTATTTTATGAAGGGTTTTTTTTTGAAATAAATGGTTTTATCACTTATGTAAATTTTCTTCTTCTTCTGTTGTGTTTTAATAATTAATGTCTAGCAAATCCTAGTCTATATGATATATTTATATCTTTATACCTACAATACTTCATATTTCTTAATGGGATCCGATTTTTGGCAACGTTAAGGGGTGTGAGGTATTCCAGGTTTTTGATAAAATTTGAGAGAGGTACGATTCGAAAAGTAATAGACTAATTTTTGGATTAGAAATATCGGCCCAAAAATTTGTCTGAAAGATTCATGATTTCAACATGTAAGATTTTGAAATCTGAAAAAGGTTTAACATGATGGTTATACATAATTGAATTCCACTCAATCTAAAAAAAATGTGGATTCGGGTTGTCTAACAGGATGTTATAGTCGTGGGAACACAAGTTAAATTTTCGAGCCAAAACAGAAAACATAAAGGTAGGAAAAAGATTGGACTTAGGATTTTAGGGTTTTTCCAAGATATTTCAGATAGGGCGCGCTTTTTGGAGGTGGAGAAAGATCGGCCAGTCATGATCAGGTCAGTAGTTGTAACAACCTTGAATTTTGGGGTAAATTTAAAAATCTATTTTAACTAATTTTAATGGGTTTTGATATTTAAAACAATTTATTTTAAATAATAATGATTAAAAATTTATTTAAATCAAAGTTAGGATGAATAATTTAATTTTAATTATAAAAGGTGTTAGAAATAGCGCGGTAGTTTGAAAAGTCAAACTTGAACTTTGACTGACCGTATAGGATGCAGAATTTAATGGATTTTAGTGAAACCAAAAATATTAGAATCTATTTAAATATATCTTTCTAACGAATCTGAAAAATTGAAATTTCATAATGAGAATCAAAAGTTATGCCCAGTTTAAAATTTAGGAAGGTCGCTATGAAATTTATATATAATATATAAAGGTCAAAAATGCTACTTTTTGCATACGAAGGAATTTGGACTCGAAACCACTTCCATTGAGTTCAGAATGATGTTTCTGCATTTAGAAAGTATAAATACTTATATATTTCGAGTTTCGAAAATTATTTGTTTAAAAATGTATTTTTAATATTTCATATATACGCCTTAAAATAGCCATTTTTCAAATGACCTCTATTTTCGAGGAAACCACTTTTGTTGGATTCGGAATGTCAAAATGTGGTTAAGTTTAATTTTTCATAATTTTTCGAATTAATTTGTGACCGTGGCGAAAAGATTTTAGTTTGGTCAATTTCCGTCAATTTTAATCGACTTGAAAAATGCCATTTTTCAAATAGGATCAGAATTGAATGAAATTAATTTTCCTAGGTCCGAAGCATCAAAACATAGCTAAATATATTTTTTTTGGAATTTTTGAAGATAATTTGTGGCCCCAGTGAATTTATACGTACGGTTGAATTAAAAATAAACGAAAATATTTTAAAATAAAGAAAACTGGATCAAGGCAGTTATTTGGGCCTGCGGGACATAGCTAGATGAGTCCGGAATGGGGGTTAATGGGTAGCAACGATTGTCGTTGGGCTGAAATCTGACAAAGTGGCTAAACGGGCTTTATTGGGTAATTAAATCATTAAAATATTATAAAAAGTTTTGTCCTTTTTGCACTAAACCCTAATTTCAAATGAACCAGCCGCCACTACCCTGATGTATGGCCGAAATTGTCAGTTTTTCATCTCTTAATTTCTCTCAATCCAAACTATAACTTCTAGCAATCCATAGACCAAATCGAAGAGATTCTTCTTAGCTACAATTCTATACTGAGATGATGAGATTTAATGAAGTAATTTGGCGAGAAAATGCTCCCCAACCCACGACCAAAACAGCCCCGCCACCCCCTTGTAGGCCCCACCGCACCTCCCCTCCCTCCCGGCGCATGTAGCCCTCTCCTTCCTCTTCGAAGTGCCACAATCCGATCTCCTTCAAGTGTCACGGATTTTGAGATAAGTAGAGCCCTAGGTTTGAAGCTATGGGTTTCATTGAACATGTTGGAACAATGGAGGAAGAAGATAAGGGTGGGTTGACTTTTTTTTCAAATTATAGTTGACTAATTACTTTAATTCAATTTTACCAATCTTAATTCAACCATATCTCACTCATACGAACTCGAATTCGAACGATTTCAGGTGCGCCATGATCGTGAGACCGAGACCTTCGCGATGAAACTAACCAAACCTGATTCTGAGCAAGTTGAAATTTGGCCAATTTTTGGATCTGAATGGCTCAGAAATTCAAAACGATGTGAGAAAATCTATTCTTTTATTTTTATAATTAAAATTTATTAATCATAATTGTGTAGTACGCCAATGTTGTAATATTGTGTTGATTTCCATTGGTGATTTGATTCATGATTGATATGTTATGTGGATCCGTTGTCTTGATCAATTTATTGATTATATTAGTAGAATTCAAAAATTAATATTATTGTTAATTATGTTTGAGTTAAATATTAAAATGGTAATTTTGATCACCATTGTTTCGAAATAAAAAATCATTTTTTCTGTGTTGTAAGTCAAAATGATCATTAGAGAGATAAAAAGGTATCTACATTTGATTTTGCATTTTTAAATGTAAATGCAACATTAAAAATGAACATTTTTAGATAAAAATGTTTATACATTATATTTCACGTTTTTAATGTTTGTGAAACATTAAAAATAAACATTATGAGATAAAAATGTCTTTACTTTAAAATTTACATTTTATTGTAAATGAACATTAAAAATGTCCATTTATATAAAATAGGTTTTCTTTGGAATATATATTTTCCAATATAATAAAAGAATGAGATAGAGGATTATATGTTTATTGTCAATTTATACAAAAGATAAAAATAAAATAAACAGTTGAAATGAAAGATTGTATCAAAAATGTCATTTTTGGTCAAATGTAGAATTGTCGTTTGTGCCAAATTAGAATGGACAAAATATAACTGTTATTTGTGTTAAATATTATTGACAACTGTGTTAAATTAGAATTGACAAAATATAATTGCCATTTGTTTTGAATCAAATTGTTAGAAATAGAAGTACCAATTTTTGTTGAAAGAAAAGTTGAATTATAATTATCATTTATGTCAGAACAGGATAATTGGATTCAATTTTGACAGTTTTGTCAAACTAGAGTTATTGAAATAAAATTTCCATCTTTGAAAAAATAGAATAGTTGATTTATGATTATTACTTATGTAAAATGTAACGAATGGATTAAGTTTGACATTTTGTCAGTTAAAATTGTTCAAACAAAACATACATTTTTGTTAAACTAGAATTGTTAACAAACTGAAGTTATTATTGTATACATTTTGTTAAGATTGAATTGTTAACAAAATGAGTCATCTTTTTGTCTTTGTTTTGTTAATATAAAAGATATCATTTTGGTCTTTGTTTTGTTGATATAAAAAGACATCATTTTTGTCTTTGTTTTGAAAATGTAAAAAAAAAGATATCATTTTTGTTAAAAAGAAAAGAATGATTTTTACTGTCATTTGTTAAAACGAAATTGACATTATTTTGCACCATTATTTGTTAGAAATGTAATGAACAATTTTTACACCGTTATGTGTTAAGTTAGAAAATGAACATTATTTACACCGTTATGTGTTAAGTTAGAAAAAGAACATTACTTCCGCCGCCATTTTATTAGAAATGAAAAATAGGTCATTGATTTCATTAGTTAAAAATGAAAATTACATTTTCATGTAATAAGATAAAAAAAGAAAAGATTACATATTCATGTAATGAGATTAAAAAGTAGGAAGTTTACATTTTCATGTAAATAAGATAGAAAAGAAGTAAAGTTACATTTTTCCTAATGTAAATAAGAAAAGAAGTAAAATTTACATTTTTAATGTAAATAAGATTAAAAAGAAAAATTTACATTTTTAACGTAAATTAGATTAATTAGAAAAGTTCTACATTTTTCTTAATGTAAATAATGAATTAGAAAAGTTACAGTTTTCTTAATGTAAATAAGAATTAGAAGAAAATTACATTTTTATGTAATTAAGTTAGAGAACATAAAAATTACATTTTTATGTAATTAAGTCAATTTCCATGTGAGTTAGATTAAAAGTGGAAAATTTACATTTATCATGTGAATTATGATAAAGGAGAAAAGTTACATTTTTATGTAATTAAGTTAAGAGAAGGAAAAAAAGAGATAAAGTTTGCATTTTTATGTAATTAAGATTTAAAAGAATTCAGTAGTAAAATTTGCATTTTAATGAGATAAATTTTCATTAAAAGATTTAGATATGAAATTTACATCATCATGAATTGGATATTCATTAAAAAGGCTAAAGGTTCGAAATTTACTTTTTTATGTAAATAGGTTAACATATAAAATATATTCATTTTTGTAGAATTGAAGTTGACGCCAAAATGTATTGCATTTTTGTTAGAAATTGAAACGACACAAAAATACTCATTTTCGTTAAAATTATAAATGACGTACAAAAATATTAATTTTTGTTGTAATGGAAATGAAACACAAAAATACCTATTTTTGTTGTAGTTGGAATGATTTTGTGTAAATTGAAAGCTGAAAGAAAAATATACATTTTGTGTATAGGATATGTATGGAAATTGAAAACAGATAAAACATTGTTGTGTGTTATGACATATATCAATATTTGATATAAATGAGAACATTTGTTGTTAGCAAAATATAGTGAATGGAATGGGTGACGGAATTATATATAATTATATATATATATATATATAGAAATTAAAATCAAACGAATCGAGCGTTGTAGTTCGCATTTTGGAATCATGCATTTAAACGATTATACCGAAAGATCCGACCGTTGGATTTTCCCAAAATTGAAACCGTTAGGTTCGCTTTGGGAAGATCTTTCCAACGATATAAATTTTGTTAAGATCCAACGGTTAGATTTCGAGATAAGAGTAAATCATATTTGGAGAAAACAGCGCCCGGGGCCGCCGATTGACCCGAAGCGTCGTTGAATTAGATGAAGCTATTTTTATATAAATAAAAATAGCGATAGATCGTTATTAAATATTAATAAAATTATGAAATGATTTTAAAATATATATATATACGAGAATCATTTGAAAGGTTCGAGTTCAATCTCATTTCAAATGATTATACGACGACATAAGTCGAAGAGTTGAAGATGGTGATTGAAGACCGACGATCTTCACATCGAATGGATGTGTTGCTACTGAGGCCCATGATTGGAGTAGCTACCTTGAAGGGGAGTCAGGGGTAGCCGTCTGGACGTATTCTTGATTGTTCGGATATGCGAGGTATAAGGTGCCTCCGGTTTCGTTCAGACCCAGAACAGACTTGAAAATGGATTGTATGTTTGACATGTATTCCTTTATACGGTATTCGTTGATCTCTGCTAAATATATAACTGTTTGGTGTTTAACATCCTTATCTAAGACGTACGAGCTTAAAGGTTATATATTGGTAGGAATCAATGGTATGGTATGGATTGACAATGTGGCATGCTGAGATGCAGATGATCAAGGCTTTTGTTGAAAAGCAGGCCTTATGGTTGATGATCAAAGCACGGCCTGTTTAGGCGTACCTTTGTGTATAACGCAGCTTCGTGAGCCTCACAACCCGGTTGAGTCTAAAACGGAGAAAGGGAACGCAGGGAGAGCAACACATTTCTTTCTATCTAGAAGTGGTTTGGGTTTTTACACGGCCTGACATTTTACTTATGTGGATGATGGAATGAGGCACTTCGGATGATAGGTCGTATAGGACCGGGAAACGTGTGTTCAGGATTTGCCGATCCACAAAGCTGTATTTGTGGACCGGCCCTGCGGAATCTAAGGGTTCACTAAGGGAATCCTGAGACATTAGCTAGAGTGTCTCGAATCGGTAAGGAGATCGTTCCTAGCCTTGACTCATGATGGAAATCCGATTCCCAGTATGACCCTACGGACTTGATTGTATTACTAGTATGGAGGCATAGTATATGGTAGCTATGCTTCCTAGGATTGATACATTTACTTTGAAATGTTTTTGAAACATATATACACTAATAATAATATCAAATTCGTTTTCATCGTACCAAGCATGTTTAATCATCATAAGGTAAAACTCTATCCTCCGGTTTGCGTTGCATTGTGTGATGGGACTTGAGTCTTATGATGATTCCATTTTTCTAAAAATCATTGCATTGTTTAACGATTCACTTTATTTTATGCACTGGCAAATACAATGGAGTAAACCCTTTCCGTGTTAGCGGCGTGGTCCTGTGATTAGCCTTATTATTATTAGTTATATTAGTTAAGAATTCTCACACCAGTCCCATGACTGACTCGTAGTTTGTTTCACTTTGCAAACTCGGGTGCCCTCTTTTCCACACGGGCAGTCGAGTAGCTTTTTGCAGATATTTATCTCTTGAGCAGGATTCTGGATCAAAGCTTAAAGCTGTGTCCAGAGCATAGAAGTCTTCCGCTGTTTATTGTATTTAATTTATTGTAATTTATCTTCCGCTGTAATTTTACTAAATGTACTCTGATGTAACATTATTGTAATGTTTATAAAGTCTGCTGTTATTGTTCTGATGTAGTTGTATTCCCAAAGTTAACGTATTCGGGTTTTGAACGGTCTTGGTCGATTTTGCGATCGATCGGGTTGGGCGAAACCTGGGCCGTTACAGTAGTGGAGGTTCTAGGTGACGATGGTGCCCATATAGAGAAACGGCAGCTATGGAGTAATACAACAGTGATTGGAAATTCTAGATCTAGGTTTAAGAAATTTTAATTTTTGAAACAGAATTTGAATGAAGAAATGATTTTTGATGGTGAAACAAAAAGAGCTCACTACAACTTATCTTTGGTTCAATTTGTGAGTGAATTTTTTTTTTCAGATTGGAAAAAAACGTTGAAGAGGAAGGAGAAAGAATTTGTCTTGGTAAAATTCAGGAATGATAATATAGAAGAGAAAGATCTGTAAGTAAACTTTTCCAGAGTCCACTCAGATTCTAACGTGTCTTTTTAAGAAGTAGGATGATGTGGCATAGATAACTTTCTTAAGAAGCTAGATTAGAAAATGATTAAAATTATAATATTCAAGCACAATCAAAGAGCGCATCTTTTCACTGAAAAATTCAAATTTTGAGTAAACGAATATGGATTTACACACAAGTAAAGTGGTGAATTGGTATCAACAATTCACACAACGGTCATAAGTGGCGACAGCCTCTGGCTCTCTTCCTTCGCTAGTTACCATAGCTCCTCCGTCCATTGAGCCTCCTCTACAGCCGTCACCTACCCCTCCAACCCCAGGCTTGCCTCCTCTTCCACTCTCTCCAACCCTGAGTCACCACCTACGATGCCAACAACTGCTTCTCCACCGCCTCCAAACTCTCAACCCATGGCGCATCTCTCAGCCCAATCTGACGTAACCAACCCGCCAGAGCCACTTTCTTCTTCCTCTACCTTGTCGAAAACCCAAGTTACCTCCAATATAACAACTACCAATGCGTAATTTCCTCGAGCAACTGCTCTTTTCAATAGTTAACGTGTTTGGACTTCGATGGCTTTGATGTTTCAGCATCTTCCATGTATTGCTGGGAAGTACAAGCCCGTTGACTTCATCCCCATCTTCAAAGATGAAGCTATGGTATACTCTGATGAAATCATACAAGCAGGAGCACAAGTTTGGAAAGACTCTCCTGTAGGCTTTTTCTTAGACGAGCCACTATCGTATACTGTGGTAGTGCAAAAGGTCAGAAATCTATGGAATCTAAAATGTACAATGACAGTTAAGTCGGATGGAACTCTATTTCTTTTTCAGTTTACTTGCACAGAAGACAGATAAAGAATTCTAATGGGAGACCCTATCATAATGAGGAGCAAATTATTATTCATCATAAAACCCTATGACCCTCGGGTTTGCAGTGTACGTGGATCTGGCAAAGCTATACCTGTTTGGGTACGAATCTCAAACATACCCTTGTTTTTATGGTCGCTTCTTGGTGTTAATTGGCATATGCTTTGACGAAATGACTGAGAGATTGAAACGTTTGGAATACACAAAATGCTTAGTAGAAGTCACTCTGAACTATGAGCTTGTGGATGATTTCATGCTAACAACTCCTGACGGAGGAACTCAAAGAATTCATGTTAACTGTCTCTGGAGGCCTTTAGTGTGCACTAAATGTAAAGTATTTGGTCACGCTACTATTGATTATGAAGGAAATACTCAAGCAGAAAAGAAGCAAGTATTAGCTGGAGAAATGACAACAAGTATGCATAGAGGAACCCATGTACCTAAATATGCCACTAGCAATGAGCATGTCAATGTTGCTAAACTTCCAAATCATTGGAACAATGAATCGAAGATTGAATTAGCAACAAGAGTGAAAATTGTGCCACACAATTATAAACCATGGCAGAAGGTTGATAGATACAAAAAAACTGATAAAGCCAAGAAGTATGGAAATAAATCGACTTTTGGTGATTACTGGCCAACTGCTAGTGCACCACAATGGAAGAAAAGGAAAAGCACAGTTAATGGTCAAGTAATCGTGGATATTGAAGAAGGAGAGATTTGCCTTGCTCAAACGCAAATAGCGGATCTAAATAAAGTGAAAGGAAAAGAAGTAATCAATGATCAATACATAGACAACAACCAAAAACAAGTGACCAAAGTTAACACCTTTAGTAGCTTTGGTACTCTCTGTGGTTTAACAAATGAAGAGCTTGTTAACTGCAATGGAAAATTCATTGTTGGTCATAAAGCAGCAGTAAAATTTGTAGAGACTGCAGCTAATGATGCAACAGGAAATCAACTCTTAAATGATGAAAACAAGGTTGCAGAAACTAAGGACAATTGCAAGAATGCATGCACGACTAATGTACAACCTGAGGAAGGTGAATCATATGTTAATACTAGTCATGGAAAACGAACCGACACTGCTATTGCAAATCTGAATTCTAACATTATATTATATGGTCCACTTCTAACCAAAAGTAAAGCTCTGAATGTCACTGATTCTCTTGCACATAAACAAGTTGAAGGCATATATCTGTGCAACAGTGATAGCACATCAAATTTGTTGAGTACAGTTAATTCTCCAGCATAATTTATGAGCAAAAATACGCAAGTTAATGTCAACCAGTTGCAGGATAGCGCAAAAATCAGTATGATACCTCCCATTACCTACATTACTAATGTTGCTGATCTTGACGAGGAAGATAGTCTACACCCTTAGTTGCGTGAAGTTTTACTGTTAGCTAGTGGTTTACTATCAAATGATATGATTGCTATCAACAAAATGAAATAAAATATTATGGAATCCAATTTGCAAGAATTATTTGACAAAGAAAAGAAAATCCTATGTGTAACCAATAATGAAACTGACAATGTTAAATTTTTTGATCGACAACTACCTTGTGTTGGTAGCTCGTGTGATAAGTAGAGCGCTTCATTGTCTCCTTGCAAGGAAGTCGTCAATGACAAGGACGAGCAACAACAAAATCAAGGCAAGGACAAAGTCGAAAATCTAGTTATTGTTGAGCACCTTGATGATAAGCCTGAGAAGTGTAATGTCATGTAAAAGACTCTCTCCTCCTATTGGTCATTAAGAACCGCCAGATTTGCAACCTAATGAGCATAAAAAAAAGCCAACATAGCAGCAACAAGAATATATTCTTAACATGAGAATCTCAGATCCTTACCAGATCAATGGCAAGCAGCAACAATTGATCAACTGAGTCTCCCAATGCAACAAAATCTCTGTGTCTGGAATATTAGAGAGGGGCATCAAGACCAGAAACAAGATCAATGCAAAATGATAATCAAGAAATATAACCTGAGTATGACGTCAACGTTGGAAATCAGCTTAATGAGTCTCTTACATTGAGAGCTTCTAGGTACGTTATTGCTAACTGGAAGTTCATTCATAATTTAAATAAGGCTAGTTACAGTAGAATCTTAATTCTATTTGACCCTGCCATACATCAACTCACTTCCCTTAATGCTATTAGTCAATATATTTACTGCCATGATTTTCATATCCCTTCAAAAGCATCTTACTATCTCACTTATGTTTATGCCTATAATTCGGCTAATGCTAGATTTTCTCTTTTTAATGATCTCCATGCGAAAAGACAACACACCCATCCTTGGATAGTTTGCGGTGATTTTAATGCACCGCTTCGACTTATTGATAGGTTTGGTGGCACTCAAGTTCTTTTGTCTGAAATTAGTCCTCTTAATGTTTCTTTGCATGACTCTGATCTTCTTGAAATTAAATCATTTGGGGTCCAATTTATGAGGAACAATAGCAAGAGGGATGGTGTGAGAACCTTTACAAATATTGATCATGCATTTTGTAACGTTGCGGCTGTGAATGCTTGGTTTGCTTTGTTTAATGAACTTCCCTCACCATTACTATCCGATCATTCACCGTAAATACTTCATCTCGGTGAAGTTCATAGCCAAAGAAAAGCTAGTTTCAAAATTTTCAACTCTTGGGTTGATGATCCCCAATTGTTTAATATCATAATAACTGCATGGAGTTGTCTAACCTTGGGAAACCCCATGCTCATTTTATACAAAAAACTTGAGAACTTAAAGAATGTGCTAAAGACTTGGGCTAGTAGTAAATATGGGAATGGAAGCAAACTCTCAACATATTGGCAGCACTTTCTTCAGAACATTCAAATTCAGATGAATTTTAATCCCTCTGATCCTAACCTAGCCGGGATAGAAACACTAATATCCAACAATCTCAAAGAGGCTCTTCACCTTGAAGCACAAATGAACAAACAAAAAGCGAGAGTTAGATGGGAAGAAGATGGTGACAGAAACACCGCATACTTCTATGTTATGCTTAAAGCCAAACACAACAGAGAAAATATGCACACAGTCACTGATCTCTCAGGTACTACTTACCAAACTCATACTGAAATACAGAATGCTTTTATTCATTATTTCATTCAGTTGTTTGGTAATATTGACAATTTTGAGTCGAGAATTGATGACATTAACCCGATGTCACTCCCATAACTTAATATTCAACAGAAGGGAACCATTTGTTAACCTGTTTCTGAAAACGAGATTAAAATTGCAATGTTTTCCCTTAATACTAACTCGAGCGGGGGTCCCGATGGTTTTAATGCTTTTTTCTACTAAAAATGTTGGAATGTCGTTAGTATGGATGTTACTAATGTTATAAAACACTTCTTTAGGACAGGTAAGATGTTAAAATCTTTTAATAATATGTTAATTGCCCTTATTCTTAAAGTTAACAATGCGTGTAACGTGAATGCTTTTAGACCCATATCTTATTGCAATACTATTTATAAATGAATCACCAAAATTTTGGCAAGTTATCTTTAACAATCAAGCCTCATTCCTTCCTAGTAGAAATATTCTCGACAATGTTCTTCTTGCGCATGAATTGCTTAAGGGTATAAAATGAAAAATGTGTCTCCTAGGATTATGTTAAAACTTGATATTCGTAAGGCTTTTGACACAATACAATGGACATCGATTATTAGAATTATGAGCTACATGAGATTTCCGACCACTTTTAATGCCTGGATCTACTCCTGTTTATGCTCTGCTCATTTCTCACTCAATGTCAATAGCACTCCGGTTGGCTTCTTTAAGAGTAAGCAGGGCATTAGACAGGGGGACCCGATTTCAACCTATCTCTTTATTATCGTAATGGAATTGCTTACCAACATGTTAAATGAGCTTGTTGAAATGATCAATTTAAATTGCATCCCAAATGTAAAGAGCCGGTTATTACTTCTTTGATGTTTGCAGACGATTTAATCATCTTCGGCAAACCATAAAGTAATACACTATCGAACATTATGACTATGCTCGTCTCTTTCTACAATATGACTGTTCTGAGAATTAATCTTGAAAAGTCTGAATTTCTTGCTGTTGGTTTAAACATTGAACGAATTTCCTTTATTCAAGAGAAAACTGGTCTAAAACGCAATGACTCAACCATGTCTTACCTAGGGTTGCCATTGGCGACTTCTTGGATAACTACTCGTCAATGTGCTTTGTTGTATGCTAGAATTAAGGAGAGGCTTGGTTGTTGGTCAACCAAATTGCTTTCACAAGCGGGAAGGGTTACTTTAATCAAATCCATCATAATTTCTATGCATATATACTAGTTTCGCACTTTCATATTACGAAAAAAACTATTTATCATGCTGCGAACAACGTTTCTGAGGTTTCTCCAGAAAGATAACATATGTACGAAATATCTAGCCCCTACTTCTTTCACTCTTCTTGAGTATCCTATCAACAAAGAGGGCTAGGCATTCGGAACATGAAATTGTGGAACAAAGCGGCTTTCAGAAAGCATGTTAATGATATTCTGAATAAAAAGGTAGCATGTGGGTAGAGTAGTCTTAGAGTCATGTGATAAAAAATGAAACTTACTGGTCTATTGGAATTAGCAATAGTATGAGCTGGACATGGCATAGCTTAATCAAGCTAAGCATTCCTTCCTCCCATTATTTAAATATAGGATAAAAGCTTATAATTATATAAATTTTTGGAAAGATCCGTGGTGTGATTTTGGAGTTATAGTTCCGGTTGCCCTATCTTACTTTGACATGAATAATTCTGACATTAGTCTTCACGTTATTATGGTGAATTATGTTCATGAGAACTAGCTGCGCCTCCCAGCCTCGTCTAACCAGAATGTTAATGGCATGTGGAACAATATTAAAAACAGATTGAGTGTTGGAGATGCTAATGCGACTACTTACTGGAAAATGAAAGGTGCTAAGTATACTATTAAAAATATATACTACTCACTTCTAGGTGCTACTGATATTCTAACTGCAGTTGGCATAAGGCGATCTGGTGAATGGACAACACGGCAAAAGAAAACATTGCATTTTGGGAAACTGTACACCATGCCATTTGGACTAAAGACAAACTTTGTAGCCATGGCGTAGTGGTCGATCAAATATGTGTCTACTGCAATACCGTGGAAGAGACTATAACCCACTTATTCTTTGAATGCAGCTCAATGTGGATTCTGTGGAAGCAAGTGCTGACGCAAATTAATAGCCCAAAATAATCAAAGTGCTAGCTTGCTTGAATGGGAAAAAATCAAAGCCAAAGTGAGGGGGAAGCAGAAAAGCAAGGCTTTACACATATATCCTCAAGAAGTTTGTGCGTCGTATCAAAGGAATGTTCAAATCTTCGATCCTGCGCATACAATGAACAGTGTCCAGTTAAAGCAACTTTTATGGCATGATTGAGAAACGGACTGAAATACTTGAAGTTTACTTTTGATTTGGGAATTTTGGAAGCTACCATCTACTGCTTCTTACAGATTCTGCAATCATGTGTTTTGTTTAGTCTCTGTTAGAGTTGATATACCGTGTTACCTTTGCAACTCTTTTTACTTGTATTTTGTCTTTCTTGATTTCTATGTAATCGTCTTGGTATATCAATAAAAATGGTAAGGGGCCATTCAATCCCGTCGGCTTTGCCAAAAAAAAGAATATTGATTTACACAAAACAAAAAATGAAAATTAATTTAAAATTTCAAGTAGGATCATGAAAATGTAAATTTTCAAAATTATAAACTTCAAAATTCTGCATAAAATTTGAAATTTTAACAAAATTGACAATATTCAAAATTCACACACATTCAATTCACAATAGATTTTTACAAGTTGTACTATTTCAATATTTCAAATTCATTAAAAAAAATATAGTGCAAATTTATCTCCATTCAATTTAAATTAAATATTATAATTCGTTCGAAATTACAAGAAGTTATAGATTAAATTACAAAATTTTGGCCTTGGATGTTGAAAATACCTCTAATATTATAAAAATGAGATCATATGGTCGAATCTTAGTTCATATCAAATTTATTCACTATTATATTTTGAAAGTTTTTGATATTATTAAATTTGTATGTTTGAAAACCAATAGTATGGTAATTATTCACAAAATTATTTCAAAGTAGCAGTATGATAATTTTTTACATTATTTTTGAAATCAGTATCAGTAGAACGATATGCACTATCCATTTACTTCAAATTTATATCGAATGCGAGTTTCATTTTACATAATTTAACATGGTATACAAAAAGATTTTTTTCAGTTATGATAATAATAACATTTTTCATGTACTTGTAAATAAAATAACTATTAAGTAAGATATTATATGACATTTGAACTTTTTTTGAGTTTTTTATTACAACTGGAAATTAAGGTTATACGTGTATGTCTGTATTATGTATATATATGTGCGTAAACATATTCACACATAATATATACACACACACATTTGTATATATAGCTGGAAATGGGTAAGGAAAATTTTTGTTTTTGAAATCACTTATTGGATCTATGTTAAACCCATATATTATAATTCATTAGAAACATTTTTAAATATTATTAAACAAAATATTTGATTTGATCTAATTATATAAATGTATAGTTACATAATATATATATATATATGTGTGTGTGTGTGTGTGTGTGTGTGTGTATGTATGTATGTATTTATCCATATATAACCAGGCTGTTACGCTTTAGACTTGGTTTGATGTACTACTCAACCATCATGACATATAACCAAGGAAGACGACCGGATCCTTTTGGAAAAGAATATGAATACATATATAAAGCTACGAATAACTCTATTCACTTGAGTTGCACTTTGGAATTAGTTGAATCAGAATTCAGTATTTGGTTATATCCGGAATTGGTAGACTTCGGAGCATAGGAACAAAACTTAAGTTTTTGTTAAGTGAGGGATTAGTGATTGACACATGATTTTAGAATTCGGTAACTAACTAAAAACTACATCAGGAAATCAAGTTCTGAAGGTCATCATAAAACCAAATAGAAAAGGATGATGATAAGCAACATGGGAACTAAATCTGGGGGTCAGTACCGGCATCCCTACACGGGTCGGCATAGATCCCTTATATGTAGGGCGATCGAGCCTCACTTCAGGGGTCGGGTTGTCCTGCTTGGTGGGATTTCCTGTAATGTTCTCGAACGATCCACCTTCATCTTCTCGGCTATAAATAAACCTCTAGAGGAAAAAAAATTCTCTCTCCTCTTTGGATCTTTGCTTCTCTAAGCAAATGCTTTGTTGTTTCTCGGAGACAACTTCATCTTCCATTCTCTTCACTCATACAAACAACAACCTATATTTGTAATCTACAGTATAAACAAAGATTAAATCAAGTGGATGTAGGTCAGAGTTTCCAAAGCACTATAAAAATCTTGTCTACTCTTCTGCTTTTTTATTTTGTGACTGCTATGTGGTTATGATTTGCTATACTCTGCGATTTGTTGAATATGAAAACCAAAGGGGTATTATGCACATATCTTATGCACATTTATCTCCATCCCATATTGAGATATCTCTTACAACCATACGTGCATGTGTCCCAGGAGAGTTCATTCATGTGGATAACTGCAATTTCACATGCCTATCTTTCCTAACCATAGTTTGTCCTTCGATGTTAATGGTTTTCGTGGCTATCTACCTGTTAATGCTTGAACCATATCTGCAATTCGCCATTGTTTAATTTTCTATACAAGTTCAATCTTTATCTCATCATTTCCATAAAATAAAAATGAGATCACATTATGTAATAATAGGGTTTTCATTTCTAAACTTAGGAATTGGGCGATAGCTTTACATGTTCTTATCGGTAGTCTATTTAAGTGTAATGAAAAGGAATTTCGCTCAATCTGAATCGATCGCTAAACCGACCAAGACCATTCGAAACCCCTAATTGTTTTGAGAACACGACAAATTGGAACGCAAACAGAAGAACATTTCATTATTTATTACAATAGTTCCATCAGAATACAAGAATATACAAAGTATGAATAAATATTATACAACAGAGAATATCAGATATTTAAATACATTACTGCAGCGGAAAAATAACACAATACACAACTGACAAGAATATATGGATACAGAGCTTTCCGGATATCGTTCCAGCTGTAAATCAGGATCCTGTGAATATAAATCTGCAAAACCAAAACTACTAGCTGCCCATGCGGAAAATAGGGGCACCCAGAGTTTAGGTTAAAACAATAAACTCCAGGCCAGTCATGTGACTGGTGTGAGAACTAAAACAGTTATTAATCTTTATTTTAAAGTTAGGTAAATCAAGGGACCACACCGTATAACACGGAACGGGTTTCCTCCAAAGATTACCAGTGCGTAAAACAACAGCGCAATGCTAAATAAAGAACAATGAAGCTATTATAAGACCCAGGTCCCATCATACAATGCAACACAAGCCGGAGGATAGGGTTTTTACCTTATAATAGCCAAGAATGCTTGGTACGTGAAATTTCATGTTTTATTATTACTATAAGTGTATAGTGTCAAAACAATTTCAATCATAAGTATCAATCATAGACGGCATAAGTGCCCCATACCACTATATCTCCATATATAGGTATACAATCAAAACCGCAAAGTCACGTATTGGAGGTTGGATTTCCATTTGTGAACCGAGGCTAGGGATCATCCTCACTGAATTCAAGACAATCTAGCCCATGCCTCAGGAACAGCCGCAACTGCCCCATGGATCATCAGGGCCGGTCCACCGATGTGGATTATTATGCCTGAACACTACGTTTCCCCGCCCTTTGGGGCATAAATGAGTCCTATGACTCCATCGGCTCCACATAGTCATCGATATATCTGAGGCGCCTCGCAACAGCAACAACCACACATGTGAAAATAATATAAATGCCAGGGCTGGTAGGTCACTGACACCACCCTAGCAAGAAGGAAACGCATGCCCTCCCTGAGGTCCTCTCTCATTTCTGGTTCACAACCGGGGTGTGAGGCTCGCAAATCAACGCTACACAAAGCTATGCCACGCAGGTCGTGCTTTGATCATCAACCACAAGACTTTGCTTTTCAACAAAAGCCTTGATCAATTTGCCACTTAGGCATGCCACACAGGCAATTCACTCCATGCGACTGATGTCCATCGATATACAACCTCTGATCCCGTACGTCTCAGAGAAGGGTGAAGTAAGGGAATAAATTCCCCTTCACCAGGCAGATGTATATTTAATAAAGATTAATCAACACAGAGCAAAATCCAATGTCAGACACACAGTCCATACAAGTCCGTTCTGGGTCTGAACGAAACCGGAGGCACCTTGTACCTCGCATATCCATCGATCTCCAAGTACGTCTGGACGATCACCAATTGATTCCCTCCTCTTAGGTGTACAACCCAATCAAGATCATCAGTTAATCACCCAAACGATGTGAAGACCTCTGATCTTCTACCACTGTCTTCATCCTCGACACATCGTCGAATTAGTTATTCAGAATGGGATAAACCCGGTCTTTCTGAACAACTCGCGTATATAATAAACAAGTGTTACACAAAAACAACATACACCTCATTCCAATTCAGAATATTCTTTTATTCAAATATTCTTATACTTTGGGAAAAGTTCCCATTAACTTTATCAAAGATAAATTCTTTAAATTTATTCTTTAATCTTCTTTTGAATATCAATTCAAACCAAATTATGGTTTATCCAAACAAGTCGGGATTAGCGAACCACACCGAGGTGATCATTTATTTTATTTCCCAATCCCAACCTATTCATCACATGAAGTAAAACTGGTAATACTTCATATCTAACACCACGGTGTTATCGGTAAATTCAATTACCATTTCACGTTCAAATCTAATTAAAGATTTAACTATCGCCTGGAGCAAAACTGGTGATACTCCATTCTCGATTATTTCATTCTAATTAAAGATTCATTCAAACTCCACTTGGTTTTAATCTTCCCAATAATCACTATCAATGATTATTTAACTTGGGAAATCACATCCCGTCTTTAACTGGGTTAAAGAACCAAGGTCATTTAAAACACGGTTCACGATAAACCCAAGATCACATTCTATTCAATTCCAATTAAATACCATTTAATTGGTATACTTCATTAAATCTAAATAAAAATATTTAATCTTTTTCTCAACTGGGTTTAAGAACAGTGTTAATGAAGACACCATTCACGACAAACCCAAATCCCATTTGATATTAAGTACAAGGCTCTGAATAGAAAATATATTGGCTTATATTCAATATCAAATTCTACGACCAACAAATATCGTATTGGAAATAACGATATAAATATATTTTTCAAACTTCCATAACAATATCTATATAATCACGAAATCCAACATCGAAATATTCCAAAGACAATTTCAATTCAAATCCATTCCAATTCAATTATTGGAGATTCTGGTTATCTTTAAAAACCATTTCAAATCCAATTTATTTATTTAAAAATAAATGGAATATAATTCTAGTTCAAAACTAGTTCATTTCGATAAAAATCTATTTTCATCTTTTCAAATTTAGAATTTTTCATCCCAATTCTTCACAAATTATTTCTTATGATTTTACTTAAATTATTACTATTTTTAATAATTTTATCAAGGCCTGTACAGTCGATTTCTATCAACGGCCATCGAACTGCACTTACAGCGACCTTTTCCAAATTTGATTTGGACATAATTCCAAATCCAACCGTTAGATTTCAAATCTCTAATATTCGTTAGAAAGCTCTTTTCGATACGAACCCAACGGTTCAGGTTTTTAGGAGAATCTGATGGTCGGATCTCCCATAGTATCCGTTCGAAGTCAGTGGTCGAAATTCGCGAACTGGCATGGCGCGTTCTATTCAGGCTATTTAATATATATAAATAATATGTATATATATATTATATATTTCGTTGATTTCCTTTCGAAACGTATTTTATAAATCGTTTTAAATTCGTTTTCAAAACGATTTCAACTTCATATTCAATTTCGAATCAAAATTGAATATTCCACATCATCGATATATATATATATATATATATATATATATGATAATATTTTCAAAACGTTATATTTTGAAATCACTTCCTTTTCTATAATCATTATAAAAACGAATATAATCGATATAAATATCGTTCGCATCAAAATGACGCATATCTAACTAATACGGCTTTATATATTTCTATAACTTCGTTATTCTATTCAACAAATGGATATTTTCTTCAACACATGAATATATATTTTTATTCAACACATGAATATATATTTTATTCAACACATGAATTTTTATACTATTCAACACATGAATTTTCTTTCTATTCAACACATGAATTTTCTTTCTATTCAAAACATGAATTTATATTCTATTCAACACATGAAATTATATTCTATTCAACATATGAATTTTCTATTATAATATTCCTTATTTTCCAAATTGGAATGAGGCCCAATCAATTACCATATAATGTTAATTACATGGATTCCCTACAACACATGTATATAATAGCAACGATAAATCATCAACCATCATCCAAAGTGCACCACATAACTGAATAAGCATTAAATATAAATAATTAACGCTTACACAGTCTGTCAATCCATCAATTGACATACAACTAAACAATCGGGATTAGTGTACGTCAAATCTCATCCCAAAACCCGTGTGGGGTTTCAAATCAATAAACACAGATTTTATTTGTGCAGTTGGGCGATGTGTAAAATTTATCGTCCCAATCAATATCAGTCAAATCAGTGTATATAAACAAATCGTCCGATTTGTTTATAAATATTTATTTTATATACAAGTTAAAAATTATATTTTTAACTATAAAATATTTATTCGATCCACATCACACAATCAATTTTCATAACACATTAATCAAACAAACAAGCCATCCATGGTCTGTGGACGACGGGTGTCGGGTGCTACTAAGCACGGTCTGCATCCTAGTATATATTTCAACCAGAAAATAAAAATAAATTAAAGGTGAGAAGTTCTCACCTTGGGGTTCCACTCTGCCATTCTTTAATTCTGAATGGTTCGAATTTGTCCAACATTTCAATGCGATCTTTTTTCGCTGTTCATAGGAAAAATCACATTTTTAATATGATGTTCCTATATTAAAAATCATATTTTTACCGTTACTTGTATAAAAATTATATTTTTATAATGCTCTCTTCAGAACAAAATCATATTTTTTATTTAACCATTCAAACAATAAAAATCGTATTTTTACTTTGCTACGTATATGATAAAAATCACATTTTTATTTCAACGCTGTGAAAATCACACTTTTATATCACTATACATATAATAAAAATCAGATTTTTATTCCGCTACATATATAAAAATTATATTTTTATATTCTCTATCATATAAAAATTCTATTTTCAATAATCTCTACTCTATAAAAATCATATTTTTATTATCTCTATAGTATTAAAATCATATTTTTATGTACTCAAAAATCATAACTTTATGAATTATAAATCATAGCTTCATATGAAAAATCTCTCCTTTTTATATTTAAAAATCTCACCATTTTCTCACTTACTACATATAAAAGATCCAATTTTTGTCATATGTTTGCCAAATAAAAATCATATTTTTGAATCTATATGATCTATACAAAAATTTGATTCTCATTACAATGCTATTTATAAAGAAAAATCGAAATCTAAAACTACGTAATTTACAAAAAGGGAATGCTCACTGTTTTGCGTTCGGTAGAGACTTGGTTTGCACAGATCTAAGGGAGGAAGGGTGCTCGAGGTCTTGGAGATGGTTTTTTTTCTTTTGGGTCTTTAAAAAAGGGGGAGCGACTGTTTGGGAAACCCGACAACGGAGGGAGGGAATCGGAAGGGGCGGCGTTGGCCGAAGGGCTTGGATGGCCGGAGCGGTGGTCCTTGGGAGCGGTTTGGTCAAGGGATGGAGACGGGGAGGTGCTACGCAACGATGGAGAAGCTTGGGGGCGCCGGAGTTGACTTGGTGGCCGGGCTTGGATGCGGCGACGCCAGGGGGAGCCCGCGATGAGGAGCGGCACGAGATCGAGGAATTTTTTTCTTTTTCTTTTTTAAAAACTGACGGGGGTTATGAAGAGAGAAGGGTTGACTAAAGGAGGGTTTATATAAATAATATATATTTTATTATTTTAAAATTTCAAAAAGCAACTTTTTATTTTCAACACGAAATGGAACCCATCGACTATCGTCCCTAGCTAATTACCCCCATTTCGAACACAATGGGATATGTATCATAGGCTGATTCGATCGTTTCGATCAGTCTCCATCAAAATCAAAGTATAAATCTATATATTGAATTTGAATGCACATTTCAATTTACCGGGGCCACATACGGACTCTAAAAATTCCTTAAAAATATTTTCTAGCTTCATATTGACGATACGGTTCTAACAAAACTAATTTCATCGAATCTGAGACCATTTGAAAAATGTCCATTTTCTGGTCGATCGAAATTAACTGAAACTGTTAAAACACTTTTAACTTCGCCACGCTCACATATTGATTCAGAAAATTATGAGTTTTGAAACCTAGCAATAACTTGACATTCCGGATCCAACAAAAGTGGTTTTGTCGAAAACCGAGGTCGTTTGCAAAATTTCCATTTTTAAGGACCAGAATTCCATAGCGACTATTCTGAATTTTCAACTGGGCATAACTTTTTATTCCCGCTATGAAATTTTGATTTTTCAGATTACTTGGAAAGATATTCTCAATTAGATTCTAATATTTTTGGTTTCGCTAAAATCCGGTTTATTTTGAATCCTGTACAATCATTTGAAATTTGAAATCGAATTTTCGAACTACCGCGCCATTTTCAATTCCTTTTATATTTAAAAATAAATATTTATATTCTAACGACGATCTATATAATATATACGTTCTCTTTCTATTCAAAATAATTTTCTCGTCTTCATTATTTAAAATAAATCATTTTAAATATTCAAAATTCATCAAAATTGCTAAAATAAAAATTTTAAATTAGCTCGAATTTCCGGGTTATTACAATCTCCCCCACTTAAAACTTTTCGTCCCCGAAAAGGAACGAAGCCGAAAGTTGTTTTACAAATCAACTCAACTTTCAGTATTTTCATTACGGCCTAAGTTCTTCGACTTTTCAGTATCTAAGAACTTTTCAAATTTTTCAAAAATTTGGCTAACACCCTAAATTTTCGAATTTTTTTGCCATAATCTCCCTTGGACCGGGAGCTTGGGGATATTTCAAATAGCCTCCCATGGCCCTCGCCAATCCAAAAAGAAAAAGAAACAGCCAAGCGGCTAGCCAAACGACTCATAAAATCATCAAAACCCAAGAAATACAGTAAACATGTACCTATTTGTCGGGCAAACAATTTTATTCTTCTGCTCTAGCCTCCTTGCTATGACCTGTTCAATGTAAGTACATGTACATGCATGCAAATGTGATAAATTTTCAATACAATCCACTATTTGATTCAATTTGGCTAAAGGTACATTTTAATTAATCAACCAATAATCAAACAATGCAACCAGCAATCAATTTGTTGATTAACCTTTCAAATTCATAATTTTGATACATAGTCAAAAATCACATTTTGGTTGCCAAATCACAACAATAAGCCCTATTTAGTTTTGGTTCTCACACCAGTCAATTGGAAATATATAGAAATCCCACATTTCGAAACTCGAATATAAATTCTGATGATACTCGAGTAATCATCAGAATCATCTCCGGGCGACTAGAGTGAGATTCTATATCTATCCAGTATATTAAAACTTCGAATACACGTGGATCAGACGTATATACAAAATCTTTATATACTGGATTGTCCAAATTCAATATAAAATAAATAATCAAATACGAATAATTGATTTAAATTTTCAAAACAAAAATTGTTTTCATTTTAAAATATATTCGTCACACTCGTTCTAGGATACTACTGATCCTATCTCTAACGAGTCATTCTCATTGGATATTACTAATCCAATCTCTGATGAATTCTTTTGTTCGGTTCTAATATGTCTTGTTCTCGAGCTTTATAAACAAAAGCTCTGATACCAACTGTAAGGAAAAGGAATTTCACTCGATCCGAATCGATCGCTAAACCGACCAAGATCGTTCGAAACCCCTGATTGTTTTGAGAACATGACAAATTGGAACGCAAACAGAAGAACATGTCATTGTTTATTACAACAATTCCATCAGAATAAAAGAATATACAGAGTACGAATAAATATTATAAAATAGAGAATATCAGATATTTAAATACATTACTATAGCGGAAAAATAATACAATACACAACTGAAAAGAATATACGGATATAGAGCTTTCCGGATATCGTTCCAGTTGTAAATCAGGATCCTGTGAATATAAATCTGCAAAACCAAAACTACTAGCTGCCCGTGCAGAAAATAGAGGCACCCAGAGTTTAGATTAAAACAATAAACTCCAGGTCAGTCATGTGACTGGTGTGAGAACTAAAACAGTTATTAATCTTTATTTTAAAGTTAGGTAAATTAAGGTACCACGCCGTATAACACGGAACGGGTTTCCTCCCAAGAATACCAGTGCATAAAACAACAGCGCAATGCTAAATAAAGAACAATGAAGCTATTATAAGACTCAGGTCCCATCACACAATGCAACACAAGCCGGAGGATAGGGTTTTTACCTTTGTTTTATTATTACTATAAGTGTATAGTGTCAAAACAATTTCAATCATAAGTATCAATCATAGACGACATAAGTGCCCCATACCACTATGTCGCCATATATAGGTATACAATCAAAACCGCAAAGTCACATATTGGGAGTTGGATTTCCATTTGTGAACCGAGGCTAGGGATCGTCCTCACCAAATTCGAGACAATCTAGCCCATGTCTCAGGAACAACCGCAACTGCCCCATGGAACGTCAGGGCCGGTCCACCGATGTGGATTATTATGCCTGACACTGCGTTTCCCCGCCCTTTGGGGCGTAAATGAGTCCTATGACTCCATCGGCTCCGCATAGTCACCGAAATATCTGAGGCCCCTCGCAACAACAACAAACACACAGGTGGAAATAATATAAATGTCAGGGCTGGTAGGTCACTGACACCACCCTAGCAAGAAGGAAACGCATGCCCTCCCTGAGGTCCTCTCCCATTTCTGGTTCACAACCAGGGTGTGAGGCTCGCGAATCAACGCCACACAAAGCTATGCCACACAGGCTGTGCTTTGATCATCAACCACAAGACTTTGTTTTTCAACAAAAGCCTTGATCAATTTGCCACTTAGGCATGCCACACAGGAAATTCACTCCATGCGACAGATGTCCATCGATATACAATCTCTGATCCCGGACGTCTCAGAGAAGGGTGAAGTAAGGGAATAAATTTCCCTTCACCAGGCAGATGTATATTTAATAAAGATTAATCAACACAGAGCAAAATCCAATGTCATACACACAGTCCATCCAAGTCCGTTCTGGGTCTGAATGAAACCGGAGGCACCTTGTACCTCGCATATCCATCGATCTCCAAATACGTCTGGACAATCACCAACTGATTCCCTCCTCTTGGGTGTACAGCCCGATCAAGATCATCAGTTAATCACCCAAACGATGTGAAGACCTCCGGTCTTCTACCACCGTATTCATCCTCAACACATCGACGAATCAGTTATTCTGAATGGGATAAACCCGATCTTTCTGAACAACTCGCGTATATAATAAACAAGTGTTACATAAACACAACATACGCCTCATTCCAATTCAGAATATTCTTTTATTCAAATATTCTTATACTTTGGGAAAGGTTCCCATTAATTTTATCAAAGATAAATTCTTTAAATTTATTCTTTAATCTTCTTTTGAATATCAACTCAAACCAAATTATGGTTTATCCAAACTAGTCGGGATTAGCGAACCACACCAAAGTAATCATTTATTTTATTTCCCAATCCTAACCTATTCATCCCATGAAGTAAAACTGGTAATACTTCATATCTAACACCACGGTGTTATCGGTAAATTCAATTACCATTTCACGTTCAAATCTAATTAAAGATTTAACTATCGCCTGGAGCAAAACTGGTGATACTCCATTATCGATTATTTCAATCTAATTAAAGATTCATTAAAACTCCACTTGGTTTTAATCTTCCCAATAATCACTATCAATGATTATTTAACTTGGGAAATCACATCCTATCTTTAACTGGGTTAAAGAACCAAGGTCATTTAAAACACGGTTCACGATAAACCCAAGATCGCATTCTATTCAATTTCAATTAAATACCATTTAATTGGTATACTTCATTAAATCTAAATAAAAAGATTTAATCTTTTTCTCAACTGGGTTTAAGAACAATGTTAATGAAGACACCATTCATGACAAACCCAAATCCCATTTGATATTAAATACATGGCTCTGAATAGAAAATATATCGGCTTATATTCAATATCAAATTCTACGACCAACGAATATCGTATTGGAAATAATAATATAAATATATCTTTCAAACTTCCATAACAATATCTGTATAATCACGAATCAAACATCGAAATATTCCAAAGACAATTTCGATTCAAATCCATTCCAATCCAATTGTCGAAAATTCTGGTTACCTTTAAAACCATTTCAAATCCAATTTATTTATTTAAAAATAAATGTACTATAATTCTAGTTCAAAACTAGTTCATTTCGATAAAAATCTATTTTTGTCTTTTCAAATTTAGAATTTTTCATCCCAATTCTTCACAAATCATTTCTTATGATTTTACACAAATTATTACTATTTTTAATAATTTTATCAAGGCCCGTACAGTCGATTTCCATCAACGGCCATCAAACTACACTTACAACGACCTTTTCCAAATTTGATTTGGACATAATTCCAAATCCAACCATTAGATTTCAAATCTCTAATGTTCGTTAGAAAGCTCTTTTCGATACGAACCCAACGGTTCTGGGAGAATCCGATGGTCGAATCTCCCGTAATATCCGTTTGAAGTCAATGGTCGAAATTCGCGAACTGCCGTGGTGCGACTCGTTCTATTCAGGCCATTTAATATATATAAATAATATATATATTATATATATTTCATCAATTTCCTTTCAAAACGTATTTTATAAATCGTTTTAAATTCGTTTTCAAAACGATTTCAACTTCATAATCAATTTCGAATAAAAATTGAATATTCCACATCATCGAGATATATATATATATATACATGATAATATTTTCAAAATGTTATAAATTGAAATCACTTCCTTTTCTATAATCATTATAAAAACGAATATAATCGATGTAAATATCATTCGCGTCAAAATGGCGCATATCTAACTAACACGGCTTTATATATTTCAATAACTTCGTTATTCTATTCAACAAATGAATATTTTCTTCAACACATGAGTATATATTTTTATTCAACACATGAATATATATTTTATTCAACACATGAATTTTTATACTATTCAACACATGAATTTTCTTTCTACTGAACACATGAATTTATATTCTATTCAACACATGAATTTATATTCTATTCAACACATGAATTTTCTTTTATAATATTCCTTATTTTCCAAATTGGAATGAGGCCCAATCAATTACCGTATAATGTTAATTATATGGATTCGCTAGAACACATGTATATAATAGCAACGATAAATCATCAACCATCATCCAGAGTGCACCACACAACTGCATAAGCATTAAATATAAATAATTAACGCCTACACGGTCTGTCAATCCATCGACTGAAATACAACTAAACAATCGGGGTTAGTGTACGTCAAATCTCATCCCAATACCCGTGTGGGGTGGTTTCAAATCAACAAACACAAATTTTATTTGTGCAGTTGGGCGATGTGTAAAATTTATCGTCCCAATCATATCAGTCAAATCAGTGTATATAAACAAGTCGTCCGATTTGTTTATAAATATTTATTTTATATACACATTAAAAATTATATTTTTAACTATAAAATATTTATTCGATCCACATCACACAATCAACTCTCACAACACATTAACCAAACAAACAAAACCATCCATGGTCTGTGAACGACGGATGTTAGGTGCTACTAAGCACCGTCTGCATCCTAGTATATATTTCAACTAGAAAATAAAAATAAATTAAAAGTGAGAAGTTCTCACCTTGGGGTTCCACTCCGTCATTCTTTAATTCTGAACGGTTCGAATTTGTCCAACATTTCAATGCGATCTTTTTCCGCTGTTCATAGGAAAAATCACAATTTTAATATGATGTTCCTATATTAAAAATCATATTTTTACCGTTACTTATATAAAAATTATTTTTATAATGCTCTCTTCAGAACAAAATCATATTTTTATTTAACCATTCAAACAATAAAAATCGTATTTTTACTTTTCTACATATATGATAAAAATCACATTTTTATTTCAACGCTGTGAAAATCACACTTTTATATCACTATACATATAATAAAAATTAGATTTTTATTTCGCTACATATATAAAAATTATATTTTTATATTCTCTATCCTATAAAAAATCTATTTTCAATAATCTCTACTCTATAAAAATCATATTTTTATTATCTCTATAGTATAAAAATCATATTTTTATGTACTCAAAAATCATAACTTTATGAATTATAAATCATAGCTTCATATGAAGAATCTCACCTTTTTATATTTAAAAATCTCACCTTTTTCTCACTTACTACATATAAAAGATCCAATTTTTGTCATATGTTTGCCAAATAAAAATCATATTTTTGAATCTATATCATCTATACAAAAATTTGATTCTCATTACAATGTTATTTATAAAGAAAAATCGAAATCTGAAACTACGTAATTTATAAAAAGGGAATGCTCACTATTTTGCGTTCGGTAGAGGGCTTGGTTTGCGCAGATTTAAGGGAGGAAGGGGGCTCGAGGTCTTGGAGATGGGTTTTTTTTTGTCTTCAAAAAAGGGGGAGCGACTGTTTGGGAAACCCGACGGCAAAGGTAGGGAATCGGAAGGTGCGTCGTCGTCGGAATGAGGTGGAATCGGGCGGCGTTGGTCGAAGGGCTTGGATGGCCGGAGCGGTGGTCCTTGGGAGCGGTTTGGTCGAGGGATGGAGACGGGTTGGTGCTATGCGATGATGGAGAGGCTTGGGGGGGCGGAATTGACTTGGTGGTCGGGCTTGGGTGCGGCGTCGCTAGTGGGAGCCCGCAATGAGGAGCGGCTCGAGATCGAGGAGTTTTTTTTCTTTTTCTCTTTTAAAAACTGACGGGGGTTATGAGGAGAGAAGGGTTGACTAAAGGGGGGGTTTGTATAAATAATATATATTTTATTATTTCAAAATTTCCAAAAGCAACTTTTTATTTTCAACTCGAAATCGAACCCATCGATTATCATCCCTAGCTAATTACCCCCATTCCGAACACAATGGGGTATGTATCGTAGGCTGATTCGATCGTTTCGATCAGTTTTCGTCAAAATCAAAATATAAATCTATATATTGAATTTGAACGCACATTTCAATTTATTGGGGCCACATACAGACTCTAAAAATTCCCAAAAAATATTTTCTAGCTTCGTATTGACGATACGGTTCTAACGAAACTAATTTCGTCGAATTTTGAGACAATTTGAAAAATGTCCATTTTCTGGTCGATCGAAATTGACGGAAACTGTTAAAACACGTTTAACTTCGCCACGCTCACATATTGATTCAGAAAATTATGAATTTTGAAACCTAGCAATAACTTGACATTCTGGATCCAACAAAAGTGGTTTTGTTGAAAACCGAGGTCGTTTGCAAATTTTCCATTTTTAAGGGCCAGAATTCCATAGCGACTATTCTAAATTTTCAAATGGGCATAACTTTTTATTCCCGCTATGAAATTTCGATTTTTCGGATTCCTTGGAAAGATATTCTCAATTAGATTCTAATATTTTTGCTTTTGCTAAAATCCGGTTTATTTTGAATCCTATACAATCATTTGAAATTTGAAATCGAATTTTCGAACTACCGCGCCATTTTCAATTCCTCTTATATTCAAAAATAAATATTTATATTCTAACGACGATCTATATAATATATACGTTCTCTTTCTATTCAAAATAAATTTATCGTCATCATTATTTAAAATAAATCATTTTAAATATTCAAAATTCATCAAAATTTCCAAAATAAAATTTTCAAATTGGCTCGGATTTCCGGGTTATTACATTAAGTGTATCTCAATCCATGCAAAAACAATATTTTATATGTGAAACTGAGATCTTGTGCAATACCTTTGTTACACCAAAGATTGCATTCCTACTCAAATTTGATTCGTACTTGAAGATAGCAAGAAGTTGTTTGCCTTTAGAAATAGCAAGACTGGATGTCAATGGCTACACACAAGAATATAGATTGACTACAATAAAACATTTTCACCAGTATCCAATTGAGCAGTTATCTATTAAAGACCTTTGTGAAGTATCATATTTTCTTGGCATAGAAGTGCAAAGCAACTCAAACCCAGAAATGCTCTAATGTCAAAGAGAATACATAATAGAATTACTGATAAGGACTGACATTAATGAGGCCAAACCACAGCCAACTCCAGTGGTATCAAGCCAACATTACTCTAAGAAAATGGGAGAATCCATAAATAATATTAAACAATATAAATGCGCTGTGGGTGCATTGCAATATGATACCATAACACGACTTGATAGTGCTTTTAGCATTAACGAAGTGTCATAATGTAATGTCCCGTATTTTGGTCACTTAAATTTTGAATACTTAAATTAGTTTTAATAATTTAATTGGTAACATAGATGGATGTTTATATTAATTAAATGAAGTTTGAACATAAAAATATGTATTTTATATAAACGAACTCGCAGCAGTGGAGTACGTCGTGATATGATGATTTGAACTTCAATTGAGTATATAGGATTCAATATATGTCGGAATTCATTGAAACAAAAAACGTTCAAATTTGTTGAATAATAATTTTCTAATAAATGAGAAATATTGAGATCTCATATTGTAGATTGTGAGTTATGTCCAAATCAAATTTTCAGAAAGTTGTTATGGAATCGTTTATAAACCATAATGATTTATTTAATAAAATAAATTGAATTTTAATGAAATATTGGTTTAAAAACGAAATATCAAGCTTAAAATTCAAGTTAGTTTATTTTGGAAATTTTATGAATTTAGTTTGTATATATACATATTGATAATAATAATTTTTTATTAATAGATTTGTTATTTTTGAGTCGATTTATATTCTGTCGATTTTAATTTCAAATTGTCAGTCTAAATTATTATCTTCTCCATACAACCGAATTAGGCTACGAAACCCATTCCAATGTGTTTAGAATAATGATATAACCCTAGGAATGTTTATTTTTGCGCTGAAATAGGAGTTCTAAATCACAAGCTATTTTAAATTAAATAAATTTACATTAGTTCAAAATAAAAGGGTAGCGAACCTAAACCCTTTTTCCCAAAAAAATTTAACAACCTATTTGAAGTATCATTTGGAAACCTACTTGGTGACTACAGCTTCATCTTTCCTTTCCACGTATGATTTTATTTTCTTCTCCTCGAAGCTTCACAACAATGGTACACTATAACCTAACCTATCTACACCCTACTGAATTCGACATTGTTTATATCCTTTGATGCTTTGCCTATGTAATTACCCGCGACTTCGTTTATTCCACATTCTAACCAAATGAAGTATTTCGATTTTAATTCCTCCCCTTACATTCTTTTCTTTTCCTGTCAAAAATTATAAATCCATTCCACCGAATATATATATATATATAATGATATATATATAAATGAAGAGGAAATCGCTGTAGGAAATCGCGGTTGATAGTCCCGAGATTTTAAAGCCCGACGCCATCTCAAAACTATTTTAGGACACTCGTGAACTAAAGAGTACGAGATGGGTGCAGCGATGTTATTCGTGGGGATACGATCGTAAATTGTTGGATCGATATAGTATCTGAAGCTTTTTTAGATCGTAACTAAAGCTTGAGTCAAGCTAAGGGGAAGCTACGATTTAGGGTCGAAGCCGATGTTGAAGTTGGGTCAATCTGGAGGAGGTGTGAATGTCTATGGTTGGACATGCAATGTGGAGTTCAATGCTGGGTAAACTTCTTGCGGCAGTGGGGAAAGGATGTGAGCTCGGTCTTTGAATTTTTAAGAATAAATGGGGTGTGATATATTAATGGAGGAAATAGATGTTGGTAGTTTAGCAGTGAAATGTATGGAATGGTTCGGTTATGTTTATTTTGTATACGGGAATGGAGTTCGATACTAAGGGTTGAAATGCGGGGACTGTGTTGTATTTTGGGGAAGATGATGAGGGTTCAACAGTGACCGTAGGGATATTTGGGGTGGTGCGATGTATTGGAGACCGATAGTAAACGTGGTGAATGCAATAAATGGACTGTCGAAAGAAGTTGTTTGGAGTTCAATGAGGTTGATGGTGCTGAGGTCTTTTGGATGGCATAACCATAGCATAAAAGTGGAATGAAGTTATTTGTAAGATGTTTGATAAAATGCCGGAGTGGGATGTTGTATTTTTGGTAGAATTTAATGGAGTTGATCGACGATCTTTGAAGTTGCTGCGTGAATTGGTTAAGGCGATAAGGTATACGTTTTTACCAAAATTTAAAAATACTTAGAATAATTTATTTATTTACGATAGTATTTAATTTAAATAAATGTTAATCGATAAATAAAATAAAATAATCGTAGGTGATAAATTCGTTTAAGACAAGTTGAATAAATGTGTGGCCGCAAGGTATGGAATTAAACTGGATATTCGGCAAAGGAAAGATGAAGTGAGTTAAACTCACTTAGTTAAATTATTGGGAACTATTTTAATAGTTCAAAATTTAATTTATTGCTTGTTGGATGATAAATTTATTGATATATAGTGATAATAGTATATATATAGTATTATATACATAGTATTGGTGATTGGATACATATATATAATATTAGTGATTGGATATTTTCCCGCATATATATATATATATATATATATTAGAGGATGATTTCCCTATGCATCCCACAATATATATATAGTGGATGACCATCTATACCGCGACATCTTGCCTTAAAGCAGGATGGGTATTATTATTGTTGACTAACATCTGTGGATGCAGGAAAACAGGTTGGAGGGATCCAACTAGATTCCTCAACATTTATTTATCTGTTTTTCACATATATGCTAATATATGATATGATTTACAACCTATGATAGTTTATGATATATTTGGATGTATAAGTAACAATGGCCCTTGATTTTGGATATTTTTAAATGCCCAAAATAATAGATGGATTTTTAAATAAAATTTAAAATATAAAGAGTTTTAAAGAAAATTTATTTTCAAATTGGAATATTTATTTAAAACTGAATTATAAATAGAATTGAAAAGTAAGTACTTGTTCTTAACACATAAGACGAGAAGTTGATTTTATAAGCAATACTGATAAAAGAAGTGAAAATATTATGCTTGAATTGAAAAAAATAAATTGTGTGTGAATTTGGAAAAGAATGGAAATCTTGTATTAAACCGATATTCTAATATATTGGAATTTCCTAATTACAAAAGCATTTAAAATCAAGGTTATATAACTTCACGAATAGAAGTTATAAATATAGTTTAAACTTGAAGTTACAAGTATAAATTAAGATTGACTAAACAAGTCAAGTATGAATTTGTATTGAGAAATATTATTCAGCGGTGAGTTGAATAGGTGTTAAAGCAAATAAGTTAGAAATAGGGATTTGTTAGGAGGAAAGTCAGGAAGGGTTTTTAATTTATACATTTAAATTGAATTTAAATCGAACTAATTTGAATAATAATATAGATTTTGTTAAAGAATTTTATATAAGATTTTAGATAATAAATATCAACAGTAAAGAATTTACAATGACATTTATATACGAATATTTTAGATATGGAATGCAGTTTATTGAAATAAAGCTGAATGAGTTGTAATAAGCCTATAAAGATGTTTATGAAAATAATTTATGAAATCAAGACTTTATATTGAACCAGATTTTTACGAAGTTTAAAATTAAATTGAATTGGTTAATGAAATTATATCGTTATAAGAAAATCTTGCTCCAGTTTAGAAATAAATAAAGATTTACCAAATGTTTTGATAATTGTACCTTTAAATGGAATATTCAATACTGGTTGTAGCAAGCATTCAGAAAATCATATTTGTAAGTAAAATATTTTAAATGGTGATAAGTTTGAGATAAATAGCTCGTTTGAAGTGATAATTGATATTTGAAATTTTTATCCATTGAGAAGTTAAGAAATGGAGTTAAGGAAATTATAAACTGATTGGAGATCAGTAAGCTGAATAGCTTTCTGAGTGTCGATCTGATGTTGATTTCGGCCTTCGGGGTTAACACTTAGGAAGTTATTCTCTTACTAGTTTATGGATAGGGACTAATGACCGAGATGAGAAATACGTTCTTAAAAGTATTTTAAAACGAAAGGGATATGAATATTCTTATATATTAATATAATAAGAGAAATGAGTATTCCAATTGTGGAAAAACAAAGAAGCTTTAAGTTAACGAATGGTTAATCAAAAAGGGGCTAAGTAATGCTGAATATTAAATCAGTGGATTCAATTTTCTTTTGTGGATGAATGGTTGTTTATTTGATAGTTAAATAACCGACAATCAAATCTGGCCTATACGATTGTTGGTACAGAAAGACCGGGATCGAATTTATATTCGAAAACCATTCCAAACCAACTAATATGTAAACGTGGAAGATGCTAATTGAAGATGGAGCAGTGAAGACCGTGGATCTTCATAAGCGAGAGGACTACTTGTCGAATTCTCTGAATTCGCGCTCAGAGATATTTTGATGGTGATCCTGTCGTGAGTGAAATCGATGGATTGTAAGGACTACTCGCTACTGATCCATAGGATGATTCCTAGGATGTGGTATGAGGGTGCCTTCGGTTTGTCCAGTTCCAGGATAACTTGTATGGACAAATGTCTGATAAAGTAATTCCAAAGGATCATGTACATTGATTTCTACAAACATACTTCAGTCGGTGGTAGAGGAATTCATTATTACTTCTTAGACACCCAGAGTATTTTTGTAGACATCAATTCATGATTTAATGGATCTGAAGATGTGACATTTGAAGTAAAAGTTGACCAGATGTTCTAAAAAGAAGCTTTAAACCTCAAGCCTCCTCAATTGGAAAATGACAAAAATTGGGCGGGCAGCATGGCTATGTAGTTCGCTCCTAATAGGGTGTATTGTCACTATCTAGATAACATTCATTTTTGTTCTTCTTTTCGTTTTTTTATATCCCGGGAACTACTGAGGTCGCCACAAAAATTCGTAAGTTGACAATATATTAGGAACAATAAAGCGAAATAAATGGTCGGTCATGTGTGGTCGAGTTGTAAGATGTTCTTGTTGAACTCCAGTGTATCCCCTCTATAGTATACTAATCGAAAGGTGGTTCCAGACCTTTTCATAGTTGGAAATTCAAACTCCAATAAGCGTCCATGGTTTTCAATTTCATATTATGTATGTAGAGCGTGAGATGCTTGTGTTCTGCTAGATGATTATTTATTTGATTTAGACATTATTATAATATCAAAAAAATTATGATTTCAAAAATGGTTTGGGTTGTCGTAAGGTAAAAACCGTTCGTGTTTATGTGTGGATTAGTCATACGATTATCCTTTTCTTTCAAAATGATTTTTAACTTAAAAATAAGTTGGATGATAACAATAATTTAGTTGGTTTTTCTCACGGTGGTTCACCAGACTGATCGTGGCATTTGTAATGCTCGGGTCAGACCGAGTTTTATAGGTTCAGGATAAGATGAGACGGACTTCAGGAGACAAGCTGGAGGAGTTCCAGCGTATGGTATATATTTAGATATTATTCCACTGTATGTTGTAAATGAAAACAGACTGTTATAACTATCCAGATATATTAGATGTCCACTGTAGTCAGATAATTATAAGTATTTTTTAAGTTTTCAATAAAGATTTATTTTTGTATTATATTTTCTTTCGCTGCGATGTGAGACTTTGTGTATTATGGTTAGTTCGGTTCTTCATCTTTTTTGTTCTATTCTAATCTTTATTTCATATATTTTTCATACCCTCTAATTTCTTTCTATTAACTATCTGGTGTTTTCGATATTTGGGTTTTGGCAAGTAATACAGGATTAAGTACTATTGTTGAAATTCGAGCATCGAATTCCTCGGGTTGCTACGGTAGTATCAAAGGATAAGGTTTAGTAAAAACCTTGGCTCTGTGGCGTAACTCAATAGAAATAGGGGTAGTAATATCCTAGATTGAGTTTGAGTGTACATACGTATATATGAGAGCGCGTAGTTGTAGATTTTAAATAAAAATGTTTTATATTGTGTCATTTAATTGGTACAATTTGGAACTGAAAATTGATACGATATTGTTTTGTAAAGAGGGTAAATGAAATAATTTCGCCCAAATTATATTTTGTATAGAAAAGAAATAAATTCTGTCAAATTATTGTTGATATTTGATTGCTTGATTATTTGAATATAATTCAAATGATATGATTTAATGAATGAATTTTGGAATAAAAATCAGAATCGGAAAATATAAATTGGAAGCTAAGAAAACAAATTCCAGTATAATGAATTGAATGGATTGAAATTTGGTTGAAAGGTAATTTAAATAGGTTTGGATTGAAATTCTTGAATTCAAGTTGAAATACCAATAAATTAAATGTTGATAATCTAAATAGAGCTCGAAACATACAGTTTAAACATATCGAGCGAATAAGAAATGAATTGGAATAAATAAAATTCGAGTGGAAGTAATTGAATATGACTTGGAATATTATTCAAATTAAGCTTATGCTATGGAATTGAGTCTTGAAATAGAAATGAATGTGTGTGTATTGAATAGTGAATATAAGCTTGGATTTTTTAAACCTGAGTTGAATAGAAAATGAATGAAGAATGCATCAAATTAAGTTTAATTAAACTTGGAACTCAAGTGAAAATTTTAATGAACTTGTGAATTGAAAATAAAACTTGGAACTTGGGATATAATTAAAACTCGACTTGTTTGTAAACAAAAATGTATATATATTTAAACATGGTTGTTTAAACTAATAAGTGAAGCAAACGAACAAATCTAATGGATTAATTGGTTAATTGAAAAAAGAAGTTAAAATTGATTATAATCAATTAGAAATGGATGTGTATAAGATTATACAGGTTTATGGGATGGAAGCAAATGTGAGAAATTTTGGATGCCTGACAAAAAGGTACATATTTAATTCAATATTAGAATTTATGAGTCTATTTAGTAAGCCGCTTAGCCTTTTAATTTTCTTTTTGATTGGAGAGGGCCTAGAGAGGCATTTTGTAGTTGTATCGATCAGCCTATACAAAGGAGACGCTGGTGAAATTTTTTGAAAATTTAGGGAATTAGAAAATTTTCGAACAGTTTTGAATTTTTTTAACAAAAATTTGATGTTAAAATGAAAATCAAAGTCAAGGATTTTAGAGTGGAATTGGAAACTAGTAAGTTGGTTGAGTAGTAAGGATATTGAGCTAAGTTTCGAGTTGCATGAGTGGATTGTGAGAAGTAAATAATTTTTTCTACTTATTTCGGGATGAAATTCTTATAAAGGGAGTGAATGTAATGTCCCGTATTTTTGATCACATAAGTTTTGAATATTTAAATTAGTTTTAATAATTTAGTTGGTAACATAATTGGATTTTTATATTAGTTAAACGAAGTTTGAATGTTTGTGTGTGTATATATATATATTATAAATGAGCTCGCAACGGTGCGGTAGTTCAAAAATGGACAATTTGAACTTCAATTGAGTATATATGATTCAATATAAGTCAGAATTCGTTGAAACAAAACGGTTGTAATTTATTGAATTATAATTTTCTAAGAAAAGAGAAAAACTAAGATTTTGTATTATAGATTGTGAGTTATGTCCAAATCAAATATTCAGAAAGTCGCTATGGAATCGCTTATAAACTATAACAATTTATTTAATAAAATAAATCGATTTTTAATCGAATATTGGTTTAACTTGAAAATGAAATATCAAGATTAAAATTCATGTTAGTTTATTTTGAAATTTTAATGAATTCGGTTTGGATATATATGTGACAATAATAATTTATTCTCAATAGATTTGTTTTGAGTTGATTTATATTCTATCAAAGTTAATTTTAATTTGTTAGTTTAAATTAATATTTAACCCATTCCAATGTGTTTAGAACGATGGTATAACCCTAGGAATGCTTGTTGTTACGCTGAAATAGGAGTTCGAAATCACAAGCTATTTTAAATTAAATAAATTCACATCAGTCCAAAATAAAGGGGTAGCGAACCTAAACCCTTTTACCTAATTTTTTTTAACAACCTATTCGAAGTATCATTTGGAAAACAACTTGGTAGCTATAGCTTCATCTTTCCTTTTCACGTACGGTTTTATTTCCTTCTCTCCAAAGCTTTACAACAATGGTACAATGTAACCTAACCTATCTATACCCTATTGAATTCGATGATGTTCCTTTCCTTCAATCCTTTGCCTATGTAATGACCCACGACTTTTTTTATTCCCCATTCTAACCAAATGAAGTATTTTGATTTTAATTCCTCTCCTTACATTCTTTTCTTGTCAAAAATAATTAGTCCATTCCACTGATTATATATATATGTACATAATATAAACGAAGAGGAAATCGCAGTAGGAAATCGTGATTGATAGTCACGAGATTTTAAAGCTCGACGCCGGCTCAAAACTATTTTAGGACGCTCGCGAATTAAGGAGTACGAGATAGGTGTGGCGATGTTATTCGAGGGGATACGGTCGTAAATTGTTGGATCGGTACGAAGAGTTTGATGTCGTTATTGATCGCGATTGAAGCTCGAGTCAAACTAAGAGGATGCTGCAATTTAGGGGTGGAAGCCGACGTTGATGTTGGGTCAATCTAGAGTAGGTGCGAATGTCTATGGTTGAACGTGGGATGTGGAGTTCGATACTGCGTAAACTATTTGCGACAGTGGAGAAAAGAGGTGAATTTGATCTTCGAAATTTTGAGAATAAATGGGGTGTGATGTATTAATGGAGGAAATGGGTGTTGGTTGTTTAGTAGTGAGATGTATGGAAAGGTTCAATTCTATTTATTTTGACGATGGGGATGGAAATCGATACTGAGGGTTGAAATGTGACGACTGTGTTGTATTTTGGGGAAGACGATGAGGGTTCGACAGTGACTGTAGGGAGATTTGACATGGTGCGATGTGTTTGTGCTCGACAATAAACCTGGTGAATGCAATAAATGGACTGTCAAAAGAGTTTGTTTGAAGTTCAATGAGGCTGATGGTGCTGAGGTCTTTAGGATGGTGTAATCGTAGCACGACAATGGAATGAAGTTGTCTGTAAGATGTTTGATAAAACGCCGAAGTGGGATGTTTTTTTGGGCAGTTTTTAATGGAGTTGATCGACGATCTTTGAAGTTGCTGTGTGAATTGGTTAAGGCGATAAGGTTAATGTTTTTACCGAAATTTAAAAACACTTAGAATAATTTATTTATTTACTATCATACTTAATTTAAATAAATATAAAATTAAATAATCATAGGTGGTAAATACATTTAAGACGAGTCGAATAGATGTGTAGCCGGTATGGAATTAAACTGGATATTCGACAAAGGAAAACCGAGGTGAGTTAAACTCACTCAGTTAAATTTTTGGGAACTATTTTTAATAGGTAAAAATTTAATTTATTGCTTATTATATAATAAATTTATTGATATACAGTGATTATAATATATATATATATAATATTGTATACATAGTATTGGTGATTTGATACTTATATATAATGTTGGTGATTTGATATTTTCCTACATATATATATATATATATATATATTAGCGGATGATTTCCTTATGCGCCTCACAATATATATAGTGGATGACCTTCTATACCGCGATATCCTGCCTTGAAGCAGGATGGGTATTATTGTTGACTAACATCTGTGGATGCCAGAAAACAGGTTAGAAGGGTCCAACTGGATTCCTCAGCATTTATTTTTTTTGTATTTCCACATATATGCTGATATATGATATGATTATATAACCTGTGATAGTTTATGATATATTTGGACGTGTTAGTAACCCTGGCCCTTGATTTTGGATAATTTTGAATGCCCAAAATAATAGATGGATTTTTAAATAGAATTTAAAATATAAAAGTGTTTTAAAGGAAATTTTATTTTCAAATAAAAATATTTATTTAGAAATTGAATTATAAATAGAATTGAAAAGTAAATGCTTGTTTTTAACACATAAGATGAGAAGTTGATTTTATAAGCAATATTGATAAAAGAAGTGAAAATATTATGCTTGAATTGAAAAATATAAATTGTGTGTGAATTTGAAAAAGAATGGAAATAGGGTATAAAACCGATATTTTAATAGATTGGAATTTTCCAATTACAAAGGAATTTATAAACAAGATTATATTACTTTACGAATAGAAGTTATAAATAGAGTTTAAACTTGAAGTAACAAGTATGAATTAAGATTGACTAAATAAGTCGATTATGGATTTGTATTGAGAAGTATTAGTCACGGGTGAGGTGATTAGGTGTTAAAACAAATAAGTTGAAAATAGGAATTCGTTAGGAGGAAAGTTAGGAAGGGTTTTTAATTTACAAATTTTAATTGAACTTAAATTGAACTAATTCGAATAATATTATAGATTATATTAAGGAATTTTATATAAAATTTTAGTTAATAAATATCAGTAGTAAAGAATTTACAATGACATTTATATACGAATATTTTAGGTATGGAATGCAGTTTACTGAAGTAAAGCTGAATGAGTTGTAATAAGCGTATCAAGATGTTTATGAAAATAATTTATGAAATCAAGACTTTATATTGAACCTGGTGTTTATGAAGTGTAAAATGAAATTGAAATGGTTAATGAAATTATATCATTATAATAAAATCTTGTTCCAATTTAGAAATAAATCAAGATTTTGCAAATGTTTTGCAAATCGTAACTTTAAATGGAATATTCGGTAGTGGTTGTAGCAAGCGTTCTGAAAATCACATTTGTATGTAGAATATTTGAAATGGTGATAAGTTTGAGAAAAGTATCTCATTTGAAGTGATAATTGATATTTGGAATCTTTATTCGTTGAGAAGTTAAGAAATGGAGTAAAAGAAATTAGAAACTGACTGGAGATAAGTGAGTTGAATAGCTTTTTGAGTGTCGATCTGATGTTGGTTTCGGCCTTCGAGGTTGATACTTAGGAAGTTATTCTCTTACATGTTTACGGTTAGGGACTAATGACCGATGTGAGAAATACGTTCTTAAAAGTATTTTAAAATGAAAGGGCTTTTGAATATTCTTATATATTAATATAAGAAGAGAAATGAGAATTCCAGTTATTTGAAAAATAGAAAAGTTCTAAATTAACGAATGGTTAATCAAAAAGGGGATAAATAATGGTGAATATTAAATTAGTGAATTAATTTTTTTTTTGGATGAATGGTTAATATTTGATAGTTAAATAATTGACTATCTAATCTGACCTATACGACTGTTGGTATGGAAATACAGGGATTGAAATTATATTCGAAAACACATTACTCACCAACTAATATGTAAATGTGGAAGATGCTGATTGAAGATGGAGTGGTGAACATCGTTGATCTTCATAAGCGAAAGGACTACTTGACAAATTCTCTGGTTTTGCGCTAGGAGATATTTGATGGTGATTCTATCATCAGTGAAATCGATGGATTGCAAGGACTACTCGCTACTGATCCATCGGGTGATTCCTAGAATGTGGTAGGAGGGTGCCTTCGGTTTGTCCAGTCCCAGGACAACTTGTATGGATAAATGTCTGACAAAGTATTTTTAAAGGATTACGTACGTTGATTTCTACAAACATACTTTTGTTGGTTGTAGAGGAATTCACACCCAGAGTATTTTTTGTAGACATCAATTAGTGATTTGATGGATCTAACGACATGACATTCAAAGTGAAATATGACCAGATGTTCTAAAAAGAATCTTTAAACCTCGAGCCTCATCAACCGGAAAATGAAAAAAATTGGGAAGGCAACATGGCTAAGTAGGTCGCTCCCAATTAGGGTGTATAGTCACCATCTAGAGAATATTCATTTTTATTCTTCTTTTCATTTCTGTATCTCCCAGGAATTACGGTAGTCGTGACAAAAAGCTGTAAGGTGACAATATATTCGGAACATTCAAGCGAAATGAATGGTCATTCATGTGTGGCCGAGTTGAAAAATGTTCTTGTTGAACTCCAATGTATCGCATCTAGAGTACAATGATCAGAAGGTGGTTCCATACCTTGTTATAGCTGGAAATCCATTCTTCAATAAGCGCCCGCGGTTTTCGATCTCGTTTTATGTATGCAGAGCATGAGATGCAAATGTTATGTTAGATGATTATTTATTTGATTTAGACATTATTATAATATCAGAAAAAATATGATTTCAAAAATGGTTTGGGTTGTCGTAAGGTAATAACCATCCTTTTGTATGTGTGGATTGGTCTTACAATTATCCTTTTCTTTTGAAATAATTTTAACTTAAAAATCAAGTTGGATGATACCAATAAATTTGTGGGTTTATCTCACGTTGGTTCACTAGACTGATCCTGGCATTTGTAATGCTTAGGTCAGACTGAGTTTTGCAGGTTCAGAATAAGGTGAGACAGACTTCAGGAGACAAGTGGGAGGAGTTTAGACATATGGTATATAATTAGATATTATAACACTTGTTTTATAAATGAGGAAAGACTGTTATAACTGTCCAAATATATTGGATGTTCACTGTACTTGTATAATTGTAAGTATTATTCAAGTTTAAATAAAGATTTATTTCTATATTATATTTTATTCCTCTACGGTGTAAGACTCTGTGTATTGTGGTTAATTTGGTTCTTCTTCTTTTTTCTATTCAAATCGTTATTTCTTATCTTTTTCTCACCTTTTAATTTCTTTCTATTAACTATCTGGTGTTTTCGATACTTGGGTTTTAGCAAGTAATACAGAATTAAGTATTATTTTCGAAATTCGAGGGTCGATTCCTTGGGTCATAACACACAATTTTTGCAGGACCCCAGAGATGAGCAATGAAGAGTTATCAAAATCATATTAAGATAACTAAAGGGCAAAATCAACTATGGCCTTTCATTAAAAGGAGGAAAGGAGCTAAATGTAACGACCCAGATTTTTGAACAGTTTATTTTAAATATTTAAGTATGGTTTTAAATATTGAATTCATAATATAAATGATTTTTTTTTTTTTTGGATTTGTCAATTTAATTATCGATATATGATTTAATATCGAATATATTTAATAGTAACAATTGAATTCCCAGTGTAACACTAAATCAGAACAATTCAGTCGGCTAATATAAATTATGTATTGACTTAAACGATAATAATTTATTTTCGATAAACTTGATCGATTTATATTATATACGGTTTAGTTTAATTTAATTTAGTGGTGTTATTTTTTTTACCAATTCCGTTGAGTTTGAAATAGCGTATAATCTTGAGAAGTAAAAATCAAGTCATTCACAAATCTTGTTAGGTCGACCAACATTAATTTGCAATCACCCTAAGCATGAAGGCAAGCCGACCATTTACATTATAGACCCTCTATTTTGTGTACAAATGTCCCCTACGCTTCACTGTAAACTCGACCAACGTACACGCCAAGCCACCCTATATTGCAGCCCATATTATTTTTGAAGATCTCACCGTTTGTACGTAGGAAAACAAAGTGTTTAATCCATGTCTTCCCCATTGGATATCAAGCAGACAATGAGTCTACAGGCGTGTACTACTGTCTCTGAATCGCTTCTATAAATAAATATGTAGCCTTCGAAGCCATTCAGAGCCATTCTCTTCTAAAAGCCATCTTCGATCCTTTGAAATCATTCAACCAAAAATCGAAATTCCTTCTGCCCTCTCACTTCAGTAAAATCGAAATCGAATTCAAACAAAAAGGAAGAAGAAGGGGGGGATCGAAACTGCTTATCGGCAGCAATATTTACCATCGCGAAATCTCCGTACTCGATCCAGTTTCAACGCAGTCGCGTTAAAGAAAAGAGAGTGAATCCAGTCGCAATTTCAGAACAACGAAGGACTGTGGTGGTTCGAAGCTCAAGCAAATGGCGATGCAATTCAAATTACGGTTCGATACTTCTAACTGTAGCCGCCAAGAGTTTGGAAATCGCGATCTGATAAGGGACTTGAGTTCATGAATCCTGTGACAACTAGATGAAGATCGAGCTGTTAAAAATAGTGATACCGGGTTTGAAAGTAATTACTGTAGGTGAGGTTTCGAACATCTGACAGGGTCGAGTTGTTTTCATAACGTCCAGTTGGTGTAGAAATCAAAAGGGGAGGACAACAAAGGGTTGTTCGAGATAAGGAATGGGAGAAGGAAGGTGGAGCAGTCCAGGTGTTCGATGGAAAGTCCAAGAGAGGAATTGAAATAGTTGGAGCTGTCGGGAAATGATCGCATGGTCTGCAAAGTAAGATATACGTTTCCTTTAGAAAATTGAAACCCTAGGGTAATTTATTTAATTTTGTTTATAGGATTTAATCGATAAATTAAAATACATAAACATAGGTGCAAGATAATCAACTCGAGCAAATTCATAGCTATAATGATTTGGAATTTTGAAGGATGTTCAGCAACTAAAATATCAGGTGAGTAAATCTCACTCACCTTTAGAATTATTTTTATTTCATTAAAAATAATTGTCTGTTGCTTGTGTGAATGTTTTCTGCTTGTTTTATATATATTAGTTATTTAGGCTATATATATTGGGTTGATTGATTGGTTGAATTCCCGCAGTCTCATTAGCGGATGCCCGCAGTTTCATAGCGGATGATTACCCTATACGCCCCACGCTATGATTAGTGGATGACCTTCTATACCGCGATATTCTGTCACGAAGCAGAATGGGTATTATTTATGTGCTAACATCTGTGGATGCAGGAAAAACAGGTTGGAGGAATCCAACTGGATTCCTCAAAAATATATTATCTGTTTGTTGTTTGCTGATTTCATATATTCATATATGATGTGTTAAAAATAAAATGATTGAAAATTGGGTGATTTGATTGTTTTAAATATCACTGGGCTAAGTATTAATTTATTTTAAAATATCGTGGAAGGATATTTGAGATTTTAAAAGGGAAAAATTCTATTTTTAAATAGAATTTGAATTTTTAATGGCATAAAAATTTAAACTTGTTTTTGAAAAATAAAACAAGTAGTTTCTTTATAAACGAAGTTTATAAATAGTTCTTTTATAACGAAGTTATAAAAGAAGTGAAAAGAATTATCATTTGATAATTCAGGAATAGAAATACAAGTGTGAGATTGGAATTTGAAATGAAATTTCAAAATAGGATGTGAAAGGAAATTTTTAAATATATAACTCAAATGAAATTTGAGTATAACATTTGAATAGTAGCATTAGAAACGAAGTTTAAATATTTGAATTTTTAAATAAAGAAAAAAAAGAGATTGAATATTAGAAATTCAAATAGAAGTTCAAATAGAATTTGAATAGACAAAATTAAAATGAAAAATAGAATTTGAATTCAAAGGGATAAAAATAGAATTTTGAATTCGAAGGAAATTCAAATAAAGAAAATTCAAACAGAGATTTGGATATAGAATTCGAATGAAATTCAAATATAGAAATTTGAATATGGAAGTTCAAATGGAATTTTAAATATAGAATTTGAATAAGAGAGTTCAAAATGGAATTTGAATAAGAGAGTTCAAATGGAATTTGAATAAGAAAATTGAAATAGAATTTGAATAAAGAAATTCAAATAGGGATTTGAATATAGAATTTCAAAATAGAATTTGAAATAAACTTTGAAAATAGGATTTCAAAGTAGAATAGGAAATCCAAATGGTTTTGAAATGGAATTTGAATTCAAGGGAATTCAAATGGATTTGAATGAAGAAATTCAAATGGGATTTAAATAATGGATTTCAAATAAAGAGGATTTAAATATAAGATTTCAAATAGAAATTTAAATGGAGTTTAATTCAAATATGATTTTCAAATATAACCATTCGAAAGGGATTTGATTATAGAATTTAAAGTGGAATTTAATTCAAAGGATTTCAAAGGGAATTCAAAATGGAGTTTGAATATCTAAATTCAAGTATGAATTTCAAATATAGAAATTCAAAAAGGAGTTGAATTAAAGTGGAAGTTAAATAAAGGATTTGAAATGGAATTCGAATAAAGGATTTCAAAGAGAATTTGAATACAAGATTTAAACTATGGAATTTGAAATGTAAAAGATTCAAATGGAATTTGGAATATATATATTAGAAGGGAGTTGAATTCATTTAACGAAGTTTTAAAAGTTTTGTATATATATATAATTAAAACGAACTCGCCGCAGCACTGCAGTTCGTAAATTGGCGACTCGAACTTCAATCGAGTATACAGAACGTAATTGAAGTCGGAATTCTTCGAAACAAGAAACGTCAGGACCGATTTGATAATAGTTTTCTAATAAAAAAGAAAAATCTGGATTTCGTCGTATATATTTTGAGTTATATCAAAATCAAATTTTCAGAAAAGCAGCGCCAGAACTATTTAAAACCATAATGGTTTATTTAATGTTATAAAAGGATTTTAAGCAAATAAAATCCGAATTTTCTAATTAGAAAATTTCAGAGTTGAGTTGTAAAATATATGCGAATTCAAGTTGTGTAAATGAATATGATTTTTGAAACAGAAACCAGATTTTGATTTATTGAATAGAATTAACTAAATTGAATAGAAATTAGTTAAGGAGATTTCGAAGGGATATTGGGGTTTGAATAAGTAAACCCAATTTGAAAATTTATATTCGAAATCAAAAAGGAAACTAGAATTGAAATTGAAATTCAATTTGGTTATGAACGAGTTAAATATTTTGTTTGAACATGTTATGTTCAACAAAGAAATGAAATAGGCAAAATGACTAATTAAAGAATAAATGGGCGGAACTGAATTCAAACGGTTGGATAGTGTTGAATTGAATTGAAAACAGGTGAACAGGTATTAAACATATATGGGATGAAGTATATGAAGATTTTTATTTATGTGCCCGACAAAAAGGTACATGTTTAAATTCATATATGGGTTTTATGCGCCGTATCGGCAAGCCGCTTGGCTTTTTCTTTTTCTTTTTGAGATTAGAAGATACCGGGAAGCTATTTGAAATTTCCCGATGCTCCCGATACAGGGGAGGTTATGGCGAAATTTTCCGGAAATTTAAGGAGTTAGAATATTTTTAAGATAATTTGATAATTTGAAATCATTGTATCGACGTATTGAATTCGATAGGAAAGTGAATATAAAAATCGAATGTGGTAAACAAAAAGGGATAGAGATAAGTGATTGGAATTGTTTCCAATTGCAAATAGAGATTTTTCTAATATATAGAAAATAAAAGAAGTTGACATTTGGAAACGTTTTCCAAATGGCGTAAGAAGCCGCGATGATTATTGAAAATATTTGGGTAACAAATATTGATAAGGAAATGGAAAAGAGATTTAATTAATGAAATATTAATTAAAGAGCCCAGTGATTTGTTTGATATGTTGGATGAACACTTGTTTTTATTCGATAGTTAAATCACAGACTATCGAAGTTTTTGACCATCGTTGTCAATATGGAGAGACCGGTTGGATTATTATCCAAAGAACCACTCCGTATCGGCATAAGCGTTGCGAACCAAGTATGCTGAATATATTGAAGACGGAGTAAAGTGCAAGGGCTTTTCTATTTATAGAAGTAGGGCCTTCGGTTTCGTTCAATCCCAGAACGAACGTAAATGGACGAATGTCTGACAGAGTATTTCCAATGATCAAATGGGTTGGTCTGTATGAATGTATATGGTTGCAACGGATTTATCCCTTAGCATAATATCCAGAATATTTGTGCAAACTCAACTAGTGATTAACGGATCTGACAATGTGGCATTCAAAGTGATGGTGTTATCAATGAAATGGAAAGTATGCGTAGCCTCAGGCCGCAACAACCGGGGAAGGACAAAAATCGGGCAGGCAGCATGGCTATGTGGGTCGCACCCATTAGGGTGTATAATCACCTATCTAGAGAAATTCCTTTTGTTTCTAAATCTATCGATTCTGCCCATTCGGGAAACGGTGGTTTGAGTCCAACCGTTGGTGATATACATTCGATACACTCAAGCGAAATGAGTGGTCGGTCATGTGTGGGCCGGGTTGCAAGACGTTCTTGTTGAACCCAGGTGTATTTGCCTCTAGAGATACATCATCGGAAGGTGGTTTCATACCTTGTCATGTTGGAAATCCAATCTCCAATAAGCGCCATGCGGTTTTTGATTATATACTATATATGTGGAGCGTGAGATGCAAGCGTTCTACTATTTGGTCATTTACTTGATGTAGACATTATTATAATATCACTGGATTTTTGTATCAAAGTGTTTTGGGTTATAGTAAGGTAAAAACCGTCCGTGTTTATGTGTGGGCTGGTCTTACTATTATCTTTTCTTTTGAAAGGATTTTTAAAGTTAAACAAGTGGTTGGAGTTTACTCACACCAGTCCCATGACTGGCCCAGAGTTTATTTTGTTTGTTTTCCCTAAACTCTTGGGTGCCCAAATTTGTACGGGCAGTCAAGTAGTCGGGATTTCACAGATTCATTTGAAGGAGCTGGAAGCAGGAGGCTTCACCGGTTAGCTATAGGCTATCATATATTCCGCTGTGGACCTTGTTTGTATCTGGAAACAGGTGTTTATAACTGTTCCAGAAATGACTGTTGTGCTCTGATGATGGTATGTATTTATGTACAAAACAGATTGTATTTCAAAGTTTATGTTATATAATATATTTTATTCGTTCCGCTGTGAGTTTGTGATCTTCATTTTTCTTCTATTCTGATATTTCTTTCTTTCTATTTCTCATCCTCTAACTTCTTCCTATTAATGGTTCGTATTTCTGTGTTATTTGGGTTGGACGTGTGGTGTATTTAGTCAACTCGGATAGCACGGATTTGCGGGTCGTTTCAGTTGGTATCAGAGCTTAGGTTGAGCGAATACCTAGGCTTGTGTGGCATGTGCTCATTAGAGATAGGGTCAGTAGTACCCTAGAATGAGTTGAGCGTATATATACGAGAGAGCGTATTTGTTATTTGATATAAAAAGTTGTTTTATATTGTGTTGGCTTGTCTGTTGAGTAGTTTATGAATTCCGGTCGAATCGTGGGACGCCACGACGTCGATAGGAGTTTGTAAACACTTGGACAGAAGAATCGACATAATATTGTTTTAAAGTGGGTAAATGAAATAATTTTACCCAAAATTTCTATTTTGATATAGAAAGAATAATTTTCTAGAATTATTATTATATGGATATGTTGGATGTTGATTCTATAATCAAATGAGATTATAAACTTAGAATGGTTATTTATAACCAAATAAAATTTGTATATGAAATTAAATATACAAATGAGATGAATTAGAATTAAATTCAAACCAGAATTAAGAATTTAAAATACTGGGAAGTTGAATAATATTTTTCAAAGTATATTAAAACAATATAGATTTGTTTTAGAAGGATTTGAAAGAAAATCATTTTAGATGAATTTTGAAATAATAAGGCACTGAACTCACTTCAGTGGCTGGGAAATTATTCTGATGATGATTGCAACATCATCAGTGTTCATTTCCGAGTTTCTAAGTGATGGATTGCTATCTTAGAAAATTTTTGATGGAAATTTGTTTGGAAGAAAACAAATGGTTTGGAAAATTCAAATATTTTGAATTTGAAAAGATTATAAATATATGTATATATTTAAGTGATTTCAAAAGAATTTGAAATGAAAACCCTGGGATTTGGATTCTGGAATTAAAATTTAACTAAAACAAGTTAAATGGTTCGAGGTGAGTAAATTGACTAGAATCAATTTGAAATAAATTGAAATGAATATGAATTAGAATGCATATGAATGGAAACCAAAAGTTTTGGTGGAACTAAATTTGTTGAAAGATGAGGAGTTGAGTTTCAACATAAGTGAATTTTTGAAAAGTAATAGATTTGTACCATTTTTCCTACCTTAGCAATTTCGAGGACGAAATTATTTTAAGGGGGAAAGAATGTAACGACCCAGATTTTTGAACAGTTTATTTTAAATATTTAAGTATGGTTTTAAATATTGAATTCATAATATAAATGATTTTTTTTTTTTGGATTTGTCAATTTAATTATCGATATATGATTTAATATCGAATATATTTAATAGTAACAATTGAATTCCCAGTGTAACACTAAATCAGAACAATTCAGTCGGCTAATATAAATTATGTATTGACTTAAACGATAATAATTTATTTTCGATAAACTTGATCGATTTATATTATATACGGTTTAGTTTAATTTAATTTAGTGGTGTTATTTTTTTTCCCAATTCCGTTGAGTTTGAAATAGCGTATAATCTTGAGAAGTAAAAATCAAGTCATTCACAAATCTTGTTAGGTCGACTAACATTAATTTGCAATCACCCTAAGCATGAAGGCAAGCCGACCATTTACATTATAGACCCTCTATTTTGTGTACAAATGTCCCCTACGCTTCACTGTAAACTCGACCAACGTACACGCCAAGCCACCCTATATTGCAGCCCATATTATTTTTGAAGATCTCACTGTTTGTACGTAGGAAAACAAAGTGTTTAATCCATGTCTTCCCCATTGGATATCAAGCAGACAATGAGTCTACAGGCATGTACTACTGTCTCTGAATCGCTTCTATAAATAAATCTGTAGCCTTCGAAGCCATTCAGAGCCATTCTCTTCTAAAAGCCGTCTTCGATCCTTTGAAATCATTCAACCAAAAATCGAAATTCCTTCTGCCCTCTCACTTCAGTAAAATCGAAATCGAATTCAAACAAAAAGGAAGAAGAAGGGGGGGATCGAAACTGCTTATCGGCAGCAATATTTACCATCGCGAAATCTCCGTACTCGATCCAGTTTCAACGCAGCCGCGTTAAAGAAAAGAGAGTGAATCCAGTCGCAATTTCAGAACAACGAAGGACTGTGGTGGTTCGAAGCTCAAGTAAATGGCGATGCAATTCAAATTACGGTTCGATACTTCTAACTGTAGCCGCCAAGAGTTTGGAAATCGCGATCTGATAAGGGACTTGAGTTCATGAATCCTGTGACAACTAGATGAAGATCGAGCTGTTAAAAATAGTGATACCGGGTTTGAAAGTAATTACTGTAGGTGAGGTTTCGAACATCTGACAGGGTCGAGTTGTTTTCATAACGTCCAGTTGGTGTAGAAATCAAAAGGGGAGGACAACAAAGGGTTGTTCGAGATAAGGAATGGGAGAAGGAAGGTGGAGCAGTCCAGGTGTTCGATGGAAAGTCCAAGAGAGGAATTGAAATAGTTGGAGCTGTCGGGAAATGATCGCATGGTCTGCAAAGTAAGATATACGTTTCCATTAGAAAATTGAAACCCTAGGGTAATTTATTTAATTTTGTTTATAGGATTTAATCGATAAATTAAAATACATAAACATAGGTACAAGATAATCAACTCGAGCAAATTCATAGCTATAATGATTTGGAATTTTGAAGGATGTTCAGCAACTAAAATATCAGGTGAGTAAATCTCACTCACCTTTAGAATTATTTTTATTTCATTAAAAATAATTGTCTGTTGCTTGTGTGAATGTTTTCTGCTTGTTTTATATATATTAGTTATTTAGGCTATATATATATATATATATATATATTGGGTTGATTGATTGGTTGAATTCCCGCAGTCTCATTAGCGGATGCCCGCAGTTTCATAGCGGATGATTACCCTATACGCCCCACGCTATGATTAGTGGATGACCTTCTATACCGCGATATTCTGTCACGAAGCAGAATGGGTATTATTTATGTGCTAACATCTGTGGATGCAGGAAAAACAGGTTGGAGGAATCCAACAGGATTCCTCAAAAATATATTATCTGTTTGTTGTTTGCTGATTTCATATATTCATATATGATGTGTTAAAAATAAAATGATTGAAAATTGGGTGATTTGATTGTTTTAAATATCACTGGGCTAAGTATTAATTTATTTTAAAATATCGTGGAAGGATATTTGAGATTTTAAAAGGGAAAAATTCTATTTTTAAATAGAATTTGAATTTTTAATGGCATAAAAATATAAACTTGTTTTTGAAAAATAAAACAAGTAGTTTCTTTATAAACGAAGTTTATAAATAGTTCTTTTATAACGAAGTTATAAAAGAAGTGAAAAGAATTATCATTTGATAATTCAGGAATAGAAATACAAGTGTGAGATTGGAATTTGAAATGAAATTTCAAAATAGGATGTGAAAGGAAATTTTTAAATATATAACTCAAATGAAATTTGAGTATAACATTTGAATAGTAGCATTAGAAACGAAGTTTAAATATTTGAATTTTTAAATAAAGAAAAAAAAGAGATTGAATATTAGAAATTCAAATAGAAGTTCAAATAGAATTTGAATAGACAAAATTAAAATGAAAAATAGAATTTGAATTCAAAGGGATAAAAATAGAATTTTGAATTCGAAGGAAATTCAAATAAAGAAAATTCAAACAGAGATTTGGATATAGAATTCGAATGAAATTCAAATATAGAAATTTGAATATGGAAGTTCAAATGGAATTTTAAATATAGAATTTGAATAAGAGAGTTCAAAATGGAATTTGAATAAGAGAGTTCAAATGGAATTTGAATAAGAAAATTGAAATAGAATTTGAATAAAGAAATTCAAATAGGGATTTGAATATAGAATTTCAAAATAGAATTTGAAATAAACTTTGAAAATAGGATTTCAAAGTAGAATAGGAAATCCAAATGGTTTTGAAATGGAATTTGAATTCAAGGGAATTCAAATGGATTTGAATGAAGAAATTCAAATGGGATTTAAATAATGGATTTCAAATAAAGAGGATTTAAATATAAGATTTCAAATAGAAATTTAAATGGAGTTTAATTCAAATATGATTTTCAAATATAACCATTCGAAAGGGATTTGATTATAGAATTTAAAGTGGAATTTAATTCAAAGGATTTCAAAGGGAATTCAAAATGGAGTTTGAATATCTAAATTCAAGTATGAATTTCAAATATAGAAATTCAAAAAGGAGTTGAATTAAAGTGGAAGTTAAATAAAGGATTTGAAATGGAATTCGAATAAAGGATTTCAAAGAGAATTTGAATACAAGATTTAAACTATGGAATTTGAAATGTAAAAGATTCAAATGGAATTTGGAATATATATATTAGAAGGGAGTTGAATTCATTTAACGAAGTTTTAAAAGTTTTTTTTATATATATATATAATTAAAACGAACTCGCCGCAGCACTGCAGTTCGTAAATTGGCGACTCGAACTTCAATCGAGTATACAGAACGCAATTGAAGTCGGAATTCTTCGAAACAAGAAACGTTAGGACCGATTTGATAATAGTTTTCTAATAAAAGAGAAAAATCTGGATTTCGTCGTATATATTTTGAGTTATATCAAAATCAAATTTTCAGAAAAGCAGCGCCAGAACTATTTAAAACCATAATGGTTTATTTAATGTTATAAAAGGATTTTAAGCAAATAAAATCCGAATTTTCTAATTAGAAAATTTCAGAGTTGAGTTGTAAAATATATGCGAATTCAAGTTGTGTAAATGAATATGATTTTTGAAACAGAAACCAGATTTTGATTTATTGAATAGAATTAACTAAATTGAATAGAAATTAGTTAAGGAGATTTCGAAGGGATATTGGGGTTTGAATAAGTAAACCCAATTTGAAAATTTATATTCGAAATCAAAAAGGAAACTAGAATTGAAATTGAAATTCAATTTGGTTATGAACGAGTTAAATATTTTGTTTGAACATGTTATGTTCAACAAAGAAATGAAATAGGCAAAATGACTAATTAAAGAATAAATGGGCGGAACTGAATTCAAACGGTTGGATAGTGTTGAATTGAATTGAAAACAGGTGAACAGGTATTAAACATATATGGGATGAAGTATATGAAGATTTTTATTTATGTGCCCGAAAAAAGGTACATGTTTAAATTCATATATGGGTTTTATGCGCCGTATCGGCAAGCCGCTTGGCTTTTTCTTTTTCTTTTTGAGATTAGAAGATACCGGGAAGCTATTTGAAATTTCCCGATGCTCCCGATACAGGGGAGGTTATGGCGAAATTTTCCGGAAATTTAAGGAGTTAGAATATTTTTAAGATAATTTGATAATTTGAAATCATTGTATCGACGTATTGAATTCGATAGGAAAGTGAATATAAAAATCGAATGTGGTAAACAAAAAGGGATAGAGATAAGTGATTGGAATTGTTTCCAATTGCAAATAGAGATTTTTCTAATATATAGAAAATAAAAGAAGTTGACATTTGGAAACGTTTTCCAAATGGCGTAAGAAGCCGCGATGATTATTGAAAATATTTGGGTAACAAATATTGATAAGGAAATGGAGAAGAGATTTAATTAATGAAATATTAATTAAAGAACCCAGTGATTTGTTTGATATGTTGGATGAACACTTGTTTTTATTCGATAGTTAAATCACAGACTATCGAAGTTTTTGACCATCGTTGTCAATATGGAGAGACCGGTTGGATTATTATCCAAAGAACCACTCCGTATCGGCATAAGCGTTGCGAACCAAGTATGCTGAATATATTGAAGACGGAGTAAAGTGCAAGGGCTTTTCTATTTATAGAAGTAGGGCCTTCCATTTCGTTCAATCCCAGAACGAACGTAAATGGACGAATGTCTGACAGAGTATTTCCAATGATCAAATGGGTTGGTCTGTATGAATGTATATGGTTGCAACGGATTTATCCCTTAGCATAATATCCAGAATATTTGTGCAAACTCAACTAGTGATTAACGGATCTGACAATGTGGCATTCAAAGTGATGGTGTTATCAATGAAATGGAAAGTATGCGTAGCCTCAGGCCGCAACAACCGGGGAAGGACAAAAATCGGGCAGGCAGCATGGCTATGTGGGTCGCACCCATTAGGGTGTATAATCACCTATCTAGAGAAATTCCTTTTGTTTCTAAATCTATCGATTCTGCCCATTCGGGAAACGGTGGTTTGAGTCCAACCGTTGGTGATATACATTCGATACACTCAAGCGAAATGAGTGGTCGGTCATGTGTGGGCCGGGTTGCAAGACGTTCTTGTTGAACCCAGGTGTATTTGCCTCTAGAGATACATCATCGGAAGGTGGTTCCATACCTTGTCATGTTGGAAATCCAATCTCCAATAAGCGTCATGCGGTTTTTGATTATATACTATATATGTGGAGCGTGAGATGCAAGCGTTCTACTATTTGGTCATTTACTTGATGTAGACATTATTATAATATCACTGGATTTTTGTATCAAAGTGTTTTGGGTTATAGTAAGGTAAAAACCGTCCGTGTTTATGTGTGGGCTGGTCTTACTATTATCTTTTCTTTTGAAAGGATTTTTAAAGTTAAACAAGTGGTTGGAGTTTACTCACACCAGTCCCATGACTGACCCAGAGTTTATTTTGTTTGTTTTCCCTAAACTCTTGGGTGCCCAAATTTGTACGGGCAGTCAAGTAGTCGGGATTTCACAGATTCATTTGAAGGAGCTGGAAGCAGGAGGCTTCACCGGTTAGCTATAGGCTATCATATATTCCGCTGTGGACCTTGTTTGTATCTGGAAACAGGTGTTTATAACTGTTCCAGAAATGACTGTTGTGCTCTGATGATGGTATGTATTTATGTACAAAACAGATTGTATTTCAAAGTTTATGTTATATAATATATTTTATTCGTTCCGCTGTGAGTTTGTGATCTTCATTTTTCTTCTATTCTGATATTTCTTTCTTTCTATTTCTCATCCTCTAACTTCTTCCTATTAATGGTTCGTATTTCTGTGTTATTTGGGTTGGACGTGTGGTGTATTTAGTCAACTCGGATAGCACGGATTTGCGGGTTGTTTCACTAAACATCATTGGGTTCAGTGGTTTAGATTGAGCAGTAAATCCATACGATAGAGAATTTATCATTGGGCGGTGTATCAGCATTGGGGGCAACTTAATATCGTACCAAGAAACAATTTAATATATATAAATCAAGTGCAGAGGCTTAATACAAAAGCATTACAAGTGATAAAACAAAAATAATTTCGCTATAATCTATCCTAAATGAGCTAAGTTAATCAAAGGCAACAATCTGGTGTGACAATCAAAGTGCTATACACATGTTAATTAATCCAATTCAAAATGCTAGAATCAAAAAATTGAAATCGACATCTACTTCATTCGAGAAAAAGTTAAAGAAGGAAAATTACAAGAAAATCATATGCTAACATACCATCAATGCGTAGATTTCCTTATTAAGGTACTGTCAACTAAAACTACACAAGATTGAGAGATGGGTTGAAGATTCGTCGCAAAAGATAGATGAATCCCTACCCGAGCCTCTACAGTAGCATCAATTATATTAGATCGGCTATCATTCTCTCTTGAAGCCTCAACTCTATCAAATCCTCAACTTCAATTCACTTGTACAAGAAATCAAAGATTCACACTAGAGTCTGCCCAATTTGAAGATAAGATGGACAATGATTCATCTACAAGCCCTAATTCGTTTATTTAAAGCAAGTCTAGGGTTAAAACAGTAACCCTATGTTTGAGAAGGGAAATAAGATAATATAAATGTGTATAATGTCTTGTAGGGGTGCCTCTTCACCTCTTATCCTTTTCTTTTATTTCTTCATGGGCTTTTTGATCTTTTCGTTCCACTTTTGTCTTTTTCCCCATTTACCTGTATATATAAATTCTGGCATTGTCGTATGCTTGTATTATCAATTCAATAAATCATGCAATAAAATTTCCTTTCGTAATTTCTATAGTTTCATTTTGCAATTCAACATTTCTATTTACTAATTCGCAAATATACAGTTGGGCTTTACCACTTATTTACTAGCTGACAAGTTTCTGCTAAAGTCGGTATTTTTTTATTATCTCTATTATTCTCTTTTTTTAAGAATTTTCTAAAATAGGTTATCTGAACTATGTTTATTGATTTTTGAATTAGTACTAGATCATTGATATTCGAGTATTGAATAACTCATTGATATTGAATCAGACATATGTTGTATTGAATAATTTCAGATATGATTTTGAGTAAAACACATGCAGCAGTTCAGCAAAAGAGCTGCTTAGAAATATGAGAGCAATAAAATAAATTTTGTAAATGGATAAAACTACGAGAGTGTATGCAATGTGATATCTAGCTGGTTTGCTCATATGTTTTTGGTGCTTTTTGCAGATAAATATTTATTATTTATAGACTAAGTTTTATAACCTTATTCATTCTACCTTAGTTGTGCAAGAGTAATAGGATATGTTTTTCTATGTTACCGTTAGCGCTACACTATGTAGATTTACTAGTTGACACAAAGAGCAAAAATTTTACTTGTTTGGTTTTTCTTTAAGTAGTCCTTAGCGTAGATGTGCATATATTATAGTAATTCCTTTGATATTACCATATATTTCATATTGACCATAATAACACCAATAAAGCTTAACAGTGAATCTTGCATCCTATACTAAGGCTTTGTGTTACTGATGGGAGGGAAGCACTAAAATTATTGTTTACAAAGTTTCTGCCATAAGTAGCTTCTCTTTGAAGCCATGTTCAGAGTGTATTAGTTCATGGTAAGCAACAATCAGTTCCGGATTGAATGTTGTTTGTTCCAAGAAGTGAGAATAGTTTTCATCACCGTTTTTACTGGATCCTCTATCTCAATCCATGTAAATTTTTGAATAGTCGTTATGTTCGTAAGATTTAATACTTGTGTCAAAGTTTGCAGGAATGCTGTATTTTTTGAACCATTTATTGCTATATAAGTGAATTCAACTGTGGATCGGGTTTTTTTTACTTAATATTGCTAATTTATTAACGCTACTGTAACTCTTTGATTTTGAGGGAGTATCACCTCTTCTTTCATTTTCCATCTTATGGTGTTAGAATTCTCCGGTTAATGGAGTTGGATTAACTAGTTATGGTGTCTGAATTCTATTTGTGATTTGATGCTTTGATTTGGTGCATTATACCAAGCAACTGGGTATTTAGGTTTATTTATTTACGGTCAATAATCCTTTTTTCTTTGTTTACGAAGATAAATCATGTTAAATATCTTAATTTGTGTGAAATTTTAACCTCATAAGTAATGTTTTCTTGTTTAGGCCAAATTTCATATCTTAGAAAGATAGCTCTAATCTTCACGTACTTTGAGGAAATTGCTTATATTCTCCCAAAGTTGGTGAGTTATGAACATAAAATTATACCTTTATATACATGCTTGGAGTCACTGTACACATATGAATAGGTCTACCCTATGTGTTCATGGATAAATATTTGTAAATATGCGGATGCACATATTAAATACATATATTAGCAAGGTTAGTTGTAGTGAATACATATGAATGGGTCTACCCTACATGTTTAGTGTAGGTTCCGACGGTTTACGGGCGTGCACGTACTCCAGAGTGGGAAAAAGCAGGCACTGCGTACCAGTAGTTATACACTATGCATCTTGAATCGTGTCGGGTCACTATCACAAGGATTGATACACCTTATGGTGGGACCAGCACAGGGTATCTACACGCAAGAGAGGGTCGATTGACACAGACACTTGGAACATGAATACAAGTAAGGGAGCCGATCGATAGGGTAGTAAGGGTACATCTAACATGTTCATGGCAATTAGGCTGATTGAGGTGGAATCCTCACGATAGATGTACACCTGAAGGCTACCAAAATTACAGGGATTGGGATCACGTTATCATTATATACAGATTACTAGTTGGGACACTAGTTAGGTGGTGCAGAGAAGTAAAATGGATGCGATAGCATATTCAGCGTTATTATCTTATTTCTAGGGTGATGTCCTAGATTCAGTTTATTCATGTCATAACCCTTTTCTTGTTTACATGATGAATAGTCACTGGACTTACCAGACTCATGTCTGACCCATTTTCTTTCGTCTTCTTTTCTTCCGTCCCCCCCCCCCCCCCCCCCCCGGGTCGCAGGGAGGGAATACTTCAGCTTAGATCGGATCATTTCCGGCTTGAAGAAAGTTGATGTATTGCTTGGAATCTTTTCCTTGGGTTATGGCTTTGGATACTCTCTTATTGGGGATTTATGCTTCCTTACTATTTTAATGCTTCTTTACAAGACAGAAGTTCTGTGTATTACTTTTAAGTATGATTGAGACAACTGTTGTAAAAGCTTGACTGAACCACATTGTTTATAAAATGATTTTCATTTTCCGCTGCTTTATTTGTCTATCTTGTAATTCATCTGCATCTTTTACCTATAATGCTCCACCAAAGTTAGGGCATTCCCTTTGTGAGTGACCTTAACGGAGGTGGGGTGTTTCAGGGGATCAGCTATTTTCAGGTGATCACTGCATGTCAGCTCTTATTTTCCAAATTCTGTTCCATGGCAAGGCAAATCAGCTCCAGAACACAGCGCACGCAAGGTTTTCTACTTGATTACAACAAGCATTGAATTTGTCATGGAAAAACTCGTTTTTTGGCTTCCAAAAGGGGATACGAAATTTCGTATCCCATGTAGGAATACGAAGTCTCGAGTTTTGGCATGAGTTTTTGGTGGTGCGCAATCCGAAGCTTTAGGTGGATCGGCATAGGGCAATCCACCTTTTGGGGAAGTGAAGTTTAGGAGTGAAGCCAATGCCAAAGATGCGAAATTTGGGTGATCGCATCGGGTTAAGGTGATACTTTGGGTTACGAAATTAGGAGACTATGTGAGATTTGTGTAACGACCCGTATTTTGGCCGTCAAATATTTAGTATAATTTATTATTTTAAACATTATATTTGGCTTATTAATGGATTTTAATAATTAATTCGTTATTAAAATGAATTTTTAACGTTAATTTTATATATAATATAAAACGAGCTCGAAATCGCGCGGCAGTTCGTAATATGGAGTTTTGAACTTCATCTTAGTATACAGGATCCGATATAAGTCGGATTTCTGTGAAACAAGAAACATTAGAACCGTATTGATAATAATTTTCATATGAAAGAGGAAAATTTAAATTTCGTGTTATAGTTTGTAAGTTTTGATCAAATCAAATTTTGAAATAGTCGTTATGGAAATCGTTATTAAAATATACGCGTTAAAATAGTCGTTTTGCAAACGGACTCAGTTTTCGACGAAACTAGTTTCATTAAAACTGTATCGTTAAAGTATTGTATGGTGTTGAATTGCGTGGAAAACCGAGGTCGTATGTGACCACGGCAGCCACAAACGCCCATTCAATTTCTATAGCGCGAAATTAAATTAATAAAGGGATAATTGGGCATAACTTGAACAGACGGTCGAATTAAGCTACGAAATCAATTCCGCTGAGTTTGTATCGTCGATTAGAGTCAGGATAGGTATATAGTTTGTTATTTTTAGAGACCGTGTAATTTGGTGTCCAAAATGGCATTGCGGTACACGTAAAAATAGCCTACCGGGAAAACAGTCTCAGAATGCGACGAAACTGGTGTCGTTGGGTTCGTATTGAAGAATTATTTAGGATTTCAAGGTTTCAAGTTAATTTTATTTATCTAGTGATCGTGGAAAATTTAAACGCGTGTTTATTTCTGGTTTTATAAAGGAATTTTTTTCAAACGAAGTCGGAATTCGACAAAACTTGTTCCATTGGGTCCGGAATACCTTTTAACACTAAGATTAGTTTTTTTATCAGTAAACTGACATCGTTTGTGGTGGTTTTTATCAACTACTTTAGCGCGAAGTTTCGTTAAATTATTATAATATTTATCTTCACCTATATATACCGTTCCAACACTCTAAAACCTAATTTTCGTCAAACCCGAATATACGTGGTCAATCCTTCTTATTTCAGCGATGCCACAACTAAATGAATGGCCACAAACTTCCATCCTTCTCCCCCATCAATCTGCTAATCCGTTCACATATTTATGTAACTCCCAACTTCAGAACTGTTCTACCCTTCGAGATCCACCATCTGACCGGTGGAGATGGACTCTCGTGAGTCGTGGTGGTTGCGGAGGAGCTAGGAAATGGCTTCGGTCGAGATCCTTTGGCAATTGAACATTGGGGTTAGATGAAGTACTGTTTGGGTCGAGCAGGGAGAAGGATGAGGCGGTTGTTCTGGTAACCCCCGATGGTCCTTTGGTGGTCAGCGATTTGTGCGGTGGTGATTTCTTGGATTGAGCATAGGACGTGATGTGGTAAAACCGAAAATGAAGGGGTCCTTTGGGAGCAAAACGATGTACAGTTCAATATAAAGACCTGAAGACAATACAAAGGGGATGGACATGTTTTTCCTAAGTATGGTTTAACGTAAAATAAAACTTAATTAAGGAGTTAGTTAGATAACGTTAACTTGGCCATTCTTTTGTTTCCAGAAGGGAATCGATGGAGCCGCATACACTTAAACCTGAGGCGTGAAAACTAGGTAGCGAGATACAAAAGAGAAGGATCGGCTTCCAAATTGGGTTAACAGTTTGTTTAATTAAGTAATTAACTTATACACAATAATAACGTGAATAAATGAAATGTTGATTTGCGGATGGAATCCAACGGAAAATGGAAAAAGGATATACAAGTTACTGTTGAACAATGGGAAGACTGGAACTGTTCGGCCTGATTTCCCCTAAATGTAAATTACACTGGCCTGACACTATGCTAACACGTTGATTAGGACTTTAAACCTTAACTAAGGGAAACACACTGATTTAATTTAATCGTGAATTAAGAACATTATTTTTCAGTTAAGCTACATTGAAATGTTTAGTTACGGAAAAGATGGTGTTAAGTATCAGCCTAATTAAACGCTTAAAATATAATTAAGTTGACTGAACCTGATTAGTATTAGTTTAGTTTAATATGGTTTAAGAGATTATTTGAACGATAGCAGTGAAGGATCTGAGAGTTTATATGAACGGAAATTAAGAATTTGATCAGCCATTTTATTGAACTAATGTAATTAGATAAATTTAAACCCTAGTTTAGTAATCAGTTAGCTTATAATTTAAATGGTTAAGAAATTATTTATAATTAAATTTGCGGTTGTTCAAAATATTAATAATAGGATCATATGTTTATAGAATCGGATAAACAGGGTGTCGTTGGAATCACATTGATGAACACTACATTCTGGAACTGTTTTGGACAGATATGGAATCAACAAGAATTGTCAGTTGAATTAAACACTCGTTTAAATTTAACTGAAAACCAAACCAGTTCAGAAATGGATCAACTCACATTGAGTTAAACTCACTCAGTATTTTCCCCATTATTATTTTATATAAATTGGGTTTTTAAATTTGTGTGCTCTGTTTGCTAACTATTTATCTATCTGTTGATTTAACCGACGAAATTAAACCATCGTTTAATTCTAGTGAAATACCAAATCGTTATTTTAACGATTTGATCCAATAAAGGTAACTTACCTTGTTGGTCACGTTTATAAAATAAACGTGTTTAAATTGTTGAATTGTTTGAATTGCGTGTGGTTAATGTTAAATGACCGTTATTTATTGCTATCAGTTAAATGAAACTGAATGATCTAGTTTGTGATAACCGTTTCGAATACAGGGAAGAACAGGTTGGAGGGATCCAACGGGATTCCTCGATATATTATTTATTTCATAGTAGCAACATATGAACTGTCCTGTTTGAAGTTATTAATTTGATTATTGATTTTTAATGAAATTTCAACATCTATTTAGTTTAAACCAATGGGCGATATTGGTTGAGTATTTGCCAACATATGGCCTATAAAATCAATCGTTTTATAAATATTGATTCACCGTCAGGTGAGTCGATAGAGATGAAGTTATAAATTTATTTTATAACTCGAGGTAGATTTTTTTTGAATATATTATTTTGAATAAAAAGTTTATAAAAAGGAAATAAATATTTATTTTCAAAATAAATTGTTAATTGAATTTATAAAGGCAATTCTGATGTTAATCAGATTTGTAAATATGAGACTAAGGAAATTAACCTAACGGTTAAAAAGTGAATAATGGTTTTGTTAAAAAACATTTAAATGGGATTATTTAAATTAAGTATAAATATATTTAAAGGGAAAACGAATTAGAAATGGTTAACGGGATAACCGTGTTTTGAGTTGAATAAATCAACCGTTTTAGATTAAGATTGATTATTAAATTAGTGCGTTTTGAATAAAATAGTTTAATAAATATTGTTTTAATTTTGATAAGATTTTAAAAGGGGATTTACTATTTATTTTAGATAAATAAAGAAATTAACTACTAGCATAGTTAATGATTGAAATAAATAATTATTGTAAATAATAATGATTTAGAAAACTACTTTTTAATGAAATCCATTTGAAAAGAAATCCAAGTGAAATGGAATCCAATTGAATGGTGAAAGAGTTTATGAACAGGTTTTTCTTAAAACCTGAGTCTTATAACAAAGTTATAAAAGGAATTTTTAAGTGAATATTATAGCTTAAATAAATGTTACTTAATTATTTGAATTAAGTAAAAGAAAATTTATATAAAGGAGTTTAATGATAAACCAGAGTTATATAAAAGAGGTGAAATGGTAAATCGTTAATTTTATATTAATGTCACTTAATAATGTGATTAAGTAAAATTAGGGAATTGAAACGAGATTTCCAAAGCGGGATATGGTTGAATGGATTTGAAACGGGATTGGTAAAAGTGAATTTGATAGGAGAAGTGAATCATAAGATTTGTAAACCAATCCGAATTATAAAGTGAATTTGTTTTAAAAGAGGAAGGTGTTAAAAGTGGCATTTTTATAAGAGGTTGCTTAATTATTAAATTAAGAAAGATGGTTATATCCGAGAAAGAGAATTTCAAAATAATAAGAAGGGTTTGAAATCGTATTTTGAATAAAATAGTTAAATGGAATTTGATTTGAGATTGGAATGAAATATTGGATTTTGGATTACAACTTATATTTATCTTAAGGTATGAACGTTGTTGATCAAGGTCTGAGAGGTAACTAAAATACCCCAACTTGAATGACTTCGGGATTATCTGAGGATGATATAAGTTGTAATGGCAAAAGAGATTAGTAAAGTTTATTATTTCATTAGAGAAATAATAACGCAACATTGTTAATGAAGATTTGGAAAATATATAATGAGAATTCCAAAGTGAAAAGGGAAATAAAAAAATGGTTGTGTAACGGTATCTTCGAGTTAGAAAGGAGACGTAAAGTTGAATTTTATTCTATAAAAAAGTAGCATTGGTTATTGTTTTCAAGTAATGAAATAGAAGATATTTCGTAATGTTATTTTACGAGAAATAAGTTGAAATGATTTCCAAATATTATATAATAATGTGGCTAATGTTTTGAAAGTTAGAAATAGAAAACTGAATATGATATATTGTTTTCCTAAGTATAAAAATGGTTTTGTTTAAAGAATAATCTGATGTTAAATAAGAATCGAGAAAACTATATTTAAAATATCGGGATTTTAATAGTTTTAAATTTACATTTTATTCTAATTAAAAGGCCAAATGGTGCTGAATACTGAACCGGTGAACTCATGGAACTGTCATGTCTGAAACACTATCTATTTTTGATAGTCAAATCACCGACTATCAAATCTGTCCAATATGATTGTTGGTACGGAAAGACCGGGATCGAATTTATATTCAAAAACCATTCCGACCAACAAATACATGAAGAGATCAGAAGATGATCAAGATGGAGCATTTGAGGACCGTAGATCTTCATAAAACGGAAGAACCGCTAAAAATCTTTGGTTAGCTCCCAAAGATAAGCTGTGGTTCTGTCGTGGTTGGAATCTATGGGTTGCAAGGACTTCTCTCTACTGATTCATAGGGTGATTCCTATATTGGATGCAGTAGGAGAGTGCTTTCGGTTCATCCTGTTCCTGGATGGCTTGTATGGACGAATGCCTGACAGAGTATTTCCTGAAACGACGAACGTTGATTTTTACAAATATACCGAGTGGTGGCAAAGAGGGGCACTTCGTTTATACCTAGAGTGTATTTGTGGATGTCAATTAGTGACTTGTCAGATCTGATAATGTGGCATTCAAAGTGAATGGTGACTAGATATTCCAAAAGGGAAATTTAAACCTCAAGCCTCAACAACCGGGAAATGACAGAAATCGGGCAGGTAGCATGGCTATGTGGGTCGGTCCCATTAGGGTGTATAATCACCTATCTAGAGAAAATCCATTTGCTTCTTAAATCTATTTCGATGCAGTCCCTTTTCGGGAAACGGTGGGTCGCTCCCAACCGTTAGTGATATACATTCGATACACTCAAGCGAAATGTGTGGTCAGTCATGTGAGAGCCGGGTTGCAAGACGTTCTTGTTGAACCCAGTGTATTCGCCTCTAGAGATACACTATTGGCAGGTGGTCCCATACCTTGTCATAGTCGGAATCCAATCTCCAATAAGCGCCTGCGATTTTGATTGTATACTATATATGTGGAGCGTGAGATGCAACGTTCTACTAGATTCTATTTACTTGTATTTAGACATTATTATAATATCAGACAAGATATTGGTTTCAAAAATGTTTTGGGTTATCGTAAGGTAAAAACCGTCCGTGATTATGTGTGGATTTGGTCTTACGATTATCCTTTTTCTTTGAAATATTTTAACTTCAAAAATCAAGTTGTGTGATACCCTTAATACCGTGCGAGTTTTTCTCACTCTGGTTCACCAGACTGACCCGGTGTTTTGTAAATGCTCGGATTAACCCGAGGTGTACAGGTTCAGGCTCTCGAATGCTGTGAAGTCCAGAGACGAGTTGGAGATGTTCAGACATATGATATTATATGGCTACTATTCCGCTATGTGTTGTATATGGGAACAGGTTATTATAACTATCTCGTTGTGTGATGTACTCTGATATTGTAAGTATTTTTAAAGCTCTCAATAAAGTTATTTCCGTATTATATTTTGGTCCGCTGCGATGTGAGACTCTGTGTTGTGTTGGTTCTTCTTCTTCTTCTATTCTAACATTTCTTTCTTATCTCACCCTCTAAATTCTTTCTAACAACGTTCCAGTGTTTTCGGTGTTTGAAAGGTCGGCATGAGTCACGGTAAAGGTATTTATGTCTATTTTCGGGGCTGGAAATCCTTGGGTCGTTACAGTTTGGGATGAGCCGGTGCAATATTTTGGGGTGGATCAGATTGGAGCGATCCGATATTTTGTGAAGCAAAATTTGGAGGTTGAGGCGGGATGTGAAATGTTTCAGGGATGAATCGCACCAAACTGATGCGAATTTTCAGGAGGCGAAGTTTTATGTGGGAAGCCAAAGAGCTATCGGGGCAAAGAACTGGAGCGGATCACCTTGTGGTAATTCGATTTTTGGTGATGTGAAGGCGGGTTGAGGGATACAAAATCCTGGGTGTTACAATGGAAAAGTTTTAGTGGTGATCGCATCGGTGCGATCCGACTTTTCATGATGTGAAGCCAGGGAGGCGAGATGAAGGGATGTGAAATCCCTGTAGTTGTCGGGGTAAGCTTTCGGAAGTGATCACACGATGGTGATCAACTTTTCAGAGGTGATCGGGCAGGAGCCTGGGACGCAAAGAGGAGTGGAGCCAGGGTTAATTTGTGGAGCCGATCGGTGTGTGTTGTGCAAGCTTTTGCAGGTGTTCGACACGTGCCGGATGAGCAAACCGTAATGTTGACGAAATTCACATCCGAGAGATATGAAATTTTGCTAGTGAACCGACTCGAGTTTTCTAGTGCTAGAATCGTGATTTCCTCGATATGATCACATAGTTTCGAATGTGCACACTTTATCCATGATTAGTATTGTTCGAGAGCAATTAGATGAGCCACGACGACTGTTCTCACACGACCCTGCTTTGGCTTGATTCTTTAATATGTTGGCAACACTTCTAGGCCGTTGAAACATGCGATGGGCCGAGTAGTGTGGGTCTGGACTGCTTCTGGTAACCAAACCAAAATGCTAGTTAACACTTGCCCCCAAAGTATGTTTTGTGTTAATGAGACATGCTTTGAAATGGGACAAGTCTGTTGGTGGCCGGAAAGATCTCCATGCCATGTCTAGCGATTGGTCGTGCCTATCCATTGAGTTATACACCAGGAAGTCGCTGCTTCGGAGTGGTTGAGTGCATTGTTAAAGCTTATTGGTATGAGCTTGGGATTCCAACATTTTGAGAGATTTGACTCGCTTGGATCTTGCAATTGGGGTTAGAACCGGTCTAAGGTGTCTAATCTCTGTAAATTCAAAAAATTAAACATTAGTCGTCGATCCCGTTTAACTGGAGTGCAAATGGTTTGTTATTGGGTTAGATTCACGTACGCACTCACACATTTGCACATGGTTTCGCGAGATGCGATCAGAGTCAGAATAAGTAACATGTCATTAATGAGTATACCGTGGGTGTGCGATCACGCAACTTAGCCTCCGAAAAGTTGTCGAACCGGGACTTGGTAGTTCGGTGTGCACTCTTGGATCATTTAAGCTGGTGATCACATAGTTGGTTAACGAATCAACTCGGTTTGATCGATCGAGATCTCGAAAGCATGTATGCATGGTCGCAACCGTGGCATGGGGGTGCGATTGCGTAAGATGATTATCTGAACGTTGTTGAATTGAGGCTTGATTGTTTGACGTGTCTTATTGAATCACTTGGATTCGTAAGTGTATGGCCGTCTGCAAGTTCAAAAGGTTGAAGTTTCGAAAACTCGTATATGTGACCATCGCTATGTGGATGTACATAGCATATGTTGTGGCGTATGTTCATATAAGTTTATTTTTGAAGCGGGATTGAACTTAGATTCCAAGCACGTGTACTCTAATGGTCGAACACTCGGCGGGTACACGAGTGCTCACTAAGCCGTGATAAGTTTGGTAATTGAGGCTTCGATGAAAACTGAATACGACCACAACCTAGTTATGGATTTGAGGGACACGAGAGCTTAGCGAGTGTAAGGGAATACAAAATAGGCTTTCCTACTCTGGAGGCTTAGCTAAATTCTCTCGTCCTTTCGACTTTGCGCTGGCGAATTTGAATTGTTCTGCGATATTGCATGATTGGATTAGAGTTGAAGTATTGTTACCTTGGGGCGTGACACTCGAAGGATGGACTTGTTTAAACTGGAGACTCGAACGTTCACATGAGATGTGGACATATGGTTGAGCTATCAGTTTCAGGATCTGATCACCAACCCAATCACGACATAGTCTCCTCTTGATTCAAGTGCTGTGACAGTGGTCGGCGATGGACATGGTTTTAATTGTTAAAACTAAAATTGTCGTCACATTTCAAAGTATCTGTTTTTGTGGAGTCTGATCACTGATGGAATGTTTGAACTTTCGAGACTTAAACTTTTGGATTTTAAATCTCTCTATCTTCGAGGCGGACGTGTCTTGAAGACAGTTGCCCCAACGGTTGCGGTGAAGATGATACGAGCACCGGAACTGGTGGGGATATTCCTCAGGTACTACGATGGTCAAGCCAGCGCAGGAATCGGTAGAGGGATACCCCTGGGGCCACATACTTGTTGAATTCTCTTCGATCTCAAGACTAATCTAGCAAGTTCGGATTCTCACACGATGTTGCATGATCGGACTTTAATTGAATTCGAATGTAACATGGCTAATTGGCATAACGTTCAAGAAGTGAACTTGTTTGGACTGACTGCTCCGATATGAACATAAGATGTAGATATATGGTTGATTTATCAGTTCCGGGGTTCGATTCTTAATTCAGTCGCATCATAATCATGGTTATCCAAGATTTGTACTGAGGGTCGGTGATGACTATGGTTTTAGTCGTTAAAACTAAAGGTTGTCATCGCATTCCAATACACTTGTATGTAGGATGCCTTAGCATCGAGAGATCTCGCAGATGATTTTTTGGTGCTAATACTTCGGTTCTAGACCCTCTTCTGCGTGCGGTGGGTTTTCACCCGAAAGGTCGCTCCAGGGTGGCAGAGAGGATGGAAGTAGTGAGGACGCAGGAAATAGTGAAGGGTTGGTTCCCCCGAGCCTGCCTTAAGTGGTAGTTCCTCCGGTAGTGCTTCTCGACTTGGCCCCAGCTAACTGGAGTGTGGTTGGAGCATCAAGTAGAGGAGATGGATATAAAACAGCGAAGAGGAGGCATCTTTTAGAGAAGAGGGCTTGCTTTATGTTTTCTTTTCTCTACCGACAAGGGAGGATAAGGTCGGAACGAGTCGCGAGCCAGTACCGGCATGCCCCCAGCTAATTGGAGGGTGACCGGAGCATCAGGTGGACGAGAAGGGCCATTGAACATCGAAGAGGTGGCTTTCTTTGGAAAAGATGGCTTTCTTTCCATTCCCATTTTTCCTTCGACAAAGGAGGCAATGGTGGGAATGAGTTGCAAACCGATATCTTTAATGACGACCTCAAAGTCCATTGCGCCATGGAATTGTGGCCCCGAATGCTCGAGTATCATGACTCGACACTGCATTCAGGGTTGAGTTGGTCAAAACATCACTCTCGAGAGATTCGAGTCGGGAGGAGTTCGAGTAGTTGAACCTCTCTCTTGATCAGCTCGAGGCGTGCAAGGTTCATCGGTAACTTCACTCTCAATTAGCTTGAGGCGTGCAAAGTTCTGGTGAAACGGTGCTAGTAGACCGACTCCAAAGTATGCATAAGCATAGGTTGGTCGTCTATTGGTCTTGGATTGGTGGTAACAACATACCACCGCTAGAGTATGTCTAAGTGTATGTAGGCAGGGCTAAATTCGTTGTACTTGTGGCACTTGCCCCCTAATTAATTGGTGTAAGCGAGTGGTGATATTGCTTAAGCAAGACAAGTAGTAAGGCGCGACGTCAATGTTCAAGTCGGACGTTGTTGCTACATCCTTGTTGAGGCGAGGGGATGATCCCGATTACAGTTGCAATCGTAGTTCTTTATACGAAGGTTACATCAAAGTAGATCACATTAACAATTTGAGTAGTATTGTCAAAGTAGGTGCTTGAAAACATATTACAATTGGAAGTAAACAGCAAGGTGTAACTCAAGCAAGGTGAAGCATTGGGGTGTAAGAGATCTAAGCCACTTATTGATGCTGCAATCTTGATGAATCAGAAGGTGATCCCCGGGGACCTAGGCGATGACTATCCTTGTTGAGTGAAGTTCACTGTGAGCATTGGAAGGCTTGGGAACTTCGCTCGGAGGATCATGTCTGTACTACTCAAGACTCAGATGGCATATGAGTTCATCTAGAAGGAAGTAGTTGTTGAACAAAGGATTGTTGGGGTTGCTCTGTTGTTGTTGTCTTGAGTAGGCTCATTGAGAGAATTGAAATCAGAGTTTCCTAAGCTTTGGGCTTCTGTCATGTGGATTATGGATTTGATCGGGTCAAGTAGCTCGATTCCTATGTGCCTCGTCTTGGCCTAGGAACTGGCTGCCTTTCTCGTAAAAATCCTTAAAAGTCTTTGGTTGCTTTTGGTCGATCCATGCTTCGAATTCAAAATTGGGAATTTATCCCTTTACAATCTAGATAAGTACAGTTCGAGGGGTATGGTCCTCGACTTCGGCCAAGGTGGTGTTGAACATTTCGAGTTAGCATTTAAGGGTTTCGTCGGTGCCTTGGAAAATGTTTGAGACCGAGAGGATGTTTTTGGACATTTTGACGTGTATTCTGAATTATGCGACCAAACCACTTCTGAGTTGGTCAAAAGTGGAGACCATTCCCAGCGGGGGTTGAGAGAACCATGATAAAGCCATGCCTTGAAGAAAGACGGGGAAGCACTGCACTTCATGGTGTCAGTAGAGCGGGTTGAATCCATGTGCCACTCATAGCGGTTAATGAAGTTTCAAGGATTAGAGTTCCCTGAGTAAACAGTGAATTTTAGCATGTCAAAGCACCTAGGCTAATCAACATTGATGATAGCTAGAGTGAAGGTGGTTTCCTAGACGTTGTTGGCGTGCCCCCACGATTTCCTCACGACCATGCGGACCGTGTCGGTGAGAATCAGAGATTGGGCCACTATTCGGTTTTGGTGGTCGTTATCTAATTGAGGAGCTTGGATCCTAGGGTGCCTTCTCAGAGGAAGGTCTTCGTCATTTTGTAGGTCTTCAACCTCAACCCTACGATCTTGTGGAGGTTGGTTGAGGTGAACCTAGGCCCGGTTTGTTACTGGAAGCGTGGGCGCTAAGTTTTGACATTGCCGAGGTTGATTGTCTAACGAGGGCTTCGCTTGTCGGGAGGAGAGATGGAAGTGGGGCTCAAGGAGACACGATTCGAAGGAGGCTGAATGCTCCTATTTGCTGGAAAGCAGGCGATGTCTCATTGTGCGTGTCGTTGGAGTCAACGGATCAACTCCCTATTTTTTTGACTTGGGCTTCGAGATATCGCTTGGTATTTTCTAATCTCTTTGTAAGCACGAGAAGCTGCGCTTGAGTAACTGGGGCCCCTGGGACCGGAGGTGGTGCCACGTCAGCAGTGGTAAAGATATCAGAAAGAGTTCACTAATGGATCAGAGCATCTCCATTGCCATAGATGGTCCACCAAGGATAAACTTATAGTCAAAAAACGGTAGGAAAAGTCGGTTTCATCGAGTTGAGATAAGGTGTTGGTTAAAGGTGCACTTTACTCCCCCTTCTTGGCACACCAAAATGTTGATGCCCAAAATTGGTCGCGAACGCCCGAGAGTTCCAAAATTTTGAAACTAAATGCCAAGAGTGGAAAAGTATGCGAGATGAAGTATAATATGCGAGAAGGTAAAGAAGACAATAATTTATAGTGGTTCAGTTTGGATTGAACCTACGTCCACTTTGAAGTCTTTACTGATTTTATTCATAGTAGATGGTTACAAATGTTGGACATCATCCATACAATAGTATCAAAAAATCTGATTAAGTATTCAAGAGTCATTATATGCATGGTTGCAATGTTTGACTAAGTATTCGAGAGTCATATTTTGTAAGTTGCAAGCCTCGGTTAAAAGTTGGTTCTTCTTCTTTAATGCTCGAGAAGCCATTAATGCTGCCCATGGTCCTTTATGTAGTGGAGAAAGAAAAAATACCACCCCTTTCATGTGTGAGGCTAGGGGTATTTATATGAAGTGGATTAGGTTGGATTAGGTGAAAAATGGGTCCCATAGGCCAAAATTTGCATCCCTTTGCAGAAATTTCACATCCCAGAGTGATCATCCAAAAACAGGTGATCACTGTGTGGTGATCAGCTATTTTCTGGTGATCACTACATGCCAGATCACGTTCGCCAAATACTATGTCATGTCAAGGCAAATCAGCTCCAGAACATAGCACGTGCAGGGTTTTCTTCGTGATCACCACAGACATTGAATTTGTCATGGCAAAAATCAGTTCTTCGCATCCTAAAGACGATACGAATTTCATATCCCGAATTGGGATATGAATTTCGTATCCTGATTTAGGAAATGAAATTTCATACCCCATCCCACATAGGGATACGAAATCTCGATTTTTGGCACGAGTTTTTGGTGGTGCGTGATGTGATCTGATGCTTTGGGTGGATCGGCATGTGGTGATCCGCCTTTTGGGGAAGCAAAGTTTGGGAGCGAAGCGAATGCAAAGGATGTGAAATTTGAGTGAACATATCGGGGTATGCGATATTTTAGGATACAAAAATTGGGAGGTAGTGCGAGGTTTTGGGCGAGCCGGGGCAGTGTCCCGGAGTGGATCGGATCGGAGCGATCCGATATTTTGTGATGCGAAATTTGGAGGTTGAGGCAGGATGCAAAATGTTTTCGGGTTGTGTTTTGGGAAGGATTGCATCGTAGTGATGCAAATTTTTAGGAGGCGAAGCGTTGGTGTGAGATGCGAAGCCAAGGAGCTGCCGGGGCAAGGAACTGGAGCGGATCACCACGTGGTCATCCATGTTTCGGTGATGCGAAGGCTGGTTGAGGGATACAAAATCCCGAGTGCTGCCATGAAAAAGTTTTGGTGGTGATCGCATCGGTGCGATCCAATTTTTCATGATCCGAAGCCAGGAAGGCTAGACAAAGGGAGAGAAATCCCCGTAGTTGCCGGGGAATGTTTTTGGAAGTGATCATACCATGGTGATCAACATTTCGGAACTGATCGTGTTGGAGCCTGGGATGCAAGGAGCGGTGGAGCCGGGGCTAATTTTTGGAGTTGATCAGTGCGTGTTGTGCAAGCTTTTGGAGGTGATCGACACGTGCCAGGTGAGCAACTGTAATGTCAACGAATTTCGTATCCCTCTTCGCATTCGAGGGATACGAAATCCATTCGGTGAACCGACTCCAGTCTTCTAATGCCAGAACCATGATCTACCCAATACAATCACATAGTTTCAAGCGCGTACACTTCATATGTGACTAGTGTTGTTCAAGAGCAGTTTGATGAGCTGTGACGACTGTTCTCGCACGACCCTACCTTGGCTTGATTCTTTAAGGTATTGGTAACACTTTTGGGCCGTTGAACAACGTGATGGGCCAATTTGTGTGGGCTTGGATGACTTTTGGTAACCGGACCAAAACGCTGGTTAACACATAGTGCATTCACTATTACTGCTAACATTTTATGTATATTTCAGATACTACAAAGTGAGTGCCCGCTTGATTTATAGCATCTCCAAATTGACTTATTCTCTTAATTTTTTATTTAAAACATAATTGGATATATAATGAGGAAAATAACTATATAAGGCCATTGCATGCTCCACAGTTATACTTAAATGAATTTTTTTATAATTGTCATTGTTTGATTTTCAGTTAAAATATTTCAAATGAAATATTAATACTAATTCATAGGATGCTTCAAGAATTTGGACATGACTATATATAGGTGTTCCATGGAGAATTTACCAAAGTGGTGTGCTCCCTGTTATGATGTGGAACTAAGTGCTTTTGATGATTCAATTTCTGAAGTTAGTTCCTATCGCTTCCAATGAAGGAAACACCTGGTGCTTCTAATTAGAAATGAAACAACAATATTGGCAGTTGAGCGTGAACATATTGGTAACTTCATGCATGTAAGTATTATCATGTTAATTAGTTGTGTGCAACACTTCACAGTCTGCATCATGTCCATGCTTGCAGAAGCAATTTAATATTTTTATTGCTCTGCATATTTGTTTATTCAACCCTTCAAAAACTATCTTAGAGCACATAAAGTAATTCATTCATTTGTTGAAAGAAAGATGATGTTAATTGGTTTCCTCATGCTTATTCTTGTAAGGTTGTATAGCCTATCATTACTCCAAAGATTTAGTATGCTAAGCTAATCCATAAAGATTGAACTTCACTCCACCTACATTAGCAACTAATAATATTGGCTAATTTTACTTGATGTATAACATAAACTAAAATCAAGCAAGGGAAAAATAAAACTAGAATTTTCTTTGACAACATCCATGAAAAAGCTGTTCTTAGTTTGTTGGCCCTATAACAGTCAACAAGAAGACCAGAGTCGAACCAGTTTATCATAGAAAAGGCACCTATAACTATGCCAATGATAGAGCACAAGAACAAATCACAACTGTTACTATGTGTGCACTGAATTCAACCAAATACCATTGCACGTAAGTTATTTATCAGTGTAAGCTTAAATTGACTCTTTATTTTGAAATTTCATACCTGAAAATAGTGTTTTCATGACCCTCTCCAACCATGGTTTGACCTCGAATAACTTTGAACCATGGATCACTATGGTCTAAACTTCAATTTGACCTAAACTACCTACCAACCTCGGTCGGACTTTAAAACCAATGGTTCAACCATCAACTTTAGACGGTTGAACCACAATTCTTTTATTTTTCTTTTACTTTCTCACCATGCAATTCTCTCTCTTTCTCACCATTTGTATTAATAGAAGAAAATAAATAAATCTATATTAAAAAAATCATCATCATCCTAAAATTTAACCATATATTAACTACTTAAATTTTCACCACTATCAGTTTCTCTAATATCACTGTAAAATTCATTAAGCTTATCGTCTTAAACTTTATATCATTGTGCATTACTGTGCACACAATGTAGTTATATTAACGTAGTTGTGCACTACAAAACTACATAAATTATGTTTTTGAAATTTAAGATCATGTACAATTCATATATATATATATAGCATTTTTATTTCAATATTACTGCATATAAGTTGTTGATAAATGTATGAATTCTAGAAAAATAAATTCATGGTTCTAACGGTTTGACCGGTTAAACCATCAAAACCTTGAATCTTGAGTAATCACGGTTCGAATCACGGTATGGTTACGAAAACTATGCCTGAAAATATCCCCTAAAAACATGTTTTAAGTAAATCTTATTTTAAATTTTGGTGAAAAAATAATTTTCCATTTTTTAGGTGATCGAGCTTTGACGGGATGTTTTGTATAATCAATTTTTTGGGGAAAAAGTAAATATTTTTTAGATTTCTTCACACATCTTTAAATTTCAATACATAAAATGTTTGTGAATATCCTTGTAATTAAATATAAGTTTTTTATAAACTTGGTTTTGAAGAGAAGTTGTTGTTTACTTTGAAACTTAAACAGGATGTTTTCACAAAAGTTATTTAGGCACATAAATGGATCTTCAACAGAATTATTTAGTGGTAGAGAGCACAACATCTCTTCCCGTCCAAAATTTTGTAAACTTCTTGGACCTATGCATCATTTTAAAGCTGGTATACATGCTTTTTCCCTTAAATAATAAAATTTCTCTTATGAGGGAAACAAATTTGCATATTGTATTCTGCATATGAAGTATATAAATACTCTTTTTTGTTTGGTTCCTTTGCTCCTAAAACAGTTAGTGTTTTAGCTTTATATTTGGTTTTTCTTCCTCCAAGGTAAGCAATCTTTACATTCTGCATGCCAAGTATACGAATTACAGAAAGCACTTTTAAGTAATCCGAATTTCTGTTGAGTAAACTTTAAATGCCATATTAGTGTTGTGTCTTCTGAGTCAAGTGTCATGTCCGTTCACCAAGAGTCATGTTCGTTCGTCAAGTGTCATATCCGTTCATTTAAGAGTCATGTTCATTAAAGTTTGTGTCTATTTAATAGGTAATGTCTGTTGGCAAAATGTGGTGTCTATTAAGAATGAATTATAATATAAGGCTCCTATATATAAAGCCTTCTACCATTTTGGTTATGCATGTAAGGAAATTAAAAAAATAATTCTTCCTCGAACAAAATAAAGTATTCTCCTCTTCTGATGATTCTTCTTCATTTTCATCTTCCTCGTTTTCATCTCCTTCGCTTTTACCCTTCTTTTCTTTCTCATCCTTTACTTCTTTATGTTCGTCCTCAGGCTTGTTGTCCTCAAGCTCTAACCTTTTCTATGGTTATTCTGCTTAGCAACCTTCTCTCTCATCGGCTTCTCTTTAGCTTTTTTGACCTCCTCTTCATCATCTTCTTCAACTACTTCTGTGTCATCTTTTGCATACACCTCTTTCAGTAAATTCCACAAATCTTTTGCAGAATCTTCTCTAATAATGTGTTTACATGCTACTCCATCGACGGTCTCAAGCATCACAACACCAGCATTATGATCTTTCAATCTCAAACTTGTAAATGCTTTAATTTTTTTTCTCCATCATGTTTTTAACATCTTTTGGCCATTCGTAGCCATTCTCAACAATCTCCCATAACCCTTTGGAGATTAACCCTTCTTTCTACTACTCCGTCTTTCATAATTTTCTTTTGTGAGAACGAATGACATAAACAGTAGAAATCCCATGATTTCGACCAGGCTCTGATACCAATTTGTTGAATTGAAGAAAAGGAGAATACTAAATTTTGTTTGAGGAAGAACTTCTTTTAATTTCCTTACATGCATAACTAAAATGGTAGAAGGCTTTATATATAGGAGCCTTACATGACAATTCATTCTTAATAGACACCACATTTTGCCAACAGACATTACTTATTTAATAGACACAAACTTTAATAAACATGACTCTTAAATGAATGGACATGACACTTGACGAACGAACACGACTCATGATGAACGAACATGACTCTTGACTCAAAAGACACACTAATAATATAGCATTTAAGTTTACGGGGGAGTTTTGTTGAGTAAACTTTAGATGCCATATTAGTGTTGTGTCTTTTGAGTCAAGAGTCATGTCCGTTCATCAAGAGTCGTGTCCATTCGTCAAGTGTCATATCCGTTCATTTAAGAGTCATGTTCATTAAAGTTTGTGTCTATTTAATAGGTAATGTCTATTGGCAAAATGTGGTGTCTATTAAGAATGAATTGTCATGTAAGCCTCCTATATATAAAGTCTTCTACCATTTTGGTTATGCATGTTAGGAAATTAAAAGAAGTTCTTCCTCAAACAAAATTAAGTATTCTCCTCTTCTTCAATTCAACAATTTCAAATACCTAAAAGCGTAAGTAGTAAAGGAGGTACAACCGTAGTCTGAACTTCAATCTCAGTCGACTTTAGTTTCAAATCTTGTCAGTATAGCCTTAATATATGTTGCAGCCAGTCTGAATTTATTGCACTTGTATTAGCTGTTGCTTTTACTAGATAGTATTAGAGCATGTAGTGATTGTACTTGGTGGTTAGGCTATTTTTATAGTCGGCAACAAAAAAGACAAGGTGAATGAGAAATCAAAAGTTCCAAGGAAAAATAATTTAGGTTTAGATTTATTTTTTGAATTCGTTCAGGTGAGTCGTACATGGAAAATACAAGAAGGTGGGTTATTCCTTAGGATAATCTATTAGACTGAGATTTGCAATGATGGGTTTGTTTAAACTAGAAAGGCATGCATGCATTCATATTTAAGCTTATATTCGGATTGCACTATGTTCCTTTCTTTGCTTATTACCATAAGGATTAGCTTGATTTCCCTTTTCTTATTGAGTCAGAATGCATATTGTATTCTAAGCTCAACTTACAAATTAGTGAGACTTTTGTTTAAATTTTGTTTATATCCCTGTTCTTTATAGTTGTAAACAAGTTGATTGTTCCTTTAAATCATCTCTAAGTTAGTATAATATCTTTTAAACTAAGGTTTATGATTCCATGCTAATTTATGATCTTGCATTTGCTGAATTCGTTTGGGAATCATCTAATTGGTTTTGATATGAGTGCGGTTTACGTAGAAACCATGCTTTCCACTGTTGCATATAGGTTGATTCTTTGTAGCTTGATATAGGCTTGAGGTAGTGAAAAAAAAATCAAAATTTCCATTGGTTGAATGTGAGGGATTTTTGGCGTATTTTTGTTTTGGAACTATGTCTAAACTTATTTAGTCATCAGCTAAGTCTAAACTTATTTAGCTATATCAGTTATTGTAAGACCTTTTTCGTTGTCTTTTGAAATTAATTAAGTAAACTCTTGGTTTTAGATTTATTTTTCCATTGAATATATAATTTTGTATTATTTACTGTTTAATTATCATTAATGTGCACAATTCAAGCAAGAAAGAAGCGCATTGTAGAAAGAACATCATTGCAAAAAAAGCGTCATATGTTAAGCATATTAATAGCGGAAAATAGCCTTATGAAAGTAGAAGGTGAATTGCTAGAAAAATCGTATCAAAGGAAAAGCATTATAAAAATACATATGATAGCAAAAAAAAAGACTTGTGAACAATTTAACCGCTATGCAAAACCATTTTATATCATTGAATAATTGCTGCGAAAACATTATTAACGCTATAAAAAATAAAACAACATTTTATTAAGTAATAAAATGACGAGGGTGAAAAACTATGAGTTTTTTCATACCGATGAATATAAGCTATGAAATGTTTGATATAATAGCAGTTCTTTTAAAGCTATAAGATCAGGGGTGGAGCCAACTACAGGCCAGAGGGAGCCATCGCCCCTTCAATTATTTTTTAAAGAAAAGTAGGAAAAAATTAAAGAAAAGTGGATCATTTTTATCAAACTCTTGTATATGTTGCCCCCCTCCTCCTCCCCTCCTAAAATTTTGGCCTCTTCTTTCTTGCATTCATGGTTTTGCCACTATATGAGATATATTAAGCCTATTATAACATGTTGATATAGAATGTCATCGCTAATGTTATGATCTGTGCCTTTCACGTGCTACCAAAAGCTAAATTTGGTGTATTGAGATCATCAAGTCCACAACAATGAAACATCGGATGAAAGCCAAATAAAGCTAGCTGCTCCAATTCTAAACCAACCAAATTGTGTTCTTTTTACAAGTTTAAATTTCAAGGATTTCGAAATAAACAAATTAGATCTCTTTGAGTATTCATGGACCGAGAAAGATACAATCTGTGAAAATAAATTCCACCACTAGCAGAGGTTACATTGATAAAGTGTAAGTCGTTTCTCCTCATTGAGGCATTGAAGTTTCTTGCTGAGGTTGGTTAGGTGACTAAACATTATCTAGCTAACTAAACATCAAACCCCAAAACCCTTACCAGTTGAGGTAGTTTAATGAATTTCTAATTGTTTTCTCCTTATAATGGCATCAAAAATTACCCTGAGGCCATTGGATTATCAGATATTGTTCCAAACCTTCCTCTTAGCAGCATCAAAGTTTTGCCTTGTGGTCATCAGATTATTAGACATTGATGAAAAAAATTCCTCTATGGGAAATTGAAATTTTTCTCTAAGTACATCAGATCATCAAACAATGATTCACAATTTCGTCTCAATAGCATTAAAATTTCTCCATAAGGTCGTCGGATCGTTGGAAATCGATCCAAACCTTCCTTTCATTGGCTTCGAAGTTTCACACCATGGTCGTTAGATGATCGAATATTAATCCAAATCTTCCTTGCAATGGCGTCGAAGTATCAACCTGAGGTTGTCGGATCATCGAAAAATGTCCCTGATGTTCCTCTAATTGTCTTCCATGTATCACCATAGGCAATTGAATCATCGAAGATCGATCTGAATGTTCATCTCACTTGCGTTGAAGTTTCATCCCGAGAACATTGAACCATTGGACAACGATCTAAACTCTTCTCGTGACCGATTAAACTATACTCTAAGGATGTTAGGTCATAGGTGATTGGTCCAAAATAAAAAAGAACCTCATCTTCAAAGGTTGGTTTAGCTAAAGTCTTAACGGTTTTCCCAAACCCTTCATCTACCAAGTTGGTTTAACTAAAGTCTCAACCATGTTCCTAAGACCTTCACCTGTTGAGGTTGGTTTGGTTGTCGAATAGACAATCCTTAACTCCTCTTAGAGCTATTTGAATATGCTCCGAGGATCAAAATCCCTCAGTCTCAACTGAATAAGCTATGCGGTCTGTTTGGTCGATGAATACCGAAACCGCAATTCCCCTTACAAGCCATTGAATATGATCAAACCCCAAATCCTCAAGGGTTGTTGTATACGCACCAAAGTTGGTTTTGTCACTGGACATCCATATTGGAAAATTCATCTTTCAGGGTCTTGAATATGTTAAGAACTGGTTTAGTTGCCAAGCACCTTTTCAAACTCATCTTATCTCAAATATTGAAAAATAAAGTACAAACCCCTCCTATCAGCCAATAAATCTATGCTTGACACCGCCAAACCATCTGACATGGTTAAACTTGTCTTGAGAGTGGATTGGTTCTCAAATATCCAATACTAAAAAAGCCTTCACATTAGCTGCAGAATTTGCTCCGTGTCTTGGAATTCCTTTTACAAGTTGTCAAATGTGCTTCAAAGTTCAAAAAAATCTTATCATCTGTTAACGATATTTTTCGTCAACACCGGAGATAGGTCTATGGAAGTGGACCTAAGGGAAAAATGGTTTGTTAGCCTTCGCATGTTTGAGTTAGTTCATCGTTTCCTAGGTATCAAGGTCTAGAATCTGAAAGAATAGTTACTCTTCCCTCAATGGGATGAGCATCACGCTTAAGCGATTTAAGAAACAACAGTTACCTTGGGATGATGGATTCCTAAAACACAACCCTTGGTAAAGGAATTAACGGTTTATAAAAAGGGATTATGCACTAAACTTGCGGAAGGGTCTAAGCTTGTAAGAAGGATTTAAGCTGGTGGAAAGGGGCATTTCACCTGACATGCGGAAAGGCTTGGGTAAAGGTTCATGTACGTGTAGGAAGCACACAGTAAGTAATGGCAACAACAACTAAGAAATAGCATGGCAAACTCATAAAGAAATATCATAAGTATTGATTCACTCTTTATCGATCTTTGATTTAGAATACATGAAAAGAAATAGAGAAAATCCCCAAATTGATCTAAGAATTAGGGTTTACTCTAGAGAAAAAGAGCACAAGAATAAGAATGATAAAATCTTCCCCAAAATGTGACCCCTGGGGTCTTATTTATAGAGAATTCGGGCCCCCTACTACTGTTGGGCCTGCAGGAGCCTCTATCGGTCGCTTTTCTCCTTGGTCCCAGATTTTTTAGCTCCATCCCACTTTGTGGTGCTGATTATAGTCTCCGTAGTGAGGGTTTCAATCATTTGGGGCTTCTTTGAAATTGATATGAACTTGTCGATGTAATGGCTTTCAGAAGGCATTTGGACTCCCGGTCATAAGCTTCCGGATGTCGGCTTCCAGTTTTCTCATGAATACTTTGAAGAGCTTTCCCTCATGTTGTATATAGATAACTGCCGGTTCGGAACCATTGTCGGTGTCTTTACTAAGTAGATTAGTATGGAAATCCTATATGCCTTCTAGGGTTTTGGTTTTCCTTTCAGTAGAGCCCCTGAGTCTAGCCTGGTCTTCTGGAAGGTAGCTTCTAGTGATTCATCTGTTGTCTATCAATGTGACCTTGCGGTGTTTAGGCAGTAGATGTTTCGAAAGCTAGTTCCGGATAATCTCTATGTAGTTATGGCTTGATACTCTCGATGCCTTCGCCTCCTAATGTATCGATATTAAGTAGGTTAGTACCGACAGCCCTTCCTTCCTTTTTGGTTTCAATTAGCGGAGCTCTTGCCTCCCTCTTTCTTAGTTTCTGACTTAGAGGACCTTTAGCTATAGGACCCCATGTTGGATTGGCCCTACCGGATGGACCCTGCCGGTTGGTATTCTGTACCTTTTGAGCTCCTTTCCCCTAAGAAGGTTCCAATTGATGGAGCTCTCAGATCATTCCTTCCTGCTCTTGGTTCTTCCTAGTGTTTGGCTCTTTCTTTTGGAAAATTCCTAGGTGCTTGTGTCGATCCGATTACCCCTTCACCGTCAGCTTGTTTCGGAGTTAACTTTAGTAGTAACATTTGGCCCCTAGTAAAGGGATGTTTTCGACTTTTCAAGTCAAACTTTTAAGTGGATCTGCTATCTCTCTCCTCTAGTATATATACTCCATCCCTATTGACTCCTTTCTTCCCTTTATCATTTCCTGAAAAATTTACCTCAAGGAAGTATCAGCTCTTTAAATAATCGCATTGGTAAGCCATCCATGTTCTTTCTTTGTTACCAGTTTCAGACAAATAACTCCAGTATGACAGCTTAAAGTGGCATTTTAACTTTGCTTTTATCTTTTTGTCATAGCATTTGAAAACAAAATATCCTTCCATTGATGGGTTTTGCATAGAATAATAAAGTTTATACCCTTTCGGGTATTGATCTTGCCTTACTGCGTAAAATTTAACAGATCCTACCTAGTGTTATGGGAAAGAAGCACATTGCTTTCAAACCAAATAGGAATGGCTCTCATCGATCGATCTTTCTTCCTCTAGGAAAGTTAGCGATGTTGGGAAGCATTCTTTGCTTTCGTCTCAAGAGCAAGTTGACGCTATCCTCTAGGATTCGGGATTTCAGGGGTTGACGCCATCCCTCCTTGTGAAAATGACACCAATTCTTCTCCTCCGGAGGGTTACTTTGCTTTTTCTGCAGTCCATATTTGGCATGGAGGTCTTAATCCTTTTCTGAATTTCTTTCATCGTTATCTACAACACTTGGGAGTTTCTCCTATTCAATTTTCTCTGAACACCTACACCTACCTGTTGGGCTTAGAAGTTTTGTCTTTAGAATCGGGTAATGGTTCTCTGAGTCCTTCCACTCTTGACTACTTGATTTGTCCTTCCAAACCTAGTGACGCCGATCCTCAGATTTTCTGCTCAAATCTTACGAAGAAGCTGTTGTCTGAGGGAATAACGAGGTACAAAGATTGGGAGAATCAATTTTTCTTTATCCGAAGCCCTCTGGGTATCATTGGAGGTTTTCGCACCCTAAGTATAACCACCTATCTTCCTCTTCGCAGATGTTATTCCCAAATTACCAAGCTTTGCTGATAAGGAGTTAATTGATGCCCTGGGTACAGCCTTTGGAAAATTTGGTAACCTCTCTCTATTGCTTACCTCTTCCATCTTTAGAGGCATTCTTTATTGCCAGTTGTTCAATTCACCATTGGCCAACCACCTTTGGTCGTACTTAACAAGGGGATCCCTTTTTTGTCATTAAGGAGAGATGCTTCTTTCTCTTCCAACTATCTTTTATCCCTTGACAATTCAGGTATGCCTTTTCTCATCCTTAAAACAGAATTGTACTTTGTCTTTCTTTTCGTTCCTTCTCACTGTGTGTTTTTGAAGCTGCTTGTACTGAGTCTAGTAAGACTGGTTCCGAGAGTTGGGGTTTCTTCACTCAAGGACGCATTACTAAAATATAGGGAAAATGTAAAGAGGAAACTTTTGGAGAAAGGTTCAAAAGATTCTCCACCGAAGAGGTCTAAAGGTGTGGGGGACCTAGCTGCTCATTCTGGTGTGGTTCTTAATATCCGAGAGATTACTTCTCCAATGAAGGTTTCTGGCTTGAACCCTCGTTGTGTCGGGTCTTTCGATGTCTCCAATGAGTTGCATCACATGATGGGCTTCTCTTCTTCTTCGGAGGACATTGCCCCTCGTGATTTTATCAACCCTACTAATGGTGATAAATTCATTGAATTAGTTGGCCAGATTATTTCTTCTTCTGCTTTTTCTGGTGTCGACTCATCATTTGATTCTCCACGAAGCTGTCAAGCCTTGGTAGAGCAACTACTTATGGTATTATGTTTTCCTCTTTCCCATTTTCTTGTCTTCCTTCAAGATTTTTTTCCGGACTATTATGTCCTTTATAGGCTATCAAGCGGTGGTTTGTGACGCAAGACAATACCCTAGATCCTAGTTCTGAGCTGTTGAGGCTTGAAAGAGAGAATGTGACTTTGAAGAAGGAAAAAGATGCTTTGGCTCTTGAAAAAGAGGGGCTAGCTGTGAAGCAAAGAAGGTTGGAGCATGTTTTGTCGGAAGCTAGGAGTTACATTGCCTTGGGAAAAGAATCCTACCTGGCCCTGGTAGAAGAAAATAATGCTTTGAAGAGGAGCCTGGAGATATCCAAAGAGGACATCGGCCTTCTCGATTCCCGTTGTTCTTCCTTTCATGATCATAATTCCCTTTTGGAAAAAGAGAATGGTTCCCTTAAGATCGCACTTGGTAATAAGAAAGCGTTATTAGCCAGGTTTTCCTAGTGTAGTTAGTGATGTTAAATGGAGAATTTCCTATTTATTTCAGACCACTTTGGATGAAACCATGGTTAATTACTTTGAAGATGCTTTCCTCCTTATTTATGCAGACAACATAGATAAATGTTCGGATTTAAACTTTTCCTCTCTTGACCCGTCCTTGGTGGAAAGGTTTATGTCCAAGATATCTCGTATGAGGAAGAAAGAAGAAGTTTCTATGAGGAGGGAGATTGACGTATCTAAACTTTTGTTTATTGAAGATGTTCCTCTTGAGGAACCGTGTGTCGTTGATGAAGAAGACCTTGTGATAATGTCACAGGCTGTTCGTGCCAATGATGACAACTCCCTGCATACCAATGTTACTATGGGTGAAGAGGAAGATAGAGGCGACTCCTTCATGGGTGTTGGTGGTACTTTCTCGGGTTTTGATATTTCAAACAAAGCATGTTGCAAAGGTACTAAATCTGTTAGGGAAAATCGTATCTTATTCGGCTCCTCTGGCCTTTTGGAAGCACGAAGGATGGGGAAAGGCCCAAACTGCCCAGGTCCTATTCTAATTGAAGATTCACAAGTTTATGTTCCTACTTTTATGGTGTGGCATCTTCTCTTATACGCAGATTATTTTGCTTTTTCTTTTCCAATCAATCAATAATTCCTTTTGTCTAGATGGGAGGAAAACATTTAAGTTTTAGGGATTCCATTCTTAGAAAGACTCGATTGGAAGCAATTCACCTCACTAGGGAATGAGACAAACAGATGGACAAGTATAACACGTTGTCTCACAGATATCATCTCTTTGATAATATTGCTATGAACTTACTTCTTTTTGAAGAGAAATAAGTGGCTCCTAGGCTGCGAGCGGCCCGATTGCGATTTGAAAGGCTTTTAAAAAAATTCTTTGCTTGTGACTTTGTTTTGGATGTTAATCGAAGATAGAGATACATTAGTAAACTTTTTGTATCAAATTTATCGTAGATATGAAACCATAGATTTCTTCTTTTTAGGTAATCTTAGCGGGGGCCTGCATAGACGTCTTCACAGAAGGTGCCTAGATGAACGTGGCATGGACCTACACCCGAGCAAATGCTGGAACCTTCCACGAGTTACTTATGCTCCCGGAAAGTTGCCTTTAGATAAACTTAAATTTAACAAGCATCGATTTGTAACTGAGACCTTTAAAAGATCAGTCTTGTATGAGTAAGAGGAATATCCATGATGAATGTACTTGTTTTGTTGATAATATAATGATTTATTCTTTCTCTAATTTCCTCTGACATTTTTCTTCAGAACTTGTCTTCTGCCTCGCATTTACTCTCTAGGAACTTCTTAGAAGATTATGTTAAGTTGAAGAGAGATTATCGGGAGAAACTTCCTCTTATTAAGTATTCTTCCTTGGCACAATATTGCATTTTAAGGAATCTTAAGAAAGTTTATACTTGTTATCCTCGGATTCGCCTTGATTTCCTTGGCGAGAATAAGGACCAATTGTTAAGAGAGGTCCATACATATCAATCGACGTTGGTTCATGGTTATGTCAGCCCGCCTGCTGGTATGTGGGACTATCGTAAGTGTCCTCCGGTTCATACACCTGATGGATTCGAAATTCCCTTTGATTCCTCACTTGACCTTACTGCTGACATCCTGGATAAAGTGAGGAAGGCTTCCTCCTTACCCTGATACTCATGATAAACACTTGTAACAGTGCTTTATTGAGGGTTAGGTTATGCTCATATGAAAGTTATGGTATTGGAGTATAGGTGTTCTCTTTTCTGGAGATGTGATTATCCTACGATAAATAATTGTGTAAGATATGAAGTACTGGTATATCACCTGTCCCATGTAATATTTTATAATGATGGTGCTTATAAATAGAGATATGATCTTTAACTGTAACCCTTAACATACGATCACACATTCTGACGTAAAACGTTTTTCTCTCGTTATGGATTTACCATGACATGGTGTACATATTTGGTATACCTTGTTAGAAGCTTGCCTTACATGACTTTGTAAAGCGCCACTTGATCTCAGTGGGGTTAATAGTGCCGAGGTATGAGAGATACGAAATGTCTATAGTGTTTACTTTTATTTTGTGTGTTAGTGTAAATATTTGACATGCTTGAATAATAAACCGATGAATGTATAAGCTAAAGACACTTCCCTGAGCAAGTGAGAAGGCCATGAGTTTATCCTTGGTAATAATGGAAGTGTAGTTCCTAACCATGTTTGAATTACTGAGAAGGTTAAACCGCTCCCTCTTGTTTAGATTTAAGATTCTAAATCAACCCAGATTTGGATATTTGTGTTGAGACTAGAGCCCTACATCCGGGTTGTGACTTACACTTGAATCAACCCAGATTTGGGCATTAAGATAGGAGACCTAGAGCTTGCTTCTGGCCTTTGCGGGGAGTCGAATCAACCCGGATTCGGTACTGAGATAAGATCGGGATTCCCCTTCTGGCACTTGTGAAGATCTGATCCAACCCAGATTTGGGTTACTAAAGTAGGAGATTGGAAGTCCACTTCTAGTATTTGTGAAGAACCGAACCAAAGTCGGGTATTGATATAGAAGACCTGAACCATCCCTTGTTCAGGCAATTATAAATTAAGTACCATAAATCCACTTCTGGTATTAATGTTTTGGTATCCCCCTTAGATTTAATTTGTGAAGTCGAGGTTGTACGTGCTTCCTGAGCCACTCTCTGGGATTTTGATGTTAAAGCAGAGGATATACGTGCTTTGTTGGCCACTCTCTAGGCCTCTACGTCTGGTGCGCTTGGCTAGCTTATCCACAACCAGGGCCCAAGGACTTACCCGACCTCCCTCCAGAAGGCGCCTTATCCTGAACATCATAGGAGATGATAAGGTCTTAGAAACAGAAAACGGTCCATGGCAGATACGTTATAATTAAGGTTTACTCTTTTGATGCTCTACACTGACCATCGTAGGTACTGATAGAGGCTTACACCCCACCCCCTTCTGAGGGGTGCCCTATCCTGACCATCGTAGGCGATGATAGGGATTGACACTCCCTTCTACGAGTAACATGGAACATAAGAAGAGGTAGGACGTGTTGTTCTATGAGCAGAGGTAGGACGTTCTTAGTTCATAGAAGAGGTAGGGCGTACTCTTCTACGAGCAGAGGCAAGGTGTGCTAATTTTAAAAGCAACGCCACGACCATTTCTGGTGTGAAATGGAGGCTTATGCTTTTGATGCTTTAACCTAGCCCCCTCTGATTTGGGCATGGAGAAGGACTAACACACTATCCCCCTCTAGGGGATGCCTTGTTTTGACCAATTTTGGTGATGACAAGGGATTTGATCCATTTGCGGTTTGGCCCACTTGGGTTTCTTTAAGCTTTGAAAGGAGGGTTTTCCATACCCTTGGTTGTGCTTGATAATCCAATCCCTAAGGATTTTTATTGAATTTGATCTGATCTTTTTATAAACTCTTATAATTGGACTTGGTTGATGAATTTGATGACCATTTCCTCAAGGATTCTGCAGTAGTTAGTTTCATGTCCATTTATCATGTAGTAATGAAAGTAAGGTCCTCCTGGCTTCCTTTCATATATATTTTTTTACAAACGTCCAATAGTTGAGTTCGTGTTTGGTTAGGAAGTAGATATTTTACATCGAAGTTGTGAGGTAGTATCCCTTGGGTAATCCTGGTATAAGCCTCTCTCCTTACCACTGGGACTTAACCCTTTTGCAACCTAGTTTGGTTGTTTTACCTATATTTTTATTCCTACTTCCCAAAAAATACTGAGGTTGTGTTGTCATCCCTTTAGACCATTTGTTGGTAAAGTGGTCAAAATCATTCATTATTTCTTGTTTAAATACCATTCCTCTGATTTGCTTGTGGAGAGTTTTCCTTATGTGAGAGAAAATGTTAATATCCTTTGATGTGGAGCCACTTGGATGAGGTGTTAGGGTTTGTCCTATGTAGGAAAGGCTATTATCCCAAGCATCGAAAGCATATTGTTCTATTTTCCTTTTCTGCTTCATTATCCGAATGGCTTCCACTCTCAGCCTTTATTCTTTTTTTACTCTTGGATCTGTGATTTCTGACTTATCCATTCAAGATTCAGAAGACTCTTGTTAGGACCTCTTACCCATAACTTTGCTTCTTCAAAGCCTTAGTCCAATCCGGGATGGAACAGCAAAGGTAGATATGTGGGAAGGTTAACCAAAAGATTAGAGGTACATGCCCTCCTTCTAGCACCAAAATGTTAACGATGTTTTTCGTCAACACCAGAGATAGGTCTATGGAAGTGGACCAAAGGGAAAAATGGGTTGTTAGACTTTGCAAATTTGAGTTAGTTCACCGTTTCATAGGTATCAAGGTCTAGAATCTGAAAGAATGGTTACTCTTCCCTCAATGGGGTAAGCATCACGCTTAAGAAATTCAAGAACCAACAATTACCTTGGAATGATGGATTCCTAAACACAACCCTTCGTAAAGGACTTAACGGTTTGTATAAAGGGATTCTGCGCTAAACTTGCGGAAGGGTCTAAGCTTGTAGGAAGGGTTTAAGCTTGTGGAAAGGGGTATTTCACCTGACTTGCGAAAAGGCTTAGGTAAAGGTTCATGTACGTGTAGGAAGCAAATAGTAAGTAGTGGCAATAACAACTAAGAAATATAATGGCAAACTCATAAAGGAATATCATAAGTATTGATTCACTCTTTATTCATCTTTGGTGTAGAATACATGAAAAAAATAGAGGAAATCCCCAAATTGATCAAAGAATTATGGTTTACTCTAGAGAAAAAGAGTACAAAAATAAGAATGAGAAAATCGTCCCAAAAATGTGAACCCTGTGGTCTTATTTATATAAATTTGGGATCGCTTTTGTTGTTAGGCCATTGGGCCTGCAAGAGCCTCTATCGGCCGCTTTTATCCTTGGTCTCGGATGTTTTAGCTCCCGGCCGCTTTGTGGTGCTGATTATAGCCTCCGGAGTGAGGGTTTCCGATCAGTTGGGGATTCTTTGAGATTGATATGAACTTGTCGATGTAATGGCTTTCGGAAGGCATTTGGACCCCTGGTTGTGGCTCCCAGTCATAAGCTTCTGGATATAGGCTTTCGGTTTTCTCATGACTACTTTGAGGAGCTTGCCCTCATGATGTATGTAGATAACTTCTGGTTCGTAACCACTATCGGTTTTTATACTAAGTAGATTAGTATGGATAGCCTGTATCCCTTCTAGGGTTCCGATTTTCCTTCCGGTGGAGCCCCCGGGTCTAGCCTGGTCTTCCGGAAGGTAGATTCTAATGATTCGTCTGTTGTCTATCAATGTGACCTTTTGGTGTTTATACTGTATATGTTTTCGGAAGCTAGTTCCAGATAATCTCTATGTACTTCTAACTTGATATTGTCGATGCCTTTGCCTCCCGATGTATCGGTATTAAGAAGGTTAGTACTGACAGCCCTTCCATCCTTCTAGGTTTCAATTAGCAAAGCTCTTGCCTCCCTCTTTCTTAGTTTCTGACTTAGAGTAACTTTAACTATAGGACCCCCTACTGGATTGGCCCTGCCGGATGGACCCTGTCGGTATTTTGTAACATTATATCTCCTTTCTCCTAAGAAAATTCCGGTTTATGCAGCTCTCGGATCATTCCTTCCTGCTCTTAGTTCTTCCTAGTGTTTGGCTCTTACTTTTGGAGAATTCCTATATGCTTTTGTCCATCCGCTTACCCCTTTATCATCAGCTTGTTTCGAAGTTAATTTTAATAGTAACATCATCTATTGAATTTTTCCTCAGGCCAGCTCAATCACAAAAGTCTAGCCAAAAGTCTCAAAGCCAATAAGACTATGTTATAAGATTGTCGGGTGGTTGGTGAAAGATTTGTGAACCCTTTAAAAGCCAACAAATACTATGCACTAAGGCCATCATATAGTAATTAGTCAACCCATAACGCCTTGGAGTTCAGAATATCACACTCCAAAACCAGTGGACCAATAATGGAATTGCTTTAAATAACCGATGGAGTTGTTAGAATACACTTTAGTGCTACAATTTTTCTCAAAGAAGCTAAATCAATCCTGTAGTCAATCTAAGAGTGATTCAAGCCAAATTGAGCCTTGCAAATTTAAGAAATGAACTCCTCGAAGAAGGTGGTCGACAATGCCTCGAATATCAGGAGGGCAACACCATACTAATAGAGGTAGGAGTAACCAAATGAATTATCAGTTGTTGACCGCCTTTTTGCAAGGCAGTCACATTTTGGATTTCTGGCTATTAAAGTGCTTAGGACTTGAGCATGGACTTAGGAAAGCTTAGACATGCTTGGATCAAATCATTTGATATCTCGAAGAGTAGGAGTTCATAACATCAAGTTCTAGTTCAGCCTGCTTTAGGAGGCTCTGTCTTAGCCATCTTGGTTTGACATGGGGACCACTAACTCAAGAGAAGCGAACAAAGGGAATGAGTTCCCTCTGGATCGGCTTAGCTTTCGGTTCAGCCAAGTGCCCGATTTGGCCCCTCTCACTTTACTTCATTTTGGATCGACAAGTCTGGTTCGACATGTCGAACTAGCCCGAAGGAACACGTTCCAACGACGTGTCCCAGTACTTCAATATGGTTGAATCCATGTTCTCTACTCCATCCACCATGTGCCTACATGGCATGCCAACCGGATTCAACCTCGACTATTGTCACATTCCCGAATTTGGCGGTAATTAAATTAGTTAATTAGTTATATATAAAAAAAGGAATTTTTTCAAATAATGGAATTTGACCATGAACCTTGAACGGTTGCTTTCATGATGGAATTATGGTCAACTTTCATTTTTTGAACTTCGCGAACGGAGTCTGTATGAAAAAGTTACGGATCAAATACCGAAATGGATGGAAAATAAACAAATATTATAAATAATATAAAATATATAGTTACCATTTATCACCCTGTCTTACATAGGAGGCAGATTGAATTGGGGGTCGACTAGCGGTCGACCAGCCTACGAGCCCAGGTCGAGCCCAACTCTATGTGACGACTAGGGTTATATAATATAAATTTTATATCGATGGACGGATTTTTCTCAAATTAAATCTAACAGTTCAGGGTCATTTCTACGCTTATAAATAAAGGGATAGATCCTCACTTTTTTGTTCATATTTTCTGGAGGCAGCAACGAAGCTCTACCATTCTCAATTTTCCAATATCTTTTAAAATTCTAAAGTATAAACATATTCAAATATAATAAATAATGATTGGAGAGATTGAATCTAGATTTGTACAGAAGGGTTAGTTCTACGAATAGGTAATCTATATTATTAATATTCCTTCTTCTTTTCCATTTTTTTTCAGATCTACAAATCTTAATTGGTGTATATATACACACCTTTTTATACAAATTGTAAACCTTAAGTTTTGGAAATTATAGACCTAAAATCTGTGTTAAGATTTAGATTTGGATAGCCTTCAGGTGAGTAGGAAATAAATTCATTGTTTGGAATATCTTATATAATTCATTTGTGTTAAATCTGGGTTGACTGCCTAAAATGTCTTATTTGTTTTGTTTATGTCAAATATGATGTGAAGTTGAATGTGAATTTGTAGGTCTCTTAGTTTAATATTTTTACATTGTTTACAATTTATCTTGGATTGTTTGTGGTTATTGTAAACATCTTGAATCTTGAAAATGATCCCAAAACATGGTCTGATGTGTAGTACTGTTATTCCAAATTCATATGATTTGGGTGTAAATATATGATTTATGCAATTATGGTTTTAGAGTTATAAAACTGTTTGTGTTTGGTATTATTTGTGGTTTTTATTTGATTGTTGTAAATTTGCTCTTTTCAAATAAAAAGGCATTATTTTAAATCTACAAGGAATGTAAACAAATCAAATAGGAAGTGATATGTAATTTTTTATGTTTTTGTATGTTATTTATAACATCTATTCCAAGTAAAATATTAACATGTATCCTTGTGATTCGAAATATGCCAATACTCCTCTTTTAAATAGTTTGGGCAAAATTTACCATAATTACGGTAAATAGCATTTCCATGAGATTTTGAGTCTTAAACAATATTAAACACAAGAAGGATAATTTTGCTCGTTAGTTTAGACTAGAACAAAATATAATAAATATAATTAGTAACTGCATTAACATAGTGCTTAATATATAAATATAAAACTATTATAATCTTATCCATCAACCAACATAAATAACTCTACTATATTATTATTAAATTGAATGTATGTTGTGTGTTTGGATTTGAATGGTTTCCATTTTTTATGGGAATAAATATATGGCAATATTTCCTATAATAAAAGGGAAATGAATATGTTTGATCATTATGTTGATAGTAATAAATGTGGAATTGATTGCCATAAATAAAATGGTAACAAATAAGGGAATTACTATTGTAACCATGGATGTTTTGGGGAAATGAATGAATAGGTAATAAGTGTCAAATTGTTAAAATTTAAATTGAATAGGATTAAACGTTGTGATTGCAATTAGGAAAATAAAAAATAAAAAACATATATATACTTAAATAAGAGCTAGTGAAATTAAATATCTATAGAAATATGTGGGAGCTACAACAATTAGAATTAAGGTAATTAGATGAGATTGATATGAATGATATTTAATAGGTTTTCTATTTCCTTAGGAAACTTGACCATTAGGTCATTAATGTCACAAAACAAGTCTGGAAATTATTTTAATTGAGTCTCCATTGCCTTAGGATACATGACCGTTAGGGTCATTAACGGCATGAGACCATTATAATAATAAATTGAAAATTTTAAAAAAATAAAAGATAATTTGTTTTTTCTTATAACACACTAATTCGAGGTTTTTCGAGCAAAACATCAATCTGAGCTTAAGTTCCTTGGAGTTTTGAATCAATAGGAAGAATACTCCAAGAGTATATCTATTTATTTCGGGTTCTAGGACTAGCCGTTCTAGGGATTGACTCAGCTTTCTCAAACAGTTTTTCATTATAAAGAAAAGGTAACAAAGATAAAATACGAATTAAAGGGGATTTGATGGGTATTACTTATCTTAGTAAATAGTAAGTCCAATACGGAATAAATAATTAAATGTAAAAAAGTTATTGAGATTATCCTTGTCTATTCTAGATTAATTCTAGAATTTCTTTAGTTAGAAATAAGGATTGGACTTGGTAGGTTAATGATGCGAGGTTAGTTGCCTTATTCGACAGAAATTTGCACTTTCCAGGAGTCAGATATATGTACAACTGGTGTGAGATAACATTAACCATAAGAACCCATAATACTAGTTATGTAACGACCCGAATGGGCCTAAATTTCGACCTAGAAAAGGCCCATTGAAACTTAGAGCCATTCTAAGCTGGTCGTTGGTTCCTGTAAGGAATTACATTTGCATAGAATAATATATAGACATTTCGTTATGGAAATCTCACACAGCGGAACGAGAAAATATAATATTAAAATATGATGTACCACTTTATTAAAACCACAGAATTCAAATTCAGATTGCCAAGATAAAACCATTCCATTGGTACATCAACAAATTCATTATCAAAAGTTTTTATAAGAAATACAACAATGATAACTAATAATAGCATAATATCTCCATCTTCGTCTTCGGCCTCCATCATTGCTTCATCCATAAAATCTACCTCACCTACTAAACTGTTGGATTATGTTAAGGAGAGGGGTCAGAACATAAAGTCCTTTGTGACGAAAATAGTATTTACTTAAAGATCATACCCTAGATTTAGCAGGTTATATATGACGAGGTATGTCTACGCTACACGCAAACACAAAGTATCTAACCAATGAAGTGGATATCCCAGTCAATCGCTTAAGATCTTTATTAGTGTTTTTAGGGTAAAGACCCAATGAGGTAGGAATTCTCGGTCATTTATAGCCCTATTAAAGGTGGACTCTTATGATCTTTTATAACCCTGAGGAAAAACCTAGCCTCTTCAGACCCCGTCCTAATATGCCAATGTTTTTAAGTCTATACTCTCACTTGTAATATGAGAAGTAGTATTGCGAACGTTAATACTTAGTTGATATTATGGTAGAACACCTATGTTGCTTAAGACTTCACTTAGACAGTTGGTGAGTATGCTATGGCCACATATCTTTTATAAACTAGTCATGTCCCTAGTTGAGCCCCTACAAGTTTCTAGATAAAGTGGACATCCCCCATGAACTACCCTACTTTGTTACCGTTATGCCTAACCACTTGAGAGATGGAGAACTCATATACTTACTTCGAATCTACAAGGGTAGGTCTCATGACTTTGGTTCCTCTCCAAGGAATAAACTGTATACGTGTAGATGTTAGATATGTCGAGCGGTTCTGGGCAGGCTTCTACTACAAGTAGTTTTAACCTCATGTTATAGTGTACTAAATTTGAAGGCCCATGGCACCTAGACCTCACATATTAGTTGGGCCTACTTATGGTTGCTGGATTTGTCGGTTGGTTTCGGGTAGGCTTACACCACAAATGGCAACTAACCTCGTGTCTGTGTGTCATTATTTAATATATATATATATATATATATATATATACACAAACACACACACACACACACAAAAGTTATTCTATATGCACACATAAGAAATCAATATATGGGGACATTTCAAATTCAAATCCTATCCTAATCGCATTTATTGTGTCATTATTACGCTAATTATGTTAATTACACTATATAAATATTCAGCACGTATAAATAACGTTTGTTTTCATATGAACGAGAGAACGTTCTAACGACATAAAAGTTGTCAACTTGTCCTAAGTTTGAGGCATACAAGTTAATTTCCATACTTTGACTGCTACAATTATGGCATGATGGCATAATTGCATAGTAACAGATAACAGTAATAGAAAACACAATATACATACAATTTCAACTTGCACCTTAGGCTTACTGGAATAATTCTAGTAATGAACCAAGAATAGGGTATAATTTCATATATATATATATATATATATACACACACACACATACATATTCTATTATTTTCTGAAAATTGGTACCTTTTATTACCAACCATGTACTTCCATTGTATGCCTCATCAAAATCTTGCAACCCCCCTACTAGGTACTTTGCAAGGGAAAAGAGCACATATAATTTCCATATATTGAACTGTTTTTATACAATAATACAAACCAGAAATTAAACACACAAATTTAAAATAAAAATAAAAAGCCCATAAGCCCGGTTAATTTGCTGAAACTTCCCTCTAATAATCAAAGCAAATCAACCTGCATCCTTTAATTCGATCCCCCATCGCTGTAGAAAATCCACATTGAAATTCGACCGAACAGTTTGAGACCCATTATTACTAACCAGAAACAACAATTCCTTCTCAATTTGCCGTAATTTGATAAGCTAGGATGCCTTCTGATTCCTAAAAATCCTTGAATTTCATTCAATCTATATATAATAAATAGCTCTAGTTAACACCCCACAAGAAATATCCCGCAATTGGTCATGATTTCTGAACTTCTATTATATAATCAAAACTTCCTAGTGGATTGAGTTGAAACTGTTTGATGAAATTCCAAGCTTGGTTCGGAAAACGCTCCAAATGGAGGAAGAATAAGAACACTAGAAAAAAAAGACGATCCATTGATTCTTCTTCTTCATTGCATAAAACACAGGTAACATCATCCATTATTCCAAAACTAGCTAATCTTACTTTAGTATTCAGTCTATTCAAAATTGCCAAATAGGTTATAAAAGCCATCTTACGACTGTTTTTTGAATGCCAAACAATTGGATAGTATGATTTAGGGTCTTGTTTATCTCGCATAAAGTCCCAAGCCTTATGAAATGTGAAGGCATCTCTTTGGCACCATTCGCAGAAATCCTCTACATATGTTGTTTGTAAACTGATATTTGAAATGTGTTGAGATACTTCCCTGGTAGCAGAATGCATCATTGGTTGGACATTGCCATCAACAATAATATCTGAAACATTTTCTGAATTATTACCAAGCATAGAAAACCTGTGAATACCAGGAATATCAGTCAAATATTTAGAGTTAATAAATGGTTCAAACAACAAGAGAATGTTTGAACCATTAACAAGCACTTTATTGAAGAGTTGACCCCTTGTTGTCCATAGACCAAGTAATTCCTTCCATGTACAAGAAGCATTATTGTCTATCGGCATACTCCAAAAGTGTTTATTAACATAGTATCTCCAATGCATCCAATTGCTCCATAGGTTTTTCTTGGATAGAAAATTCCATAAAAGCTTGATAATAGAGGCCTTCCTCAAATCAGAGAATGACTTCAGACCAATACCCCCCTCTATCTTTAGCTTACATAAATTATGCCAGCTGATTTTGTGTTGGGAATCTCCCTAGAAGAAATCAACACAAAGCATATTAAATCAAGAGTAACCTTAGAAATTTGATAAACAAACATCCAGTACAAGACTATGGGTGTTGAAGCAGAATGAATCAATTCTGCTCGACCAGCTAGGATCAAAAACTTAACATCCCAACCTTGTATTCTGTCTTGAATTTTATGTATTAGAGAAGCACAATCATCATAGTGTAAATAATTTGTAGATAGAGGCACTCCTAGGTACTTGATAGGAAAATTACCCACTTCATTGCCAAGTATGTTAGTAATTTCCTAAGTGTTAAGAGCACGAAGACTAAAAAATATTTTAGTCTTGAGAGCATTGACATTTAATCTGGAGTATGTACTGAGATTACCAAAAATATTTTCCAAAGTAATGGCTGAAGTAATATTGCTTTTACCAAAAACCAATAGATCATCTGCATAAAGAAGGTGGCTAATTTGCAGTTCAAATGAATGAATTGGTGAAAAGGTCTTCATAGCAGAATCCTTATGCATGCAGTAACTGAAATATTTCATTACTATTCAAAAAAAATAGGGGGACAAGGGATCCCTTGCCTAATGCCACCCACATGTAGATGTGATAAACCCTTTAGGCACCCCTTGCAATAAGATAGAAAAAGTTGCAGTTGAAATGCATTCATAAATAAGATTAATGAAATGAGTAGGAAATCCCGTAGAATGCATGATAGAGCAAATTAACTCTTTGTTTATCATGTCATATGTGTAATAACCCGGAATTCCTGAACCAATTTAAAAAATTTATTTTAGCTATTTTAATGGGTTTTGAATATTTAAAAGAAGTTATTTTATGTAATAATGACTAAAAATTTATTTAAATCGAAGTTAAAACATATAAAATTATTTTAATTATAAAACGAGCCTGAAATGGCACGGTAGTTTGGAAATTTGATTTTAAATTTCAGTTGAATGTATAAGATTCAAAATAAATCGGATTTCAGCGAAATAAGAAACGTTAAAATCTATTTAACTATATCTTTCCAATGAATGTAATAAATGGAGATTTCACTTTATAAATTAAAAGTTATGTCCAGTTTAAAATTTAGAATAATCGTTATGGAATTTATGTATATTTTATTAATATATAAGCCCTTAAAAGTAGCCATTTGGCAAACGACCTCCGTTTTCGATGAAACCACTTTGTTGGATCCAGAATGTTAAATTATTGTTAGTTTTAAAATTTCATAATTTTTGGAATTAACATGTGAGCGTAGTAAATTTAAACGTGTTTTGAATTTCAGTTTAAATTTCATCGACTAGAAAAAGGCCATTTTTCAAACGACCTCCGAATTCGACGAAATTATTTTTTTAGGACCGTATCGTCAAAACATAGCTAGATTTCAATTTTCATAATTTTTGGAGTCAGAATGTGGCCCAGGTAAATTAAAATGTATGCCCAAATTAAATGTTGACTGTTATATTAATTTATATTTTAATTTTGATGAAAAATGATCAAAATAGTCGAATTGGCTTACTAAACATATCCCATTGTGTCCGTAATGGAGGTATTTGGTTAGGGACGACAGTCGTTGGGTTTGATTTGGAGTTAGAATGCAAAATCACATTTTTACGAATTAAAATAATATTAAAAATTATATATATATATATAAAAACTAAACCCTAAATTCATCGTTCACAATTTTAGCCGCCGCCCCCAATCAAAACCGACAGCCGATATGCTCTAGAAATCGCCCCAAATTTTCTTCCAATCCTCTCAGTAATTAATGAAGCTTGTCAAGCGAAAATCGAAGAGCAAAGTGGGAGCTTCAAACCTATACCTAGTCCAAGAGTTATCGTTTGGTAAATCGAGAGAAACGGGGCCTCAAACTCGCCGCCGTCGTGCTAGATTTCAGGGGAGAGAGCGTGTGCAAGTTCGACGTAGTGATCGACGCTGGTGGTGTTCATGATGCTCTCCGACGTGGTGCCCTCTAATCAAACTCCGGTGATATCTAGTGGCGGTGGCTTTCTCCGATAGAGCGTGGTTCCAGGAGTTAGACGAAGAAGGTAACATTTTTAAATGTTATTAAATTTAATTGCTTATTTAACTAATTACTATTTTAATTGTCTAATGTTTAAAATACCGTATTTGTTTCATACGAGATCGAAACCTGATGATTTCAGTTGTGTTGGATTCACAACGACGAACTCTACATTTCAAAACTGACCAGAACGAAATGAAGTAAATTGGATTTTGAGCTAAATTAAACAGTTGTTTAATTTAGTTTAAAAACAGAAATTCAGAAACAAAGACTAAGGGAGTGGAACCCGAAGTGAGAACTCTCTCACTTAATATTTTTGGTTATGATATTATTGTATTCATATTTGTAAAAATAATAAATTGTCATTGTTGATTTTTATTTGTTGTATGTGACATTGCTTGAGTTCAACATATGAACTATTCACGACTCATTTGCACAAGAATCATTGTTTGAATATACTACACTCGTATTTCAAATGTGGATAGACACCTTTTAGCTGCTGAAATGAGATGTAAATATCTATTTATAATTTAAACAGTGAAGATTGGTTAAGTAGAAAAATAATTCAAACCGAATTAGAATTGGTTAGATTTATTAACCAATGATTTATTTGAATAAATTGTTGTTGTTTGAAAACCCCACACGGGTACTAGGATGATATTTGACATACACTAATCCCAATATTTATTTGTATGTCAACCGATTGATTGACAGGCTGTGATAAGCAATATTTAATTATTTAATGCTTATACAATTGTAAATTGCACTCTGTATATGAATTCAATGTTTAATAGTTGTTTATCACTATGTTTGAATACATGCGATGTATGAAATCCATATAAATAAAATTATATGGTAATTGATTGAGTCTGTTCCAATTCAGAAACAACAAATATTTTAAAATAATATTCAGTAAATATGATTTTGATGTCCGATTTTGGATGGACACGAAAATATTGGAGTATATGAAGTCGAGTTAAGTAGAAGTGTGCCATTTTGACTCAAATGGATTTTTATATTGATTTTATTCCTTTTATAATGAATATCGAAATGAATTGATTTTAAAATCGGATATTTTGAAAATATTGTCATTTTAATATTATAATGATATGGGATATTCAATTTTGATTTAAAATTGAAAATGAAGTTGAAATCATTTTAAAATGAATTTACAAATGATTCATAAAACACTTTTCAAATGGAAATCGATGATATATGTATTATATATTATATATTATGGCCTGAATAGAACGCGCCGCGTAGCAACCGTTCACGAATATCGACCATTGACTTCAAATCAGCATAACGGGAGATCCGACCATCGGATTCTCCTAAAATCGGAAACATTGGGTTCGTATCGAAAAGAGATTTCGATTGATAATCATAGATTTAAAGTTGAATTATTGGATTTCAAATTATGTCCAAATCAGTTTTGGAAAAGGTCTTTGTAAATGCAGTTCGATGATCGTATATGGAAATCAACTGAAATGGCGATATTAAAATCATTAAAAATATGAATAAATTATGTAAAATCATAATAAATGATTTCGAAAGAGTTTGGATGAAATATTACATATTTATAAAGATAAATGATATTTTTATCGAAATGAACAAGTTATTAACTAGAATAATAATCCAATGTTTTTAAATAAATAAATTGTATTTGTAAATGGTTCTTGAAATAGCCACAATTTTCCAAAGTATGAATTGGAATGTATTTGAATGGAAATAACCTTCGAAATATTTCGATATTGGATCCCATGATTATATAGATATGGTTGAGGAATTTGGAAGATACAGATATCGTTATTCCTAATATGATATCGTTGGTTTCAGAATTTAATATTGAATATAAGCCGATATTAATTTCTATTCAGAGCCTTGTATTTAATATCAAATTAGATTTTGGGTTTGTCGTGAATGGTGTCTTAAATAACACTGTTCTTTAACCCAGTTGAGAAAGGAATAAATCTTTTAATTAAGATTATTGAAGTTTTCCAATTATTTTATTAATTCTGGTTAAATGGAGGTTTATTTTGGGTTCGTTGTGAATGATGTTTTAAAATGACATTTTTTCTTTAGCCCAATTAACCGTGAAGATATGATTTGGAATTTATAAATCTTTTTAATATGATTTAATGGAAATTTTCCAAAATAAAGTTTTCCAAATTAATATATTGAATTGGAATTGTATGGAATTCGATTTAATAACCGAGATGAGTTTCTATGAATGAAGACTGTTACTGTTTATGGAATTTAGAAGGCCTTGCCGCTATTCCATTTATAGTATTGATTTGATACAGAAATTTATATCAATTATATATTGTTATGATTTCCGTGAAGATTCAATTTCGATGGAAGATGATTTTGGGTTTATCATGAATAATGTTTAAAACGACATTTGTTCTTTAACCCAAGTAAAGATAGGGTTTATTTCTTAAAATTTTAATAATCACTAAGTAATGATTTTGGGAGATTAAAATGAAATGGAGTTTTAATGAATATTTAAGTAGATTAAAATGAGAATGGGATAATTAAATTTACCGAATTCATGAAATGCTCGAGAATGGAGTACCGCCAGTTCACTCCATGCGATAGTTTAATCTTTAACTAGATTGAAACATGAAATGGTAATTAAATTTACCGATAACACCATGGGTGTTAGATATGGAGTATTACCTGTTTTACTCCATGGGATGAGTAGGTTGGGACTGGGATTAATAAAATAAATGATTACTTCGGTAAGGCTCGTTAATCCCTACTAGTTTGGTAAACCTTAATTGGATTAAGTGGTGGAATGATAACAAAATATTTTGAAAATGATATCCAAAGGAAGATTAAAGAATAAATTTAAAAGAATTTATCTTTGATAAAATTAATGGGAACCTTTCCCCTAAGATGTGAATATTTAAATAAAAGAATATTCTGAATTGGAATGAGGTGTATGATGTGTTTTTATAACACTTGATTATTGATTATAAAATACGTGAGTTATTCGGAAAGACCGATTATCCCATTTTGAATAACTGATATGACGACTAAAAATCGACGATGAAGATGGTGGTTGTAAGATCTTCACATCGTATGGATGATTACTGATGTCTTGATTGGGTTGTACACCCAAGACAAGGTAATAAGTGGTGATTGTCCAGATGTACTTGGAGATCGACCGGATATGCGAGGGCCTCTCTCCTGTATTGAACTTATGGGACGAGGAATAAGGTGCATCTGGTTTTTTCAGACCCAGAACGGACTTGTAAATGGATGGTGTATCTGACATTGTATTCCTTTATGTTGTATTCGTTGATCTCTACTAAATATATATTTGTTAGGTAGCGGAGAATTTATTCTCTTACTTGACACCCTTCTCTGAGACGTACGAGCTTAGAGGTTATATATTGGTAGAAATCAGTGGTACGGTATGGACTGACAATGCGGCATGCTAAGATGCAAATGATCAAGGCTTTTGTTGAAAAGCAGAGTCTTGTGGTTGATGATCAAAGCACGACTTTAATTAGCATAGCTTTGTGTATAGCATTAATTCACGAGCCTCACACCTCGGTATGAGTAAAAAATAGGATAAGGGATGCAATGAGTGCATGACGTTTCTTTCTAGCTAGAAGTGGTGTCATGGTATGGAGCCCAGACATTTTTACATATGTGGATGATAGATTGCGAGGCGCCTCAGATATATTGGTCGCTACTGGCCAAGTGATAGTTCCTATAGGACTAAGAAATGTGTGTTCAGGAATAATTAATCCACTAAAGTAAGTGTGGACCAACACTGCAGGATCCAAGGGCTCGGCAGCGTCCGAGTCCTGGGTCATCTTGCTAGTAGTGATCTGAATCGGTAAGGTGACCATCTCTTGACTTGACTCATGATGGAAATCCAATTTCCAATACGAAAATTTTCATTTTTAGTTGTAAACCTAGTATGGCGGCATAATATGTGGTACCCATGTCGTCTATGATTGAAACATTTATATTTGAAGTTGATTTTGATACTATGCACTTATAGTAATATCAAAATGATTTGTTTTAAACATACCAAGCATGTTTGGCTATTATAAGGGAAAACTCTATCCTCCGGCTTGCGTTGCATTGTGTGATGGGACCTGAGTCTTATAATAGCTTCATTTTCCAAAAAGCATTGCATTTTTTATTTTAAACAGAGATTCAGGTGGAGTAAACTCGTTCCATGTTATACGGCGTGGCCCCATGATTTCCTAACTTTTAGAGTAAAGTTTTAATAACTGTTTTAGTTCTCACACCAGTCCCATGACTGACTCAGAGTTTATTGTTTTCACCTAAACTCTGGGTACCCATATTTTCCACACGAGCAACTAGTAGTGTTGGTTTTTCATATTTCTATTTAACATGATCTTGGTTTACGGCTCAGGCTATATTCGGAAAGCTTTGTATCCGTGTATTTCTTTCAGTTGTGGTGGTTGATATTTTCGTTGAGCATTGTATTTATACATTTTTATTTTCCGTTGCTTTGTAATTTGTAAATCTCTAATATTATTCTTCCGCTGTATATCATTTATTTATACTCTGATATATTCTTATACTCCGATGTAATTGTTGTAATAGCAATGAAATGTTCTATTGTTCGTGTTCTGATGCATCGTGTTCTCAAAATAATCCGGACTCCTTTGTCTCCTCGAAGATTAGGGAAGTTTGGGTCGTTTCAGTTTGGTATCAGAGCTTTGGTGCACAAAGCTTGAGAACAAGACACGTTAGAACCAAACGAAAGAATTCATCAGAGATAGGATTAGTAACATTCTATAAGAATGACTCGTTAGAGATAGGGTTAGTAATACTCTATAATGAGTTTGAAAAGTGCTATTTCTAAAAATGAATTTAGTTTTGAAAATTATATCTTATTATACATATTTGAGTATTTTATTTTGCATTGATTATGGATTATCGGGTATAAGGAGATTTTGGGTATACATCTGATCCACGTGTATTTGAAGTCTCAAATATACTAGGTAGATATAGAATCACACTCTAGTCGCTCGGAGATTATTCTGATGATTGAGATATCATCATCAGCATTTATGTTCGAGTTTCGAAAGTGGGATATCTATATGATTCCAACTGACTGGTGTGAGAACCAAAACCTTAGTTATAATTTGTTGTTTATGATTTGATCCTTGAAATTGGATTTGGTATACTAAAGTTGTATGTTTGAAAAGATAATCAACTAATTGATTGATGGTTGTGATGTGTGATTATTGGTTTGACTAATAAAAATATTGGAATGATAAAACCCATATGGGAACAAATGATAAATAAACCCAAATCAAATATAATATAGAGATGTAAAGAAAATTTAGTGAATTGGATTTATGAATATAGATAGATAGATATGCACACACATATATATTTATATTGGACAGGTTGTTGAGTAAAGATTGAGTAGAGAATTAAATTGTGTGCCCAACAAATAGGTGCACTTAATGAGTTGGTTGCACAATTTTATTATTATATCAACTCCTGTGAGTGTTTTTGGATGCGCTGTGATGGTTGCTCTATGTGAGATTAAAAACATACACCATAGGATAGCAACAAATAAATTATGAACTGCACTGCATGACACACTACATGAAGACAACATATCATATTCCGTATACGCATTTAACGCTTATATGACGAGGTTTGATTTCCATACGAGCGAGATGCTTGTATGGCGATGACCAAACTACAGGTTGAACCAAAGACTGACTATGGACTTAGTAAATACATGTAATGGTGCTTCGGGCAGGATTTAATAAATACCCTACACAGGTCTGGAGATGACAAAAATTCATGCCTCTCTTGTTTTTAATTATGGCACGCAGATTATTTTATTTCCAACACTTGGGCAAGGTATGAGATTCCGACTTTTTACAAATCTCCCTTGGGCATAGATAGGCAACAAAATATACTGTATTCTTTTTATTGATTTATTGGGTGCCTAATATAGCCCAATAAATTTTTCAAACCCTCCCCGTACAAAGGAGGTTATGGCGAAATTTTTCAAAAATTTAGGGTGTTAGCCAAATTTTTGAGAAATTAGAAAGTTCATAGAAACTGAAAAGTTGAAGAACTCAAGCCAGAATAATAGTTGAGTTGGTTAGCTAAACAACTTTTCAGCTCCATTGATGAAAAGATTTCAAGTAGGGGAGATTGTAACAACATGGAATTCCTGAACCAAATTAAATTTTTTATTTTAGCTACTTTAATGGGTTTTGAATATTTAAAATGAGTTATTTTAAATAATAATGACTAAAAATTTATTTCAATCGAAGTTAGAATGTATAAATTTATTTTAATTATAAAACGAGCCTGAAATGGCGCGGTAGTTTGAAATTCGATTTTAAATTTCAACTGAACGTATAAGATTCAAACTAAATCGGATTTCAGCGAAATAAGAAACGTTAGAATCTATTTAACTATATCTTTCTAATGAATGTAAGAAATGGAGATTTCACTTTATAAATTAAAAGTTATGTCCAGTTTAAAATTTATAATAGTCACTATGAAATTTATATATATTTTATTAATATATAAGCCATTAAAATTAGCCATTTTTCAAATGGCCTCCGTTTTCGACGAAACCCCTTTTGTTGGATCTGGAATATCAAATTTTTATTAGATTTAAAATTTCATAACTTTTAGAATTAATATGTGAGCGTAGTAAATTTAAACGTGTTTTGAATTTTAATTTAAATTTAATCGACTAGAAAAAGGCCATTTTTCAATCGTCCTCCAAATTCAACGAAATTAATTTTGTTAGGACCGTATCGTCAAAACATAGCTAGAATTCAATTTTCATAATTTTTGGAGTCAGTATGCGGCCCCGGTAAATTAAAATATACGTCCAAATTCAATATTGACCGTTATATTAATTTATATTTTAATTTTGACAAAAACTGATCGAAATCGAATTGGCTTACAAAACATATCCCATTGTGTCCGGAATGGGGTATTTGGTTAGGGACGATAGTCGTTGGGTTTGATTTGGAGTTAGAATGCAAAATCACATTTTTACGAATTAAAATAATATTAAAAATCATATATAAATAAACTAAACCCTAAATTCATCGTTCATGATTTTAGCCACCGCCCCCAATCGAAACCGACAGCCGATATGCTCTAGAATTCGCCACAGATTTTCTTCCAATCCGCTCAGTAATTAATGAAACTTGTAAAGCAAAAATCGAAGAGCAAAGTGGGAGCTTCAAATCAATACCAAATTGAAGAGTTATAGTGCAGTAAATCGAAAAAAATGGGGCCTCAAACCCACCGCCATCGTGCTCGATTTCAGGGGAGATGGCGCGTGCGAGTTCGACGTGGTGATCGCGCTAGTGGTGCTCGCAATGCTCTCCAACATGGTGCCCTCTGATCAAACTCCGGCGGTATCTAGTGGCAGCGGCGACGGCTTTCTCTGATCGAGCATGGTTTTAGGAATTAGATGAAGTGGCTAACGTTTTTAAGCGTTATTAAATTTAATTAATTATTCAACTAGTTACTATTTTAATTGTCTAATGTTTAAAATACCGTATCTGTTTCATACGATGTCGAAACCTGATGATTTCAGTTGTTTTGGATTTGCAACGATGAACTCTACATTTCAGAACTGGCCAGAACGGAAATGGAGCAAGTTGGATTTTGAGCTAAATTAAACGGTTGTTTAATTTAGTTTAAAAACATAAATTCAAAAATAAATACTGATGAAGTGGAACCCAAAGTGAGAACTCTCTCACTTAATTATTTTGGTTATGATATTATTGTATTTATATTTGTAAAAATAAATAAATTGTCATTGTTGATTTTTAACTGTTGTATGTGACATTGCTTGAGTTCAACACATGAACTATTCACGACTCATTTGCATAAGAAGCGTTGTTTGAATATACGACACTCGTATTTCAAACAACATGGATAGACAATTCATGGTTGTTAAAATGAGATGTAAATATCTATTTATAATTTAAACAGTGAAGATTAGTTAAGTACAAAAATAATTCAAACCAAATTAGAATTGGTTAAATTCATTAACCAATGATTTATTTGAATAGACTATTGTTGTTTGAAAATCCCACATGGGTACTGGGATGATATTTGACATACATTAATCCCAATATTTAGTTGTATGTCAACTGATTGATTGACAGGCTGTGATAAGCGTTATTTAATTATTTAATGCTTATACAGTTGTAAATTGCACTCTAAATGTGAATTGAATGTTTAATAGTTGTTTATCACTATTTTTGAATACATGCAATGTATGAAATCCATATGAATAAAATTATATGGTAATTGATTGAGTCTGATTCCAATTCAGAAACAACGAATATTTTAAAATAATATTCAGTGAATAATCAAAATATGATTTTGATGTCTGATTTTGGATGGACACGAAGATATTGAAGTATATGAAGCCGAGTTAAGTAGAAGTGCACCATTTTAACTCAAACGTATTTTTTTATCGATTTTATTCCTTTTATAATGAATATTGAAAAGAATTGATTTCAAAATCGGATATTTTGAAAATATTATCATTTTAGTATTATAATGGCATGGGATATTAAATTTTGATTTAAAATTGAAAATGAAGTTGAAATCATTTTAAAATGAATTTATAAATGATTTATAAAACACATTTTAAATGGAAACTGACGATATATATATTATATATTATAATGGCCTGAATAGAACGCGCCGCATAGCGACCGTTCGCGAATTTCGACCATTGACTTCAAATTGGCATAACGGGAGATCTGACCGTCGGATTCTCCTAAAACTGAAATTGTTGGGTTCGTATCGAAAAGAGATTTCAAATGATAATAAGAGATTTAAATTTGAATAGTTGGATTTCAAATTATGTCCAAATCAGTTTTGGAAAAGGTCGTTGTAAATGTAGTTTGATGACCGTATATGGAAATCGACTGAAATAGTGATTTTAATATCACTAAAAATATGAATAAATTATATAAAATCATATAAATGATTTGGAAAGATTTTGGATGAAATATTCCACATTTATAAAGATAAATGATATTTTTATCGAAATGAACTAGTTATTAACTATAATAATAATCCAATGTTTTTAATTATATAAATTGGATTTGTAAATGGTTTTTGAAATAACCAAAATTTTCCAAAGTATGAATCGGAATGGATTTGAATGGAAATAATCTTCAGAATATTTCAATATTGTATTCTGGGATTATACGAATATGGTTGAGGAATTTAGAAGATACAGAAATCGTTATTCCTAATACAACATCCGTTGGTTTCAGAATTTGATATTGAATATAAGTCTATATTAATTTCTATTCAGGGCCTTGTATTTAATATCAAATTGGATTTTAGGTTTGTCGTGAATGGTATCTTAAATAACACTGTTCTTAAACCCAGTTGAGAAAGGAATAAATCTTTTAATTAAGATTAATGATGTTTTTCAATTATATTTATTAATTGGGGTTAAATGGAGGTTGATTTTGGGTTCGTTGTGAACGATGTTTTAAAATGACATTTGTTCTTTAGCCCAATTAACAGTGAAGATATGATTTGGAATTTATAAATCTTTTTATTAAGATTTGATGGAAATTTTCCAAAATAAAGTTTTCCAATTTAATATATTGAATTGGAATTGAATGGAATTCGATTTAATAATCGAAATGAGCTTCTGAGAATGAAGACCGTTACTATTCATGAAATTTAGAAGGCTTTGTCGCTATTCCATTTATATTATTGATTTTATATGGAAATTTATATCGATTCTATATTGTTATGATTTCCGTGAAGATTCCATTTCGATGGAAGATGATTTTGGGTTTATCGTGAATAATGTTTTAAAACGACATTTGTTCTTTAACCCATGTAAAGACAAGATTTATTGCCTAAAATTTGAATAATCATTAAGTAACGATTTTTGGAGGCTAAAACGAAATGGAGTTTTAATGAATCTTTAAGTAGATTAGAACGAGAATGGGATAATTAAATTTATCGAATTCATGAAATGGTCGAGAACGGATTACCGCCAGTTCACTCCATGTGATAGTTAAATCTTTAATTAGATTTGAAACGTGAAATGGTAAATAAATTTACCGATAACACCGTGGGTGCTAGATACAGAGTATTACCAGTTTTGCTCGATAGCACGAATAGGTCGGGATTAGGATTAATAAAATAAACGGTTACTTCGGTAAGGCTCGTTGATCCCGACCAGTTTGGTAAACCTTAAATGGATTTAAGTTGTGGAAAAATTATAAAATCATTTGAAAATGACATCCAAAGGTAGATTCCCCTTCATATGTCTATACATTTTATCTCCACCGGGGTGTATGGTCATCCTTGACCTATGGCATTCCTCTAGAATTTCTTTCCTCAATTCTTCATCTTTAGGGACGTAAAATCGTCCATCCCAAAGTAAACTTCCATCTTCGCCAATCGAATATCTAACCAAATGGGGAATAGACTCCTTTTTCCCACTTCCTCTTTTAAGATCCTTAATTCTTCATCAACATCTTGTGTACTCTGAATCCACTCTTTTAGAGTGGGTCTAACAATCATAGCTCCAAGAAAACCATTAGAAGTTGCTGGCGAGGGTTGCAAATTAAATTAGAGTGAAACTCTAATTGTTTCCGTTCCGAGATCGCATTCAAGGTTGCAAGTTTCCTACTTAACGCATTTGCCACAACATTCCCTTTTCCCAGGGTATATTGGATCATGAAATTAAATGAAGCAATATATTCCATCCACTATTGTTGTCTCAAGTTTAAGTCATATTGAGAAAATAAGTATTTTAGGGATTTATGGTCAGTAAAAAGTTCAAATTTCTCCCCTAAAATATAATGCCTTCACATTTTAAGGGCGAACACTACTGCGGCTAACTCAAGGTCATGAACTGGGTACCTCTTCTCTGTAACCTTGATCTGCCTACTAGCGTAAGCGACTTCTCTACCTTCTTGCATAAGGACCACTCCTAAACCAGACCCACACGCATCAGTGTAAACAGTAAACAATTTCGAACCATCGGGTATAGTAAGGACTAGCACGCTAGTTAATACTTCCTTTAATTTCTTAAAGGCCACGTCACATTTATTACTCTAAGAAAATACCAAATTCTTCTTAGTCAATTAGGTTAAAGGAGTAGAAATCTTTGCAAAGTCTTTAATGAATTTCCGATAATATCCTACCAATCCAAGGAAGCTTCTTACTTCCGTAACATTTCGAGGTATCCTCCATTCCTTAATTGCCTCGATATTTGTGGGGTCTACGACCAAGCCTTCACTTGACACCATATGTCCTAAAAATATAACTTCTTCCCTCCATAATTGGCACTTCGAGAATTTTTCTTTCAATTGGTTCTTTCTTCATATCCCTAGAACTTGTCATAAGTGACTTTCATGCTCTTTATGGTCTTTTGAAAATATAAGGATATCATCTACGAAGACTGCCACAATCTTATTTAGAATGCCTCTAAATACTCTACTCATAAGGTCAACAAAGAAGGTTGGTGCATTCGTCAATCTGAAGGGAATAACTTCCCATTGGAACAATCCATCTGGCGTCCTAAATGTAGTTTTATCCTTACTGTCCTCCAGAATTCTAAACTGGTGAAATCCAGTGGCAAGGTATAATTGGGAAAATACTCGGGCTCCTCCCAAGTGGTCAAATAGTTCATCAATTCTAGGTAAGGGGTACCTATTCTTCTTGGTCAACTTATTAAGCTCTCTATAATCCACACAAAGTCTTAGATATGTGCGTGCTTTAGTGGCAAACACAGCAGGTGCACTCCATTCTGAGGTACTTTGCCGAATGAACCTTTCTGTAGTAATTCTGAAATCTTCCTATACATTTCCCTTCTTTCTTTAGGTGCCATATGCCTTAAGGGTAATGCTACTAGTCTAGCGTACTTCTCTAGATCAATACGAAAAGAGATTTTTCTATTGGGCGGAAGTCCCGTAATTTCCTCAAAGACATCCAAGAACTCACATACTATAGGGGCCGAAGATGGTCCTTCTGAACTAGGAGATAAGGAATATAATAAGGATTTATCCTTGTTCCTAACATTACAAGGAATACTCAGAATACGTCCTCCTCGCTCCTAAGACGAACAATTCTCTTGTCGCAATCTAGGACGGCCTCATAAAATGATTGCCAATCCATACCTAGGATAAGTCCAAACCCCATAAAATCCAACGCATACTCTTTGCAAAGGAATTCTACATCGTTGATCTCCAATACTAGGTCGTTGCAAAACAACTCAAGATATATAGATCCTTCGATAGGGTTGGCCACCTCTATCGGATTACTAGAGATAGATATAGGAAGGGTCAACAGATTAACTAGGTCTTAGCGATAAAAGAATGGGTCGCTCCCAAATCGAACAAGGTGCATACAAAAGATCCTAAAACAGAAGTTTACCTTCAAGTGCGGGTTGTCCTTGGTCTCTTAGGAGTCGGCTTTGAATCAATGTTTCCTCTATTGCATAATTCTGATCGCTTCGGATAACTTTAGGCTTTGGGCAGTCCTTAGACATGTGTCCGTCCTCATGACAGTTAAAATACTTTCCTTTGAATTCCTTCTTTGCCAATGAAGTCCTACAATCCTTGGCCTCATGCCCCTTGCGGTTGCACCTCGTACAAGTCTTAGCTTCCCTTTCCCCCTTTCTTCTTGTTCTTCCACCATTCCTTTTTCTTATTCTTATTAGAGCTTACTTCTCCCTTCTCCTCTTCCTTACTTTCCTTGGAGCCTTCAGCCGTGCATAGGATAGCTGTCTCTACTAGGGTTTCGCAAGTAGCCTCAAATGTTACTTGCGTTGATAAAGTTTCCTTCAGTGGGGAGTTCAACCCCAAAACAAATATCAAGGCTTTATTCATTCAGGTGTCTACTAAACCCCTACCAAACTTACTCAATTCGATGAACTTGGCCATATACTCCTGCAAGCTTAAGCTTTCTTGCTTGAGGTGGATGGGTTTCTCCAACTGGATTGTCATTTCAGCTCATGGTATAAACTTTGCCTCGAAACGGGTTTTTAATTCGGCCCATGTAAATATTCAGTCGTCGTTCTCTCCAGATACTAAATGCCACCAATCAAGGGCCTCTTTTTTCAAGTGCTAGGCCGCAATCCTTCTTTTACTTCATCGAACCATCCAATAGCTTCGAAAATTCTTTTGTAATTCGTTATCCAAGATTGGGCGTTAGTAAAACCCTCAATTCCAATGAATGATTTCCCTCCAAGATTCGCGAAGCTCTTACAGAAACGATAAAAGTCAAAGGATACCTCAGTGGCAGGAGCTGCAGGAACCGCTGGGGGGGATTAGTAACAGGGACTTGCTTCATCATACGAAGAAACTGTTGGAACCATTCTGGCAAGTATCGAGGCCTTTCCTAGTTTCCCTTCTCAATAAGATTACTAGTCATTCTACTATTTGAAAAGAAAAGGAAGAATCCTTCAGTGGATACTCCTGAGATACTATTAAAGCTGAAAAGGGAAGAAAACGATAAAGTTGCCTAGTATAAATGTGTATGCTTATTGGGGGTAAATATATATAGTTTGAAAAACCTTTTTCAAAATACAAACATGTCTCTCATACGTATACTTGCCCTGTAATTGGGTAACCTATGCTCTGATACCAAATGCAGCAACCCTCCAGGAATGGGCCAAAATTTTGACCTAGAAAAGGCCTATCAAAACTTAGAGGCATTCTAAACTGGTCGTTGGTTCCTGTAAGGAATTACATTTGCACAAAATAATATATAGACATTTCATTATGGAAATCTCACACAACGTAACGAGAAAATATAATACTAAAATATGACGTACCACTTTATTAAAACCACAGAATTCAAATGCAGATTGTCACGATACAATTATTCCATAAGTGCATCAATAAATTCATTATCAAAAGTTTCCATAATTGCTTCGTCCATAATATCTACCCTACCTACTAACCCGTTGGATTATGTTAAGGAGAGGGGTCAAACATAAAGACCTGTGTGACTGAAAATATTATTTACTTAAAGACCATACCCTAGATTTGGCAGGTCATATATGTCTATGCTACACACAAACACAAAGTATTTAACCAATAAGGTGGATATCCCAGTCAATCACTTAAGACCTTCATTAGTGTTTTTAGGGTAAAGAACCAATGAGGCGGGTATTCTCGGTCACTTATGGCCCTATTAAAGGTGGATTCTTATGATCTCTTATAACCTTGAGGCGAATCCTAACCTCTTAAGACCTCGTCCTATTACATCAACATTCTTAAGTCTATACTCTCACTTTTAATATGAGAAGTAGTATTGTGAACGTTACTACTTAACTGATATTACGGTAGAACACCTGTGTCGTTTAAGACTTCCCTTAGATAATTGGTGAGCATGATATGGCCATATAACTTTTATAAACCAGTCATGTCCCTAGTCGAGCCTCTATATGCTTCTAGAGGAAGTAGACGTCCCCCGTGAACTACCCTACTTCATTACCATTATGTCTAACCACTTTAGAGAAGGAGAACCATAGACTTACTTCGTATCTAATAAGGGTGGGTCCGATGACTTTGGTTCCTCTCTAAGGAATAAACCTTCGGAGGGAATCCTAGTCCTAACCACTTAAGACCCAAACTAGATAAGAAGATAGTCAACCACTTAAGACCTTCCCAAGGTGTAGTAAACCTGCATATTCACACACAACAGGTTTATATATACACACACACACACACACACACTAGACCTCTCACATTAAACCGTATACCTGGAGATGTTGAATATGCCGGGCGGTTCCGGGCAGGCTTCTACTACAAGTAGGTTTAAGCTCGTGTCATAGTGTAATAATTTGAATGGCTCATGGAACCCAGACCTCTCGCATTAGTTGGTCCTACTTGTGGTTACTGGATTTACTGGTCAGTTCCGGGCAGGCTTATACCACAAATGGAAGCTAACCTCGTGTTTATGTGTCAATATTTAATATATATATATATATATATATATATATATATATATATATATATATATATACGCGCACAAGTCATTCTGTACACACATACACAAAAGCAATCAATATATGAGGACATTTCAAATTCAAATCATATCCTAATTGCATTTATTACTTCATAATTATGCTAATTACGTTAATTACATTAATAACATTAGTTTTTCGTATGAACAAGAGGATGTTCTAATGAGATAAAAATTGTCAACTTATCCTAAAATTGAGGCATACAAGTTAATTTCCATATTTTGACCGCAACATTTAAGGCATGATGGCATAATTTCATAATAACAGATAGTAGTAATGGAAAACACAACACACATACAATTTCAACTTACACCCTAGGCTTATTGGAATGATTCTAGTAATGAACCAACAATAGGGTATAATTTCATATATATGCATATATACACATATATATATACATATATATATATACATATACTTTATTTTATTTTATTTATCCCTTTTGTATATTGCCTGATAAATTACATAAAATAGAAGTGCATTTCCCACTTGTTCTCAATTCACTGCTAATATCAAGGTTTACAAACCCAATAAATTGACAATTCTTGCGAAATACATAAAATATAGGATTTGTGGGTTTTGCATTTTAATATTATCATTGTACCCAATCCTCTTGGGCATACAAACCCATATAATAATTTACAATATAGAAGATGCTTCAAGAAATACTAAACTCCACTCACATTGATTGGAAGGGTGAAAATCTGACGTTGTTGTGCCTTTTTGATGTAAATTTCAACTCTAAAGATCTTTATACATAAGAATAAATTAGTTAAATTCTTACATTTATATATATATATATTTCATATGATTCCAAGTACATATTCTAATCTAGATCTATAAGAAAAGATTAGAGAGAAAGAGAATAGATTTACAGAAGAAGATGAACAAACCTACTTTTGGAATCAATGGTGGTAGAGGCAGAGTGAGGCACAATTGAGAAAATGTTTAGGGTTTAGTTGTGAAGTCTAGGGGTCTATTTATAGTTGCTCATGTAAGCTTGGGACGTAGGATCATTTAGATACATCATAGTCGTCTGTTTATATATATTATCCCTAAAGACCTAGCCAAACTTAGCATTAATGGATGTTTTAGCCGCCAAGTAGTCGACCTCCCCTCTAGAAGGGAGGTTGACCGGCGGTCGACACCTCTTCTAGAGGGGCAGTCGACCTCTTGGTCGCTGAAGTGCCTGATAAACGTATGTGGGGCTAACGTATTAAATTATATATAATGTTTATTTATTTGCCTTATTTCTTACCTTGTTTATATTATTCTTTGTCCCCTCCTTCTTATCTTCATTCGAAATTCAAACTTATCCAATTTATTTTATTTATTGGATATATATATATTATTTACCTAACTATATATATATATATATATATATATATGCGTTCACCGTCTAATTTGATTTGATTGTAAATTCTTCATGCTATCACTGTTTTCAACATATTATATATGAAAATGATTCAGAATTTCGCCATGAATCCAAATAAAAGATTTTCATAGCCGAAGTCTTAATGCTGCAAAATATCATTTTCTAGCCTATTTATACTATATTATTTAATTGCTTATATTTTACTTATTATTATTGTTTTTAGGTATATTTTACGAGGTGTTACAAGTTAATTGTGTAACGAGAATTCATTCCTAAAAAAAGATTTACTTCAAATGTTGAGGTATTAAGTGGATATAGGTCCTGCCTCCCTTCCGGAAGAAGAAACCAAAAGGAAATAATTTATAGTTGGCCTACTTCAGGGTTAGAGGTATTAAGTAGTGGGATCCTCCTATTGGTGTTAAATGATTGGATTCACCCTTTCCCGTAAGGGTAGAGTCATAAGATCCACCCTTAAAAGGTATTAAGTGATAAAATATCTCACCTCCCCATAAATAAGAAGTATTAAAAGGCTAATTGGGTGCGATATTGATAATCTCCATGATAGTCTGCTTCCTTTAGTTTGTATGTGACTAGGTTGAAGTCCGCCTTGGGAAAAGGCATTAAATGTCCACAGGATTTCCTATCCTGCAAGAAGTGTTAAATGACTAGGGGATTATCCAACAAGGTTAGCTTGATGGAAACACAGGGTTCCACCATGGGAAATGTTACAAATGACGATTAATCGTTTACCTAGCCTGTAGGTAATAAGTTACTACTTACTATCTCTCGCCTTAATCGGGGTTTGGGTACATGCATGGATGACAAAAGCTTTAAATTAGTAGGACTTTGTAGCTAGTGCCCTCTAATTTATATTAGGGTTAGTAAACCATGTAGTAAGGTATTAAGTGATCAATGAATCCGCCTTGGACCTTAAGTAATCATAGGAATCTGCCTTTATGTTATAGTATCTGTGAGGCCACAAGTAGTTATATAGATATGACATACCTCTTTATTTAATCGGGTATTGAATAGTTGAAGAGTCTGCCTCTTAGTTTTGGTAATTTTTCTAATGGTAGTTTAAAGGCTTTAAAGTTATGCGTAAAAATTCTATCTCAGTGTATTACGCTAACGTTATCTTTGGGGAATGCTAACTTGGGTATGGTAGTTAATCGTCATGTGTAAATCTTAACAAGGTTAGTTTAGAATTTCTAGCCTTGTTAGACATATCTTTTATGTGAAACCAAATGGGATACATTTGTGTATTGTGGACAATGTTATACATTTTTAATTATCAAGCTATTGGGTTTCAATAGAGAGACGTAGATTTTCTCAAATTATGTTGTTGTCGAGCTGACGGGCTATGATTGAAAGCTGATGGGTTTCTCAATATAAAAGTAATAAGAAGGCTTCGGCCATTGTTTCGATAACCTTTTGATGATGCACATGCAGATTCTTGTTTTAATCTATTTGATGTATTTGTTGGCATTGTTATTCGATGTTTTGGATCCATTTACGGTGTTTAGGTGATGCTGAATCTTTTCGTATATCTTGGGTGCTATCTTGATGTTCGTTATATGCAGTGATCACTAATAAAATTATTAAACTCCCGCATTAGTTTATTATGTTAATCTTTAATGGAAATTTCTTTATTGACCTTTAATGTTTTGGAGATTTGGCTTATGTGCTTAGCGTCGAAGCATAGGACCCATTGTTGGAAGTCAATGCCCATCATACTCTTTATGTTAATAACGATAACTCGATTCATAGGCCATTTGTTGAATTATGTTAATGTATAATCATTTTCATCTTTAGAAAGAGTTAACCTTTACAAAGTTATTCGTTATTTTTTATTCACCTTAGACTAGACTGATCCATGTGTGTTAGCGCAATGGTCAGATAACATTTTACAGGTTAGCCCTTATCAGATATCTATTAGCCAGTTTCTACATTTGGATCATATTATCTTTTTGGGCACCTTTGTTATTATGTTCTGAGTATTTGTGTAGTGAGGGCCCAACTTCTTGAATTCATGTACTTATTTTTTTTTGATTTGTTGTATATAAATGTATATTGTGGTTAGTTTAACGAAGATTTTGAAACACTATGTACGGTAAGGTGGATTGTATTTGTAAATATCTGTTTTACTTGTTGTTCCGTGATCTGTTTTTATTGGATATAATCGTATTCTTGTCTGGATTGACTATATAGCCATCACAGTTTTATATTAAATGAATTAAGTACGTCAATCCACTTGAGGTAAGAAAAAATATATTCACCTACTAGGCGTATTCAGTACTCTTATAATACAATATTATGTATAGTATCTCCTCACCAGCCTTATTCTCCGCTCTAATAGGTAGTACTACTCTGTAATGCTCTTTATTAGAGAAGGTCTTGGGGTGTAGCGTTACAAGACTGCCCTACCATACCCATTCCCAGAGCATAGAATTAAGGGGTTTGCTATATTGAATGCAATGGAAGGACTCTGAGTCATGAGGCAAAGATAGAAAGATGAGAAGGTATCCATCCTTCTTCCTTAAGAACTCCTCTAGCAAATAGACTTAAAGTAGGATAGCCTTTCTAGTGCTTGTCTTTCAGGGTAGAAGCAGAGAAAGAAGCTTCATTGGCCCTAAAAAGGAGCTTAAAGGCTTGGCTGATATCCCACTTGAGACCTCGTCATTCGATTTTGGAGACGTTAATCCCGATGCCTTTTTCTCTAGTCCAAAGAGGGCTAATGTTGATATATTACGAGTTTTTGATTCATGACAATAAGAAGAAAAGATCCAGCATCTGCAAAGAAGAAGTTATATGCAAGCTCACAGTGTATGTTTGTCTCTTAAGTTAAGTCTTTGATTTGTTATATTTTGTTAAAATCTATCCTCAAATAAAACTACATGATTTCACAAAAGATAGCATATCACATATATTAGCACAAGAACAAAACTGTGCAAGTTTCACTGGACCAGTCGATTGTCAAATTCTTACTAGTTGACTGGTAAGTGCAAAAATGCACAGTTTGTGTGCTTATGCACATATGTGTACACATTCTTCAACAACTAGTTGGCTGGTTATTTTTTACCTGTTGACTGATTCGAACTGAAACACCCCACCTCCGTTAAGGTCACTCACAAAGGGAATGCCTTAACTTTGGTGGAGGTTTATAAGTAAAAGCCACAGATAAACACAAGACAGATATAAATACACATATTTTAAACAGCGGAAACCAAACAGACTTTTATTTCATCAATACGTGTTCATACAAAACATTTTCATAATTGTCTCAAAATACTTCCAACATTACAACCTCATTATTGTCTTGATTATTAAAGAAGCATAAAACATAAATAATGTGACAAAAATCCCCATAGTGATATCCAAAGCCATAATTCGAGCAAAAGAGATCCAAACCATACTCTACGGTCATGAAGCTTGCAAAAGAGTACTAAGCTGGGTTATTTCCTCCCTGTGGACCTCGGGGGGGGGGGGGACGAAAGAAAAGAAGACGAAAAGAAAATAGAGTCAGACATAAAGCCTGAGTAAATCTAGTAACTCTTCAGTATGTGAATAAGAAAAGGGCATGATAGATATAAACTGAAAACAGGCAAGTGTCACAAGCTAAGGAAGTGTCGTTTAGAATCGAACGTACTATCGCACCCACACTATATCTCTGCACCTACTTGAGCTTATTCTAACTGGCACCCCATGCTGAGGGTGAAGTGATCCCCATTTTCTAAAGATCGGCTCCTACTCGCGTAAACATGTGTCATACGGCCCCCAAGAGTTGTAGATACCTATGTTGGTCCCACCGTGGGGGTGTATCAAGACCCATGGTGGGGGGCCCGACACAATTCTAGAAGGCATAGGTTATACTACTGGTGCCCCCAGTGCCCTGTTTGTCTGCTCCGGAGTGTGTGCACGCCCGCACCCCGTTAGAACCTACACTGTTGCGCCCACCGCTGTAGCTTTGACCGCTAACAATCAGCCCAGTAATCGTGCCCACCCTGCCTTGTTTCAGGGTACCATGATAACTAACTTGGGTTACTGCTGAAACGGGTCCCTCGTTACTAGGGTTTTATAGTCAAACATGTTAAGTTGTTAAGTGTCTATATTTACCTAACCCCACCCATAAATTCTTGTTAACATGTTGAATTTGGTTAAGTGTTTATAGTTGACTTAACCCTACCATCTGTCCTTAGCCTCTTAGAGCACCTGACCACTCACATTAGACAGATATTGCTACGGTTACTGGATGTGTCGGTCGGTTCCGGGCAGGTTTACACCGTAGCTCAGTCTAACCTCGGGTCCTTATTGGGCTCAATGCTTAACCATCCACATTGGATAGGTATTGTTGTGACTATTGGACAGCCGGGCGAGTCCGGGCAGGTTTACGTCACAACTCAATCCAACCTCGGGTTAAGCATACCGTGTTTTCTAAATTTACATATTTTATCACTTCTCAATTATATGTAAATGTCATGTCCTTTATTCTTGGGTATAACAATTCATACCGCTTAAATGTTATTGTCATTGGCATGTGCCAACCATGCCAACATATATTTTTCATGTTTTACACCCAACGTTATTACCCCCGTTTGTACGTTCGCAACATTATAACAAGTGTTGGGCTAGACACAATTCAGCCCAACTTTATAAACGTGAGAAAAAGGGGAAATCAAGAACATGTAATATTTCACATAAAGGTGTGTGGCGCATGAACTTGCAATTTAGCGATTCAACTAACATAAATCATGGTCATGTGAACTTGCATTCAAATCAAAGTATAACAAAGTAGGTGACATATGAAATGGCATAGTTTAGGCTTATACAAACTTGGGTTTAAACATGTTTAACTTGGCATAATGTCAACCACAAAACTAGCATGTTGTATATTCACCATAATGTCCAATTTTAACATCTAATCATATAGCCTATTTCAACATGAACTTGCATAGTTTATAAAACCCAAACGATACTTAACATAGATCCAATTATACTTACAAATAAACATAAGAATGTGTTCATAGGTTTAGAGTCATGTAGGCATAAAAGGTCTCAAATCTAGAACATGTTTACATAAATTCTAACTTAGACTAAGGGAATGTATATAGTCCATGCCATTGATATAAACATAAAGGGATCAATTACTAGTTTTTGCCACAACTTGCTATTGCTATTGCTTTCATATACAAATGTCCAATAGGCTTGCATCATTTAATTTACGCCACAAATATCAATACACAAGTCATGACAGAATTATTACAATACACAGAATTCATACAATAACACAATTCTATTTTCATTTACATCGAATCACGTCACAGTTTTATTCATATTCTAAAAGATCACTATACTTACAACGAATGCAGAATCTTGAATTCTGGATTCTGAATTCTTAAATTGAGGTACGTTCCTTTGGGTAGATTAATGTTGCGTTGATTAATTTGATTAGGCTTTAGTCTTCTTCTTAATTTGATTTGTCTCTAAGCTCCTCTCTCTTGACGGCTACGCTCAATTCCTTCCTGGCAGCATGACGACTCCCATCTTATTTTTTTGTGTGAATTTTAGTTGAGACTTAGGGTGTATATATGGATTTTTAAATTGTTTTGAGCCGTCAGATGAAGACAGGAGGAATATAGACCATACAAAGTTCAAAGAGCCAATCAAGAGGTGACATGTCAGCCCTAATGACACACCGAGCCACAGAAATTCGAGCCAGAGCCAGACCCAGCCAGCCAGGTCGACCAGGCAGGTCGACTGGCAGGTCGACACCCAGGTCGACACTATGGTCGACCTGGGGTGACCAGGTCGACACCATGGTCGACCCTATGGTCGACCTGGTCCCTGGGCAGGAATTTTCCCGCCCAGCCCAGTTTGAACCTGTTTTTCGAATTTCGAATTTGAAACCGAGCTGTTTGAATTTTAAATTTTATTCTGAAACTTCTGAAGGTCATAACTCCTTCATACGGAGTCTGATTCATGCAAACTCAGACTCTATCTCAAGTAGAATTCCGAGACAAACGCAATGGCGTAACCCATTTCCCTTAATTCTTTCATTTAGAATTAATTACACTTTAATTCGTGAAGCTTTATGTTATAGAATTCACGGGGTGTTACATTCTCCCTCCCAGCCCCCTCAAAAGGATTTCGTCCCCGAAATCTTCAAGTTAGGAAGAATGTATATCCTACCATTCAACCGTCCATCTACTCAACCAACAAACACAGGCGTCCACTGTCCTTAAAAGACTTCTAATGCTTCATGATCATATGCATAGTGTGTGTACATGTTCTTATCTAATGCAGAAATCAGGCAGTCTACTGATTCAGTTGACCTCCTTAATGCGAATCATGTAAGTGTCATGAATCCATTATGTATGCAAATTTTTCCTACTCATAATTCTACATGAGTGCACAACTATTCATACAAATGCGACAACCATATGACATCTTATCAAGTTTCAACCATATACAAATGAGAATACATATATACATATGCAATATGAAGTTGACTGAGCCGATCTAAAACCTAGGGTGTGTGTGTAGATGCATCCACGAGCAACCACTAGCAACCATTTGCAGCCATCATCCATATCATGTTTTCAAATACATGTTTGCATCCATTTGTTTTCTACCTAAGGAGTTAGGAAAAGGACCGAGGAGATATACCTAAAAAGATAAAGCATAACTTAAGGAGAAAGAGAGATCAAAGATGTACCCTCAAAAAGAAAAGGGTAGGCGGCACATATTTTGCCCTCAGTTTCCCAAGTCGCGTCTTCCTCGGCGTCGCTCCACTGAACTTTAACGAGTTTGACTTCGCGGTTGCATAGCTTTTTCACTTCAGTTCCTAAGATGCGGGTTGGAACTCTCCTCACAGTTGCTTCATGTTCCACTTCGGCTTCTTCTAGGATGCTAGGTTCCACCTCCTTCGCAGACTCATGTAAACACTTCCGGAGGTGAGAAACATGAAAGACGTTGTGAACTCCGGCCAGTCTCTCGGGTAGCTCTAATATATAGGCCATCTTCCCAACCTTCTCAATGATAGGAAACGGTCCTACAAATCTTGGTGCTAGCTTTCCTGCGGATCCAAAGCGAACGACGTTCCTTAAAGGAGATACCTTAAGGAAAACCCTGTCCCCAACCTCAAACTCAAGGTCGGTCCTTCTTTTGTCGGCGTAGGATTTCTGTCTTGGGTAGTCTTCATTCTCCTTCGTATTAGGCCCACTTTCTCCGAAGTCTCTCGAATCATGTCCGGCCCAAGTATAAGTTCATCTGTAGACTCCCACCAACAAGTTGGTGATTTGCACGGTCTTCCATACAAGGCTTCGAAGGGTGCCATACCTATGGTAGCTTGGTAGCTGTTGTTGTAGGCAAATTCTACTAAAGGAAGGTGATCCTCCCAAGTCCCTCCAAAGTGAAGGATGCAAAGTCTTAAAAGATCCTCTAAAACTCTATTCACCCTTTCCGTCTGACCATCGGTTTAGGGGTGATAGGCCATGCTCAAACATAACTGTGTGCCTACAGCTCCTTGCAGACTCCGCCAAAACTCGCTTGTGAAGATAGGGTCTCGGTCACTAACAATGCTGGAGGGTATCCCATGGAGTCGAACTATTTCCTTGAGATAAAGAGATGCTAGTGATGAGGCAGTCCTTCTACTTTTGATAGGTATGAAGTGGGCGCTCTTAGTAAGCCTATCCACTATTACCCAAATGCTAGTATTGCCTCTTCTCGACCTAGGTAGTCCATCAATGAATTCCATTGAAATGCTATCCCATTTCCACTGTGGGACCTCTAAAGGATGAAGTAGTCCTCCAGGCTTCTTTTGTTCCGCCTTGACCCGTTGGCAGGTCATGCACTTAGAAACGAAATTTACCACATCCTCTTTCATGCCGCTCCAAAAGAAAGTCCTTTTTATATCCTTGTACATCTTATCACCGCCAGGGTGTATAGTCATCTTGGAATGATGTGCTTCCTCGAGAACCTTCTTTGTCAACTCCCCTTCTTGTGGGACGCATAATCTTCCATCTTGCCTCGGCCAACCCTTATCATCGATGGCATATCTACTGAGGTGACTAGAAGTCTCACCCCTAATAAGTTTATCAATCACATCAACAAGCTGAGGATCTTCACGTTGTGCAGCCCCTATTGAGTCCAAGAGAGTAGGGCGTACATCGAGAGATGCTAACAAACCCGGTACAAAATCCGAGGAGGGCCTAAAGTTAAAACTGGTTATATACTCCAAGCTTTGCCTCTCCACAAAGACCGGGCTTAAGGTCAGTTTCTTTCGGCTCAATGCGTCTGCTACTATGTTGCCTTTGCCAGGAGTATAGGAAATTTCAAAGTCATATGAGGCAAGAAACTCCACCCATCTTTGCTGCCTCAAGTTAAGATCCTTCCGCGAGAAGAGATATTTCAACGATTTATGGTCAGTGTATATGTAATAACCCGGAAAATACGAGCCAATTTAAAAATTTTAAATTGATTATTTCAAAGTAATTTGAACCATTGAAATAGAATATTTCAATAAAATAGTAAGTTAAGAATGGTGAGTCAGTTTGAAAATTTGAATTCGAACTTTGACCGACTGTGCAGGGTGGAAAGTATAACGGATTTTAGTGAGACCAAAAATATTTAAATCTGTTAGTCAATACCTTTCTAACGAATCTGAAAAATCGAAGTTTCATAACGGGAATCAAAAGTTATGGCCGAATGAATTTTCAGAAGAGTCGGTATATAGAATATATAGGCCTGGAAAATTGATATTTTGCAAACGGCCTCAGAATTCGACGAAACCACTTTTGTTGGGTCTGGGATGTCAAACTATTGCTAGGTTTCAAATTTCATAATTTTTCGAATCAATATGTGAGCGTGGCAAAAGAAAACGCGTTTGACTAGTTTCTGTTGAATTTAATCGACTGGAAATTGGCCATTTTTCAAACGGTCTCAGAATTCGACGAAACTAGTTTTGTTAGGACCGTATCGTCAATACGAAACTAGAAAATATTTTTCTGGAATTTTTCTAGTTAGTATGTGACCCCGGTAATTTGAAATGTACGTTTAAAATTCAATATAAGGATTTAAATGTAAATTCAACGGAAACTGATTGTAACGATCAAATCAGCTTACGATACATATCTCATTGTGTTCGGAATGGGGGTAAAACGCTATGGACGACAGGCGGTAGGCCTCGTTTCGAGGTCGTATGTAAAAGTCAACCTTTTTGCAAAATTAAATAATTAAATAAAAAAATCACATTTTTATATATATATGAAGTATGAAAAATATTCGCCTTATATATAAATAGTTTCAACAATCAAAATTTCATCTTTCTAATAAGAACAACATAAATAAATTGTCCATGTGTGGAAATTCTCATTTGTTGAGAAATGTGTGTAGTGGAAAGGTTCATGTGTTGAATAAAAAGATTGAGCGATAAAAATTACATTTTTATTGAAACTATGAAATGTTGAAACCATACATTGGTTGAATAAATATTTTAAATGATAAAAATATCATTTTTATCCTATGTGGGATATGCTAAAGATATGCGGACGTTGAAATAAATATTTGTGATAGAAATATTATTTTTAACATGCATAGGAACTAAATAAAATAGTCATGTGTTGAAATCTATTTTAGTTCGCCAAAATTATCATTCTTGAAATGTGAAGTGTTAAAAATAGCCACTGGTTCGAATAAACGTGCATGAGTTGAAATATACATTAACTAGCTAATGATATGATTTTAGCTTATGCATGCGATATTAGAATGAATGGTGTTTTTAAACCAAAGCAAATCAAATATGAAGTTGAATAGAAATTGATAAATGATAAGAACTGTATATACATGTACATGCATATTCATTGGACAGGTTATAGCAAAGGGGCTAGAGAAGAGGAATAAAATTTTGTGCCCGACAAATAGGTACACATTTACTGTTTTGTTTGGGTGATGATTTTATGAGCCTGTTGGCTAGCCGCTTGGCTTTTTCTTTTTCTTTTTGAGATTAGAAGGACCGGGAACGCTATTTGCGATTTCCCGATGCTCCCGGTACAGGGGAGGTTATGGCGAAATTTTCCAAAATTTTAAGGTGTTAGAAAAATATTTGAAGTGAAAATGATATGGAAATCATTGAATGAACTATATTTATATAAATATATAAATATAAATATAATTAAAACGAAACGTGGCCGTGCAGTTCATATTTTGAAACCGTGATTTCAAATGATTAGTGCGGAATATCCGACCATTGGATTTTCCCGAAACCTCAACCGTTGGGTTCGCCTTAGAGATATCTTTCCAACGGCACCAACTTTGTGAAGATCCGACGGTTGGATTGTCTGGAATGTTTAATTCAAAATTAGTGAAAAACAGCGCCAGAATCGATTATATTTATATATATATATATAAATATAATTAAATTAAATCGAATAACGACGCTGCAGTTCGTAAATTGAAATCGTAACTTCAAATGGTTAGTGTGGAAGATCCGACCGTCGGATTTTCCCAAAACTGGAACCGTCGGATTCGTTTTGAAAAGACCTTCCTAATGATGTAAAATTTATGAAGATCCAACGGTTAGATTTTCCTATATGTGTAAAACAAAATTAGTGGAAAGCAGCGCCAGTGCATCGACACGACCTGAAACGTCGTTTAATTAAATATGGCCGTTTTAAATTAAACAAAAATGGCGATATGTCGTTATAAAGTGCTATAGACGATATAGAGTGAAAATGAACCAATTTTGTTGTGTTGGCTTGAGATGTGATGGCTGAATGTGTTTGACATGAAAATTTTAACTAAATAACTGAAATGTGAATGTTGAATAGTTCAACCATGTGATTAATTGGTTTGAAAATCTAAATATACGTGGATTATTTGAAAAGGCCGAGTTTATCTCATTTCAAATAATCGATCGACGTTGAGAAGTCGAAGAGTCGAAGACGACTGAAGACCGACGATCTCCACATAGGATGGATGGGCGCTACTGATGCTCGTGATTGGAGTAGCTACCATGAAGGAATTGAAGTAGTAGCCGTCCAAACATATTGTTGATTGTACGGATATGCGTGGAATTGGTGCCTCCGGTTTCGTTCAGACCCAGAACGGACTTGTAAATGGACTGTGTGTCTGACATTGGATTTTGTTCTGTGTTGATTGATCTCTGTTAAATATATATCTGTTTGGCGGCAGAGAATTTATTCTCTTGCTTAACGCCCTTCTCTGAGACGTACGAGCTCAGAGGTTATGTATTGACAGAAATCAGTCGCATGGAGTGGATTGCCTGTGTGGCATGCCTAAGTGGCATATGATCAAGGCTTCTGTTGCAAAGCAAAGTTTTGTGGTTGATGATCAAAGCATGGTCTGTGTGACGTAGCTTTGTGTGTAACGTGAATTCGCGAGCCTCACACCTCGGTATGAGTCAAAAACGGGAGAGTGACTGCAGGGAGAGCACGACGTTTCTTTCTAGCTAAGGTGGTGTCAGTGACCTACCAGCCCTGACATTATATATACTTTTCACCTGTGTGGTTGTTGGAATGCGAGGCGCCTCGATATAGGTCTGTAAGGACCGGGAAACGTGTGTTCAGGAATAACTAATCCTCAAAAGTAAGAGAGGACCGGCCCTGAAGATCCAAGGATCATAGTGGGGTCCTGGGACATTTGCTAGAGTGTCTCGAATCGGAGAGGAGCTTGCCCCTTGCCTCGACTCATGAAGGAATCCAATTTCCAATACGAAATTTGCGGATGTGATTGTATTACTAGTATGGTGACATAGTAGATGGTAGCTATGCCGCCTATGATTGATATTTATGATTGAATTTGCTTTTGAAACATATATGCACTAGTAATAATACCAAACACTTTTGTTTTATTCGTATGAAGCATCTTTGGCCATTATAAGGTAAAAACTCTATCCTCCGGCTTGCGTTGCATTGTGTGATGGGACCTGAGTCTTATAATGGCTTCATTTTATAAAAAGCATTGCGTCGATTTAATCATTTACTTTATTTCATGCACGAGCAGTCATTGGAGTAAACCCGTTCCGCGAAAGTGGCGTGGTCCTTTGATTTGCCTTATTATTGTTGTTAATAAGTTGAATGATTTCTCATACCAGTCCCATGACTGACTCGTAGTTTGTTTCACCTTGCAAACTCGGGTGCCCTTATTTTCACACGGGCAACCTAGTTACAGGTTTCTGACGCACCTTTTGGCTCATGGCGAGGCTTGACTACACCGTGCTGACTTGGATTTTCTCCGCCATTATTGTATCTATATTATGATTCCGCCATTGGCGATGTAGACTTATATTCCTTTTGTGTACTCTTTATGTATGATTCCACCTCTGGCGATGGTGACTGATTATGTATCATTATGCACTAAGTTGTATCCTGTACTGTGCTTCTCTGATGTGATGTTATCTATATGATTCCGCTGTCATATGTGTGTAAATTATTCTATTTTCTGTTTATGCTATTATCTGTGATCTGCTAATGATGATTAATGTGTTATATTCCAATGATTATCCTTAACACCGTGTCACGGGGTTTTGGGATCGTCACAGTATAATTCGAACTTCTCACCTAGGAGATAATGGCGCCAAGACTTAAGCGCAAAGACGATGGCGGCTAACTCGAGATCGTGGGTTGGGTAGTTCTTTTCAACTTTCAATTGCCTTCCACCATACGCTACTACCCTCCCTTCTTGCATCAAAACAACGCCTAGCCCCGTACCACAAGCATCCGTATATACTGTGAACATTTTTCTTCCATCTGGCAAAGTCAGAACTGGGGCTGTTGTGAGAGCCCTTTTTAATCGTTGAAAAGCAAACTCGCAGTCCAAATCCCAAGTGAACGCCAGATTCTTCTTTGTTAGCCTTGTGAGTGGAGCTGAGATTTTCGCGAAATCCCTAATAAACTTTCGGTAAAAATCGGCTAGCCCAAGAAAGCTTCGGACTTCGGTGTCTTCCAATCTGGCACTGCCACCACTTTCGTGGGGTCCACAGCCAACCCTTCTTTGGCACTATATGCCCCAGAAATCTTACCTCCTTTCTCCAAAAGTGCCACTTGGAGAATTTGGCTTTTAGCTGATGAACTCGAAGAGTTTTGTAATGACCCGGATCCTTAGGGGTTAATTTTTGAATATTTAATATTTAATTTAAATATTGGGTGGATAATATAAGTGGAATTTTATATTAAGTTATTAATTTAATAATCAATTTCAATTTAATATCGAATATATTAAATCATCGTAATGCGAAAATATAATTCAGTTCGAGATTTAAAACTAAATTAAATACAGTTCAGACTTCTATTGGAATTAGAAACGATAATAGTAATTTATTATCGCAGAATAAATTGTGTCGAATTTAATTTATATCAATTTAAATTAATATCTTCTACAGAGGATCGAATTAGACTTCGTGACCTATCCCAGTGGGTTCAGAATAGTGGTTTTACCCTAGAATTAACAGTTGTTGGGTTCAGAAAGGAGTTCGGCATCATGGGTATTTTAAATTTAAGGATACCAGACCAAAACTAAATAAAATATTAGTGTTGGTGGATAGAAACAAAACACATAAGAGAAAACAAGGAGGCCTTGCTGTCCAATTCTCAATCCACACTTTGTTTTCCCTTTCTATTTAAATAAGCCGTGCCTTTCCCATGTTCTATCGTTCATAGCCAAAACAAAATGGAAAATTCCTCTGAGAAAATCGAAAGCTTCAGCTGAAGCCGCTCCTCTTAAAAACCATTCGAAGGAAATCAAACCCCATTTCCATCTTTAAAACCTCAAATAGAAAACTGCGGAAATCAGTAATTGAAATGGAAGCAGCGTTCAAGTGGTAGGCACGATCGAAACCACCAGCTAGGGTTATCGCGTTCAGTAATTTGAAGATCGAACTTTTGTTCGATTCAGGAATTGCGATAGGCTTTGAGGGAGATATGAACAAATCGTTGTGAACGGCGTTGAAGAGGTGCGAGTTGTGTTCAAACTGTGTAATCAAGTATGGGATCCATCAAAAAGGGGAACTGAGTCCATCTAATAGCAACGCAGTGTTCGAAAGGAGGAGGCGCTCGTGTGGAGGTGAGTTTGGCGACCATCGATGTACAAAAAGTTCGCTCCTCTTCTGCTGGTGGTTGGAGTCGCGACTACAGTATTCGAACAGGGAGCTAGTCGGTGTTTTGAGCAGTAACCATGATGTTGGGTTTGAGCGGCAGGAACTCATCAGTAACGGAAGAGGGAGATTAGGGAAATGAATTAAGGTAATTTCTTGTTTTTAGTTTGATTAATGTATAGATTAAAAATAAGATTTTTACATTGTTGAAAAAAGGAATTTCGTTTTCTGCAAAACATGGAATTTGAAAATAAAAAGGGAAAATTTAGTTAGTAATAGCCTTATATAAATTTTAAATTAGATTAGTAAGATATTTAAAATTAAGATCATTAAGGTATACAATTTTATAGAATTTAAAATACATAGGATAAAATATTTATTTGGTTAATTATTTAAATTAAATAAATAATAGCTTAACTGATAATAAAATAAATTATCCTCAGCGCTAGGTAGAATCATTTGAGAGGATTCGTAGCTATGAAGTTACAGGATTTAAATGGGTATTCGACAAAGGAAAATTCTGGTGAGTAAATCTCACCTTTTATTTAGAATTTATTTTTATTCGTTAAAAATAATTGTTGTTGATTGTTTGAATGTTGTTTGATTGATTTAAAATATATTAGTTATCTAGGATTGGTTGACTACTATATATATATATATTGGGTTGATTGATTGGTTGGATTCCCGCAGTATCATTAGCGGATGCCCGCAGTTTCATAGCGGATGATTACCCTATACGCCCCACGCTATGATTAGTGGATGACCTTCTATACCGCGATATCCTGCCTCGAACCAGGATGGGTATTACTATGTTGACTAACGTCTGTGGATGCAGGAAAACAGGTTGGAGGAATCCAACTGGATTCCTCAAAAATATATTATCTGTTGTTGTTTGTTTGATTTCATATATATTCATATATGATGTGTTAAAAATCAAATTATTGAAAATTGATTGATTTGATTGTTTAAATATCACTGGGGCTTGGGATATTGATTTATTTAAAATATCAAAAAGGGTATTTGAAATTTAAAATGGGAATTCTGTTTTTATAAATAGAATTTGAATTTTAAATGAAGTATAGAAACATTAACTTGTTTTGAATACATATGAACAAGGAATCGAATTTATAAACTTTGTTTATAAATGAAAAGATGGAATTTGAATCGAATTTATAAACTTTGTTTATAAATGAAAAGATGGAATTTGAATCGAATTTATAAACTTTGTTTATAAATGAAAAGATGGAATTTGAATCGAATTTATAAAGTTGTTTATAAATGAAAAGATGGAATTTGAATCGAATTTATAAACTTTGTTTATAAATGAAAAGATGGAATTTGAATCGAATTTATAAAGTTGTTTATAAATGAAAAGGTGGGATTTGAATTGAAGTTATAAACGTTGTTTATAAATAATGCAGAGAATTCAAATAGACTTTGAATATAGAATTTGAATATGGAATTCAAATAGACTTTGAATATAGGATTTGAATATGGAATTCAAATGGACTTTAAACTATAGATTTGAATATAGAAATTCAAATGGACTTTAAACTATAGGATTTGAATATGGAATTCAAATGGACTTTAAACTATAGATTTTGAATATAGAATTCAAAGCGACTTTAAACCATAGAATTTGAAAATATAATTCAAATGAAGTTTAAATAAAGAGAATTCAAATAGAATTGAATTGGCATTTGAATAGAGAAGTCGATAAGGAAACGAGAGTATAAGTATAATTAGAATTTGTTAATATGCAGTTAAAAATATATTTGAACATGTCATGTTCAAATATGAAGGAGAAATAGACTGAAGAGTTAAGTAACAAATTTAGTTAAAACGATTGGTATAGTTAAAATAGATTGGACAGGTATAGATATACAGGAGACAGGTATGGAATAAAGTATAGAAGTGAAATAAATAGAATGCCCGACAAAAAGGTACGTATTTAATTTCCATATGAGATTTTATGCGCCGTATCGGCAAGCCGCTTGGCTTTTTCTTTTTCTTTTTAAGATAAGAAGGACCGGGAAAGCTATTTGAAATTTCCCGATGCTCCCGGTACAAAGGAGGTTATGGCAAAAATTTTCGAAAATTTAAGGAGATAGAATATTTTTAAGATAATTTGATAGTTAGAAATCAACGTATCGAGATATATAGAAGTCGATAAGAAAACGAACTTAGAAATAGAATAGTATAATCAAAAAGGAAGACTAGGAATAAAATCTAGTAAGAATAGAAAGAGAAAATGTATATGTGTTTAAAGGTGAATAATCAGTTGTATGGTATTGATTATTCGAGTAAGTAGTCTTGTCTGTTTTGACGTTAAATGTTATTCAGTCAAGGTCTGAGAGGTAATTATACCCCAACTTGGTTGATTTCATGATATACCGATAAGTAGCAAGATTCAGGCTCGAAGATCAATGTGGAATGAGAATTAGTTAAATACTGTATTTGGGTTGTAGTAACGATGTTTTACACAACATCTGTTTTAACCCAAATATGTGCAAAGCTTGGAAATAGAATAATGAATATTTCTAAAGCTAGAAATTTAAGGAAGGCGATATATGGAAATGTTTTCCAAAGAACGTATAAGGCCAATATGGTTCTTGAAAATATTTGGTTAACAAATATTGATAAAGAAATAGAGAAGAGATTTAATTAATGGAATATTAATTAAAGGTTCAATGATTGTTGGATGTTTGGATGAATACTTGTTTTATTCGATAGTTAAATCATCGACTATCGAAACACTTGTTTTTATTCGATAGTTAAATCACAGACTATCGAAGTTTTGACCATCGTTGTCAATATGGAGAGACCGGTTGGATTATTATCCGAAGAACCACTCCATATCGGCAGTAGCGTGCGAATCAGATTATATAAAGATAATCGAAGACGGAGTAGAGTGCAAGGACTTTTTCTATTAATAGAAATAGTGCCTTCGGTTCATCCTGTTCCTGGGTGACTCGTATGGATGGATGTCTGACAGAGTATTTCCAGAAAGGTCACGTACATTGATTTCTTCAACCGTACCAAGAGTGGAAGCGGAGAAGGAAACTTCATTTAGCTGACACGTAATGTATTGTTGTCGACGTCAATTAGTGATTTTTGATGGATTTGATGATGTGGCATTCAAAGTGAATCTGGTATGATGATAAAGCGTAGCTTCTAGCCTCATCATCTGGTAAATGACAGAAATCGGGCAGGCAGCATGGCTATGTAGGTCGCACCTATTAGGGTGTATAATCACCTGATCTAGAGTTTCATTTACTTCTAAAAATCTATTGTCGATGCTGTCCCATTCGGGAAACGGTTGCTGATCCCAATCGTTGGTGATATACATTCGATACACTCAAGCGAAATGAGTGGTCGGTCATGTGTGGCTGAGTTGCAAGATGTTCTTGTTGAACTCGGTGTATTCTCCTCTAGAGATATACCAGCGGAAGGTGCTTCCATACCTTGTCATAGTTGGAAACCCATTACCCAATACGTGCTTGCGGTTTTTGATTGTATATATATGTGGAACGTGAGATGCAAACGTTCCACTAGATTGTTATCTACTTGATTTAGACATTATTATAATATCAAAAGAGTTTTGATATAAAGATAAGTCAAGTATTTGGATTTTCATAAGGGAAAAACCCGTTCCGTGTTATACGGCGTGGTCTTATGAGATATCATTTAGTTTTCAGAAACTGTTTTAAACTGTTTACTCATACCAGTCCCATGACTGACCCGGAGTTTATTTGTTTTGTTCTACCTAAACTCTTGGGTGCCTAAATTTGTATGGGCAGTCAAGTAGTTCAGGTTTTTACAGATCTATCTAAAGGAGCTTGGAGCAGGAGGCTTCAGCGTTATCCAGTTATAGTTGTTCCGTTATGTTGTAAGTGTTGTACTCTGATAAGTGTATGTTATACAGTTGAGATTTTGTATTTCAAAAGTTATAATATATTATATTTTGTTCCGCTGCGATGTGAGATTCTGTTTTGTTATTTCTGTTCTTTTTCTACCTCTTTCTTCTAAAAAAAAATGTTTCGTATTTTCGTGATATCTGGGTTGGACGTATGATGTATATAGTCAACTCTGATGTTACGGATTTGCGGGTCATTACAGTTGGTATCAGAGCTTAGGTTGAGCGAATACCTAGGCTTGTTGGAATGTGCTCGTTAGAGATAGGATCAGTAGTATCCTAGAATGAGTTGAGTGTATATATATATACGAGAGAGCGTACTTGTTATTTGATATAAAAACTGTTTTATATTGTGTTGATTAGTCTGTTGAGTGGATTGTAAATTTTGGTCGAATCGTGGGACGCCACGATGTCGATAGGAGTTTATAAACACTTGAACAGAAGATTGAACACGATATTGTTTTTAAATAGTTAAGTTGATTGTTAGGATTATAATCGAATTAGATTATATAAAAATGAAATAGTTATATATAACCAATGGAATTTGTATATGAAATCGAATATACAAATGTGATAAATTGAAATTGAATTCCAACCAGAATTAAGAATTTAAAATCCTGGGAGTTTGGAAAATGTTTTTCTAAATGGAGCTTGAAAGAAATATAGCACTGAACTCATTCAGTAGCTGGGAAATAATTCTGATGATGGTCGCAACATCATCAGTGTTCAATTTCGAGTTTCTAAGTGACAAATTGCTGCCTTAGAGAAGTTTTGATGGAAATTTGTTTGAAGGAAACAAGTTGTTTGAAAATTCAAATGTTTTGAATTTGAGATAGATATAAATATATGTATATATTTATATTACTTCAGAGAAATTTTGAAATGGGAATTGGGAATATAGATTTCAAATAGAAGTAAAATAAAGGAATTTGAATATATATAATTCAAATAGAAGTGAAATATAATTTGAATTCAAAGGAATTCAAATGAGTTTGAATAAAGGAAATTTCAAATAGAAATTGTATAAGAAATATGAAAATGGAATTACGTTAAATAGAATTTCAAAGAGAATATAAAGTGGAGGTTGAATATTAGAATTCAAGAAAATATAGAGTTTGAAATAGAATTTAAATTCAAAGAAATTCAAATATAAATTGAACAAAAGGAAATTCAAATGAGTTGGAATAAAGAAATTCAAATGGAATTTGAATATTGTAAATATATAGAATTTCAAATAGTAGGGAAATAGATCGGGAATATTATGTGAAAATGGATTTGATACATATTAAAAATAAATCAGAATGGAGTTGAATTTATTATAAACGAAGTTGAAACGTTTATATTTATAAATATAATTAAAACGAGCTCGCCGTAGTGCGGCAGTTCGAAAATTAGCGATTCAAACTTCAATTTAGTATACAGAACTCAATTGAAGTCGGAATTCTTTGAAACGAGAATCATCGGGACCGGTTGAACAATAGTTTTCTAATGAAAGAGAAAAATCTGGATTTCGTCTTATAGATTTTGAGTTATGTCAAAATCAAATTTTTAGAAAAGCAGCGCCAGAACCATTAGAAAACCATAACGGTTTAATTAAATAAATAAAGGGATTTTTAGGAAATAAAATCTGAGTTGGCACTAGAAAAATCCAGACTGGAGATATAAAATAAATATGAACCTCAGTGAAGTAAGTGAAATGATTTTTAAGACGAAAATCATATTTTAAATAGTTAAATAGAATTAACTAAATTGGAGAATAATTAGTTAAGGAAATTTTGAATCAAAATTAGGTTTTTGGATAAGTAAAAGAGATCGAGAATTTATATTCGAAATCGAATATATAACTCGAGTTGAAATTATAATTAGATTAGTTTATAATTAAGTTGACATTTATTTGAACAAGTTATATTCAAATAAAAAGGGTGAAATAGGAAAAACGGTTAATTAGCAACTAGTTAATGGGAATTTGAATGGTTGGAATTAAATTTAACTTAAGTAAGTTAAATGGATCGAAATGAATGAATTGAGTAAAATCAATGTGAATGAAATATGAATTGGGTTTGAATGAAGGAAAAACCAAAAGAGTTAAAAAGGAAATATATTTGTAACACAAATACAAAGGAAGTTATGTGCAAACAAATAGAAGGAGAAATATTTGTAAAAACATTTACAAATAGATTAAATGGAAATATTTATTTATTTATAGAAAATAAATAGAATGTTATAAATGAGATATTTATTTGTTAAATAAATAGAATTTAATCAAAGGAATATTCAGAAGATGAATAGAAAATGGAAATCTGTTTTTAACAGATAAATAGGAAGGATTAATTTATAAATAACAGTTTATAAATTAAATATTTATCATTCGATAAATGGAATATATAAGTCTGAACTTATATAGAGAAGAGATATTGGTTTTTAGCACCGATAGTTTTAAATAGAAGGGGTATACAACACTTGTATAAGTGAAGTAACGTTATTAAAGAGAACATTTATAAAGTGAAGAACCGTTACTAAAAGTAAATCTTTATAAATGAATAAACGTTATCCAATAGGAGTTATTCGAATAGGAGAAGTCGATTAGAGTTAGAGATAATCGATTAGAGTAGGAATTAACTAGTTAGAGTTAATCAGTTAGGGTTAATCCGTAGAGTTAATTGAATATTTGTTATTCAATTAGAATTTATTGAATATTTGTTATTCAAATAAAAAGTTAACCAGATAAAGTTAATTGAACATAACTAATCGAATTAGAATTTAATTGAATGTTAGGTATTCAATTAAAGTTGATCGAATATAGTATTGAGATAGAATTAGTCAAACATAGTTACTCAGGATAAGTTACCATTTCATATGACTGCTAGCGTAATTCGCAGGGCTGCAGATAGCCTAGGGCGGTCGGATGTTTCCTGAGGGAATCAGGCGTAACCATTGTGATCGCTGCGATCTAGCGTCAAGCGAATGGAGTTAAATCAAATATTAGTTATTCGAATAAAGTTAAAAGGAGTTATCGAATATTAGTTATTCGAATAGAATAAAGGAGTTAATCGAATATAGTTTATTCGAATAGAGTTAAAGGAGTTATCGAATATAGCTTATTTGTTAGGAGTTAAGTGAAAAGAGTTAAATCAAATAGGGTTAATCGATAAGAGTTAAATCAAATAGGGTTAATTGATAAGAGTAAATTGAATAGAGTAAATCGAATATAGTTTATTCGAAGAAGGGTTTTCGAATCTAGTTATTCGATAGAGAGAATATCGAATATAGTTATTCGAAGGGAGGAGTTATCGAATAGGGATTTATTCGAAAGAGAGTTACGTAAGGAAGTTTGAAATGTTGAGTATCAACAGAAATAAGTTTTGGAAAAGATAAATGGGTTTGTAGCACTTTTTCTACCTTAGCAATTTCGAGGGCGAAATTATTTTAAGTGGGGAAGATTGTAATGACCCGGATCCTTAGGGGTTAATTTTTGAATATTTAATATTTAATTTAAATATTGGGTGGATAATATAAGTGGAATTTTATATTAAGTTATTAATTTAATAATCAATTTCAATTTAATATCGAATATATTAAATCATCGTAATGCGAAAATATAATTCAGTTCGAGATTTAAAACTAAATTAAATACAGTTCAGACTTCTGTTGGAATTAGAAACGATAATAGTAATTTATTATCGCAGAATAAATTGTGTCGAATTTAATTTATATCAATTTAAATTAATATCTTCTACAGAGGATCGAATTAGACTTCGTGACCTATCCCAGTGGGTTCAGAATAGTGGTTTTACCCTAGAATTAACAGTTGTTGGGTTCAGAAAGTAGTTCGGCATCATGGGTATTTTAAATTTAAGGATACTAGACCAAAACTAAATAAAATATTAGTGTTGGTGGATAGAAACAAAACACATAAGAGAAAACAAGGAGGCCTTGCTGTCCAATTCTCAATCCACACTTTGTTTTCCCTTTCTATTTAAATAAGCCGTGCCTTTCCCATGTTCTATCGTTCATAGCCAAAACAAAATGGAAAATTCCTCTGAGAAAATCGAAAGCTTCAGCTGAAGCCGCTCCTCTTAAAAACCATTCGAAGGAAATCAAACCCCATTTCCATCTTTAAAACCTCAAATAGAAAACTACGGAAATCAGTAATTGAAATGGAAGCAGCGTTCAAGTGGTAGGCACGATCGAAACCACCAGCTAGGGTTATCGCGTTCAGTAATTTGAAGATCGAACTTTTGTTCGATTCAGGAATTGCGATAGGCTTTGAGGGAGCTATGAACAAATCGTTGTGAACGGCGTTGAAAAGGTGCGAGTTGTGTTCAAACTGTGTAATCAAGTATGGGATCCATCAAAAAGGGGAACTGAGTCCATCTAATAGCAACGCAGTGTTCGAAAGGAGGAGGCGCTCGTGTGGAGGTGAGTTTGGCGACCATCGATGTACAAAAAGTTCGCTCCTCTTCTGCTGGTGGTTGGAGTCGCGACTACAGTATTCGAACAGGGAGCTAGTCGGTGTTTTGAGCAGTAACCATGATGTTGGGTTTGAGCGGCAGGAACTCATCAGTAACGGAAGAGGGAGATTAGGGAAATGAATTAAGGTAATTTCTTGTTTTTAGTTTGATTAATGTATAGATTAAAAATAAGATTTTTACATTGTTGAAAAAAGGAATTTCGTTTTCTGCAAAACATGGAATTTGAAAATAAAAAGGGAAAATTTAGTTAGTAATAGCCTTATATAAATTTTAAATTAGATTAGTAATATTTAAAATTAATATCATTAAGGTATACAATTTTATAGAATTTAAAATACATAGGATAAAATATTTATTTGGTTAATTATTTAAATTAAATAAATAATAGCTTAACTGATAATAAAATAAATTATCCTCAGTGCTAGGTAGAATCATTTGAGAGGATTCGTAGCTATGAAGTTACAGGATTTAAATGGGTATTCGACAAAGGAAAATTCTGGTGAGTAAATCTCACCTTTTATTTAGAATTTATTTTTATTCGTTAAAAATAATTGTTGTTGCATGTTTGAATGTTGTTTGATTGATTTAAAATATATTAGTTATCTAGGATTGGTTGACTACTATATATATATATTGGGTTGATTGATTGGTTGGATTCCCGCAGTATCATTAGCGGATGCCCGCAGTTTCATAGCGGATGATTACCCTATACGCCCCACGCTATGATTAGTGGATGACCTTCTATACCGCGATATCCTGCCTCGAAGCAGGATGGGTATTACTATGTTGACTAACGTCTGTGGATGCAGGAAAACAGGTTGGAGGAATCCAACTGGATTCCTCAAAAATATATTATCTGTTGTTGTTTGTTTGATTTCATATATATTCATATATGATGTGTTAAAAATCAAATGATTGAAAATTGATTGATTTGATTGTTTAAATATCACTGGGGCTTGGGATATTGATTTATTTAAAATATCAAAAAGGGTATTTGAAATTTAAAATGGGAATTCTATTTTTATAAATAGAATTTGAATTTTAAATGAAGTATAGAAACATTAACTTGTTTTGAATACATATGAACAAGGAATCGAATTTATAAACTTTGTTTATAAATGAAAAGATGGAATTTGAATCGAATTTATAAACTTTGTTTATAAATGAAAAGATGGAATTTGAATCGAATTTATAAACTTTGTTTATAAATGAAAAGATGGAATTTGAATCGAATTTATAAAGTTGTTTATAAATGAAAAGATGGAATTTGAATCGAATTTATAAACTTTGTTTATAAATGAAAAGATGGAATTTGAATCGAATTTATAAAGTTGTTTATAAATGAAAAGGTGGGATTTGAATTGAAGTTATAAACGTTGTTTATAAATAATGCAGAGAATTCAAATAGACTTTGAATATAGAATTTGAATATGGAATTCAAATAGACTTTGAATATAGGATTTGAATATGGAATTCAAATGGACTTTAAACTATAGATTTGAATATAGAAATTCAAATGGACTTTAAACTATAGGATTTGAATATGGAATTCAAATGGACTTTAAACTATAGATTTTGAATATAGAATTCAAAGCGACTTTAAACCATAGAATTTGAAAATATAATTCAAATGAAGTTTAAATAAAGAGAATTCAAATAGAATTGAATTGGCATTTGAATAGAGAAGTCAATAAGGAAACGAGAGTATAAGTATAATTAGAATTTGTTAATATGCAGTTAAAAATATATTTGAACATGTCATGTTCAAATATGAAGGAGAAATAGACTGAAGAGTTAAGTAACAAATTTAGTTAAAACGATTGGTATAGTTAAAATAGATTGGACAGGTATAGATATACAGGAGACAGGTATGGAATAAAGTATAGAAGTGAAATAAATAGAATGCCCGACAAAAAGGTACGTATTTAATTTCCATATGAGATTTTATGCGCCGTATCGGCAAGCCGCTTGGCTTTTTCTTTTTCTTTTTGAGATAAGAAGGACCAGGAAAGCTATTTGAAATTTCCCGATGCTCCCGGTACAAAGGAGGTTATGGCGAATTTTTTCGGAAATTTAAGGAGATAGAATATTTTTAAGATAATTTGATAGTTAGAAATCAACATATCGAGATATATCGAAGTCGATAAGAAAACGAACTTAGAAATAGAATAGTATAATCAAAAAGGAAGACTAGGAATAAAATCTAGTAAGAATAGAAAGAGAAAATGTATATGTGTTTAAAGGTGAATAATCAGTTGTATGGTATTGATTATTCGAGTAAGTAGTCTTGTCTGTTTTGACATTAAATGTTATTCAGTCAAGGTCTGAGAGGTAATTATACCCCAACTTGGTTGATTTCATGATATACCGATAAGTAGCAAGATTCAGGCTCGAAGATCAATGTGGAATGAGAATTAGTTAAATACTGTATTTGGGTTGTAGTAACGATGTTTTACACAACATCTGTTTTAACCCAAATATGTGCAAAGCTTGGAAATAGAATAATGAATATTTCTAAAGCTAGAAATTTAAGGAAGGCGATATATGGAAATGTTTTCCAAAGAACGTATAAGGCCAATATGGTTCTTGAAAATATTTGGTTAACAAATATTGATAAAGAAATAGAGAAGAGATTTAATTAATGGAATATTAATTAAAGGTTCAATGATTGTTGGTTGTTTGGATGAACACTTGTTTTATTCGATAGTTAAATCATCGACTATCGAAACACTTGTTTTTATTCGATAGTTAAATCACAGACTATCGAAGTTTTGACCATCGTTGTCAATATGGAGAGACCGGTTGGATTATTATCCGAAGAACCACTCCATATCGGCAGTAGCGTGCGAATCAGATTATATAAAGATAATCGAAGACGGAGTAGAGTGCAAGGACTTTTTCTATTAATAGAAATAGTGCCTTCGGTTCATCCTGTTCCTGGGTGACTCGTATGGATGGATGTCTGACAGAGTATTTCCAGAAAGGTCACGTACATTGATTTCTTCAACCGTACCAAGAGTGGAAGCGGAGAAGGAAAGTTCTTTTAGCTGACACGTAATGTATTGTTGTCGACGTCAATTAGTGATTTTTGATGGATTTGACGATGTGGCATTCAAAGTGAATCTGGTATGATGATAAAGCGTAGCTTCTAGCCTCATCATCTGGTAAATGACAGAAATCGGGCAGGCAGCATGGCTATGTAGGTCGCACCTATTAGGGTGTATAATCACCTGATCTAGAGTTTCATTTACTTCTAAAAATCTATTGTCGATGCTGTCCCATTCGGGAAACGGTTGCTGATCCCAATCGTTTGTGATATACATTCGATACACTCAAGCAAAATGAGTGGTCGGTCATGTGTGGCTGAGTTGCAAGATGTTCTTGTTGAACTCGGTGTATTCTCCTCTAGAGATATACCAGCGGAAGGTGCTTACATACCTTGTCATAGTTGGAAACCCATTACCCAATACGTGCTTGCGGTTTTTGATTGTATATATATGTGGAACGTGAGATGCAAACGTTCCACTAGATTGTTATCTACTTGATTTAGACATTATTATAATATCAAAAGAGTTTTGATATAAAGATAAGTCAAGTGTTTGGATTTTCATAAGGGAAAAACCCCGTTCCGTGTTATACGGCGTGGTCTTATGAGATATCATTTAGTTTTCTGAAACTGTTTTAAACTGTTTACTCATACCAGTCCCATGACTGACCCGGAGTTTATTTGTTTTGTTCTACCTAAACTCTTGGGTGCCTAAATTTGTACGGGCAGTCAAGTAGTTCAGGATTTTACAGATCTATCTAAAGGAGCTTGGAGCAGGAGGCTTCAGCGTTATCCAGTTATAGTTGTTCCGTTATGTTGTAAGTGTTGTACTCTGATAAGTGTATGTTATACAGTTGAGATTTTGTATTTCAAAAGTTATAATATATTATATTTTGTTCCGCTGCGATGTGAGATTCTGTGTTGTTATTTCTGTTCTTCTTCTACCTCTTTCTTCTAAAAAAAATGTTTCGTATTTTCGTGATATTTGGGTTGGACGTATGATGTATATAGTCAACTCTGATGTTACGGATTTGCGGGTCATTACAAGTTTCCATGATTTCTTTCAGATGTTGAGCATGCTCTTCCTCATTCTTTGAGAAGATCAAAATATCGTCTATGAAGACAACCACAAATTTGTTGAGGAATTCCTTGAACACTTTGCTCATTAGGTCTACGAAATAAGCGGGTGTGTTTGTCAAGCCGAATGGCATGACAAGCCACTCGAAGAAACCGTCTGGGGTTCTGAACGTTGTTTTATCGATGCTGTCTTCAGCTACTCTTAGCTGATGGACCCAGTTGCCAGATCAAGTTGGGAGAAGACCGTTGCACCTACAAGCTGATCAAACAAATCGTCGATTCGGGGAAGAGGGTGTCTATTTTTCTTGGTCAATTTATTTAACTCCCTATAGTCGACGCAAAGGCAAAGCGAACCGTCAGCTTTGGTTGTGAACACCATTGGAGCACCCCATTCCGAAATGCTCCGTCTAATGAACCCCTTTTCGAGAAGTTCTTTAACCTGCTTACTGAGCTCCTTTCTCTCCTTTGGAGCCATGTGTCTGACAGGTAAAGCTACATGCTTTGCATTATCCACAAGATATATGCGGAAGTCTATTTCCCGCCTCGGAGGTAAGCCTTTCACCTCCTCAAAGACATCCGGATATTCCCGAACTACTCTAACTGACTGCAAATTCTCATCAAAGCATCAAGCGACTCTAGATAACTAAGCATAACAGCATTCAAGGGATTACAAGAAATTTCTAGAGTGTTACCAAGCCGAGTCAAGAGTCTAACTACTCTTTTCTCACAATCAAGAATGGCACCATTACTGGATAACCAGTCCATGCCTAAGATCAAACCATATCCCGAGAAGCCCAAAACAAAGGCATTACAACTAAACTCAACGCTGAGAATAGAGATTTTCAAACCCAAACAAACCATTGACAAGTAAGCGGAGCCCCCAATTGGATTTGAAACTACTAAGGGATCCTCTACCATACTAGTGTATAGATGCAGAGATTCTACTAAGGCAGATGAAATAAAGGAGTGTGATGCGCCAGAATGAAAAAGTGTGCGAACTAGATGATCATAAAGATAGACTACACTTTCTACAGAAATATTACTACCTGTTTCCTATGGATGTGCCACTAGCGCATGAACCTGGCCCCCTGAAGTGGATCCGGCTTTTTGTCCCTGTCCTTTCTTCTTTGGGCAGTCCTTAGCTTGGTGCCCAGTCTCTCCATGATGGAAGCAACCACCCATCTTCGCCTTCCTTTTTCGGAAGTCTTTTGATATATGTCCCACAATGCCACAAAAATTGCACCTTCTCCTCTCACGGGGCTTATTGTTCTTCCCTCCTTTCTTGAAGTCTGTTTTCTTTGCTTGTAGACCCTCTTTCTTCTCTTCCACCATAGTCTCTTTCTTGTCGTTGTCTTCCTCATGTAGCAACGCCATGTCCCCCAAGCTTTCATAAGTCGCTCTCGTGGATACATGGGTCATAGCAAGGTTGTGTAGAGGCTCATTCAAACCTTTGACGAAGCAAAGCGCCTTCTTGTGTTGTGTGTTTACTAAGTCCAGCCCAAATCTGGCCAGCTGATTAAACTGATTAACATACTCCCTGATTGTCATACTTCCCTGATTCAGAGTTAGAAATTTCTCCATTTGCAGGCTTTTTTCAGCTTGGGAAAGGAATTTCATCTCAAACCTTGTCCTGAAATCTTCCCATGTTTCCACCGCCCTCTGATTATTGGTAATTTCCCACCAATCGGAAGCTTCATCTTTAAGCAACCATACTGCTAACTGTTTCTTTTGCCTGTCATCAACTCCAAAGATGACAAACAGATCCTCGGTCTCCTTTAGCCAGTTTCTTGCTCCTACAAAGGACTCTGTCCCATAAAAATCTTTTCCACCCATAGCCTTGAAGTCTCTACATGTTTGGCATTTCCACAAGGAGGAGGAGGAGGAGGAGGAACCGCGGCCATTGGAGGAGGGATATCTGCTGGGCCTGCGCCATTGGCCCTTGCTTCTAAGTACCTCCTAAAGCAGCCGGGTATCGACACTCCTTCTGGAAGGTTAAGGTCTTCAGACATGCTGAAACAGAAAGGAAAGATTCAAAACGAAGGATAGAGAGGGATAGTGCACATGGCTTTGGGGGATTATGTCTTTTTATAAATATAACACTTTTTCTTGAAAAATGCTTATTTAAACTTTATTTTGAAAACAATTTCAAAAACTTTTATCTAGTCTGGTAAACATAGGCTCTAATACCAAGTGAAAACACCCCACCTCCGTTAAGGTCACTCACAAAGGGAATGCCTTAATTTTGGTGGAGTTTTATAAGTAAAAGCCACAGATAAACACAAGACTGATATAAATACACATATTTTAAATAGCGGAAACCAAACAGACTTTTATTTTATCAATACGTGTTCATACAAAACATTTTCATAATTGTCTCAAAATACTTCCAACATTACAACCACGTTACTGTCTTGATTATTAAAGAAGCATAAAACATAAATAAATGACAAAAATCCCCATAGTGATATCCAAAGCCATAATCCGAGCAAAAGAGATCCAAACCATACGTTTACGGTCTTGAAGCTTGCAAAAGAGTACTAAGCTGGGTTGTTTCCTCCCTGTGGACCGCGGGGGGGGGGGGGGGGGGGGAACGAAAGAAAAGAAGACGAAAAGAAAATAGAGTCAGACATAAAGCCTGAGTAAATCTAGTAACTCTTCAGTATGTGAATAAGAAAAGGGCATGATAGATTTAAACTGAAAACATGCAAGTGTTACAAGCTAAGGAAGTGTTGTTTAGAATCGAACGTACTATCGCACCCACACTATATCTCTGCACCTACTTGATCTTATTCTAACTTGCACCCCATGCTGAGGGTGAAGTGATCCCTATTTTCTAAAGATCGGCTCCTACTCACGTAAACATTTGTCATACGGCCCCCAAGAGTTGTAGATACCTATGCTGGTCCCACCATGAGGTGTATCAAGACCCATGGTGGCGGCCCCGACACAATTCTAGAAGGCATAGGTTATACTACTGGTGCCCCCAGTGCCCTGTTTGTTTGCTCCGGAGTGTGTGCACGCCCGCACCCCGTTAGAACCTACACTGTTGCACTCATCGCCGTCGCTTTGACCGCTTACAATCAGCCTAGTAATCGTGCCCTACCCTGCTTAGTTTCAGGGTACCATGATACCTAACTTGGGTTACTGCTGAAACGGGTCCCTCGTTACTAGGGTTTTCTAGTCAAACATGTTAAGTGGTTAAGTGTCTGTATTTACCTAACCCCACCCATCAATTCTTGTTAACATGTTGAATTTGGTTAAGTGTTTATAGTTGACTTAACCCTACCACCTGTCCTTAGCCTCTTAGAGCACCTGACCACTCACATTAGACAGATATTGCTATGGTTACTAGATGTGTCGGTCGGTTCCGGGCAGGTTTACACCGTAGCTCAGTCTAACCTCAGGTCCTTATTGGGCTCAATGCATAACCACCCACATTGGATAGGTATTGTTGTGACTACTGGACAGCCGGGCGGGTCCGGGCAGGTTTACGTCACAACTCAATCCAACCTCGGGTTAAGCATACCGTGTTTTCTAAATTTACATATTTTATCACTTCTCAATTATATGTAAATGTCATGTCCTTTATTCTTGGGTATAACAATTCATACCGCTTAAATGTTATTGTCGTTGGCATGTGCCAACCATGCCAACATATATTTTTCATGTTTTACACCCAACGTTATTACCCCCGTTTGTACGTTCGCAACGTTATAACAAGTGTTGGGCTAGACACAATTCAACCCAACTTTATAAACGTGAGAAAAAGGGGAAATCAAGAACATGTAATATTTCACATAAAGGTGTGTGGCGCATGAACTTGCAATTTAGCGATTCAACTAACATAAATCATGGGTCATGTGAACTTGCATTCAAATCAAAGTATAACTAAGTAGGTGACATATGAAATGACATAGTTTAGGCTTATACAAACTTGGGTTTAAACATGTTTAACTTGGCATAATGTCAATCACAAAACTAGCATGTTGTATATTCACCAAAATGTCCAATTTTAACATCTAATCATATAGCCTATTTCAACATGAACTTGCATAGTTTATGAAACCAAAACGATACATAACATAGATCCAATAATACTTACAAATAAACATAAGAATGTGTTCATAGGTTTAGAGTCATGTAGGCATAAAAGGTCTCAAATCTAGAACATGTTTACATAAATTCTAACTTAGACTAAGGAAATGTATATAGTCCATGCCATCGATATAAACATAAAGGGATCAATTACTAGTTTTTGCCACAACTTGCTATTGCTATTACTTTCATATACAAATGTCCAATAGGCTTGCATCAATCAATTTATGCCACAAATATCAATACACAAGTCATGACAGAATTATTACAATACACAGAATTCATACAATAACACAATTCTATTTTCATTTACATCGAATCACGTCGCAGTTTTATTCATATTCTGAAAGATCACTATACTTACAACGAATGCAGAATCTTGAATTCTGGATTCTGAATTCTGAAATTGAGATGTGTTCCTTTAGGTAGATTAACGTTGCGTTGATTAATTTGATTAAGCTTTAGTCTTCTTCTTAATTTGATTCGTCTCTAAGCTCCTCTCTTTTGACAGCTACGCTCAATTCCTTCCTGGCAACATGACGACTCCCATCTTATTTTTTTGTGTGAATTTTAGTTGAGACTTAGGGTGTATATATAGATTTTTAAATTGTTTTGAGCCGTCAGATGAAGACAGGAGGAATCTAGACCATAAAAAGTTCAAAGAGCCAATCAAGAGGTGACATGTCAGCCTTAATGACACACCGAGCCACATAAATTCAAGCCAGAGCCAGCTAGCCAGGTTGACCAGGTAGGTCGACTGGCAGGTCGACACCCAGGTCGACACTATGGTCGACCTGGGGTGACCAGGTCGACACCATGGTTGAACCTATGGTCGACCTTGTCCCTGGGCGGGAATTTTCCCGCCCAGCCCAGTTTGAACCTGTTTTTCGAATTTCGAATTTGAAACTGAGCTGTTTGAATTTTAAATTTTATTCTGAAACTTCCGAAGGTCATAACTCCTTCATATGGAGTCCGATTCACGCAAACTCGGACTTTATCTCAAGCAGAATTCCAAGACGAAAGCAATGGCGTAACCTATTTCCCTTAATTATTTCATTTAGAATTAATTACATTTTAATTTGTGAAGCTTAATGTTATAGAATTCACGGGGTGTTACACGAACCAACTGTCATATTTCAACGAGGAGGCACATTATTTCATGAAGAGATTCAATCCATATCCAAGAGAAATGGATGCCTCTTTTGATTGAATCTCTTTGCAAATGATTATAAATCTTCATACACTATTTAAACACTTCAATACCACTTTCCAAATCATGAATTCTTGGTCTAGTTTCCAAATCTAATTGTTACGGATTGCGGAAAGGATCGTTAAGGCAAAACAAACACTGGAGGCGGGTGAATAGTGTTTGTGAGAATTTAAACAAAATATAAAACTTATGTGAATTACAAGATAAATCAAACATACAAATACAATCACAAACACAGATTCACAAATAAATAGAAATAAAATGCAGAAAAGTAAAGAACACACCGGATTTTATACTGGTTCAGATTGCTCCTACGTCTTGTCCCGCACAATGATGAATTGCACAGAGTTTTATTACTTTATCAATAGTCAAGTACAACCTCCTTGATTTCACGGATACAAGGGATACCTTCGATTACTGCTTCCTTGGTTTCACGGCTACAAGGAAACCACTGATTCCTACTTCCTTGGTTTCATGGCTATAAGGAAACCACTTATTCCTACTTCCTTGGTTTCACAGCTACAAAAAACACGCAAATTCCTACTTTACTCAACCCAAGCAATTACAAACAGCCCTATAACTCTTCAATAGCACTTGATTCAGAGAGAGATGAGAAGAGAGTGCAGAGAGAAGAAGTTTGATCAAAGCGGAATTGAATTCGGCAGAGAATAAGTGTAGAAATCATAAAAATGATTAAGAACAATTATATAATGAAAGAGAGTGAAAGTGGAGAAGAAGATATGTTTAAAAAATCGAATTCAAGCCTTTTTTATAGTGTGTGAAAGGTCGCAACGTTTCTGAAACGTTTCAAATAGTGAAAAGACACTTCCTTTCAAATTTGAATTTCTGCCGGTCATATGCCGGCATAGTGTTTTCTACATGTCGACATACTCTAGTATATTTTTGAATTTTAAAACATTTTCAAGTGTTTTGATCTAAATATAATTCTGGAAATTCTTGAATAAAAATTTAGTGTTGTAAATTAATATTATAAAGTAGAAAAACCTATGAAAACATAAATTTAACTATATAAACATATTTATAAAATTATAAGGTTTTAAACTATATAAATATAAAATATAAAAACATAATATACAAAACTTAAGTTTGAAAAATAAAGATAAATAAAAAAAGAAAATTAGAAAAGATAAAAAAAAATAGAATAGAGAGAATTGAGGATAGAAAATAGAATTTGAAAATCAGAGTTTGAAAATCAGAATTTGAATATTGAACCTGGAGTGCTATTTAGAGTCTTACATAATCTAAACTCTATAATTATATTAATCTTGAATTCTTGAAATCTTGAATACTCATGAGTCTTGAAATTAGTCTGAATTCTGAATCTCTATTGTCTTTAAACTGTACAGTCTTCAGTAATATTTCCTGTATATAATTCCTGCATATGTGTATATATATTATATATATAAAAAGTGTTAGTATATATTTTATAATCAATGATAATTGAAATAAGGTTGTTGTCATCAAAACTCCATTCTCTAACACTAATCTTTCTATATTGTGTGCATTCAAACAGTTATAAAACCCTTTTCGTCGCTTGAATCTTTGGTTCCATACACATGCTCTTTGATTCAAAAGCGATTTACTTCCTCAAAATCTTTGCATACACTTTACATACTTGAGGATAAGATTATAGGAAGGGTGTACTCAAAGCGTGACTTATACATGTTATTTAGAACACGCGTATAGTCAAAGTTATTTCTGTATTTGTGAAGTCCTATTCTGCTGCTCAGGCAAGAAGTCATCTTCAACTGCTGAGGCGAAATCCTATTTTGCTGCTCAGGTACCCGTTCCGCTGCTCGGGTGTTTGCAAACCTGTTCCTCCAGGTGAAGTGAGGGAATTATTTAGTGAAATTCTAGAAGGAGTCTGGGATTGGACGTAGGACAGTGCTCCAAACCGGTATAAAAATTCCTGGTGTCATTTATTTTTATGTACTACATTTCCTCATCTTATCTGCAATATTAATTTATATAGTTTTTCCCTTTAAATTTTTACTTGCATAATATATCAAGTATAGTATATCACACTATCAAGGGTTCTGCATATACATGCAGTTCCATATTACTCGATCCTACTCTAACAGTTTTTTCATTTGGTATCAGAGCAGGACATCTTGTAGCCGTAAAATAATTATTTTATAATTCGATATTATGGAAAATAACACTAACACCAGCACAAACACAAGTTCATAGAAGGTCAATCAACTGCACGACATCCACCTTTTAATAGCATAAGCTATAATTACTGGGCTACATGAATGAGAATTCATATGCATGCCAATGGTTTTGATTAACGGAATATTACCTAAAAATAATATACACCCCCTATTAACCAATGAGAAAGCAAAAGCTACTGCTAAGATAAAGCTATGAAGGCTTTGATAGAAATAAGTTCAACCGAATTTGTATGTGCAATACTACAATGAAATTTGGCGAACACTCAAAGCAACTCACGAAGGAACAAACAAGGTTAAACAATGTGTCGACACGCTTTTTGGTCGAAGCCGTCACATGTCAATAACCTCGTCAGCAAACACAAAACGGTATGATCGAAGTCACATCACGAACATAAAAGTGGCCCGAAACCCATTTAGATGCCCTTTTTGGGCCCGAAAACATGAATTACGGTGCTATGCATGGTAACTCTTATAGCCTTATGAATTATCTTTAGGTACAACTTTCGTTTGACCCAAACGGCCTTATGGTTCGAAAGTTACGCCCGTTTTCGTGAACACCTTTGGAGATTTCGTATCCCTTACCTCAAGTATTTCGGATCCCTCCAAATTCGACTCCCAGGAGCTTTTCCTCCCACTAGTTCGAATCAATCAACATGTCCTTCGACTCCTCGCAACAAGTAATTCGAATCCTCCCATGCATTTGAACCCCTTTTCATGCTTCTATAACGTAACCTAGGGATATGATTTCGTATCCCTAAGGGGATACTAAATTACCGTATCCCCTGGGATACAAACTCGTATACCTAAGGGGTGCGAGAATTTGTATCCTCTAGGGGACACGAAGTAACTGTATCCCCTAGGATACTAACTCGTATCCTTAAGGGGATACGAAGTGATTGTATCCTAAGGGATACCAAGTATCCATTGGGATATGAAATTCTACCCCCCCCCAGAGGGATACGAAACTCGTATCCCCCCAGGGGATATGATATATTATTAAACAGATAAGAGAGATTCGAAATTTGGCGTGCTGCACTCCAGGGATACGAATTTTTGTTGTGTGGGCCCCATATCATACATAGTCTTACCTAAACTCTCACCTATAAATCCCCCCAAGCTTCTCATTCAAAAGGGTTGGATTCTCTTGGCATCTTGGACTTTTGGACCTCTCAAGCACCATTAATGGCTTCCATCTTCTTCTCCAATACTTTTGGACATAGCTTGGGCCATTAAAATGTTGCATACACGTTTTCTATCACTTTTTGGACATCTGCAAGCATAAAAACACCACTTTTGGGCTGGTTTAGGCATATTTGGATTTCTTGGACATAGTTGACCAAGTCAACACATTTTTCACTCAACGAAGAAGGACTTTTGGACAAAGTTTAGAATTAGCAAACCATTCTTCTACACAACTTTGTACACTGACATTCTCCGAACTTGTACAAACTTTATAATTGTCAAGTATGTGATGAATGATTACTATGAAGTGGACGTAGGCGTTAGTGTCGAACCATTATAAAATGTTGTGTTCTCCTGCATTACTTTATTTTACTTTTGGATTATTGTGTTGCTAATACATGCATACACACTCTGGTGTTGGCTGCATTGAGTTCGCGATGATTTCCCACGTCAACACAAAGCAAGATATACATGCTTAAAAGTCAATTTCAGGATTTTAAAATGAATGAAAATGAATCTACTAGTGATATGTACTCTATATTTCAAAACATTTATCATTCATCATTAGGCTTAGGAGAAAAATATTTTGATTTTGATATAGTATCAAAAATCCTAAACTCTTTAATGAAAGATTGGAATAGAAAGGTCTTGGCTATTGAAGAAGCTAAAAATCTTTTGGCCACAAAACCTAAAGAGTTAATAGGAAATTTAATGCCATATGAAGTAAACTTGTAGGCAAAAAGAGTTCATGCATAGACAAAAAGAACTTAGCTTTCCATGATGAAAAGGATGAATCTGACTCAAATGAAGAAGATCTAGCTTTTATTTAGAAAAACTGTAAAAAGTTTTTGAAATGTAAGAAAAGATTCAGAAACAATGGAAAGAAAAATATCAACAACAAAAAATCTTCCTCATCAGCAATTGAATGTTTTGGTTGTATGATATTTTCAAAAAGATTGTCCAGATCAGAAGAAGGAGTATCGCAACGAAAATAAGAAGGAGAAATCCAAAAGATGGGCTTTTTCAGTAACTTGGGATGACCCAGATTCTTCGCCTTTTGAAAGTGATAACAAACAAGCTAATGTATGCTTTATTGACAAAGAAAACGAGGTTAGTGATTTTAATTTTGAAGGCATGGTAGAAATAAATAAGGAACAATTAGAATCTACAAATAATTTCAAAAGGAAATATAAACAAGCTAGTGAAGAGATCAGAAAAGGTAGAATTCGAAAGAGATATGCTAAAAGATGATAAAGAGATATTAAAAGATGAAATTAGAACACTTCAAGAATCTCTATCTAATGCAAATTCTCAACTTTCCTTATTGAGTCAAGAAATTGAAACTAAAAAAAAAAAGAATAATCTGCTTATTTTTGAGAATCATGAATTGAAAACTAGGAGTAAAATTGTAGAACTAGATATTTCAAGTCTCAAGATTAAATTGGATGATATCACTAAAAATATCACTAATTTTAATAAAATAAGAGAGAATTTATCTAGAATTATAGAAAATTATTGACCTGCATCCAGCAAGAAAGGACTAGGATATATACAGAAAAATGATATTTCAAAGAAATCAAATAAAAAGAAGTCTAAACCTAACAAGCCAGTAACACCTTCGACAAATAAGAAGGTTACTCAAACTGTTAATATACGGGTTTCTAAAACAAATAACTTTTTTATTAGGAATAAGTATATAAAAACAATCTTAGAAACTGTCAATAATAATGAAGATTATATTTATAAAATGGACAATGAACCCTCTTGTATTTGGTTTCCTAAGGCCTAACTCTTAGGACCCTAACGAAGGAAGTAGGTACCAACATCATTACATATTTTTTGCAGGTCCCACTCAAAAAGAAAGAAAAATGGGTACTCGACATTGGTTGCTGAAAATATATAACAGGAGACAAAAAAATTCTAAAAAATATTATCTATTCAGAAGGAGGAACTGTCAAATTCGGAGATAACTCCAAAGGCTATATCATCAGAAAAGGCGATGTGAGCAATTACGGTGACATGAAACACATTTACTATGGTGAATACATCTTGAGATTACTTGCTAATATCATCATTCCCAAACCCGACTCTGAGACTATGGATGTGAAAATTTAATTAGCAAAATAATTAAAATGATGAATCTACCACCTCCAACTCTTTGCATTATGTCCTTTGAGGATTGGATGCAACGATATAAATCTCAGCAACAAAAACCTCAAGGTCAATCCTCTACTCCATATATCTGGCATTGTCCTGAAGATGTCAGACTCACCACACCATCTCAAACCACATGAGAGGTCATTGATCAAGTTGCCCGTAATCAACTTCTCCTTGAGGCCCGTCCTAAAATAATGGATAAGAAAGTTGACAAAAAGTTCGATAAAAATAATTATTCTTTGGGGTCTTATGGAAAACTATCTATTTCTCTTCATCAACTTCAACCTCAATTCAAGATCTAGGCAAGAGGCCAGCACCAACTTTTGCATGGTCTACCTCTGAATAAAGTACGTTTTTTGACACAAGTTGAAGTAGAAATCAAAATTGAAATGGTAGCAAGTTTTAGTATCTCTATAACTTTTATGAGATGTGTAGTATATAGTCCCCTATGCTTCTTAAATCTCTTTTGTTTAGCCAAAAAAAACATGCACTATTATGTGCTTATGTTGTCAGTTGTATTTATGGTGTTTGTATCTTGATGTTATTCCTTTTAATCGAAGATAAAGGGGGGAGAGATTGATATGCTAATAACTTTTTTGCAAGAAAAATCATAACCACATATTCAGGGGGAGAAATTTGTATCACATATTTAGGAGGAGGAATATACATTTTATGTTTATCTACAAAAGGTTGTCATCAATCAAAAAAGGGAAAGAATGTTAGATTTCGAGTTTTTGATTCATAACAATAGGAAGAGGAGATCAAGCATCTACAAAGAAGAAGTGATATGCAAGCTCATGGTGTATGATTGTCTCTTAAGTTGAGTCTTAGATTTGTTATATTTTGTTAAAATCTATTCTCAAATAAATCTACACGATTACACAAAAGATCGCATATCACATATATTAGCACAAGCACAAAACTGTGTAAGTTGCACAGGACCAGCCGACTGGTCAAATTCCTACCAGTCGATCGGTAAGTGTAAAAATGCACAGTTTGTGTGCTTGTGCACATATGTGTACACGTTCTTCAACAACCAGTTGGCTGGTCATTTTTTATCAGTTGACTGATTTGAACCAACTGTCAGATTTCAGTGAAGAGACACTTTATTTCATAAAGAGATTCAATCCAAATCCAAGAGAAATGGACGCTTCTTTTGATTGAATCTTTTGCAAATGATTATAACTCTTCATATACAATTTAAACACTCCAATATCACTTTCCAAATCATGAATTTTTAGTCTAATTTCTGAATCTAGTCTTTCTATATTCCGTGCATTCAAAAATTTCTAAAACCATTTTCATCGCTTGAATCTTTGTTTCCATACATATACTCTTTGATTCAAAAATGATCTACTTCCCCAAAATCTTCACATGTACTTTACATATTTGAGGATAAGATCATAGGAAGGGTATGCTCAAAGTGTGAATTGTCCGTGTTATTTAGAACACACATATAGTCAAAGTTATTTCTGTATATGTGAAGTCATGTTCTACTGCTTAGGCAAGAAATCTTCTTCGGCTACTGAGGCAAAATCCTACTCTGCTGCTCAGGTCCCCGTTTCGCTATTCGGGTGTTTGTACACTTGTTCCTCCGGGTGAAGTGAGGGCACTGTTTAGTGAAATTCAAGAAGGAGTCTGCAACTGGACGTAGGACGGTGCTCCGAACCAATATAAAAATTCTAGGTGTCATTTATTTTTATTTACCGCATTTACTCTGCTTATCTGTAATATTAGTTTATATAGTTTTTCTCATTAAATTTTTACTTGAAAAACTATATCAAGTATAATATATCACACTATCAAGACTTCTGCATATACACTCAATTCCATATTACTCAGTCCTACTCTAATAGTCTTTTCAAATGCTTCCCTTAATGTTGAAGAGATTACTCCATCAAGTGAAGATCCAAAAATTGGTCCATCATATGATACTAGGACACACAACATGAGCACTGCACTTTACAACATTTGTTTATATTATGTCCATTGAATCTAATCAATATTTGTGACTATTTGCAAATACAACAAGAAGAGAAAGTCGTCATTGTCATAGTCTAGGCAGCAACATTCACAAGCACCATAGGCATCATTTTGAGCTAACATATAAGCATCATGATAGTGGCAATCGTGAAGGCATAGAACAACATAGCTTCAATATTAAATATCATTAAAGATCACAATCGCCATTTCAAAATGAGTTTGAAGAATCATCTAGCGATAGCAAGAAATCAAGGGTGCATATCCAAGCCCCTCTTAAAGTTCCTTCACCGTCCACACATATGAACAAGAGTCGCATCGAAGATTATTTAGACCCAACCACTGTTTCAAATCTCGCAAATATCGCCCGAGATCTCATTTTGAGCTCCTTCCGAAACGAAACAACAAATATCACTCTAAATCTCCTTTCGAATATATCGCCCGAGATATTGCAATATTGAACGATATATCGACCGAGACGAAATACTGGAATATCGTCCGAGATCTTAATTTTTTTGGTTAAAATTTAAATTTGTGCCTGAACTAGAACTATAATTAAAAAACTCAAACTAGCCATATCAATCTTTCGTTATTTTACATTTTTCATGTTAAATGACTATATTGTATGTTCGTATATATTTTACAATGCTTATGATTTTCATACTCGTCTTTTTACATACATGTTACTTGTGAAATTATGTATTTTATGGTCTATTTATGCTGAATTTTTAATGTTTTGGATCCTTTTAATGTTTCTTGTCTAAAATAATCCTGTTTTAAGCATATTACGATTTAGAGTATGAATGATCTTTCGCAAAAAAAGAATAATAAAGTTATTTTGCATTTTATGTTTAAGTTACTATGTTTTTTAGAGCATTCATAAAAATCATTTTGTTAAAATATCATTTTTAACATATCATGTACCTCGAGATTGTTCCGATATGAACTTTCAGACCCTAGATGAAAATCCGAGACGAACTCCCGAGTTAGACTCATCTCGTCCGAGATCTCCCCCGATACGAGACCGAGTCTATAAAATCCCCGAGACAGAAAACGCGACCGATATCTGAGATTTAAAACCTTGGATCCTACTAGAAAACCGTCTAACTACACTGAACAGCCTAAGTAGAAAACGACTAGAGTTGTTGTTGCTTCTAAACTAAGTATCTCCTCGTAGGAACATAAGCGTAAGGTTTAAGTTTTATTCCCCAAGCTCTATTACGATAAGCTAAAATTTGTCCCATGGAACCATTTGGTTCCTGCGGAGATCGACAGAGACGTCATGCATTGGGTCTTTGATGTATATAAGTAGTATAGAGAAATAAACCGAGTAGCCAAGAAGCTTTCTGCCAATATAATGAAGTTGGAGTTAGACATCAATTCGCTGATGCCAGGCCTTAAACCAACTTCAATAAGAATAAGATCAAACATCTTGATGTTAAAGTGGTATCTTGATCTTGAAGTGGTCGATTATGGAGTTAAGCAAGCGGAAGCAGAAAAGAAAATGGAGTATGTCAAGGAAAAAGCTAACGAGAATAGAGAACGATGACGAAGGGTGTTAGACAGTGTCTTTTAAGGTTTCTACTCTCGAGGACGACCAGAAAGCCATTACTCAGGTTAAAACCAAGCTTGCTTAAGCTGAAAAGGCGAAATCAATGGCTGAGGAAGTGATTGCATCAATATCTGATAAAGCCACTAAGGCTAAACTCGGATACAAAAGAGAAATCAAGGAGCTTTAAGGCAAGGTCGATGAGGCAGAGGAGGAGAGGATGGAGTTTGACCCTCTAATTCTCGGATTTTATGCATAGGTTTATCGTCATCAAGAATTGTCATGGACTCTGGAATACCCACTGATGCTCGCCAAATCTTAGAATAATTTTATTAAAGTCAAAAAACTCTTAATCCATAGCAACACAGTCAAGGAGAAAGGTTTGATTAAGCGATACTTAATGGAGGATGAACCAACCACTCTCCAAAAGAGTTGTCGCACGCTAAAAGAAGAGGAGGAGCCAGAGAATGTAGCAAAGAAAGATTGAGAGAAAGAAAAAGAAACTCAAAACAAAAATGTTGATGTCATGCATGTCACTAGTTAGGTGGGCCAATCATTGGGCCAGGATGCTACCATTTAGGCCCATTACCTTTTGCTCCTCAACTATCATCTATTGATCGCGAATATGATCCTGAAAATCCATGCTTGAAAACCTAGCTGAATCTAATTCCTGTCTAAGAGTTCGAAACCCCTCAAGAAGGTGAAGAGAAAGGTATTAAAGGTATTTCAAGCTCTTTAAGCTTTCGAAAAAGTTCTCATTGCATTCTTGCGGGACAATAGGCTTTCTCTTGGTACTTCGAAGGAAAACAAAAATCTAATTGTGATAGTATTCCTATTGGTAGGTACCCAATCTTGAAAACTCCCGATGGCTCCACCAACTACTTCAGCTCCTCAGTGTCAGGTCCCCCCATTTGATGCCCCTGCCAGAGAGACCCAGTGAGATAAAGAAACGATTGATGCTTTGTTGTGGACTGATATGTAAGTCATTAAAGTGGAGGAGGAGGAAAAGGATGTCACATATGTTGGAGAAAGTAGGAAGACTAAACTGCTCAGCATGGAAGAGTTGGTCAGTAAACAAGAGGCACAACCAGCCGTCAAACAACAAGATAGTTAGAATTTGTGATCAATCTGAAATGGAGGATCAATATTGATGCTAGACTAAAATAAAAGAATTGTAAGAGGACATGTTTTGTATTTTGATTATACAGAAAATGAATAATACAATGTAACGTTGTTACATGGGTATATACACACACATTATATTGTAAATATGCCAAGCCCAATAACATATACCCGAACAGATGTAACCAATGAAACTATACGTTACTTTTACTCCCACCTCAAACCTAATTAGGTTTAGGGCTTAATGAGGAAAATAAAAGTAATGGCGACCGATTGAGGCATCAAAGATAAATCGCAAATCTATGCAAAAAAAATCAATGAGATATGGCTTGATGATTTGATGCAGAATCATCCTGACTCTGGGACATAGATCATCTTTCTTGACCTCTATCTTAGATATGAAACATCAACATTCAGTTCTTCCATTAATCTGGTGAAGTTTGGTCTCAATAACGGTTTAGTAAGTATATCTGCCTTTTGATGCAGAGATAGTATGTATCCGACCCTTAGTTTTATTTGAATAACTTGCTCTTTAATAAACAAGAAAACCTGCTGGAACATTAGAAAAATCGTTGCAGGCATTTTATTCAGTTCCACTATCCATATACCTAATAGCAAGATAACATCACAAAAATGCTTAAAACAAATGTCATTACATTTAGCTAAAACAGTCCAAAAGTTTAAAAAAAAAAAACCTGCTAGTGACTTTAAAGCTCCTGTATATTCTTGATTAGCATGTCACTTGCGCCTATTCATTGTCTTGGTAGAAACATCAGAAAAATCATTACAGGCATTTTATTCAAATCCACTATCCATATACCTGATAACATGATAACATCACAAAAATTCTTAAAACAAATGCCACTACATTTAGCTAAAACGTTCCAAAAGTATGAAGTACCAAACAAGACATGAAAATAATTTAATCACATTGGCATGCTAATAATTATATGTTCTAAAGTGCTAAATGAAACAGAAAATAGCGCCATTGGTCAATTTAAAGCATGCAATAGCATACAACTTAATAAACAGGAATATATAAGAATGCAATAGCATACAACTTAATCAAACATCGGATCCTCACTATATACGAAGGACATTAATGCCATATAACAAAATATAGATTCTTTATAAAAATTTAATATCCATTACAAAATATTGATCATAAAAGTCATATTGATTACATGTCAGAAAATCAAAATATAACATGATATCCTATTACATTAATATATATTAATGAAAACAACTTCTTCTAGCATTTTTTGAAGTAAACTCCTCGATTACATCTTCATAGGAAAGTTTATCTAAATATTCATTCTCAATCGAAATCATTGCTAGCCCACTTAGTCTCTCTTGCGACATAGTAGTTCAGAGATATGTCTTAATCAATTTAAATTTTGAAAAACTTCGTTTTGCCGAAGTAACCGTAATCGGGATAGACAATAGAATCCGATAAGCAACCCAAGTATTCAAAAATCCACTTACATCCCTATAAGATCTCAAGAAATTAAGCACATCAATTGATGTAGTACTTTTGATGGTAGAATTCCTTTTAATTGTCTAAGTTCAAAAAATAATTCTTTACCTCAAATATCTTGCTCTTCATTATGCTTCAAAAAACCTTCTAGATTCATGCAATTATGCTTCAACTCATCATTGTCAATATTTTTAAACCTTAGATTCAACAAAAATCCAAAAGTTTCTTCATATAGTTTAAATTGGTCAAATCGATCTTTGAATGAAGTCAAAGCTTGATCAACTATTAGAAGAAAATAAGTAATTTTAAAAGCATTCTCGGGAGATTGCTTATCATTATCCTCCATGATATCTTCATCAAATTGTTTCTTTCTTCGTACAACTCTCTTTTCAACAAATTTTGGATCAATACCAACATCACTAGCAAGCATTTTAGCCTCTTCCATCATGTTCTCAAATCCATCTTCTCTAAATTTTTCAAAAAATACGACAAGGTCTTTAATTTTTGTAATTGCATCTTCAATATCCATCTCCTCCCGTTGAAGTATTTTACTTACTCGATTGATGTTATCTAGTACTGTGTACCAAATACACAAACTAGTTAAGAATTCAAAATTTTCCAAAGCATTTTGACATAATCCTTTAGCCTCCATCATCACAATATCATCTTTAGAATTGTTTGCAATATCAATCAAAGCATCTCTTAGCTCTGATGTTTGAGTTCTTATAGCTTTAACACTTTCAATGTGACTTTCCCATCGAGTAGCCGATGGTTGTTTTGGAGTCAAACCCTTCACATAACTTCGAAGTATTTCCCATCGGTGCGTTGAGCCAGAAAATAGAGTATAAATCTTTTGTACATATGCAAAAAAAATTCTAGCCTTCATACATGATTTTGCCATGTCGCATAAAGCAAGATTTAAACTATGACATCCACATGAAATGTAGAAAGCTCTAGGATTTACATCAAGTAGCCTCTTTTGTACTCCTTGATGTTTACCTTTCATGTTTGAACCGTTATCACATCCTTGTCCTCTAACATCATTAATATCAAGCTTAAGATCAATCAAAACATTTTCAAGCTCCTTAAAAAGACCAAGCCCGGATGTATCATCAACGGTTATGAATCCAAGAAAATACTCTTATACTTTTATATCATTTGCATCATCAACATTCAAACATCTTATAATAATGGACATTTGCTCCTTGTGACTCAAATCCGGAGTACAATCTAGAATAATTGAGAAGTACTTTGCTTTCCTTAATTTTATTAGCATTGTAGTTTTGATCTTGTTAGCCAACAACTCTATCAACTCATTTTGAATTTTATGGCTAAGATAATGATTATTAATTTCATTATTTACCACACGTCTTAGATGATCTTCCATGATTGGATCAAACTCGGCAACAAATTCGATAATTTGACAAAAAAGTCCATTGTTCTTTTCATATATCTACTCATTTGATCCACGAAACGGTAAATTATTACGCGCAAGTATCTTGACAACACCAATTATACGCGTAAGTATTTTTTTCCAACGTTGTTTCTCTTGATCAATTTGAGATTCCATTGTTTTATCAATTGTCGCCCTTTGTTGAAGTCCTCTATGTAGATCAACCCATTTAATAACATTTGCATTGTGCAATGGATTACTTTCATGCTCTCTTAGCCTTCTAGGTAAATTATGCCAATCATTGATCCCTTCTCCGACCAATTGTGCTGATCTTTGGGTATGTTCAAATAACTTACAACAAAAACAAAAAACTCTATCATGTTCATTTGAGTACACAAGCCATTTTCTTTCATGTTCTTCTCCACGTGGATAGCCACCAATATAATGTCTAGAAGAAAAATGTCTACCATCAATCTTGTTTTTCGGAAATGCATCATTGTCCTTCAAGATTTTTATTGGACCCCGTTGCACTAACATTATTATTTTGGTATTAGTAATTCTTCCCCAAAGCCCTGGATCGTAATTGACATCAACATCCTTTTCAAGATCGATAGTAGTTACAACGCCAACATTTTCATCATTGAGGTAATCATTTGTATCTTCATCATGCCCCTCTATAACTTCTATAAGGTCATCAATTTCTTCAATATTTTCATTTATAGGATCCTCACGGACATCAATACTCGAACCAACATTTTCATGCTCCCAATTTGTTTCATCAATTTGACTTGAATTTGAACTTTGAGAGTTTTTCCGTTTTGCTTGAAATAAATTTGAAATCGAACCAACCATTGATTTTGCTTCTTCACATCTACGTTTCTTTTTCAATCTATTTTGATATCCCGAGTTTTGTTTCCGATTCCTAGCCCAATTTATAACGCAACATATTATCAAAACATCAAAAATCTAGAAACAATGAAACATAGTATCACAAACAGGAGGAATTACAAATTGTTCTTATTTTCGCAGCATGATCTAGTTACACATAAAATCCATTTTGACAATGAAAAACGCATTGATTGTTGGGTGTCTTTGCAGTAAATAATAGACCACTTCTTATTATTAACAAATGCTTAATCAATTTGAACTCAACACTAGAAAATTGGAAATGAAAGCAGCATCAAAACATATTTCAGTCAACTAACCAATCATCGATAAAAGAAAATCAAACTTACATCTTTTTTATTTCTAATTTGGGGCTATTCTTGAATCTCGATACCCGAAATTAGGGATTAGGGTTGTAGCCTTGCATATTTGATGGACTCTAAACCCTAATCGGTGGAGCTAAATCCTGCGTTGCGTGCTGCGATTGAGAGATGAGAAGTGGACGATGGATTAGAGAGACTGGAAGCGGTGATTGAGTGCTGCTGGAAGTCGACGACGGATCAGAGAGATGAGAAGCGAAACAAAAATCGCGGTTTCTGACTTCCGTTTTTTTTTTTTTTTCTTCGGTCTGTGCCCCTCTCTAATTTGATGCCCCAGTCTTTTGTCTCCGTAGACTTTGCGGTGGGCCGGGCCTGCTGATATGTATACGAAGAAAGAAAGGGAGGAAGTTTGGTCAACTCTTGCATGATGAATTTTGGACATTTCCCAAATTAATTTATGTCCTTATAACTACCTGCTATGATGAACGAGTTGCCAAATATGAACTTCCCTGATATGTTTTGAGTAAGTCTACCAACTTGATTGAAAAATAGTGACCGTACAATACGTTTGAATGAAGATCTTAACTGTAAATTGTATAAATGGATTTCAACTTTGGGGAACCTACAAGAAAGTTGAAAGTGGCATTGTGCATGGGAACGTGAAACGACCCGAACTTCCCCGGTCTCCGAAGAGAAGAGAAAGAACGAATTGTTTTGAGAACACGACAAAATAGAACGCAGACGGGAGAACATTTCATTGTATATTACAACAATGCATCAGATTACAAGAATATACAGAGTATAAAAGAATAAATATTACACAGAAATATCAGAGATTTAAATTACATTTAAATACTTAGCAGCGGAAAATAATACAATACACAACTAGAAGGAGATATTCGGATACAAAGCTTTCCGGATATCGTTCCAGCTGTAAACCAGGATCCTGTGAATATAAATCTGCAAAACCAAAACTACTAGCTGCCCGTGTCAAAATAAGGGCACCCAGAGTTTAGGTTAAAACAATAAACTCCAGGTCAGTCATGTGACAGGTGTGAGAACTAAAACAGTTATTGATCTTTATTTTAAAGTTAGGTAAATCAAGGGACCACGCCGTATAACACGGAACGGGTTTCCTCCCAAGAATACCAGTGCATAAAACAAACAGCGCAATGCTAAATAAAGAAAAATGAAGCTATTATAAGACCCAGGTCCTATCACACAATGCAACGCAAGCCGGGGGATAGGGTTTTTACCTTATAATAGCCAAGAATGCTTGATACGTTTAAAAGAAATCATTTGATACTATTATAAGTGTATAGTGTATAAAACAACTTCAAATCATAAGTATCAATCATAGGCGGTATGAATGCCCCATACCACTATGTCGCCATATATAGGTTATACAATCAAAATCGCAAAGTCACGTATTTGGAAATTGGGTTTCCATCTATGAACCGAGGCAAAAGATAGTCCTCTACCGATTCGAGACTGTCTAGCCCGAGTCTCAGGATCAAAGCTCAAGTGACCCTTGGAGCGACAGGGCTGGTCCACCGATGTGGATTAAACTTAAATCCTGAACACTGCGTTTCCCCGCCCTTTGGGGCGTAAGTCTGGTCCGTCTGCCGACCAGAATGCATCGGCCGAAACCGATATAACCAAGGCGCCTCGCAACAGCAACAACCACACAGGTGAAAAATATATAAATGTCAGGGCTGGTAGGTCACTGACACCACCCTATCTAGAAAGAAACGCATGCCCTCCCTGAGGTCCGTCTCCCGTTTTTGGTTCACAACCGGGGTGTGAGGTTCGCGAATTCACGTTACACAAAGCTGTGCCACACAGGCTGTGCTTTGATCATCACCACAAGACTTTGCTTTTCAACAGAAGCCTTGATCATTTGCATCTTAGCATGCCACATAGGCAATTCACTCTATGCAACTGATATCAGTCACACAGAATGAAATCCAATGTCAGACACACAATCCATTTACAAGTCCGTTCTGGGTCTGAATGAAACCGGGGGCACTTTCCTCGCATATCCATCGATCTCCAAGCACATTTGGACGACCACCGATTGATTCCCTCATCTTGGGTGTACAGCCCAATCAAGATCATCAGTGATCACCCAAACGATGTGAAGACTTCCGGTCTTCAACCACCGTCTTCATCTTCGACTTATCGTCGTATCAGTTATTCAGGATGGGATAAACCCGGTCGTTCCGAATAACTCGCGTATATTTTAAATAAGTGTTACATAAACACAACATACGCCTCATTCCAATTCATCAGTCACTAACCGTAAATTAATCAAGAGAATAATTTCCCAAATATTAACCCCGAAGGCCGAAACCAACATCAGATCAATATCCAGAAAACCATTCTGCTTGGCTAACCGACAGTTAGTTTCTAAATTTCACATTCATAGGGAAAGGTTCCCATTAATTTTATCCAAGATAAATTCCTTGAATTTATTCTCTAATCTTCTTTTGAATTTCGATTCAACTAGTCGGGATTAACGAACCTTACAGAAGTAATCATTTGTTTTAATTTCCCAATCCCAACCTATTCATCACATGAAGTAAAACAGGTTATACTTCATATCTAACACCACGGTGTTATCGGTAAATTCAATTACCATTTCACGTTAAAATCTAGTTAAAGATTTAACTAACGCCTAGAGCAAAACTGGTGATACTCCATTCTCGATCATTTCAATCTAATTAAAGATTCATTAAAACTCTACTTAGTTTTAATCGTTAACTGGGTTAAAGAATCAGTGTCATTTTAAAACACGGTTCACGATAAACCCAAAATCACATTCATTAATTATCGGGTTAAAGAACAAGTGTTATTTAAAACACTGTTCACAATAAACCCCAAAAATCAATACCAGTTCAATTCCAATTAAATATTATTTAATTGGTACCCTTCATTAAATCTAAATAAAAAGATTTAATCTTCTCTCAATTGGGTTCAAGAACAAGGTTAATAAAGACACCATTCACGACAAACCCAAATCACATTTGACATTAAATACAAGGCTCTGAATAGAAAATATACCGGCTTATATTCAATATCAAATTCTACGACCAACAAATATCGTATTGGAAATAACGATATATATATATATATATATATATATCTTTCAAATTCCCATAACAATATCTGTATCCTCACGAAATCCAACATCGAAATATTCCGAAGACAATTTTGATTCAAATCCATTCCAGTATAATTATTGGAAATTATGGTTATTTTCAAAACCATTTCAAATCCAATTTATTTATTTAAAAATAAATAGAATTATTATTCTAGTTCAAAACTAGTTCATTTCGATAAAAATCTATTTTTATCTTTTAAAATATGGGATTTTTCATCCCAATTCTTTCTAAATAATTTCTTATGATTTTACACAAATTATTACTATTTTTAATAATTTTATCAAGGCCCGTACAGTCGATTTCCATCAACGGCCATCGAACTGCACTTATAGCGACCTTTTCCAAATTTGATTTGGACGTATCTCCAAATCCAACCGTTAGATTTCAAATTTCTAATATTCGTTAGAAAGCTCTTTTCGATACGAACCCAACGGTTCCAGTTTTAGGAGAATCCGACGGTCGGATCTCCCGCAATAGCCATTCGAAGTCAATGATCGAAATTCGCGAACTGCCGCGGCGCGTCGCGTTCTATTCAGGCCATTATATTATATATATAATACATACTTCGTCGATTTCCTTTCAAAACGTATTTTATAAATCGTTTTAAATTCGTTTTCAAAATGATTTCAACTTCAAATCAAAATCGAATTTTCCAACATAAATTCATTTTCATTTCATTTCGAACTGATTTAATTCAAATTGATTTCTAATTCAATTTCTGTTCATTTTCAATTCAATTCAATTTCAATTTCCTTTCGAATTCATTTCTATTCAATTTCAATTTGAATTCATTTCTATTCACTTTCAATTCGAATTCACTTCTATTCAATTTAATTTGAATTCATTTCTATTCACTTTAATTTGAATTTATTTCTATTCAATTTCAATTCGAGTTCATTGCTTTTCGAAAAATCAGATTTTGAAATCACTTTCGATATTCATTATAAAATGAATAAAATCGATATAAATATCGTTCACGTCAAAATGCGTCAATCTAATCAATACGGCTTCATATATTCCCATTTTCGAATATTCCATTTCAAATATTTCTTTTTCAAATATTTCTATTTTAAAACTTGAATGAGGCCCAATCAATTACCATATAATGTTAATTATATGGATTTTCTACAACGCATGTATACAATAACAACAATGAATAATCAACCATCAACCAAAGTGCATTCTACACTGTATAAGCATCAAATATAAATATTCAACGCTTACACAGTCTGTCAATCAATCGATCGACAAATCACTAAACAGTTGGGATTTGTGTTCGTCAAATATCATCCCAACACCCGTGTGGGGTTTCAAACAATCAAACACAGATTTTATTTGTGTAGTTGGGCGATGTGTAAAATTTATCGGCCCAATCAATATCAGTCAAATGTGTGTATATAAACAAATCGTCCGATTTGTTTATTTTTATTTCATTTCATATACATGTTAAAAATTCTATTTTTAACTATAAAATATTTCTAACTATAAAAATATTTTATTTCATTTCACATCACATCACACAATCAACTACACATCAAAATCAAACAAACAAGCATACAAGCCGTCCATGATCTGTGGACGACAGGTGTCGGGTGCTACTAAACACCGTCTGCATCCTAGTATATATATATATTTCAACTAGAAAAAAAAATTAAAGGTGAGAAGTTCTCACAGAATAGCTAAATCCAACGCCACGACTCTTTTTATGTAGAAATCTTCGCCGTTCTTGCCTCTTGTCATTTTCTCTGCCCGTATTCTCTACAGATGTAAAAATCACATTTTTACTTCGCTATTCAATATATAAAAATCGAATTTTTACTTCGCTATTCAATATATAAAAATCAAATTTTTACTATGCTATTAAATATATAAAAATCTAATTTTTACTATGCTATTCAATATATAAAAATCGAATTTTTACTATGTTATTCAATATATAAAAATCGAATTTTTACTATGCTGTTCAATATATAAAAATCGAATTTTTACTATGCTGTTCAATATATAAAAATCGAATTTTTACTATGCTATTCAATATATAAAAATCGAATTTTTACTATGCTATTCAATATATAAAAATCGAATTTTTACTTCGCTATTCAATATATAAAAATCGAATTTTTAATATGCTATTCAATATATAAAAATCGAATTTTTACTTTGCTATTCAATATATAAAAATCGAATTTTTACTATGCTATTCAATATATAAGAATCGAATTTTTACTTTGCTTTTATATATTGTAACGACCCGTATTCTACAAATCATAGGATTGTAGAATATTTAGTTCTTTCCCGTATGAAGTTGTATGGTCATGTAACTTTGGGAAACATCTATTAGAGTCATTTCCCATGTTCATGATTTTCGTCGATTTTTAAATGACCATTTTGCCCTTAGTTAGTACTGTTTTGGCCATAACTTTTGATTGGAAAGCAATTTTGACCTGAAACCACTTCCATTAGATTCGTTTGATGGTTTACCTTTCCGTAAAGTGGTCATAATAGCCAAACGGACTTACCGTTTGGGAGATATGGCTGAAATAAGGTTTGGAGGGTGAAAAACTGCTTAACCGGGCCAAATCGGGTGATTAGTGGATAGGCCCATAACCCATTTCGGGATTAGGGTTATGGGGAGGCTGAAATGAGATAGAGGATCATTCCATTTCAGTTTGCTAGCCTCCACTTATCACCAAGGAACCCTAAAAATGGCCTCTAACCTCTAAATCACCTCCAAATCATCTTTTGGTCAAGGATTAAGCTTAGCAACATCTAATCAAGGAAGATCTACACCAAATCAACATTGGAGCTGCTGTTTAGCATAGAGATTCATATCAAATCAGAGATTCATTTCAAATCTTAGTTTATTTGTGGCTAAGGTGAGTGATTTGCATAGTTTTACACTAATTATGGCTAATTAGGGGTGATTAGTGTTAATTAGCGAATTTAAACATGATAAAATTCGGGGAAAATGTTCATAAATTCCTAAATGATGTTTTAGACCTCTGATATGAATTTGGGTTAATTTGGTTAAGTTTTGCTAATCGTATCATTAGTTTCACCCAAACATGCTTAAGGGGAAATATGGGGTTTTGGGTATGTTTGATCCATTTTAACCTATCATGTTGATGTTTTGATGTTTGTGGTTGATAATGCATGTTGCTATGACTGTATGAAATGCTTTGTGATTGATTTCAATAGTTAGAATGGTCGAAAACGTCGTCGAATGGCGTAAACACTTGCTGGAACAGTTTCAGAAAACAGTGCAGGGTTCGGATCGGATATGGGGCTCGAATCGGATATGTTGAACTGAGCAATGGAACTCGATCGGATCGGAACCCAACACTTGGCAAAAATGGCAAAAAGGAAGGCCACGCTAACAGAACTGGGATCGGATCGGATTAGGGAGGACGGATCGGAGCGGAGGTATGAGAATGGATCGAATAGGAGCATGTGAAGGACGAGGAGACGGATCGGAACGGAGGCACGAGCTGGAGGGGAGATGACACCCGACCCGACCCGAACCGATGGAGTAGCACCCGACCCGAACCGATGGAGTGGCACCCGACCCGAACCGCACCAGAAGAAGACCCGACCCGAACAGATGGAGGATACCCAACCCGAACCGATGGCTTGAGAAGGAACCCGACCCGACCCAGTATTGACCAATAACCCGAGATGCAAAGGTAGTCCAATATGGGAAGTTAGTGCTCAGGATCCAGTTGGGAACCGATGAGTTCACTTCATGGTTGGACTTTGCTGCGGGACGTGTGCTAAGGAGTTGTCGACGTTCATAACTTCGATTCACCACTAAGAATGAATGATGGGCTACTTATCAGTGCAGTAGGGTCATTATGACCTGAGGGGCAAGGTGATGGTAGCAAGACTACGTTATCAGTGCAGTAGGGTCATTATGACCTGAGGGGCAAGGTGATGCGTAGTAAGACTATGAGCCAGCGCAGATGGGTGAATAACTCCATGGGGCAAGTGGACATAGTAAGGATTGGTAAGGCTATGAGCCAGTGCAGTGGGGTTCTTGTGACTCCATGGGGCAAAGTGGACATAGCAAAGGATTAGTGGCTACGTTATCAGTGCAGTGAAGCCATTTATGACTTCATGGGGCTGTGTGATCGTAGCAAGGTATGTTGGGTGATCGAAGTGGTGAATATCGTATGCTTTACTCACTGAGTGAGAAATGTGAGGATGGATGCTATGTTTGATTGTTTGCCATCCCTATGACATGCACACCTCCCCCACCTCCGTATCTTTACACTGTTTGATATGGTACCTTAGAGTGTTGTACAGTATGTAGTGCTAACTCTTTGGTTGCAGGTCCAGGTTCAGGTATGTTTTAGTCTACCTGTTATTGTTCACTTTAGATGCTTATCGCTCATACCAGGCTTTATGTCTGACCCAGAGTTTTATGTCTCCTCTTATTACTCTGGGTGCTCACACGAGCAGACTAGAGACAGGTTAGCTGGTGATGCGCGAGTAGCTGATTCGGAGGCGGGCATGAGGCTTCCACGTATGATATATATATATATATATATATATATATATATACATTTTCCCTGTGTCGTTGGTGGTCGCTACTTGGGCATTAGTAGTGTACCTCATTTATCTTGTTTTTGCTTTGAGACAGTTTGAAAGTTGTAATAAGCTGTATTTTGGATTTCCGCTGCTATGATGTTTAGTTCTGATTTTCAGCTTATGCACTGTCCCTCTTGTTTTATGTCAAGTATGTTATTATTATATTTTGTTCTATGCGCTGTAAGACATTCTACAGGTTCTTTGTATGTTCATTTCCTTCTTCCCTTTCCTTCTCACGACCCGTTCCATGCTAACTGGACATGTGTACAGCGCACTTTTGGAGTAAATGTCGGTTGGTGCGGGGCGGGCCGTCACACTTGGTATCAGAGCTCTAGGTTGCGTAGTTAACCTAGGGAAAGACACTAGGGAGAGTTAGTACGTATATGAGAGCGCGTATTTGTGATTACTTTGGTTTTCAAAAGCTATGTATATATATATTATTGGTAGTATAAGAATGAAGTCGCACTGCACTAGCACGACTATGGGGTCGTTAATCGTTTCCCTTTTTCAGATTGACGATGAGCCGAGATACGAGGGGTGCTGGTAGAGGAACCAACCCAGGGAATGCCGCTGACATGAGGGCGATGTTTACTAACCTCATGAGAGACATGCTTAGAGAAGTACAAGGGGCAGTTCCCAATCCCGGAGTTGGTGTTGGCCCAGTAGTGCAGGCGCCTAGGGTCGATTTCGCTAAGTTGTGCAAGGATTACACTAATCTTGGTGGAAAGCCGTTCCACGGGACGGAGTCGGCCACAGATGTTCAAGATTGGATGGATAGCTGTGACCGTATCTTCGATGACTTGGGTCTTGAGGATGCGATGAAGAGAAGGCTAGCGTCTCGTCAGCTGCAAGGGCGAGCGATGAATTGGTGGAATGCCATTAGAACAGCTACTCCAGAGGATCAGGTTACTTGGGATCAGTTCAAGGCTCGCTTTAGCGAGAAGTTCATTCCAGCTGCCCAGAAGTCAGTATTGTTTAAGAGGTTCTTGGAACTCAAGCAGAACGGAAGGGCAGTTTCTGATTATATTGCTGAGTTCGACACTTTGTCGAAGTATGGACTGTCTCTCATTGACACTCCTGAGAAGAAGAATGAGAAGTTCATTACTGGTTTGGATGGATACTTGGGGGAAAGGCTTATCAACCACATCGATGAGACTTTTGAATCGATTGTGGGGAAAGCTTTGAGATCAGAGAGCCTTTACCCTAAGTCAAAGACTGAGGCTGCATCTGCAGAAGGGCCAAAGCCGCAAGCAGGCGGTGGAGGCAAGAATAACTCTCAGAATAAGAGGAAGCAGGACCAATCTAAGGGTGGCCAGAAAAAGAGCAAGAAGGATGTTGAGTGCTTCAGCTGTGGAAAGAAGGGCCATTATGCTAAAGAATGTCGGGCCAAGCCAGCGGAAAGGAAGTGCTACAACTGTGGTCAAATGGGACATCAGAAGGATAAGTGTCTGCAACCTCTTAAGGAGAAGCAGATTGTGAAAGCATATGCTATTGATGCTGTTCCTTCTTCGTCGAATGCCCCAACTGCGGCGGAGAAAGGAAAGAATGTTGTTATTCAAGGTATGCTTTCTATTTATGATGTACCAGTTCGAGTTTTGTTTGATACTGGGGCTTCTCGTTCCTTCATATCTAGTGACCTGGTAGATAGGTTGGGACTGGAACCCGAGATAGTCGATAGACCATTAGTTGTGACGAACCCGATTGGTGGTTCGACTAGCCTTAGTATGATTTGCAGGAATTTGGTCTTATCGAGTCATGGATGTATGTTTGTATGTGATTGCTTTGTTTTGGGCTTTACTGGGTATGGCATTATATTGGGAGTCGATTGGCTCTAAAGATACGGGGTGGTGGTAGACTGTGAGGGCTTTTTGGTGACAGTGAGGGCGGATGATGGGCGGAGGGTAGTGTTTGGTAGTCTACCTAGTGATGGGGTTATGGCTAGTTTTGTAAATTCCCTCGACATCCCATAGGATGAGTTGTCAGATGTGCCCGTGGTTGGCCAGTATCCGGACGTCTTTGAGGAGGTGACCGGGCTTTCACCACACCGAGAGATTGAGTTCCGTATTGATTTAGTGAAAGATGCCAGACCTATAGTGATGCCACTTCGTCGTATGGCACCAAGGGAGCAGCGAGAGCTCGGGGTGCAAGTCAGCAATCTTTTGAAGAAGGGATTTATTAGAAGGAGTGTCTCCAAGTGGGGAGCACCAGTTGTGTTTTCCACTAAGGCAGATGGTTCCCTTCGTTTGTGTGTGGACTATCGCGAGTTGAATAAGGTAAGGAGGAAGAATAAGTATCCTCTACCGCGGATAGATGATTTGTTTGATCAGCTGGAAGGAGCAAGAGTGTTCTCCCAGTTGGACCTCGTGACAGGATTTCATCAGCTTCGAGTAGCGGATGAGAGTGTTCCGAAAATGGCATTTAGGACGCCGTCTGGATTTTATGAGTGGTTGGTCATGCCGTTTGGGTTGACCAATGCACCAGCCTACTTTGTGGATCTTATGAATCGAGTATTCAGAGATCAATTGAATAAGTTTGTTCTTGTGTTCGTGGATGATATCCTTGTTTACTCAAGGACAGAGGAGGAACACAAGGGATACTTGAGGATAGTGATGGAGGTGTTGAGGAAACACCAATTGAAAGCGAAATTCTCTAAGTGTCATTTTTGGAGAAGGGAAGTAAGATTCTTGGGTCATGTTGTTTCAGAGAGTGGTATTGCCGTGGACCCTGCGAAGGTGGCTACGGTACAGGATTGGCCTACGCCCAAGAATGCAACAGATGTAAGAAGTTTCTTGGGATTAGCTGGATATTATCGTAAGTTTATCCAGGGCTTCTCCAAGATAGCAGCACCGTTGACTCAGTTGACTAAGAAGAATCAGTCCTTCGTCTGGGACGAAGTGTGTGAGGATGCCTTCAAGAGTCTAAAAGAGAAGTTGACGAGTGCGCCAGTGTTAGTCATTCCTAAAGGGAATGAAGAGATGACAGTATACACGGATGCTTGTGGTACCGGACTGGGTGCAGTATTGATGCAAGGAGGTAGGGTTGTAGCTTATGCTAGTCGACAGCTAAAGCCGCATGAGAAGAAGTATCCTACCCATGATTTGGAATTAGCAGCGATCATGTTTGCGCTGAAGATGTGGAGACACTATCTTTTGGGAGAAAGATTTGAGTTGTTTACCGATCATAAATCGTTAAAGTATCTCTTCTCTCAGAAAGATCTGAATCTCCGTCAGCAGAGATGGTTAGAGTTCTTGGCTTCGTATGATTTTGATATCGCATATACACCTGGGAAAGGTAATGCGGTAGCTGATGCCTTGAGTAGGAGACATGCCAGCTTAGGGGCAATGTTTCTTGAATGGAAGCAACTGGAATATATCGCGGGGTTTGATTTCAGACCAAAGTGCGAGTTGGATCCAGTCATGCTAGCTAGTTTGGCGATCAGACCCACTTTGATAGAGCGGATCGGTTCCAGCCAGAGGGACGATCCTAATCTATTGGAAATCATCTCCAAGTTAGAGATGAACATCGACATTGAGGAGATGAATGTGTATGGGCTTGATCGAGATGGATGGCTTCGGAAGAATGGAAGACTAGTTGTGCCCAACGTGAATGGTTTGAGAGATGAAGTGCTTAGAGAATGTCATCACTCAAAACTGACTATACACCCCGGTGGTAATAAGATGTATCGAGACATGAGATAGACTTACTGCTGGGAAGGGATGAAAAGAGACATTGGGAAGTTTATATCCAAATGCATGAATTGCCAGCTAGTTAAAGCCGAGCAAAAGAAGCCTAGTGGGTTGTTGCAGCCATTAGAAATTCCCGAATGGAAATGGGAGCAAGTCTCGATGGATTTCATCGATGGCCTACCAAGGACTAGATCGGGATATGATAGCATTTGGGTAATTGTGGATCGATTGACTAAAAGTGCAAGATTTATACCAATCAAATCGACTAGAACGGCAGCCAAGTTGGCAGAATTGTATATGAAGTGGGTAGTGATATTTCATGGAGTACCCAATTGTGAGTGACCGAGACCCGTTGTTCACTAGTGGGTTTTGGAAGAGCTTACAAGAGGCTCTAGGGTCAGGATTACATCTCAGTACCGCATATCATCCTCAGACCGACGGTCAGACAGAGAGGGTGAATCGTATATTGGAAGATCTCTTGAGAGCGTGTATATTGGATTTTGGTGGATCATGGGATGACCATTTGCGTCTAGTAGAGTTTGCATATAATAATAGCTACCAATCCAGTATCGGTATGGCTCCATATGAAGCTTTGTACGGAAGACCGTGCAACTCGCCATCATGTTGGATAGAGACTGGCGAGAAGTTTGTGCTTGGACCAGATGTGGTGAGAGAAACTTCGGATAAGATTAAGATCATTCAGCAACGAATGAAAGCTGCCCAAGATAGGAAGAAGAGTTATGCTGATAAGAGGAGAAGAGACTTGAAATTCTCCGTTGGTGACTTGGTGTTTGTCAAGATCTCTCCGTTGAAGAGCGTGATACGATTTGGCAGGAGAGGCAAGTTGGCACCAAGATTTGTTGGCCCATTCCCTGTTCTTGAACTAGTCGGGAATTTGGCTTATAGAGTTGGATTACCCGAGAAAATGGCGGGAGTTCACAATGTATTTCATGTTTCCCAACTAAGGTAGTTCGTTCACGACTCAGATATGACTATTTCACCTGATTAGTTAGAGGACTTCGAAGTAGAACCCGAGGCGGTTGGGAACCGCAAGCCGATTCGTATTGTGGGGTACGATACGAAGCATCTTCGAAGGAAGGCAGTGAGGCTAGTCAAGGTTCAGTCGGGCGAGGACGAGAATGATTGTACTTGGGAGACAGAGGAGAGCATTAGGAAGGCATATCCAGAACTCTTTGCCTGGTAAGATTTACTTTGCGATTTAGTTATTCTGCATGCTAGGATAGACTTATTTTACTTGTTTTGCATGTTTGATGGTTGTTTTATGGTTGATAGGCATGCGGGACCTTTGTGTGTGTTTTGATTAGGGAATTTCGGGGGCGAAATTTCTTAAGGGGGGGAGAGTGTAACGACCCGTATTCTACACATCATAGGATTGTAGAATATTTATTTCTTTCCCGTATGAAGTTGTATGGTCATGTAACTTTGGGAAACATCTATTAGAGTCATTTCCCATGTTCATGATTTTCGTCGATTTTTAAATGACCATTTTGCCCTTAGTTAGTACTGTTTTGGCCATAACTTTTGATTGGAAAGGAATTTTGACCTGAAACCACTTCCATTAGATTCGTTTGATGGTTTACCTTTCCGTAGAGTGGTCATAATAGTCAAACGGACTTACCGTTTGGGAGATATGGCTGAAATAAGGTTTGGAGGGTGAAAAACTGCTTAACCGGGCCAAATCGGGTGATTAGTGGATAGGCCCATAACCCATTTCGGGATTAGGGTTATGGGGAGGCTGAAATGAGATAGAGGATCATTCCATTTCAGTTTCCTAGCCTCCACTTATCACCAAGGAACCCTAAAAATGGCCTCTAACCTCTAAATCACCTCCAAATCTTCTTTTGGTCAAGGATTAAGCTTAGCAACATCTAATCAAGGAAGATCTACACCAAATCAACATTGGAGCTGCTGTTTAGCATAGAGATTCATATCAAATCAGAGATTCATTTCAAATCTTAGTTTATTTGTGGCTAAGGTGAGTGATTTGCATAGTTTTACACTAATTATGGCTAATTAGGGGTGATTAGTGTTAATTAGCGAATTTAAACATGATAAAATTCGGGGAAAATGTTCATAAATTCCTAAATGATGTTTTAGACCTCTGATATGAATTTGGGTTAATTTGGTTAAGTTTTGCTAATCGTATCATTAGTTTCACCCAAACATGCTTAAGGGGAAATATGGGGTTTTGGGTATGTTTGATCCATTTTAACCTATCATGTTGATGTTTTGATGTTTGTGGTTGATAATGCATGTTGCTATGACTATATGAAATTCTTTGTGATTGATTTCAATAGTTAGAATGGTCGAAAACGTCGTCGAATGGCGTAAACACTTGCTGGAACAGTTTCAGAAAACAGTGCAGGGTTCGGATCGGATCGGATATGGGGCTCGGATCGGATATGTTGAACTGAGCAATGGAACTCGATCGGATCGGAACCCAGCACTTGGGAAAAATGGCAAAAAGGAAGGCCACGCTAACAGAACTGGGATCGGATCGGATTAGGGAGGACGGATCAGAGCGGAGGTATGAGAATGGATCGGATAGGAGCATGTGAAGGACGAGGAGACGGATCGGAACGGAGGCACGAGCTGGAGGGGAGATGACACCCGACCCGACCCGAGGTGAAGCACCCGACCCGAACCGATGGAGTAGCACCCGACCCGAACCGATGGAGTGGCACCCGACCCGAACCGCACCAGAAGAAGACCCGACCCGAACAGATGGAGGATACCCGACCCGAACCGATGGCTTGAGAAGGAACCCGACCCGACCCAGTATTGACCAATAACCCGAGATGCAAAGGTATTCCAATATGAGAAGTTAGTGCTCAGGATCCAGTTGGGAACCGATGAGTTCACTTCATGGTTGGACTTTGCTGCGGGACGTGTGCTAAGGAGTTGTCGACGTTCATAACTTCGATTCACCACTAAGAATGAATGATGGGCTACTTATCAGTGCAGTAGGGTCATTATGACCTGAGGGGCAAGGTGATGGTAGCAAGACTACGTTATCAGTGCAGTAAGGTCATTATGACCTGAGGGGCAAGGTGATGCGTAGTAAGACTATGAGCCAGCGCAGATGGGGTGAATAACTCCATGAGGCAAGTGGACATAGTAAGGATTGGTAAGGCTATGAGCCAGTGCAGTGGGGTTCTTGTGACTCCATGGGGCAAAGTGGACATAGCAAAGGATTAGTGGCTACGTTATCAGTGCAGTGAAGCCATTTATGACTTCATGGGGCAGAGTGATCGTAGCAAGGTATGTTGGGTGATCGAAGTGGTGAATATCGTATGCTTTACGCACTGAGTGAGAAATGTGAGGATGGATGCTATGTTTGATTGTTTGCCATCCCTATGACATGCACACCTCCCCCACCTCCGTATCTTTACACTGTTTGATATGGTACCTTAGAGTGTTGTACAGTATGTAGTGCTAACTCTTTGGTTGCAGGTCCAGGTTCAGGTATGTTTTAGTCTACCTGTTATTGTTCACTTTAGATGCTTATCGCTCATACCAGGCTTTATGTCTGACCCAGAGTTTTATGTCTCCTCTTATTACTCTGGGTGCTCACACGAGCAGACTAGAGACAGGTTAGCTGGTGATGCGCGAGTAGCTGATTCGGAGGCGGGCAGGAGGCTTCCACGTATGATATATATATATATACACATTCTCCCTGTGTCGTTGGTGGTCGCTACTTGGGCATTAGTAGTGTACCTCATTTATCTTGTTTTTGCTTTGAGACAGTTTGAAAGTTGTAATAAGCTGTATTTTGGATTTCCGCTGCTATGATGTTTAGTTCTGATTTTCAGCTTATGCACTGTCCCTCCTGTTTTATGTCAAGTATGTTATTATTATATTTTGTTCTATGCGCTGTAAGACATTCTACAGGTTCTTTGTATGTTCATTTCCTTCTTCCCTTTCCTTCTCACGACCCGTTCCGTGCTAACTGGACATGTGTACAGCGCACTTTTGGAGTAAATGTCGGTTGGTGCGGGGCGGGCCGTCACATATATATAAAAATCGAATTTTTACTATGCTATTCAATATATAAAAATCGAATTTTTACTTTTCTATTATATATATAAAAATCGAATTTTTACTATGCTATTCAATATATAAAAATCGAATTTTTATTTCTTTTCAAACAAAGAAAAATCTCATTTTTAATTCTACTGTTATATATATATATATATATATATATATATAAAATCACTTTAAAAACCAAGGCTTTATCATTCTAAAAATTGAGTTTTTATCACTTTAAAAAAACGAGCTCTTATCCCTTTTAAAAATCAAGTTTTTATCACTTTGTAAATCGAACCATTTCATACTATTGAAAACCCTATCATGGTCATGCTATCCCATATGTAAACTGAAAATGAATTTTAAAATGGAAATTTACTTTCATTCATATTATTTTTTGGGTTTCGTTGCCGGAGGGGGACTCGCTGCCGGAGTGGGTGGCGGGGTAGGTCGACTGCAGGCCGTTGGTGGCCTGAGGCGGAGGCGGAGGCTCTGTCGTGGCGCTGGGGTCAGGTGCGGTGGCCTGGAGGTGTTCGCGGCGTGGGTGTGTGGCGGTCGAGGTCTTCGAGCGGAAGGGAGAGGGATGGGAGGCGAGGCTGGAGGAGTGAGAAGGAGAAGTGGCGAGAGGAGGAGGAAGAAGAAGAAGCGGCGGCGGCAGCAGACGGGGGCGCGATCGAGGTCTGCAGTTTTTTTTTTCTTTTGATTTCCGTGATTTCTTATTTAATCGCGGGGGGGGGGGGGGGGGGGGGGGGCAGAGGAAATAAAGGAGAGGAAGAGAGGGTTTTAATTTTTTTTTATTATTTTAACTTTAAAAAGTTGACTTTTACATACGACCTCTAAACGAGGCCCACCGCCTGTCGTTCATAGCATTTTACCCCCATTCCGAACATAATGGGATATGTATCGTAGGCTGATTCGATCGTTTCGATCAGTTTCCGTTAAAATCAACATATAACTCTATGTATTGAATTTGAACGCGTATTTCAATTTACCGGGGTCACATACTAACTAGAAAAATTCCAGAAAAATATTTTCTAGCTTCGTATTAACGATACGGTCCTAACAAAACTAGTTTCGTCGAATTCCGAGACCGTTGGAAAAATGGCCATTTTCCAGTCGATTAAAATCAACTGAAACTGGTCAAACGCGTTTTCCTTTGCCACGCTCACATATTGATTCGAAAAATTATGAAATTTGAAACCTAGCAATAATTTGACATCACGGACCCAACAAAAGTGGTTTCGTCGAAATCCGAGGTCGTTTGCAAAATGTCAAGGGCCTGAATTCCATAGCGACTATTCAGAATTTTCAACTGGACATATCTTTTGATCCCCGCCATGAAATTTTGATTTTTCAGATTCGTTGGAAAGATATTATCAATTAGATTCAACTATTTTTGGTTTCACTAAAATCCGGTTTATTTTACATCTGGTACATTCATTTGAAGTTTGAAATCGAATTATCGAACTACCGCGCCATTTTCAATTCCTTTTATAAATAAAAATAAATATTTATATTCTATCGACGATCTATATAATATATACGTTCGATTTATATTCAAAATAGATTTATCGTCGTTTATATTTAAAATAATTCATTTTAAATAATCAAAATTCGCTAAAATTGCCAAAATAAAATTTTTAAATTAGCCCAGATTTCCGGGTTGTTACAATCTCCCTCACTTAAAACTTTTCGTCCCCGAAAAGGAACAAAGTCGAAAGTGGTTTGATCAATCAACTCTACGTTCGATTTAGCTTCCATTAGCCAACTTTTCAGTTTCTGAGAATTTTCAAAAATTTGGCTAACACCCGGAATTTTTGAAAAATTTAGCCATAACCTCCCCTGCACCGGGAGCCACGGGAAAATCCCGAAATTGCCATATAGGCCTTCTGATCTCAAAAAGAAAAAGCCAAGCGGCTAGCCAATAGGCTCATAAAATCATCATCACCCAAACAAAACAGTAAATTATATAGTAAACATGTACCTATTTGTCGGGCAAACAATTTTATTCTTCTGCTCTAGCCTCCTTGCTATGACCTGTTCAATGTAAGCACATGTATATGCAAGCAAATGCGACTAATTTTCAATATAATTCAATGTTTGATCAAATTGGCTATATGGTTAAAATTTCAACTAATCAAAACAGTAATCAAACAACACAACCATCAATCAATTAGTTGATTAGCATTTCAAACATATAATTTTGCTATATAGTAAAAAAATCACATTTTTGATGCCAATTCACAATGATAAGCCCTATCTAGTTTCGGTTCTCACACCAGTCAATAGGAAATATATAGAAATCTCACTTTCGAAACTCGAAAATAAATACTGGCGACGGTGCCCCATCACCAGAATTACCCCCGGGCAACTAGAGTATGATTCTAGAACTATCCAGTATATTAAAACTTCGAATACACGTTTGCAAGACATATATGCAAAATCTTTATATTTCGGATTGTCCAAATCAATATAAATAAATAATCAAATACGAATAATTGATTTAAATTTTCAAAATAAAATTCGGTTTCATTTTAAAAATATACTCTTCACACTCGTTCTAGGATACTACTGATCCCATCTCTAACGAGTCATTCCCATTGGATATTACTAACCCAATATCTGATGAATTCTTTCGTATGGTTCTAATGTGCCTTGTTCTCTAAGCTTTGTAAACCAAAGCTATGATACCACGATGAAACGACCCGAACTTCCCCGGTCTCCGAAAAGAAGAGAAAGAACGAATTGTTTTGAGAACACGACAAAATAGAACGCAGACGGGAGAACATTTCATTGTATATTACAACAATGCATCAGGTTACAAGAATATACAGAGTATAAAAGAATAAATATTACACAGAAATATCAGAGATTTAAATTACATTTAAATACTTAGCAGCGGAAAATAATACAATACACAACTAGAAGGAGATATTCGGATACAAAGCTTTCCGGATATCGTTCCAGCTGTAAACCAGGATCCTGTGAATATAAATCTGCAAAACCAAAACTACTAGCTGCCCGTGTCAAAATAAGGGCACCCAGAGTTTAGATTAAAACAATAAACTCCAGGTCAGTCATGTGACTGGTGTGAGAACTAAAACAGTTATTGATCTTTATTTTAAAGTTAGGTAAATCAAGGGACCAGTAACACGGAACGGGTTTCCTCCCAAGAATACCACTGCATAAAACAAACAGCGCAATGCTAAATAAAGAAAAATGAAGCTATTATAAGACCCAGGTCCTATCACACAATGCAACGCAAGCCGGGGGATAGGGTTTTTACCTTATAATAGCCAAGAATGCTTGATACGTTTAAAAGAAATCATTTGATACTATTATAAGTGTATAGTGTATAAAACAACTTCAAATCATAAGTATCAATCATAGGCGGCATGAATGCCCTATACCACTATGTCGCCATATATAGGTTATACAATCAAAATCGCAAAGTCACGTATTTGGAAATTGGGTTTCCATCTATGAACTGAGGCAAAAGATAGTCCTCTACCGATTCGAGACTGTCTAGCCCGAGTCTCAGGATCAAAGCTCGAGTGACCCTTGGAGCGACAGGGCCGGTCCACCGATGTGGATTAAACTTAAATCCTGAACACTGCGTTTCCCCGCCCTTTGGGGCGTAAGTCTGGTCCGTCTGCCGACCAGAATGCATCGGCCGAAACCGATATAACCGAGGCGCCTCGCAACAGCAACAACCACACAGGTGAAAAGTATATAAATGTCAGGGCTGGTAGGTCACTGACACCACCCTAGCTAGAAAGAAACGCATGCCCTCCCTGAGGTCCGTCTCCCGTTTTTGGTTCACAACTGGGGTGTGAGGCTCGCGAATTCACGTTACACAAAGTTGTGCCACACAGGCTGTACTTTGATCATCACCACAAGACTTTGCTTTTCAACAGAAGCGTTGATCATTTGCATTTTAGCATGCCACACAGGCAATTTACTCTATGCAATTGATATCAGTCACACAGAATGAAATCCAATGTCAGACACACAATCCATTTACAAGTCCGTTCTGGGTCTGAACGAAACCGGAGGCACTTTCCTCGCATATCCATCGATCTCCAAGCACATCTGGACGACCCCCGATTGATTCCCTCATCTTGGGTGTACAGCCTAATCAAGATCATCAGTGATCACCCAAACGATGCGAAGACTTCCGGTCTTCAACCACCGTCTTCATCTTCGACTTATCGTCGTATTAGTTATTCAGGATGGGATAAACCCGGTCGTTCTGAATAACTCGCGTATATTTTAAATAAGTGTTACACAAACACAACATACGCCTCATTCCAATTCATCAGTCACTAACCGTAAATTAATCAAGAGAATAATTTCCCAAATATTAACCCCGAAGGCCGAAACCAACATCAGATCAATATCCAGAAAACCATTCTGCTTGGCTAACCGACAGTTAGTTTCTAAATTTCACATTCATAGGGAAAGGTTCCCATTAATTTTATCCAAGATAAATTCCTTGAATTTATTCTCTAATCTTCTTTTGAATTTCGATTCAACTAGTCGGGATTAACGAACCTTACAGAAGTAATCATTTGTTTTAATTTCCCAATCCCAACCTATTCATCCCATGAAGTAAAACTGGTTATACTTCATATCTAACACCACGGTGTTATCGGTAAATTCAATTACCATTTCACGTTCAAATCTAATTAAAGATTTAACTAACGCCTGGAGCAAAACTGGTGATACTCCATTCTCGATCATTTCAATCTAATTAAAGATTCATTAAAACTCCACTTAGTTTTAATCGTTAACTGGGTTAAAGAATCAGTGTCATTTTAAAACACGGTTCACGATAAACCCAAAATCACATTCATTAATTATCGGGTTAAAGAACAAGAGTTATTTAAAACACTGTTCACAATAAACCCCAAAAATCAATACCAGTTCAATTCCAATTAAATATTATTTAATTGGTACACTTCATTAAATCTAAATAAAAAGATTTAATCTTCTCTCAATTGGGTTCAAGAACAATGTTAATAAAGACACCATTCATGACAAACACAAATCACATTTGACATTAAATACAAGGCTCTGAATAGAAAATATACCAGCTTATATTCAATATCAAATTCTACGACCAACAAATATCGTATTGGAAATAATGATATATATATATATATATATCTTTCAAATTCCCATAACAATATCTGTATCCTCACGAAATCCAACTTCGAAATATTCCAAAGACAATTTCGATTCAAATCCATTCCAATATAATTATTGGAAATTCTGGTTATTTTCAAAACCATTTCAAATCCAATTTATTTATTTAAAAATAAATAGAATTATTATTCTAGTTCAAAACTAGTTCATTTCGATAAAAATCTATTTTTATCTTTTCAAATATGGGATTTTTCATCCCAATTCTTTCTAAATCATTTCTTATGATTTTACACAAATTATTACTATTTTTAATAATTTTATCAAGGCCCGTATAGTCGATTTCCATCAACGGCCATCGAACTGCACTTATAGCGACCTTTTCCAAATTTGATTTGGACGTATCTCCAAATCCAACCGTTAGATTTCAAATTTCTAATATTCGTTAGAAAGCTCTTTTCGATACGAACCCAAGGTTCCGGTTTTAGGAGAATCCGACGGTCGGATCTCCCGCAATAGCCATTCGAAGTCAATGGTCGAAATTCGCGAACTGCCGCGGCGCGGCGCGTTCTATTCAGGCCATTATATTATATATATATATAATATATACTTCGTCGATTTCCTTTCAAAACGTATTTTATAAATCGTTTTAAATTCATTTTCAAAATGATTTCAACTTCTATTTCAACTTCAAATCAAAATCGAATTTTCCAACATAAATTCATTTTCATTTCATTTCGAACTGATTTAATTCAAATTGATTTCTAATTCAATTTCTGTTCGTTTTCAATTCAATTCAATTCAATTTCAATTTCAATTCGAATTCATTTCTATTCAATTTCAATTTGAATTCATTTCTATTCACTTTCAATTCGAATTCACTTCTATTCAATTTAATTTGAATTCATTTCTATTCACTTTAATTTGAATTCATTTCTATTCAATTTCAATTCGAATTCATTGCTTTTCGAAAAATTAGATTTTGAAATCACTTTCGATATTCATTATAAAATGAATAAAATCGATATAAATATCGTTCACGTCAAAATGGCGTCAATCTAATCAATACGGCTTCGTATATTCCCATTTTCAAATATTCCATTTCAAATATTTCTTTTTCAAATATTTCTATATTAAAACTGGAATGAGGCCCAATCAATTACCATATAATGTTAATTATATGGATTTTCTACAACGCATGTATACAATAACAACAATGAATAATCAACCATCATCCAAAGTGCATTCTACACTGTATAAGCATCAAATATAAATATTCAACGCTTACACAGTCTGTCAATCAATCGATCGACAAATCACTAAACAGTTGGGATTTGTGTTCGTCAAATATCATCCCAACACCCGTGTGGGGTTTCAAACAATCAGACACAGATTTTATTTGTGCAGTTGGGCGATGTGTAAAATTTATCGTCCCAATCAATATCAGTCAAATATGTGTATATAAACAAATCGTCCGATTTGTTTATTTTTATTTCATTTCATATACATGTTAAAAATTCTATTTTTAACTATAAAATATTTCTAACTATAAAAATATTTTATTTCATTTCACATCACATCACACAATCAACTACACATCAAAATCAAACAAACAAGCATACAAGCCGTCCATGGTCTGTGGACGACGGGTGTCGGGTGCTACTAAACACCGTCTGCATCCTAGTATATATATATATATATATATTTCAACTAGAAAAATAAATTAATGGTGAGAAGTTCTCACAGAATAGCTAAATCCAACGCCACGACTCTTCTTATGTAGAAATCTTCGCCGTTCTTGCCTCTTGTCATTTTCTCTGCCCGTATTCTCTACATATGTAAAAATCACATTTTTACTTCGCTATTCAATATATAAAAATCGAATTTTTACTTCGCTATTCAATATATAAAAATCGAATTTTTACTACGCTATTCAATATATAAAAATCGAATTTTTACTATGCTATTCAATATATAAAAATCGAATTTTTACTATGCTATTCAATATATAAAAATCAAATTTTTACTATGCTATTCAATATATAAAAATCGAATTTTTACTATGCTATTCAATATATAAAAATCGAATTTTTACTATGTTATTCAATATATAAAAATCGAATTTTTACTATGCTATTCAATATATAAAATTCGAATTTTTACTTCGCTATTCAATATATAAAAATCGAATTTTTACTATGCTATTCAATATATAAAAATCGAATATTTACTATGCTATTCAATATATAAAAATCGAATTTTTACTTTGCTATTCAATATATAAAAATCGAATTTTTACTATGCTATTCAATATATAAAAATCGAATTTTTACTTTGCTATTATATATATAAAAATCGAATTTTTACTATGCTATTCAATATATAAAAATCAAATTTTTACTTTGCTATTATATATATAAAAATCGAATTTTTACTATGCTATTCAATATATAAAAATCGAATTTTTATTTCTTTTCAAACAAAGAAAAATCTCATTTTTAATTCTACTGTTATATATATATATAATCACTTTAAAAACCAAGGCTTTATCATTCTAAAAATTGAGTTTTTATCACTTTAAAAAAACGAGCTCTTATCCCTTTTAAAAATCAAGTTTTTATCACTTTGTAAATCGAACCATTTCATACTATTGAAAACCCTATCATGGTCATGCTATCCCATATGTAAACTGAAAATGAAATTTAAAATGGAAATTTACTTACATTCATTTTTTTTTGGGTTTCATTGCCGGAGAGGGACTCGCTGCCGGAGTGGGTGGCGGGGTAGGTCGACTGCAGGCCGTTGGTGGCCTGAGGCGGAGGCTCCGTGGTGGCGCTGGGGTCAGGTGCGGTGGCCTGGAGGTGTTCGCGGCGTGGGTGTGTGGCGGTCGAGGTCTTCGAGCGGAAGGGAGAGGGATGGGAGGCGAGGCTGGAGGAGTGAAAAGGAGAAGTGGCGAGAGGAAGAGGAAGAAGAAGAAGCGGCGGCGACGGCAGCAGAGGGGGGCGCGATCGAGGTCTGCAGTTTTTTTTTTTTTGATTTCCGTGATTTCTTATTTAATCGGGGGGGGGGGGGGGGGCAGAGGAAATAAAGGAGAGGAAGAGAGGGTTTTAATTTTTTTTTTTTATTTTAACTTCAAAAAGTTGACTTTTACATACGACCTCTAAACGAGGCCCACCGCCTGTCGTTCATAGCGTTTTACCCCCATTCCAAACACAATGGGATATGTATCGTAGGCTGATTCGATCGTTTCGATCAGTTTCCGTTAAAATCAACATATAACTCTATGTATTGAATTTGAACGCGTATTTCAATTTACCGGGGTCACATACTAACTAGAAAAATTCCAGAAAAATATTTTCTAGCTTCGTATTAACGATACGGTCCTAATAAAACTAGTTTCGTCGAATTCCGAGACCGTTGGAAAAATGACCATTTTCCAGTCGATTAAAATCAACTAAAACTGGTCAAACGCGTTTTCCTTTGCCACACTCACATATTGATTCGAAAAATTATGAAATTTGAAACCTAGCAATAATTTGACATCACGGACCCAACAAAAGTGGTTTCGTCGAAATCCGAGGTCGTTTGCAAAATGTCCATTTTTAAGGGCCTGAATTCCATAGCGACTATTCAGAATTTTCAACTGGACATATCTTTTGATTCCCGCTATGAAATTTTGATTTTTCGGATTCGTTGGAAAGATATTATCAATTAGATTCAACTATTTTTGGTTTCACTAAAATCCGGTTTATTTTGCACCCGGTACATTCATTTGAAGTTTGAAATCGAATTATCGAACTACCGCGCCATTTTCAATTCCTTTTATAAATAAAAATAAATATTTATATTTTATCGACGATCTATATAATATATACGTTCGATTTATATTCAAAATAAATTTCTCGTCGTTTATATTTAAAATAATTCATTTTTAATAATCAAAATTCTCTAAAATTGCCAAAATAAAATTTTTAAATTGGCCCAGATTTCCGGGTTGTTACAGAACGTGACCGGAAGAAAGATGGGTCTAACACAAATACTGGTAAAATGTTTGGTTGTAAAATCTTGTGTACAGGGAGTCCGAACCTCGGTACCAAAAGAGACGAAAAAAAGGGGTAGTTGGTTTGTTGGAGGATGTGGTATAGGGTGTAGGCATTAAGGGAGCAGCGAAAGAAATTGTTGTGTGAGGAAGATGAAGTGTGGAATTTGGTTGATGCAGTGACAAAAGGTGACGTGAAGCTAAGGGGTACTGTTGAAATCTGAGAAGATGGTCTGTAGCTTGTGGGAATATCAACAGTGATCGGTGAAGGTATCCAAAAAAAAGAATTTGCAATCTGAAGGGGTGAAGGAAGAAGAAGGAACGACCTAATGATTGGTCTAATAAGGCATTAAGACATGGCAATGGTAATTAGCTGTTAACGCTATTAGTATAAGAATTTATATAATCTATAATTCAACTGAATATGAAAATTGTTATAACTTGTTTACATGTTATCCGAATCTAACAAAACAGGGTCCATTGAAATCGTATGAATGGTTGCTGAACGGATTAGGAACGATTTGGAGCATATTGGAATTTTATATAATTTCAAATGTATGTTTGTATTTATATAAATCAAGTAGAACCGCCAACCGCAAACCAAGGTGAGTAAACTCACTAACTTTGCCTTGTTTATATTTTTATATAAACGAGTTTTAAATTTATTTATAGTAATTTTATATTGTGTGATGGTTGTTTGGATGAATGGCTGATAAAAAGGGTTGACATAGTCATATCATTGATCGATTATTAGTTCTGATGTTTCATATTGATGTGAAATAATATTATTGATGTTGATTAACATCTGTGGATGCAGGGAAACAGGTTGGAGGGATCCTACTGGATTCCTCAACATTTATATTATTGTTTTTATTTGATTGTGATGTGTTATAAAATCTGTGATTGGATATGTTGTGTGTGAATTACCTTGGCCCTAGAAACTCGGTATTTTAAATACCGTAAAATATTTCAAATGTGGAGATTGGAATTTAAAAAGTGGAATTATTTCCAGAATAGAAATAAAATTTCGAATTGAATTGAAAATAGAAACCTGTTCAAATGGATAAATCAAGAAGTTGTTTATAAATAAGTGTATAAATTAAGTGAATTATTTATCATTGGATAAATTGAAATATAAATTCAAATTTGAATTTATATGAAAATGTGGTAATCGGTTTTAAAACAAATATTTGAAATGAGATTTAAACTTAGCAATTATTAAGGAAATGTTAAATGAGATTTTAAATGATTAAAAAGATGAGACTTACATGAACAATTATGCATAGAAATTGTAAATAAAAATTTGGGTTTAAGATAGTATTTATAAGTATGAAATCAAACTGTGTATAAAAGGAATATATTCACGATTAAAATGAATAATGGGTTAAAGAAAATATTTTGCAAATGAAATATCTACAAAGGAAATTTAGATTGAAGTATGAATCTAATTTGGAACTTGAATGAGAAAGAGAAATGGATAATCGTCTTAAAAGAAAACAATGAGTTTTAATTCAAAATTCAGAATATAAAAATAAAGTGTGGTAATGTTTTGTAGACTGGAATGGTTATAAAGGAAATTGGTAATGATTTGGAAAGGATAAATTCAAAAGTGAATTTGAAATTTGAATTAACCTGAAATGGTAGATAAATTCCGAAGTTTGGAATATAATCGAATATAGATTATTCAAGAGAGAGTTATTTATTGGAATTCAATTATATCGAATTTAGGGAAGTAGTTATTTTTACTTTCCATTTTGAATCAAATTTAATTAATTATTTATTTATTTATTTATTTATTTATTAATTGAATTAATAAGTATAATTTATATTTTTATATACCAAAATTGGAAACAACTATTATAACGCTACAGTTATAATAAATGTTTTGTAAATCTAAACAGCTATTATAATGCTACTATTATAATGTTTTATAAATCTAAACAACGATTTTAACGCTACCGTTAAAATAAATTTTTTATAAATCAAATATTTGGAAACAGCGATTATAACGCTACTGTTATAATCAAACGTTTTTCCGTAAAAGAAGTAGATTCTTAGATTGAACCTGAGAGTCGCATAAGCGTTGTTTTGTTTGAAGTTGTGAGCTTTGACTATTTCAAAGTTGAGAATGTTGTTCAATTAAGGTCTGAGAGGTAATTATACCCCAACTTGATTGACTTCATGATTAATGGAGAAATGGTTAAGGTTCGATAGTGAAGATGGGTTAGTAATATGGTTAGTTAATAAATGATTAATGGTTTGAGTTATTATAACGATGCTTTATAACATCACGCTAATTTAAAGGATTTTGAAATGTTTTCCCCAAATAAAATGAGAGATTTCCTATGCGTAGAAAAGGAAATGAATTAGTCAACGAGGAATTAATAAATGGAATATGGAAATATTTTCCGATATTAATAAGGCATATTTTCTGAATATAGAAAATAAGGATTCGTGAATATATAGAAATATTTTCTAACTAGAATAAGAGATATTTTCTCGAATAAAGAAATTATAATATTGGAAATGCTTTTTCCAAGAATCGAGAGAGAAAATCGAGTTTTGAAAGGATATAAAAGATGGGAAATAGAAATTGGAAATGATAATATATAAAAAGGGGCCAATATTGTTTGATGCTTGATCGGTAGAATTTCCAATTGGAAATAGGATCGTTGATTGCATGGATGTTTTCTTTGATAGTTAAATCACCGACTATCAAAGTTTTATTTTACTTTATACCTCCGTCGTCAATACGAAGAGACCGGGATCAGATTCAAAATCTGAAAACAACTCCGTATTGGCATAAGTGTTACGAATCAACTTATATTGAAGATAATTGAAGACGGAGTAAAGTGCAAGGGTTGTTTTGTTAACCCTAGGTAGAAATTGCCCAAGATGGATTAATAGAATGGTGCCTTCGGTTTGTCCAGTCCTAGGACAACATATATGGACGAATGTTTGACGATGTGGCATTCAAAGGAAATGATGGAAAGATGTTCTGAAAGATAATCGTAACATCAAGCCTCATCACCCGGGAAATGACAGAAATCGGGCAGGCAGCATGGCCATGTGGGTCATTCCCATTAGGGGTAGTATCACCTGATCTAGAGAAAATTCATTTGCTTCTTATTTTATTCGCTGCTGTATGCTTTCGGCGGTTGTTGATCACAACCGTTGGTGATAATATGCTCGATACACTCATGTTAAATGAGTGGTCAGCCATGTGTGGGCTGTGTTGCAAGACGTTCTTGTTGAACCCAGTGTATTCCCCTCTAGAGATACACTATCAGAAGGTGGTTCCATATCTTGTCATGTTGGAAATCCAATCTCCAATAAGCGCCTTGCGGTTTATGATTTAATATTATATATGGAGCGTGAGATGCAAGCGTTCCGCTAGATTTCTATTTATTTGATTTAGACACTATTGCAATACCATTGGATTTGATATCAAAAATATTTTTGGTCATCGTAAGATAAAAATCATTCGTATTTATGTGTGGATCGGTCTTACGATTATCATTTCTTTCGAAAGGATTTTGAAAATTAAACCAATGGTTGGAGTTTACTCACACCAGTCCCATGACTGACCTAGAGTTTATTTTGTTTTGTTTTCCCTAAACTCTTGGGTGGCCAAATTTGTACGGGCAGTCAAGTAGTCGGGATGTTGCAGATTCATTTGGAGGAGCTTGAAGCAAGAGGCTTCGTCAATTAGCTTTAGACTATTATATTTTCCGTTATGTACTATGTTGTATCTGGAAACAGATGTTTATAACTGTTTCAGGAATAACTGTTGCGCTCTGATGATGGTATGTATATACAGTTACTGATTTGTATTTCAAAAGTTATGTTATTTAATATATTTTATTTGTTCCGCTGTGAGATTTTTGTTTTTCGTTTTCTTCTATTCTGATTTCCCTTTCTTTCTATTTCTCATCATCTAACTTCTTTCTAATAATGATTCGTATTTCTGTGCAATTTGGGTTGGGCATGTGGTATTATTAGTCGACTCAAAGAGTACGGAAATTCGGGCCATTACAATTAATAGTAGAAATATTATTGCTACTTATAACTTGCTTTACAGTTTTTAAACTGGGATGTCCCAGTTTATAGTGCCACAAATTGAATTCTTTATAATATTCATCACATTCGTCACACAAATGTCTTCATTATCTTTTAGGGTTTTATGGTTTGTCACATGAAATCTGTATAACCATTTACATTCTTTACCCTACAAGATGATTTCTTAAGTCATTATATCTTTGACTATACAATCATTTGGAAAATAAACATTATTGTCTTTTCAAATTGAGAGAACGCTCATTAAATTCATTTTATTTGATGGAACCTTTAGCAATTTTTTTAGAAGTAGCTGCTTGGGTCCATCTAAACTTGCATTTCCTCTGTGTGCAATATGAGCAGTTTTACCATTACCTACAAAAAGATTTTGCATATATTTGTATTCTTTGTTGCCCAAGTTTAGGTTTCTTAGGTTGTTAGTCACATGATTAGTAGCCCCTAAATCTGGATACCAACAATCATCATTTATGTCATCAGGTGTAGCAATTTCTGTGTTTAGAACCTCTGCTTGTCCCTTACCGTTGTCCTTTAACACATTGACTATGCTGACATTAGCATTGTTACTTTGCTGTGAGGGAGTGTAGCTAGTGTTGAATCTGAAACAACATTTGTTTGCACTGTGTCCAAAATTTTCACATATTTGGCATCTTATTCTGTTGTTGTTATTGTTGTTATTTATACCTCCCCTTCTTACTTTGTTAGATGGTCCACCTCTCTAATAGTTGTTGAACTGTCCTTTAGTCCTTGTTTCTTTCTAGTTGTTTTCCTTGGTTAAAGGTGTAGTTGACAGTTATGTCTAAATTTACTGTCTTGTTATGCTCCGTCCTTCTTTCGTGTGAGAGAAGGGTAGAGTACGCATACTGTAATGAGGGGGTTGGTTACATGGTAGAAATTATTGCCACAACTGCTTCATATTCTAGTAGATGATTGTTAAGTAAAATTTCTTTCAGCTGTTGTCCATACTTCTTGGACAGTCTTGCAGCCTATTAACTAAGGCAGAATAGTAGCACTTATGGATGACATCATCCGGCACATACAAGGCTATTTTGCCTTTGATATGCAATGTATTCTTGATTTGGCACAAGTCTTTCTTCACGTCTCTGATGAACTTTGGTGGAATAATTTTTGTGCTAGGTATATAATCTCCAAATCCATATCCTGATGGTTGTTTCTGTCTATAATTTTCCGAGCAGAAATTTTGTTTCATCAAGTTGAATGGAGATCCACAGACTTTGGGGTTTGATAATTGCTTTCATCAATTCACTAACTGGATCTAATGGTGGTTGGCTCTGAGATACTCTTGTACTTGACATATGAGGGTTGGAGACATCACTTTGATTAGTCGTGATGATCACACTAAAAATGGTGACATAGAGTAACAACAGGTATGAAAAATTTTGAACTGAGAAGGCTTAAATTGAGAATTTTGACTAGTATACAGTTGAAACTTGATGCAATCTTGAAAATCTGAGGGATGATGATTTTGTTGATTTCTTTTTCTTTTTTGAGAGAGATCTGTTTTTTGATGAATTTTCAAGGCACTTGTTTTCAACTGTGATTTTTTTTTTTTTCTCAGATGGTTTGGGTTTTTTCTTGCCACCAAACTTTCTCTGATAAACTGTTGCAGATAGAGTGATGAACTGGCGAGGCATAGTTTATCATAGACAGCTCTCAAATGAGAAGATCTTGTATCTTTAATGGGAGATGCCCAAATGATGAAATAACTCTGATGGACAACCAAACTTTGATCAAACCTGGTGCAGGTAAATCATTGATGATGCTATTAAGCATACATTTTGACTCTGATACCAAGTTAGAATCTATCATCAATCTGAAATGGAGGATCGATATTGATGTTAGAGTGAAATACAATAATTGTAAATGGGCCAAGCCCAATAGCATATACCGGAGAAATGTAATCGGTGAAACCATACGTTACTTTTACTAAGAGGCAATTCCTTGGCCACTTCCAACGCTTGCACAAGATGCAACTCTCTGATACGATTATCGATAACAACCCAACACAACATTATTAAGTTGCGGCGATCATAAACGGAAGATAATCATCAAACCAGCATTGCACAAAATTCCAATATACAAATCTCACAATATATATGCAGCCTACAAAATCAATAAGAGGATGTTTTTTTCAAGTAAACTATTTCACCACTTAATTTGCAAGAAGAAATATAGTAGTGCAAGAAGAAAAGGACTTTAGCTACTATGCCTTGTCCACTCCAACTTGGATGTACTTCTCCATCTGTATCTCTTGGAAGGCAGACAAGTCTACATCTTGGTCTCCATCTGTTCTAGTGCAGTGTTTCTTAGTGATCCTATCATGAGAATCTTCGTGTAACTCCTCCTTGATTGCTTTTACAATGTATACCTAGTACATTTCATAATAAAATAAGAACATTTGAAATGTATTGTTATGCATGCAAGTTGCAATTTCACTGAAAAGCTTGACATATAAAATGCACAATCATATACATGACAGAATTACGATCAATAGAAGAAAGCATCATATTGAGGCGGTCATCAAATTTACTCTTAATACTAAGTACATGATTTACCCTCCCAATGGCCACTAGTACAGTGTGAATACTCTAAATTGTTGATTTAGAGGACTCTAAATTAAGCCAGCAGAGGAGAGGACAAGGCACAAATAGGCATATTGTCACAACTCAGAACATAGCTAATAGCTATAGACCAAAGTTTTTTAGAAATATAACCATCTAAATCCACAACAAAATAAGTAAATATATAACATGTAATCATATGGATAGAAGTGACAAGCATACAACATTCAGTTTCCATATCAGTTAACCCATTAGATAATCAATTGATATCCCACATTAACATTTCATCGGTATCATCTCATCTCATCAGTAGTATATAGGTTGGGGAAACAAGAATAATAATTGGAGAAGACAGAAATTCATAGCATTTGCTGCAAAATATACAAGTAGGTCCCTACAAGCACCAAACCAAAAAAAAAGTGTGTAGTGGAAATCAATCAGTATAGAGAAACAGATTAATCATTCATCGGCAGCTATAAACGTTGATATATTTTGAAGGCATTCATATGAAGCAAAAAAATATTCATTTGTTCCGATTCTAAGATATGTGTCTTTGATTTAATTTCAAATATCAGAAAATGCAATATTTGCTTCGAAAAGTATTTTAGGAAACCTAACTGCATGCTGGCTTTACTCATAAAATATTAATAGTGGCAGGCATTCAGAGATAACAAATGAAGCTGGCAATCCCTTGATCTAAGTACTGCTTTTGCCCACTCCAGTAATCTGAGAGCATATAAGTTATAACATACCTTAAATCTCCTTGGCTCGCATAATTCAAATATTACGGCATCATGAAACTCTAATTTATGGGCTATAGCAAAGCCTCTCCATCCACCACTTAGAGCAAAATCATGACTGAGATACTTCACTTCGTACTCTAACCCATTAATGTCTTCTAAAATCATGCTGTATGTACCATCTGTGGTAAGATTTTTCTTGCAGAACTCGGAATTGAGGGTCTATATCATAACGATGGAAGCATTTTATTTTTTGCAGGATAAATTAGCAAAATTTTATTTTATCTGACTGAAACTCACCAAATAGAAACTACCAGCAACATGTGATTGTGACATACTTTTAATAAGTGAGGGATTCATGGAGTTTAGATTTCCTAGTATTTTCTCAGCTCTTTTTATGGCATTAAGCCGTTGCTCTGAATTTGAGGTTCTTCTGGTATAATCTCCATGTCCATAATATGAATTACTCCTAAATGAATGATAAATAAAATAACATACTAAACAAGATAAATAAAACTATATTGAGCCAATGGATGGAACTTTAATACCTTTTCCCTGAAGTTTGCAATTCAATCTTGGAAACCTGGTAAAAATTCTAATGCACATCAGCAATAAAGCATTCAGTACAGGAAACTAGGCAGGAAAAAAATCAGCATGATAAAAAGAAGAAGGTAATAACAATACACAAATACTTGGCTCAAGGCTTCATATTGCTTAACATAAAGGGACAAACAGCTACATACAACCTTTAAGAGTCCACAGAGACATGAACTTGAAGGTCGAGTTGCCTTTAACTATAATTTCAGGAAACGATTTGGAGTCAAAACAAAGACATTGCCATGTACGATTGGAAGCTTAAAGAAAATAAGGAGATAAATTCAGAATCATGAATACGGATATAAAAGTTATCCGTATTTGTGCTGACTGTTGAAAAAGTACATCGTTTTAAAGAGGAAAGCTTCCGAATGGATCAAACATCAAACAAGATTTGGTCAAGATTTTGTGTTACTCTCACGAACCGCTTGAAAAGAGATCATGTCTAAGATCTCAGGTGAGACCTCAGAGATTTGATACTCTGTTTAATGTGGTAGCAAAATAAACCGTCAAAGGGTCAGAAATAAATTATAAAAAGCTGACTTTTGGAAGAACACAAAGTGTAAACAAGAAGCCTTAAGGGACTTGCTAAACATCGGCAATTTATGATGACACTAAACCATCTCAAGTAAATACCCAAGAATTTTCAGAAGCAGTAGGATTGACCAAGGGGTAAGGAAAAAACTCATATAAATCAGTTGCATATTGAATCTTAAACAAACATATCTGTTAGTTTTTACTCGATTCAAATGGTAATACTGCGGCCTTTTATCATTGAGACCTTTGTACTTGCATGGTCTATTAGTTGTTCAAAACTATTATGTGGTTAATTAGTGCATTTGTGCTAAAAACAGATGTACTGTTTTTAGCATATTGCCAAAAATTAATTGATGTTTAAATTTCGGAAGTTTTGTCAAACGACACTCTACAAGTTTCATGAAACACACTTAGCATTATTTTTAGAAAAAAAAAAGGCAAATATCTACAGTTCAAAATACAAATATTTGTAGTTTAAAGTGCAAGCATTTGCATTTGTTTGTAAAAACTGAAAAGTGTGTTTATTTGCAGTTTAGATTGCAAATATTTACCAAAAAAATAAGCAAAAATGCAAATATTTACAAATAAAAGAAGTTAAATTTCAGAAGTTTTGTCAAAAGCCACACTACAAGTTTCACGAAACACCTACAGTTCAAAATTCAAATATTTGTAGTTTAAAGTGCAAACATTTGCATTTGTTTGTAAAAACTGAAAAGTGTGTTCATTTGCAGTTTAGATTGCAAAGATTTGCTAAAAGAAAAAGAAAACGCAAATATTTTCGAATAAAAAAAGTTTGATTTTGCTCATGTCAACTCCTGATTAACTATAGATTTAGTTTTCCAAAACAACAGCAAACAGAAATCATCGCAGTGTAATTTAAAACCTACTGAGAACTGACAGCCATGTATTAAGTTTCAAAATAAGGGCTTCCCAAATTTCCACTTTCCTAAATATGTTACTAATGCTTCAAGTTATCATAGCTTTAGAGTTGTGCATTTCATTACTTGTTTAAATATATTTTGGGTGGCAAAATAAAGTTTCATGTAGAAGTCGAGTAAGCCTTTTTAGTTCATTATGGATGTTTAAATTTGCTCAGCGTAGGACAATTTTGTTGTGGAGATTTCTTTTTCGAGACCACTCAAACATAAACCACAACGCTGCGGAAGACAAGATAGATCGTGATAATATTGCAAAAACAACCAATCAATATCTCAAACCCATACGCGATCAATCCAAACACCAATCACAAACACAAGACAAGCAATATATCAAGCAATAATGATAAAATGAATCACACACCAATTTAAAGTGATTCCACTTGAGAGAGCTTTTATTAAAACCAATGAGAAAAGTGCAAGAGATTGATTACAATGGTCACTTTTCACATAGAAAAAGCTGTTTTTGTGGAGAAAAGAATTGAAAAATTAATAGGATTGCCTAAACCCTAACTAGTGAAGGATCAAAGTCTGGCTTAGAGAATAATTATTCTTTGAATCCGATGATAGCTTATAAAGGGAAAAACTAATCTTTGGCAATTTCCTAAATTGTCCCTTGAATCTTCATAAATAAATCTGTCAAATCCACAACCCAAATAATATAGAAGCCGCCTCAGACGTCTGAGCCATGGAGTCAGACGTCTGTCCCGAGGCTTGGGAAAACAATCTCGGTAAGCTTAGACGTGTGACCTCCTTACTCAGACGTCTGACAACCCTTCTATTTCAGCTCGGACATATGACCCAAAATCCAGATGTCTAATGCAACACTCTGGTTGCATTTAACAGCTCGGTCAGATGTCTGACCCTCTTGGTCACACGTCTGAGCTGAAGCGCTGAAACTCATCTCGTTTTTTCACCTACAACTGCCTACTCGAGCTCCGTTACGAACCATCTTCTCCATGCAAAGTTACTTCCGACCACTTCAATTCTATCATATAGTATCGTACATTTTAACACTCCACTTCAACATTATATTTATCTTCATCAACACCGATGCTACCATACCATCATCCACCTCCCTACCAAACAAGCTTGAGTGTTTTCTCGTTGAGCTCCGACATAGTCACCGTCCATTGCACTCCATCAACGAATTCAGGCAAAGTCCTCACCCGCACATGAAGTGCTGAAAACACTCAACTCCAAAACCGTCTCACTAAAGACAAACATACTCGAGAGTATAAATGAACACATATCTAGAAGATAGAATTTAAACTCTCACTGATATTCCTCATTCAAAACCAGGCTCCTTTCTCATCCGTGCCACCTCATGGCACCTAGCACCTCTCCAGGCGAATGAAGTTCGAGCAATGCTCGAACTTCCCAACCATCAATGCCACAGTGGAACATATCTGCCACATTATCATGCGTGTCTACGTTTCGAATATATACTTGCTTATCTTCATCCATAACAACCAGAATTGACTCTCTCACATCTACACGCTTGGTCCGTGAGTTAAAAGCCAAATTCTTCGCCAAATGGATGGCGCTTTGGCTATCACATTAAACATCAACACTGTAATGCTCAAAACTGAAGTCGAACAACAATTGCTTCAAATAGAGTGCTTCCTTTGCAGTTTCCACCGCGGCTATCAACTCTGCCTCTGTAGCAGATAAAGCAACCACGGTTCGCAATCTCGACCTCCAACTTATGGTTATACCACCAAGTGTGAAGACATCCGAAAGTTGATTTTCTTCGATTTCTATTACCGGCATAATATGAATCACAATAACCAGCCAACGTGCAATTCATCCCTTCACTACCGTAAAAAAAACAATACCATGAGATGCCCTTGCTTCTTCAAAGTCTTTCATCTCGAATTCCGCTATTAATCTCAATTTCAAATTGTTGGTTTCTTCCTTGTCCTTAGAAGCAATGAGCATATCGTCCGCATACAAGAGTAAATACACCCAACAAACATTTTTCAACCTTTTGAAATAGAGAAAAGCATCCTTAACTTTAAAGCATAAAATGATCGAACATCTTGTACCATTGCCTATGTGATTGTTTGAAATCATATAGTGATTTCTTCAACTTGCAAACTAAATTTGACTTATCATTTACACCAAAACCTTCCAGCTTCTACAAATGAATGTCTTCATCCAAGTCATCATGCAGGAAGACGGTTTTCACATCAAATTGCTCCATGTAAATGTGTTCATCCAATTCATCATGCAAAAAGACGGTTTTCACATTAAGTTGCTCTAACTCTAAGTCGTGAATAACAACTATGACAAGTAATATCCGGATATAAGTATGTCTCACAATCGGTGCGAATATCTCATCATACTCTTTTCTTTTGTACAAACCCGTTAGCCACTAGTCTAGCTTTGTATCTTCCATCGACATTCACCTTATATATCCATTTACACCCAATAACATGGTTCCCTTTAGGAAGTTGACCCAACTTCCAAATTCGATTGCATCCATTCCTCTATGGTACGAAATCCACTTCGAGTTATCACTTGAATCCATGACTTCATCAAGGTTCTTCGACTCATCTTGAACTACATGAAGAGCATAGTCTAAATATCATATAACTAAAGCTAATAGTTCCAATCATCATATCTTTCGGGTGTCTTATCGCACGTCGACCAACCCGAGTAGCAATACCGCCACCATGTCTTTCGTTCAGCCCCACCTTGAACTGAATCTTCTCTAGAGTCGTGCACACCATCAACACTACTAAAAGAACCCTGTAGACTGTGTGATGTAACATCAATCGCATTCTCCCACTAGCATCTTCAACTACTCTATACTACTCTTTGGACAAACGTGGGAATAACTCCCTTCTCCTTTGATCCACCTTAAACCAAATCTGGAACATTCGATGAGCCATATTCTTCTTGAACATGCGAACTCATCAAAAGTAACATAACAAGAATTTAATACCTTCTTCGTTTTCGGATTTCAAATCCGATAGCAGTTAACTCTTCTCGTATAACCAAGCAATCTCCTTGAAAGCTCTAGGTGTAAGCTTATCATTCCTCGGATCATGTACATTTTCATGTGTTTGGAAGTCCGGTTTATGTACGGTTCCTTCTCTCCACAAGCACATTTGATTGCGGATCTCCCGATGTAGTAAAATGTCTCTGAATACCATGATGCATTCAATAATCGAAGTACTCTCCGGAAACATACTCCCCACCACTGTCGAACCTAGAACCTTCAAAAACTTACCACTTTCATTTTCAACAAAAGCCTTCCATGTTTTAACCTTGCAAATGTCTCTGACTTGTCATTTATTACATACACCCAAACTTTCCAAGAAAAGTCATCTACGAAGTAAATATAATATCTTGTTCCATCCAGAGAAGCTACCGGAGTCGGCCCTCGAGCATCTGCGTGCACATAGCCAAGAACGCCTCTTGAATCATGTTTCCCTTCACCGAATGATACTTTAATTTGCTTCCTCATGACGCATTTCTCGCAAAACTCCAACTTGTTGAAACTCCCTCCATTAATCATCTTTTTTCTGAAGAATATCCAAACTTTTCTCAGATACATATGACTCAATCTCGAATGTCACGACCTAGTTGCATCCAAGCCACAAGAACTATCAGCACCAACGCAAGTTTCACCTTCAATTGTCACACCATGAAGCAAAAAAACATCATTGGCTCTAGCATCTTTCATCACCATAAGTGCATCCTTAGAAACAAGCAAGCTATCACTTTCAATGATGATCTTGTATCCTAAAGAACCCAGCTGCCCCAAAGAGATAAGAGACTTCCAAAGTCCCGAAACATAGCGCACATTAGTGATAATACGAACCACTCCGTCAAACATCCTAATTTGCATGAAATCAACGCCTTTAGACTTACAAATAACATCATTTCTCATAACAATTACATTTCCTTATTTGTTAACATACAAAGAAAAACAATTCCTATTTGGCGTCATATGACAAGACTCCCTGAATCGAGCACCTACTCGTTACCCAAAAATCTAATGCTATCTCCGTCAAAACATCCACTTCTTCCTCACCAACAACCCTTTCTACCGCAACCGATGAAGATGCTACTTCTTTCTTTGCTTTTTCCTTGTTTGGACATTCATTCTTTCAATGATCGGACTTCTTACAAATATAGCACTTGCTTTTCCTTTCCTTCAGCTTTCCTCTCCAACCGAGATTCCTAGATTTGGAACGCTTCCGGTTCTCCTTCTTCGCATATTTTTCCTTCTCCACAAATATGTCTTGATCATTACCGGCACTACTACATCCAACACTCAGTTCATTAATTTAATCTTGCAACTCCTCACTAAAAAGATCTGTCTTGACGTCATCCAACGTCAATGTACCACGGCTACAGATCAAACTATATGAGAAACTCATATAACAGTCCGGTATCAAACATAACAATACTATCGCCTTTTGTTCTTCCTCAATTTTCGAATCTACCGCCTTCATCTTCATTAGCAAAACATCAAACACATTCAAGTGTGTCTCTAGCAAAGATCCTTCTTTTATATTATAGCTGAAAAACGTTCGCAATAAGATCAAACAATTAGTAAGTGATTTTTTTTCCATATATAACTCCAACTTGTCCCAAATACTCGTAGTAGTTGTCTCACCGCTAATTTCGAAGATAAAATTCTCTTATGTAGCAAGTTGAAGTGTAGTAAATGCTCACTCTTCAATTTCCTCTCTCTTCACACCCGAAATGCCCGTCAACAACAAATGTGTATCAAACACTACCCGATGTACCTGATTCTGCCAAACAACCAATTTCATCGTCCATTGCCACTTTTCAAAATCATTATCACCATTCACTTGTCGATAACCAATTGTGATCCCAAAGCCGCATACGATCCACGTACATACGGCGTTATACCACTTGGACTAACCATTGATGGATTACTTGAACCTGATTCCAACATTTCAAGAATGATCAAGCATGAATATTTTTTCTATGAAATATTCATACACATACATATTGTTACCAATGATTTTTCGCACATACATATTGAAGGATGAATAAGGAATAAGGAATATGGATCCTTACCCATACACATACATATTGTTACCAATGATTTTTCGCACTCCACAATAAGATAATGTTGGGATGTGGAAAGATGAATGAAAAATTCAAGAATGATCAAGCATAAGGGATTAAAAAAGGAATACTCAAGGAAAAAACTAGTCAGATGGTATAAAATTTCAATAAAAAACCATGTGGATGAATCGATACTGATCCAAAAGATTGGTCCGTACCAACCAATTTCTTCATAAGGTTCAAGAATGGAGTTGTTCTCATTATGAACCAATTGAAAAGAAGACAGCTGCAATAGAATAATTTTGATCGATAGGTACAGGTCCATAAGAATGTATCACCACCAAACCAACAGATCAGTAGTAGCATGAAACTGTACCAACTTGACCTGGTCTTTTACCTACAAATTCGGATCTTGACATGGTTTTCAGAACTTTTTGGATATTCATACACAATCTCTCCACCTGTAAATATAGCTTCATGCACCAAAAGAGGGGGTCGTCGTGTTTACAAAATAAGTCTAGGACTTTCAATTTCTTTCCTTTTTTAAATCCTTTTCTAATTTGAGTAAAGTGGTTAAAATCTCTCGTAAATCTCAAAATAATAAAGTGAGCATCCTAAAGAGTATGCACAGCCGAACAACTAAGATTCCTTGTGTTCTTTTTGTAAAAAACATTTTTCCTGCAATTCTACATATTTATTCAGTGATCTAAGATATAAATAGGTTAAGCTCCTAACAAATCAGAGGTCTGACTCCAGTGGAAAAAAAAAAAAGTTAACGACTGCATTTTATGCAGTTAATTCTGAGTGTACTCTACAGTGTGTTTGGTTAATTTTTGAACTAACCATTTAGCACATCTCAATGAATTTTTTGAAATATTCGCAAATTATGCAGCCATAACATTTATAGCGCGCAGGCATGTGTGTGTGTATCTGTGTTTAGAAAAAACAATCAAATTACAATTGTAAATTGGACCATCGCAAAAATTCTTTTGCACTGGAGAAATCAAAATTGTTCCCCGTATACAGATAATTCAAAACGTCCAGTGGCATTAAAATAACCTTCCTGCAAATGGTCTCAAAATCTTTACTTGCAAATAGTCGGACATTTAACCAGTTCTTGTGGTGCACAATGAAAATGAATATTTTGTACAATATTTATACAGTAATGAATAGATATTATTTTCGATGTTCTTCTGGCATAAGATGGTAGAAATTCACGATATGGATAAAAATAAAAGCATGAAAAACTTACTATTGGACCAGATCTTTTATCTGAGAGTTCTGGCATTTTCTTCTGCCTGGGGATTATTTTTCCTTTCTGCAAAATCACCATTTATTTCAGAAATCCACGATGTACAAATAAAATATTTGAACAGAATTCATAGTTTTATTACAAGTCACATAGAGAAACCTTTGTTTACATCCATTTTAAAAGTTTGAGTCTGAGTTGTTTCATACATATGTGTGCACAACAGAATGAATGAATGAATGGTGATCAAGAGCAAAAGGAGCAAGCTAATTGATTCCGATAAGAGACTCCTTTAAGCAAATATGCAGAAAATTCAGATGATATCACTAATTTAGTCATACCATAATAACAGGTTTGCGACATGCATATTTTTATACAACAAATATATTCGGAGCCTCGGACTACAACAGTTCTTGATTTAAGGCAGTGTGGTCAATAGCAAATAGTGCAAAATAGACAAAGGTCTGCGGTATGCGCTATAATGCACGCTATTTAGTTCATTTAAAAAAAAAAAAAAGTAATCAAGTATATTTTGCCTAACTGACTTTTATTTTGTCTTTCTTTCATATTTTGCATCATATGCAAACCGCTCAAGACGCCAAATACAAACACTACCATACTTTATGCATGTATTAAATATTTTTTGATGTAAAACGTAATTATATTACAAAAAATTTGATAAGCTCATATTATACATTCAAAATAACTGATGAATACAATATATTTGTCTTACAAATTTAAAATTTATTCTTATAATTGTGAGTTATAATGAAATTTATTCTTATTTATCAGCTATGGTGATATAATAAGAAAAAATGCATGAAGATACACTTCGTCATAAAATATTTAAAAAAAAAAATCTAATGATAAGTACTAAGAAAATAAATATAAATAAGAAAAGTCGTAAAGTCAAAATAAGATCAAACGAAAATAATCTATGAAGTCTATAATAACAAGATTCAAATAAACAAAAATCAAACATGATTCAAGTATACAATAACAAAACATAGAAATTATATTATGCTTCTAAAATTTTAAACCTAATTACTAGTTTCATCTAAATCAAAACCATTAATCATTATTTAAACAATCATCAATTTCTTCTTCTTTCGAGCATACTCTACGGCAGTTTTCCTCTGAGTCATTATAAGTACAATAGCGTGCTATTTTGAGCTTTATTCACTGTCCAAACATTTAAAAAAGAGACAAAACAAAATAATGCGTTATTTAAAGCTATGTGCTATTTTGCGCTATGATAAAATAACGTGTTATCTTTGCGCTATAGGGAGCCCGTGCGCTATAATAAGTACAATAGCACAAACACTGCGTTATGCGTTGTTTGTCACTATAGCGCACGCTTGCATAATTATGTATATCTACGCACCATGGGTCCAATTCGTGCCCATTTTCTCTGTCTTCGTATGCCAAGTTCATCTCCGTCGTCAACATTTACATGATCTGACCACTTAATAGCACACTGGGATCCACTCATCAATTTGATCATGTTATGTGTGGTTGTTATTTAATTGGGCACACGTAGACAAAAGAATTAGGGATCGAGGAATTGAATTGATGTACCACAGCAGTAAATCAACTTGAGGTTATATAAGAGGTTTGATATTCAAATCCAGCTAGCATTAAAAGAAAATTGAATCAGAGCAAAGCACTTGTTTTTCAGTTTAAGTTGTGTTGATGGCCAAGTCTGGAAAACAACTTCACCCGGATTGGGTTTCAATTTGGATTCTAGTAGCTGAATGTTAGCTTAGCTTAGCTTTGGTTAGCATAACGACTTGGAGTTAAGGAAAACTAGTAAATGAATTTTGTTTCAAAGCATTAACATTTTTTCAAACTTCAGCCACTTATCCTTATAGATTGAACACTGCTGCAACTAAAATAGTAAGTTATCAAACTCTAATTCAATCTTCCAAACATTAATTATCTCAATCAAAACTCTAATCATAGTTCACAAGTAAAGAATTGTTATGTAATTTGTGTGTATAGTGGAGAAATGCAAATGTCCCACATGATAGAAGAAGAAGGAAATGGAATGTATATAATGTTTTGTCAAACATAATAAACAAATTGAGTAAAGCCCACAAAGAACTAATTGGGCTAACAAATTGAGTATACATTTAAATGGTCATAGATAGGCACTTGGACACAAATGAAATGCTATGCAGAGGCTATATTCTCAACGCACTCACTGACAGGCTTTATGATGTTTATCGCAACTACAAAACGCCAAAGGAAGTATGGTCGGCTCTCGAATCAAAATATAAACACATGAAGGAAGGTACCGATCGTTTTCTTACATTAAAATATTTTGAATTCAAATTTGTTGATAACATGCCAATCATGGATCAAATCCGTGAGTTGGAGATTCTAGTTTCCCACATTAAAATATTTTGAATTCAAATTTGTTGATAACATGCCAATCATGGATCAAATCCGTGAGTTGGAGATTCTAGTTTCCCAAATGAGGGAATTGCAGATTACTATTCCCGATCCTATCCAAGTTGGAGTGATTCTGTCAAAGCTTCCTCCCGCTTGGAATGATTACAGAAGGAAAATTCTGCACTCATCGGATAGTTTTTCCATTGACAAATTCTTGACTCACTTGCAAATTGAAAGTGAAAACCGTGTCAGAGATGAGTCGATCTTAGGATCCAAAGTTCATCACATATCTTCCAAAGAACCGGTTTCTGGAAATTCCAATGATAATTTGAAACCTAAAAAGAAAGATTTCAAGAACAAATCTAAGAACAGGCCTTGCTTTTATTGTGGTATTAAAGAACATTTTATCATAGATTGTCGATTCAAGGCCAAGGCAGAAAAGAACTCCAAATCTGGTTCTGGAAACAATAAAGCAAATGTTGTGGAAGATGCTGGACAAGAATTTGTCGCAATGATCACAGAACTTCATATGGCTTCTGTGGCAAAATCTGCAGATTGGTGGCTTGATTCTGGCGCTACCATACATGTGTGCAACGACAAAAATTTGTTCATGTCCTATAATGAAATGAAGGAGCCTGAAGATGTTTTCATGGGAAATCATGCTTCGGCTAAAGTTATGGGCAAGGGAAGCGTAGAATTGAAGTTCACTTCTGGCCAAAAACTTACCCTTGTCAATGTGTTCCATGTTCCGGACTTGAGAAAGAATTTAGTTTCTGTAAATCTTTTATGCAAGAAGGGTTTTAAAGTTGTTCTAGAATCTGACAAAGTTATTGTATCTAAGAATGGAGTATTTGTAGGAAAAGGATACTCATGTGATGGCATGTTTAAGTTGTCAATTAATGAAATTACTATTGTTGCTTATGTTGTTGATTCTCCTAGTTTTTTATGGCATGCTAGATTAGGACATTTAAATTTTAATTGCTTAAAGTATATGTCAAAACATGGCTATATTAACTATTATGTTAATGATTTAGAAAAATGTAAAACTTGCGTTGAAGCCAAAATGACTAAAAAGCCATTTTCTAAAGTTGAAAGAAACAGTGATTTGCTAGAACTCGTGCATTCTGATATTTGTGAATTAAATGGTCAACTAACAAGAGGAAAAGCGATATTTTATCACTTTCATTGACGACCATACAAGATACACTTATGTATACTTATTGAAAACCAAGGACGAAGCTTTTGAAAAATTCAAAGAATTTAAATCTGAAGTTGAAAATCAGAAAGAAAAAAGAATTAAAGTGCTTCGAAGTGATAGGGGGCTGAATATTTTTCAGATATCTTCAATCAGTTTTGTGAGGATAATGGAATTATTCACCAACGAACAGCCACATACACACCCCAACAAAATGGAGTGGCTGAAAGAAAAAATAGATCCTTGGTAGATATGGTTAATTCAATGCTTATGAATGCAAAGTTACCGTTTTACTTATGGGGTGAAGCTTTGTTGACAGCATGTCATATTTATAATAAATTGCCTTTTAAGAAATTCGGGGCTTCACCTTATGAACTTTGGAATAATGGTAGAAAACCTAACTTAAATTATTTTAAAGTGTGGGGGTGTTTAGCATTTTACAAAGTCCAAGATCCCCATAAGACAAAGTTAGGACCAAGAGGTATTAAAAGTGTTTTTGTTGGCTATGCACAAAATTCAAAAGCATATAAATTGCTTGATTTACAATCCAATGTGATAGTGGAATCTATACATGTGGAATTCTTTGAAGATAAATTTCTACATAGTACAATTGAGCCTATAGTAGAAGAAACTTCTGAAACCATTGCTGGAGGAAAAAGAAGACATAATGAACCAAGTGAACCTAGGAGAAGTCAGCGTGTTAGAAAAGAAAAACATTTGAGTTCTGATTTTATTTCCTCTGATTCAATTACTTTTCTGGTTGAGGCTACTAGATCAAAAATAGTAGAAGTTACACCTATGGTACTCAATATCAATGACGATCCTAAAACTCTTAAAGAAGCTATGACTTCACGAGATTATGCTTTTTGGCAAGAAGCAATAAATGATGAGATGGATTCTATACTATCCAACAAGACTTGGGTTTTAGTAGATCTTCCACCTGGTTCAAAGTCAATTGGGTGCAAATGGGTGTTTCGAAAGAAATACAGAACAGATGGTTCTATACAATCTTACAAAGCAAGATTAGTAGCAAAAGGTTTTAGACAAAAAGAAGGTATAGATTATTTCGATACCTATGCTCCAGTTGCAAGAACCACATCCATAAGAGTTTTGTTTGCATTGGCATCAATATATAAATTGTATATTCATCAGTTGGATGTAAAAACGGCCTTCTTGAACGGTGACTTAACCGAGGAGGTATATATGGAACAACCTGAAGGATTTGTCCTACCAGGAAATGAAAACAAAGTATGCAAATTGGTTAAGTCATTATATGGCTTAAAGCAAGCTCCAAAGCAATGGCATAAGAAGTTTGATGAGGCAATTCTAGCAAATGGTTTTAGGCATAATAATGCTGATAAATGTGTTTATTGTAAGAAAACCAATTATTACATAGTGATATTATGCTTATATGTTGATGACATGATAATTGCTAGTAATAATATGAAAGGAATTACTGATACCAAGAAGTATCTAACTTCAGTTTTTAAAATGAAAGACCTTAATGAGGTAGATACAATATTGGGAATCAAAGTTGAAAAACATGAAAAATGATATGCCTTAAATCAAACTCATTATATTGACAAAATACTTAATAAGTTCAAACATCTTAATATCAAAGATGCTAGTACTCCAGTTGATTCTAGTGTGAAAATGCAAGAAAATAAAGATCGAATCATAGCTCAACTGGAATATGCCAGTGCCATTGGATGTCTTATGTATGTCACATATTGCACAAGGCCAGATATAGCTTTTGCCGTTAACATGATGTCAAGATTCACGTCTAAACCTAGCATACATCATTGGAAAGCAATTGGTAGGATCTTTGGATATCTCAAAAGGACAAAAGAATTGAAATTAGTTTATGCCGATTATCTAAGTGTGCTAGAAGGGTATTGCGATGCAAGTTGGATGTCTAGTACAAATGAGAGTTTATCAACTTCTGGATGGATATTCTCATTAGGAGGAGGGGCCATAAGTTGGGCATCTAAGAAACAAACATGCATAGCACATTCAACTATGGAATCAGAATTTATAGCCCTTGGCGCTGCAGCTAAGGAAGCAGAATGGCTACGAGACTTGTTATTAGGCATTGAATTATGGCCACACTCGTTATCTGCTATTTCTATTTACTGCGATAGCTCAGCAGCATTGTCTAGAGCATACAGTGATGTTTACAACGGAAAATCTAGACATATTAGTTTAAGACATATGTCTGTGAGAGAATTAATTACTAAAGGGGTGATCACCATTATATATGTAAAGTCCGGCGAAAACTTAGCGGATCCTCTCACTAAAGCACTTGCTAGAGATTTAGTGCAAAGTACAACAAAAAATATGTGACTTAAAATTCCAAGCGCCGACGACGGGAACCCAACTTCAGACTAGTATATTAGTTTTCAAGTTAAATGGGTAACAACAAGTTATCGATAAGCGCTTAAAAGAACTAGCACAGTTCCATATATGTTTCATTGATCAAGGCTGGTTTGTGAGCAAATGCATAGTTTGTATCTGTTAGGCTATACTTAGTTGAACATGGAAGTGTTGCCGCTTCAATAAATTTATGTGTTACATTTATAAATGTTCATGAATTCAGGATTAGCACATGGCCGTATATAATAGTGCTAAGTTTGTGTTGAGAATCTTGTGAGATCTAGTGGATAAACTTGTCTGTGTCATCTGTTCGGTTTTACGATAGGAGTTGTGGTTCAATCTTTTACAGACACCTACAACTTCGTTAAAACTTTAACTAATGTACACTAATTAAAGGTCCAAATCGAAAGATACCTTTTTGTATGGATAACGTTTATCAAAGAAAAAATCATTACACACAAATTAGTGGGGGAATGTTATGTAATTTGAGTGTATAGTGGAGAAATGCAAATGTCCCACATGATAGAAGAAGAAGGAAATGGAATGTATATAATGTTTTGTCAAACATAATAAACAAATTGAGTAAAGCCCACAAAGAACTAATTGGGCTAACAAATTGAGTATACATTTAAATGGTCATAGATAGGCACTTGGGCACGGATGAAATGCTATGCAGAGGCTATATTCTCAACGCACTCACTGACAGGCTTTATGATGTTTATCGCAACTACAAAGCGTCAAAGGAAGCATGGTCGGCTCTCGAATCAAAATATAAACACATGAAGGAAGGTATCGATCGTTTTCTTGCCTTAAAATAGTTTGAATTCAAATTTGTTGATAACATGCCAATCATGGATCAAATCCGTGAGTTGGAGATTCTAGTTTTCCAAATGATGGAATTGCAGATTACTATTCCCGATCCTATCCAAGTTGGAGCGATTCTGTCAAAGCTTCCTCCCGCTTGGAATGATTACAGAAGGAAAATTTTGCACTCATCGGATAGTTTTTCCATTGACAAATTTTTGACTCACTTGCAAATTGAAAGTGAAAATCGTGTCAGAGATGAGTCGATCTTAGGATCCAAAGTTCATCACATATCTTCCAAAGAACCGGTTTCTGGAAATTCCAATGATAATTTGAAACCTAAAAAGAAAGATTTCAAGAACAAATCTAAGAACAGGCCTTGCTTTTATTGTGGTATTAAAGGACATCTTATCAAAGATTGTCGATTCAAGGCCAAGGCAGAAAAGAACTCCAAATCTAGTTCTGGAAACAATAAAGCAAATGTTGTGGAAGATGTTGGACAAGAATTTGTCGCAATGATCACAAAACTTCATATGGCTTCTGTGGCAAAGTCTGCAGATTGGTGGCTTGATTCTGGCGCTACCATACATGTGTGCAACGACAAAAATTTGTTCAAGTCCTATAATGAAATGAAGGAGCCTAAAGATGTTCTCATGGGAAATCATGCTTAGGCTAAAGTTATGGGTAAGGAAAGCGTGGAATTGAAGTTCACTTCTGGCCAAAAACTCACCCTTGTCAATGTGTTCCATGTTCCGGGCTTGAGAAAGAATTTAGTTTCTACAAATCTTTTATGCAAGAAGGGTTTTAAAGTTGTTCTAGAATCTGACAAAGTTATTGTATCTAAGAATGAAGTATTCGTAGGAAAAGGATACTCATGTGATGGCATGTTTAAGTTGTCAATTAATGAAATTACTATTGTTGCTTATGTTGTTGATTCTCCTAGTTCTTTATGGCATGCTAGATTAGGACATTTAAATTTTAATTGCTTAAAGTATATGTCAAAACATGGCTATATTAACTATTCTATTAATGATTTCGAAAAATGTAAAATTTGTGTTGAAGCCAAAATGACTAAAAAGCCATTTTCTAAAGTTGAAAGAAACAGTGATTTGCTAGAACTCGTGCATTCTGATATTTGTGAATTAAATGGTAAACTAACAAGAGAAGGAAAGCGATATTTTATCACTTTCATTGACGACCATACAAGATACACTTATGTATACTTATTGAAAACCAAGGACGAAGCTTTTGAAAAATTCAAAGAATTTAAATCTGAAGTTGAAAATCAGAAAGAAAAAAGAATTAAAGTGCTTCGAAGTGATAGGGAGGTGAATATTTTTCAGATATCTTCAATCAGTTTTGTGAGGATAATGGAATTATTCACCAACGAACAGCCCCATACACACCCCAACAAAATGGGGTGGCTGAAAGAAAAAATAGATCCTTGGTAGATATGGTTAATTCAATGCTTATGAATGCAAAGTTACCGTTTTACTTATGGGGTGAAGCTTTGTTGACAGCATGTCATATTTATAATAAAGTGTCTTTTAAGAAATTTGGGGCTTCACCTTATGAACTTTGGAATAATGGTAGAAAACCTTAATTAAATTATTTTAAAGTGTGGGGGTGTTTAGCATTTTACAAAGTCCAAGATCCCCATAAGACAAAGTTAGGACCAAGAGGTATTAAAAGTGTTTTTGTTGGCTATGCACAAAATTCAAAAGCATATAGATTGCTTGATTTACAATCCAATGTGATAGTGGAATCTATACATGTGGAAGTCTTTGAAGATAAATTTCTACATAGTACAATTGAGGCTATAGTAGAAGAAACTTCTGAAACCATTGTTGGAGGAAAAAGTGGACATAATGAACCAAGTGAACCTAGGAGAAGTCAGCGTGTTAGAAAAGAAAAACATTTGAGTTCTGATTTTATTTCCACTGATTCAATTACTTTTCCGGTTGAGGCTACTAGATCAAAAATAGTAGAAGTTACACCTATGGTACTCAATATCAATGACGATCCTAAAACTTTTAAAGAAGCTATGACTTCACGAGATTATGCTTTTTGGCAAGAAGCAATAAATGATGAGATGGATTCTATACTATCCAACAAGACTTGGGTTTTAGTAGATCTTCCACCTGGTTCAAAGTCAATCGGGTGCAAATGGGTGTTTCGAAAGAAATATAGAACAGATGGTTCTATACAAACTTACAAAGCAAGATTAGTAGCAAAAGGTTTTAGACAAAAAGAAGGTATAGATTATTTCGATACCTATGCTCCAGTTGCAAGAACCACATCCATAAGAGTTTTGTTTGCATTGGCATCAATATATAAATTGTATATTCATCAGATGGATGTAAAAACGGCCGTCTTGAACGGTGACTTAACCGAGGAGGTATACATGGAACAACCAGAAGGATTTGTCCTACCAGGAAATGAAAACAAAGTATGCAAATTGGTTAAGTCATTATATGGCTTAAAGCAAGCTCCAAAGCAATGGCATAAGAAGTTTGATGAGGCAATTCTAGCAAATGGTTTTAGGCATAATAATGCTGATAAATGTGTTTATTGTAAGAAAACCAATTATTACATAGTGATATTATGCTTATATGTTGATGACATGATAATTGCTAGTAATAATATGAAAGGAATTACTGATACCAAGAAGTATCTAACTTCAGTTTTTAAAATGAAAGACCTTAATGAGGTAGATACAATATTGGGAATCAAAGTTGAAAAACATGAAAAAGAATATGCCTTAAATCAAACTCATTATATTGACAAAATACTTGATAAGTTCAAACATCTTAATATGAAAGATGCTAGTACTCCAGTTGATTCTAGTGTGAAAATGCAAGAAAATAAAGATCGAATCATAGCTCAACTGGAATATGCTAGTGTCATTGGATGTCTTATGTATGTCACATATTGCACAAGGCCAGATACAGCTTTTGTCGTTAACATGATGTCAAGATTCACGTCTAAACCTAGCATACATCATTGGAAAGCAATTGGTAGGATCTTTGGATATCTCAAAAGGACAAAAGAATTGAAATTAGTTTATGCCGATTATCCAAGTGTGCTAGAAGGGTATTGCGATGCAAGTTGTATGTCTAGTACAAATGAGAGTTTATCGACTTCTGGATGGATATTCTCATTAGGAGGAGGGGCCATAAGTTGGGCATCCAAGAAACAAACATGCATAGCACATTCAACTATGGAATCAGAATTTATAGCTCTTGACGCTGCAGCTAAGGAAGCAGAATGGCTACGAGACTTGTTATTAGACATTGAATTATGGCCACACTCGTTATCTGCTATTTCTATTTACTGCGATAGCTCAGCAGCATTGTCTAGAGCATACAGTGATGTTTACAACGGAAAATCTAAACATATTAGTTTAAGACATACGTTTGTGAGAGAATTAATTACTAAAGGGGTGATCAACATTATATATGTAAAGTCCGGCGAAAACTTAGCGGATCCTCTCACTAAAGCACTTACTAGAGATTTAGTGCAAAGTACAACAAAAAATATGGGACTTAAAATTCCAAGCGCCGACGACGGGAACCCAACTTCAGACTAGTATATTAGTTTTCAAGTTAAATGGGTAACAACAAGTTATCGATAAGCGCTTAAAAGAACTAGCACAGTTCCATATATGTTTCACTGATCAAGGCTAGTTTGTGAGCAAATGCATAATGCATAGTTTGTATCTGTTAGGCTATACTTAGTTGAACATGGAAGTGGTGCCGCTTCAATAAATGTATGTGTTACATTTATAAATGTTCATGAATTCAGGATTAGCACATGGCCGTATATAATAGTGCTAAGGTTGTGTTGAGAATCTTGTGAGATCTAGTGGATAAACTTGTCTGTGTCATCTGTTCGGTTTTACGATAGGAGTTGTGGTTCAATCTTTTACAAACACCTACAACTTCGTTAAAACTTTAACTAATGTACACTAATTAAAGGTCCAAATCGAAAGATACCTTTTTGTATGGATAACGTTTATCAAAGAAAAAATCATTACACACAAATTAGTAGGGGAATGTTATGTAATTTGAGTGTATAGTGGAGAAATGCAAATGTCCCACATGATAGAAGAAGAAGGAAATGGAATGTATATAATGTTTTGTCAAACATGATAAACAAATTGAGTAAAGCCCACAAAGAATTAATTGGACTAACAAATTGAGTATACATTTAAATGGTCATAGATAGGCACTTGGGGCATCTAGGGCCTTGACTGTTCATACACAGGCGCTACCGTTCAAATTTTGAATTTTATTTTTGAAATTTAAATGCGCGACTGTTGAAACAGTTGTGTCTTTTTAAACGGCAGCGACCTTTCGCCAACAGAAACCTTCTTCTCTATAAGTCCGCCTCTCTCCAGTCAGAAAAGAAGACCAAGGCGATCTCTTCTTTCTCTCTCACAAGAATTCTCGAACCTTGTTGTATCCTACGAGCAAGTTTCCTGTACTGGAAATATTGTTTTCCGATAGTGACAACACGCCTCAAGGCTCTCTTATCCTTCTCTGTTTCATTCCTTTCTCATACCCACTTATAAAATAACAAGAATGCATTTTCAAAGGTTTGCACAATTTAATTTCTTCACACATAATGTAACCTCTATACCATGCAATCAGTAAAGTGATTTTATAAACAAGTGTTTGTAGTAAGCACTCATGAGTAATAAACAAAGAGTTAGAATACATGCACATGCATGAAGTCACTGAACAAAGGGATACATGTATGCATGTGCTAAACAAAAAGGCAAATTCTATTTAAACTCACAAAAATACTGAACTGCCCCCCCTAAAATGTGAAAAAACGAATAAATCCGCAGTTTTACTGAGTTTTCCCCATTATTTAAAAAAAAAAAACGAAAACACCCTCTTTCGCAGTGGCACTGCAAGGTTCCTTCACGTACCACGCAGTGCCACTACGTGGTAAACTGAAACACAAAAAAATAAAAAAAAAACACAAAAAAGGTAATATTGTCATCGAAAGTTTAGACAAAAAAGGGGTAACTCAGCATTTCTACGAGTCTAAATAGAATTTGCCAACCAAAAATAGTTGTCTCCGAACCTCTTTTGCGCTATTTCCTACTCCAAATGGAGTTAAGACATCAGTAAAGCAACTCTCTTTCTCCCACATTTCCCTAATTGCTCTCTTCCTACTGAACAACATCATACTACTTTCTTTGTTAGGCGTTTCATCAATCATCTCACCGTCAAATTCCTTCTTCACCGAAATATCATTGTCTCTCTTGTTCTCGCTATCATTTTCATTGCCATACTTTTTCATAAACTCGTTAAGCTTCTCCATAAACTCCTCATCGTACTTCTCAACCATTTTGAACAGCGTTTTTATTGTTTCCTGATTTTTAGCTTCCCTTTCTCTGAGTTGGCTGCATTCTACTTCCAGCCTTGAAATTGCTTCTTTCAGATACAAGCATTCCCTTTTATGATTTTCAGCTTCTTGAGCTGTAACGAATTTCGTGATTTGTAGTTCTGTTTGCAAAATCTCAAACTTTTGCTTTTCAACGAAACTTTTGTTTTGAAAATCAGAAAGCATCATTTGGTGACTGCAAGGAGACACATGTTCATCGCTTTTGGTTACAATACATGAATCCATGTGTTAATCAATGTATAAATCCATATGTTTTGTCTAGGGTACAACAAAGAGGATGGAGAACGATTTTGATGCTGACTGTGTATTATTTCCTTGTTCTTCTGCCTTCTCCTTCCATAAATATCCAATGGTTCGACCCAGAGGAGCGGCAGGTAGGGGTGAGCGAATGTTTTACTTTGAAATAATTTTGGTCCGCAACGGATTTAATCCAACTTGAGACATATGTTATTATTGTTCAAACAATTAATTTATTCAAAACAAACATAAATTTATTTTTGATGAAATTTTCTTCGTTGAATTTTATATTTACAATTAAATTTGAGTTATCTTTAAACAAATGCTTTTGTATTTTATCACTAAACCAAGTATTTAAAGTACAACAATATTATAAAATTAGGTAATACGATAAAATTTCGGTTAGTTCTGTTAAACCCGTAACCAAAAGAATATATTTTATAAACCGATTTAGTTTCAAAACCAAATCGACCGAAATAAACAAGTTCTAATCGAATACTGCTCATCCCTAGCGGCAGGTAACGTTTGCTAGAAAAAGGTGTTTTGCATTTACATTTGCATGTCAAATGACTCGGTGAACAAAACAAAAGGTAAGATTCCAAATAAAAAAATGGAATAAATATATGATATATTTTATTCGCATCAAAAAATAATAGCATGGACATCTATAATGTCACTGAAAATGAAAGTCATAATAATACACTTGTAACGTTAGCATGTTCACCTTTATAAATTTACATCTTTATTAATAGTTGTCTTGAAAGCGCAAACTATTAGTCCGATTGTGAAATTTCAAAAATACCATTACATATCTTTAGTCTTATATATCACTTAAAAGTAGGATGTAACTATTAATTTAGGGTGTTGTTATTGACACTCCAAATATTGTTAAGAGGGGATCAAATTTTAAAAACACTCCAAGTATAAAAAATTGTTAGGAGGAGTCACGTACTTAATTTTTTGTGTTCCCTTTTTACCTTGATAATAACATTAGTTACCACCCCAAATCCCAATCAATTTCAAATGTAAAAAAAAAAAAAAAAAAAAAAAAAAAAACAAATCCCTAAATTATTTGCAAACAAAAAAAGAGCAATCATTTGAGGGGAAATAATGTCGCAAACGAAAAACACGAAACAAATGAGATTATTGATAATTTAACATATAAGAAATGAAATTATTTAAAAAAAACGATTAACAAATGAGAAATGATTTTTTTTTACAAAAAACGATCGACAAATTAGATTATTGATATTTTGATATAAAAATCTGATGCAGTTCGAATAATATACTGTATAATTTTTTTTAATTAACAATTAAAAAAGGATTATTATAAAGAAGGCTAATTTAGTAAAATAAACGTTATTTGTTAAGGGGGGGTGCTCTCTGCATTGGTACTCCCCTTAACAAATCCTTTTTTTCTTTTTAAATTGGCCCCTCCTTAACAATACTTGGAGTGTCAATAACAATACCATTAATTTATTTATTTTACAAATTTGAACTGCATTTCTACATATTTAACAAACTTTAGTCACTTCAAAGTATGTTCTAACAAATGAACATTCTTTACATCACCGTTCTTTGTTAATTAATAAAAAAAATAAAAATAAAAACTAACAAAAAATAAGTATTGTGATTTAAAAATAAAAATCCAAACTAATTACATATGACACAAAAAAAATTACTAAATATTTGCATAGATCGTTTTCTTTTGCGTTAAATATGTAGAGTTTCTAAAGACAAAATTCATGTATTATGATTACCCTCGAAGCATGTGCCTTAACGCTTGCATATTATAATACTTCTACTTAAGTACGCGTCTTCAAAATCTTGGATGCTCATATGATAACTTGAAGCATGCACGACCCTTTGCCAAAACGAGAAAAGCAACCACTTAGGACACCAAATAAAATAGGGCTTCATATTGATCATCGATATAGAAAAAAATCACCATCTGCAACAACAAATCGGTGAAACCCAACACTACGACCACAACTCTCCATTGCGGCAAGTGAACGACGACGATCAAACTCCAGACGGCAGCAATCCAGATTGTGATTCTCCAAGTAGGCAAAGGCAGATACGACGACATTTAGGGTACAAACAACAAATGTGTGAATTCAATTTCAGTAGAACTTGAAGCTGAAGGACCTTAGATAAGTAATTTGGATAATTGGATGTTATGTTTTAAATATTTAATTATATATGATTTACAAATTATGGCAGCATCTATGTTTTTGTTTTGTTATTATAAACATGATCTATGTTGTGTTGTCCTTCAACATAACAGGGGTATTGTTACAGTATGATTTGGATAACTAGATTTTATGTTTTAAATATTTAATTGTTTATTTGTAGAGCCTGAGTTGTGGTCATAGAGTTGTAAAGCAAAATTAATCAAATTATGAACAATAACATATTTATTGAGATTGAGTTGCAAATCCAATTTTGCTTTTATTTTTAATTTTAGGTTTGTGGTTGTATATTAATTTAAGGATTAATTTATAGTTTCAATATTTCATGATAGTTTATTAGAATTAACTCAAAATTGGTAGTAGTCAAATAATTTTTTAATGGTTAGTTAATGTACAATTTGTCGATAGTTAAGTTAAAAGGTAAGAAAAATGTTCTCTAGTAACTAATGCCAGTTTTGTTGTATAATTTGAGTTAATATTGCAAATAAAATTATTATTATTATTTTCCTTTTTTCGTTATTTTTAAACCATATAAATTGTTTGGATGCACCATATTAGCTCTATAAAGGCCTCGTTTTCGCTTTTTGCTTTAGGTACCACAACTTTTAGGACTGACCCTATCTTGAAGCTGACCATTTTGAAATATATATAGTGATTTGCTCCATCTTATTACTATCTCATATGTCTATTCAACAATGTAAAAACCGATTTTTGGAAAACTATATTAGAGAAAATTCTGAATGAGGAAAAGAATGCAACTTGTAAAATCATATATATCACTTAAAAATGATACTTCCTATAAAGAGTTTGATACTTCAAGATCAAAGTAATGCTTCATTAAAAAACATACTAAGAAATACCCGATGAGGAAATTTTAGGGAAAGAAAATAATATAATGACGTATTTTGGTATCTCATTTTATTAAAAGAATTTTGATACTTTTGAATCAGGATAACACCTTGTTAAAACTTCACTAAGAAAAACACAATGGGAAAATATTTAGTAAAGAAAAAAATTGTATATTTAATGACATATCGTGACAGTTTATTGCGTCAAAAAATGTTTGGTACTTCTGGATCAAGCTATTATCTTGTTAAAACCTTACTAAGAACAACCAATTCGAAGAATCTTAATATAGGAAAAAGAGTGTGTTATGATATACTTATTATGTTGTTCCTAATTATATGTATTTCCCTTTAAGTTTGAATAAGTATTTGGTAATTCAAATCAGCTACAAATACTTTTATCCATATATGTATATCATAGCTTAAGCTAACATTAATAAAAATAAAATCAGAAGATAATAATTGTATTTTATCTCTTTTCAATGTTCATCATTTATTAACATTTTCTTTTATACAATCAATTTTGTTTCTTCCAAATATGATTTGGATATTATGCCCTTCGTATGCTACTTTTATGGAAAAAACTTCATGTGCTTTTATTTTGGTATTACAAATCAGCTTTACATATTGGAACCACATCTTTAATGATATCAAGAGTTTCCTTACAAAAATTTTAAAAGTAGTAAGTAATCTACTCATCACAAACTTTATCAAAATTTCCATTGCAATAAGATGGTTGTAATCTACACTCGTTTATTGTTTACATTCTTTATAATGGTAAAGTTATTTGTGTTCTTCACAAACTTGTATACTTTCATTATTTAGTACGACTTAATCAATATTTGTACCTTTAGGATATTTTCAGTGTTTCAAACACTACACTAAACAATTCAATTATTTTTAAAATTATCATGCGTTGGTCATTTAACATATTGTTGACACTATATGTTGCTTCAAACATTGAGCTCCAATTCACTTTTTTTGACAAGGTTGACCAGTTTAGTGATCCGTAATACTTTTTATTATAACAAATAATAAATATAATGGAGTACATGAGTTTGGTAGATTGTCATACTAGTACTGTGTAGTTAAAACGCTCAGTGAATCCAATTCGGCGGAGGTGCAAAAAGTTGTACCGGAGATAAAGCGAGGAAATAGCTGGATATATCAAATTAGTCTAAAATAGCATATAAAACTCGTACTTAATGCTTTTACAATTACACAAATGATACATAAATAGAAAATTAACATTCTATTTAATTGTAATCAATACATTCTTAATTTTAAATAAATGCATGCACAAATATGTGTAAATAAATTTAAACTCTTATTTAGTTTGATTAAATTTAATAGAATACTGTAGTATTTTCTATTTTGAGAAAATGGGTCAAAAAATTCTATTAGAATACTAATTTTATGTATTTTATAATGTGAAAATGTATGTTTTCGTTTCATTTCTTTTATAAAAGATATAGCATAAATAACGGAATATAGCTGAAATAATGAGATATATTGGGAATATCATAATATAGCGGGGCTTAAAGTAGAAAAGTTATTTCAAAGGCTATTTGTAAATAGCGTAGCGGTAGAAATCCGCTACGTGATATTGCAGGGATATGGCGGGGTAACAACGGGGCATAAACTGCACAACATACTACTACAATCTGTTTTTTATAGTGGACCGTCCACTACTACTATTCTAGTTTAAGGAGCAGGGGCTAGACTGAATCTCTAGACTACAAATTACTTCAATCTCCATGTAGTTAGGAGCATCATTACAACAAACAATCATAGACAAGAAGAAAAACTAGACGCCATTCACTTTACATACTCCGACTGCAGTGAACTTACTCGGAAAGGAAAATGCATACAACTCATGTTGAGTTGAAAAGACACTAACATAGCTCAAAGTGTCACCACATCAAAGACATTGAAACTACAACCATTACATGGGAACAACATAAAGCTTGACATTGTAGGACCAAACTAGACATCAATCAAACAACAGACAAAATTCCAAGTTTGACATAATCAAGCTACCGAGGAAAAACGCTTGCCCACTGACATCATAGGAGTTCATAACAAAAGTGGCTTCAAGACATGATATGAGCTGCTGAGCGCCATTGATCCCCAAGCTTAAGCCGTTTCTCCATTGTCGAGGCAATCGTCGAGAGGACAGATAGGGCGAAGCAAAGCAACCGCAAAACAAAAAGGCAACCACAACAAAAGAAAGCAGGAACTAACAAACATAACAAGCCACATCTAAGATCCAGCAACCAAAATAGAATAAATAGCAGACCTAGAACCACACCAAAATAACAAGTATTGACCAGAATACTTAACTCAACACCATGCTAAATCCCTCTTATACACAAGTCAAATCACTCACTACACACACCATTAAAGCAGCATGGGCAAAAGAAAAACGAACTACCAACCAAACCAAAACATACCACGCAAGAAAAGGTGACTAGGTACTAACATAACAAAACCTACCAACACGTCGAAGCGAGCTTCGATCCATAACCGTTAGCAAGGCTAAGGTCTGCCTTCTGAGTATTTGCGCAGCATAAACCGATGACAAGGTTGCAATGGCTAGCTAGGGAGTTGCGAAAGCATGCAAACAAATGGCAGAGGCCAGAAAAGTGAAGGGAACATGGGAAACACTGCGTGTAGAAGAAGAGGTTAGGAACGGGTAAGACAGGAGGCCCAGTCAAGGCTAGGGAAATAAGGCACAACGTTCTGGATTTGACTAGAAAGGACGGATTTTGATTCAGATCTAGAAAAGGGCTTGTGAGTGAATATCTCCACGCAGGCGAAATCTAGGGTGTGAAAAAGATAAAAGAGAGATGAAAAAGAGTGGTGGGATTAGAAAATGAAAGTGTAAAGCTCGCAGCTGAAAGAAGAAGAAAGAAGCGAAGAACATGATGGAGAAGGCCTGATTGTCATTAACAGGGAAACACTCTCACGATTTCTTATATCTTTTACGAGAGTTTGGATGTGTTCTAATTCTATATATATATATATATATATATATATATATATATATATATATATATGAGGAGGGTTCTAGGGCACTCCTGTTTTGTAGCACCTCTTCCCATTATTGAGCTATGCCGATCCAAATCCAACAAAAATTTGTAAATGTTGAATCCACATATATATTATCGTCTATCCAAATTTGAGCTCGTTCCGACATTCGTAACATTTTCAAAATCTTAGTTAAATTATTCACCATTGAGACATTTATTCGAACCATTAAATTTAAACATCAAATATATTATTCTAGAATGTCGGAATAAGCTCAAATTTTGGGTAAATGATAATATATATGGATTAAACACCTAATTTTTTTATTGGATTTGGATCAGTGTAGCTCAGGAATGAGTAGGTGTGCTACAAAACAGGGGTGCTCCGAAACTCTCATCTCTCTCTCTCTCTCTCTCTCTCTATATATATATATATATATATATATATATATATATATATATATATATATATATATATATACAAGTGTGAACCCGTGCTTCGCACACGGACAGGAAAAATACTATTGTTTTATTTGTATTTATGTATAGATACAAAAGGGAGTGATACATCGATACTAACTATTGAAAAAGTGAAAGAATGCGAAGAAATATGTTTGGCTATTGAGGATAAAAATAAAATAAAAATTAAGATAGACAAAGTTTTAGAAAAGGAAAAAAGAGCAAGGTTAGCGGAAGAATAGAAAGTAAGTAGAAAGAGGATATGTGGTGAAAATCAAGGTGTTATAGGAATGCTGCACCATTTGAGGTGCTCTTGATCCTATCTTTTATATATATATATATATATATATATATATATATATATATATATATATATATATATATATATATTTCTCATACATATTTCATGCTAATTAGATCATACAAAAAACAAAGATACAATTACATGGAACTCCCACAAAAATATAATTGTTTTACTGTAGATATTAATGTATCAGGTGAACATGGATTACATTACACTTTATGTGGTAACAACATGGTTAGGTTAGCATGGTAGATGTTAGAAACCCATTTAATAGTCAGTACAAATGCTCTGCTCCAGATAAAAGTTCACCAATAGAAGGAATTAGGGTCCGTTTGATTTTCAACAGGAAGGGGTATTTGGAAGGGGTATGTGGAAGGGGCTGGGTAGGGGAAAAATCAATGAAAGGGGTATGTGTTTTTATTTTGAACAGATTGAGGCACATGAAGGGGGCAAAGGGATGTAAAAGGAGAAAACAGCTGAACGGGGGAAGTGAAAGCTTTGATTTTCAGCTTTTAGTTCGGAAGAGGCAAAATGGCGTGTCCCGCGTCGATGCGTCGGACTCGAACTTTTTTTGTCCGTTCCGAAAATCAGAAGCACCCTAAGTAAAGTATGCTAACAGGAGTATATCACAATAAATAAGTTGATCGGTTAGGTGTCAAAAATCATTTTATATTCTAGGTAGGCCATCATGGAGAGACGTAAAAGGAAAATTTTCTCTCTAGCTTTTTTGTCCGCTAGCCAAATTATTCTGTAAGTCCAATAGCATAAATTAGCTAAGTACAGTATGCAAAAGTAAGCTTCCAATTAACATAACAAAAAGTTTGTTGTGAAGTTTCCAATCAGCATCCTTTGTTTTACAGTAATTCTATATACAATAAGGATATTATAAAAATCGACTTGCTACTTCAATTCGTGGTCGTTAAGGGATAAATTCCAGATGCTTAACTATATACCCCCATTGGTTTCGTCCTGTCCAGTGTCCATTTCTTGATCCATATCTCCCTGACTCTTTATCTTTGGTCATCGCAGCATAATCCTATACAGAATTGTCAGAGAATGGATCATAGAGGGTAGCAATTAACCTTGAGTATACATCAATCCTCCATTGGTGTCTTGGACAAAATTGATTTAAGGCAATAGCTAGATAGCCATGAGTAAATACTAGAAAAAAAACGTCAATCAATTTAATGGAACTTATACAGTATAATGTTGCTATAAATTGTGCAAACAAATTAACGTAATTAAACTCGCAAACATATAAATTATAAACAGATAACCTGAGTGTTGGATAGTTTTACATGATTAAAACTAAAATTAATCTAATTTACCTGATTGAATTAGTGATTTCAAAGCTGACCTGTTTATACATAGTTGCATTAAATTATCCCACAGAAAAATTCATAATGGTAGATAATAAATAAAATAAAGTAACGCTAAGTGGAAAATGACCAAAAATAAACCAACTTCTAAGGGATTCATATGAAAATTTAGCCAACCTTAAAATTTTAGTTTTGCACTACATCCACAAAACATGCAAGTTTGCAATATTTAGTTTTGGTGTAATACCTGTATATTGTGACTGAATGATTTAATATGCTAGTCATTCTATCTCATTAGTTGCAACATTCATGGTCCACGTACTACTAAGTCAGCATGTAACATTCCAATATTCCATGTCATGCAACTGCCATCACGATCCATGGTTGATACTTTCATTTACACTTTTCTCAGGTCATGCATAAGAAAATAGCCAATATAGTTGCACTAATCACCCTCCACAGACTGTAGTCAACAAAATTTAAATGATTAATTGAAGTTGAAAAGAATGGTGACAAATATTAAGATTTTACGGATGCATACAGGTAAATATAAATTAAAAGCCTACGGAGATTAGCAGCGACATTATCTTTTACTATAGGCAGATTAATCTACATGACGAATTATATTTTAGTTTTCCAATTCATAATTTATTGATTGAACAACACATGAATTTTGTTTCCTTTGAGACATGAATTCTCATGTGGTACACCATATGTAATGATTTTGTAGTTCATTATAATTTTGTTGCTATTGGTTTAATTTTATTCTTATATTTTCACAATACCACAATCGCTTATTGTAGTATGGATCAAATAATATCTTTAGTCTACAATGTCCTATATTATATTGCTTTATGAGAAAGTATAGTTTAACTATCCATTTTTATAGCTAATCAGTTTCAGACCTAAGTTTTAATAACTGATTTACACATTGATTTACACATCGGTGGAGAATAGAAATGAGCAATGCTTATATTTATGACTACACCTTAAAATTTTATCCTTTGTCGGACAACATATTGGACTGCATTTGGTAGGGAACATGATAAAAGTGTGAGCTTTCATTTTTTTCTCTATTCGTTTATTTTCACAAAAAAAAGAAGAAAATGAAATAAAATCACTTTACCAATATTACCAAAACCTAATTGGAGCAAAAAAAAAAAAAGGAACCGCAAATACTCACCTAAAAGTTATGCTTCCCTTTTATATTGGAGCGAGTTGCCAAATATAAAAGAGGATCATGCAGGTATATGTACTAAATAAATATCAATAAACGAATTTCTTGAAAAAAAAAATACACATGATAGAGTATCTACTATAATGAAGGGAATATGTACAAAGACACTACAACAACAAACCAAATTGACAAATATGGGATGATAATCAATGAAGAACATTTGCCATTAATCTTCAGATCCAATGTTCCAGAAATAATGGAAAAACAAAATAAGTAATTTGTGTGCAAATTGGAAAGAAATGACAGTCACACAGCTGGAAATATATTGACCAATAAAAAATAGATCCACATGCACCAAATGTGTTGAATATGGATGAGAATAAACTATGTACTGCCCTTCACAGACTTTCCTTTTAGACGGTTTAATCGCATAATTAAACTGTATATGCTACTAATAACATATTTAGTAATAAATAAATGTAAGTATACATTTATTAGGGTTCAAAATATATTAAACCATGAATATGTTAATAATGTCAATAAATTTGATAATCTGGAATAATTTGTTCACAAATTAATATGTTAATAAGTAAAACATGAATGGTTAAGTTTACGGAATTGACAAATTTTGTTACTGGAATATTGGGTCAATAATTTACTTTTTAAAAGTAGTTACATAAATGTAAATTCAATTCTTTACCCTGTATATTAAATCAAATATTTTGGCATCTATGATGTAGCCTAGTAAAAATAATAATACCACGACAAATAAACAACAAGTGATTAAGAAAATTATGAGAAAAGATAATTACCATCGCAGAAGAAGCACCATTATAGCAACCTGCTACTCTTAGAGACGACCTTCAATTCTGATGAGCTGGAAAACAAAAAAGAAACTTATCTATAAATCACAAAACAGTTTGTTATTTAAATGAAAATCTTATTTTTATCCTATGTATAAAATCAAATATATGAACAGATAACATAATCTAATGTAAAACCAAGACAAATAAACAGCAAGCAGTTGTAAGAGAAATAAGAAAAAATATAATTAACATGGTACAACTCACCACTATAGTATCTTATTCTTAGCGACATCCTTCAATTCTGGTGGGTTAAAAAGAAAAGAAGAAACTTTCCTGTATATTACCAAAAAAAGTCCTGCTGTTACATAAATTTCTTTATCCTGTATATAAAATAAGATATCTTAGCACCTATAATGTAGTCAAATTAAAAAATAAAACTATAACAAACAAACAGCAAGCACATATTAAAAAATCAAGAGCAAATGTAATTACCATAATACAGCTCACTGTCATAACAAAATAGAATCTCAACCCCTCTTGACACAGCATGGTTTTGGTAGCATTAAGAGTTGATTACTGCACTTATTGATTCCCACTGAAAATAGTAAAAAGCAAAATGAAATACATATTGTATTTTGAAACTATCATAATTCCGTAGACTTACAGAAATATTAAGATTGCTTAGTTGATTATCCAATCATTAGAATTGGTCAATGTCGAACATTAATGGAGATGAAAATAAAGGTAGGGAATTACTCCTTCACATTTTTGAATTACAACATGAACAAACAACAAAATAAAAGCAAATAAAACACAGGTGATCTCAAATGGTAAAGTAAAGGCAAGACAATGGATGCATGAACAAATATTATTAAAAAAATTAACCTCCAATAGAATAAGTAACTGGGCGAATGAAGACAGCCCGACTCCAAGCTCTTCGACAAAATCAATTTGAGTAAGGGTAGGCAAACCATCAGAAAAAGAGCGGTAGGAAAAGACGCGGATTGCCAAGCACACAAAGAAGATCAGCCTTCGGAGATAGCTACGCGCGACGATCAATAGTCCAAACTCGGTAATTATAACATAGTATAGATATGGACTGAGCAATATTATCCTTTATCTGTTCCTAAGTTATATCGTTGCACTATATTAAACTCAACCAAAATACAAACTATATAAACATAAATTGATTTTAGGAATAACGCCAAAATTTTATTATAAAAAAACCCACTGCATATTATAAATAGAAGGCATATTAAGATTTAGAATATATTTTAGATCATTATTTCCAGCGACTTGTTGTACATACAAATTTTTATAATTAAATAATAAATTACCAATTAGTTTTAGTGATAGTTAAATAATGCACAGAATACTATATTTTAGAATCATGACAGGCTTATTTAATTTCAGAGTCTAAATCCTCTTTATAAATAATAACTTCCTGTATTGATTAACACAAAGTATAATATGCCATCTCAAAATATAATTCTCGACTCAGCTATTTTTCCCATTTGTTACCCATCAAATGTCAAAAAAAGAAAAGAAAATATGCACTGTTGTCTTATAACTTATTTGTATTATTAAATTAAAAAATAAAGTTGCCTAAGGAGATTATATGTATCCTACTATTTTTGGCAGCCAAAGAATGAGTTAATGTATTCATTTAAATTTTATAGATATAAAAATTCTAATCCTTCCTTTTAAATATAGTAAAAAAATGCTAGGGATAAAAACATGTAACTGGATACACTACGAAACAATTAGGGAAAAAGCATAAATCAAAGAATATGAAACTTACAGTAGAGAAAGTTGGGCAGTTCAAGGTAGAACCTTTCAAAATGACATTCATACAAAGTAAATAAGAGATAGAAAAAAGCTTAAAATTCATATATTGGGCAGTGTAAAAAAAACTGACAGTGTTAAAGGTGAAAACAAAGGTGGGCAAAAGCGGATTAAGGAAGAACGTCTTGTTGGTTTCATCAAGGACAGATGAATCAATCAAGGATGTTTTATTTCTCCACTCCACAGCGTTGCCAAAATTCGATTGCCACTTCACACAGATGAAAACAATGTTTGGTAACCAGTTGGTTATTAATATAGTGACATAGGTGCATTGCATGTATAAAATCGATATGGAAAAATTACCAGTGCAGGTATAAAACCAGTTCGTGCTTTGGGTAGATGCGTCGTTGCCGGTTGATTAGCTAACGACCTCGCCAACACGATGCAGGATTCCAATGACATCTGTGAGTAATTTGATAACCATAGTAATAATTAGGTAGCACTAACGATGCATGTTAAAATTAAAGACCAAAGGGCAAACCTGTTAGGTACTTTATTGTGTGAGTTATTTTAATTATTGTTGGGTAATCTGTGAAGGAGAACTTATGCATTCGTATGGCGGGATAGTGATCATTAACTTCAATGAAGATCGTCAACGCATTAAATTCAACATTGATCGGTTTGTGTATTGGGAGGAATTTATCACTTGCGGCAGCCAAATTGATTTATGTGATGTCATACACTAATCCTTCTTGTAGTTTCCCGGAGAAGAGTGGCATGAGACGTGCTCCCACTTTTGCATGCATTTCTCCACCCTGGAAGATGCAAGAATATTGATGTGTTGTGTGTTTTTCAGACAAAGAGCTTGAAATTTACAATAAGAAACATGAACAGGGAAGAAATTCAGATATGGTGCAAGCCGTAGAAGAAGATAGATAAACATGTAATTAATTAACATGAACACAACAATAGGTAGCAAGCTGTATTTCCTGATTCAACTAAAATATGTAGTACGAAAATAAGTAAAAGATAGAACGATGATGCTGATAAGATATCCAAGTACCTGGTACACTTATGGTGCTTTTATAATGGTCATATAATTTAATTTACATGTCGAACTATATTTGCAATTGTAAAAACGATAAATGTTAATTGCAGCAAGAGGTCATTCAGTTGCTAAAAAAATTATGATTAAAAATTTGCATTGTATTCGTGTGCGTACAAAGCAATATCATTGCTAGGTTATAATCAGTTAAAATATTACATTATGTATCATTTTAGTGAACATGTATTTAAATACGATTTTTCTTCATACCAAAAATGGGTTAATTATTCAGGCTGTAAAATTTTCATACCATATTTCAACATAGAATCTTTTACTGTGAAGCCTGCATGGTTCACGTTTGAATGGAAGTAAAGCACCAACGTTCCCGGTGATAATAAAAAAACATAGCAATGTCATTTAGTCGGTGGAAGTTTGAGGGTACCGAATTTATTACAAACAGAATAAAAGTGGGTTTCACAGAAAAGGAAAGTAAATGGTCCAAAGAGTTGACAAATGGAATTAGGTACAATTTTTCAATATAACACCCTAGTGAACAGTGACAACAGTTTGCAGATTTGCTATATTTTTTTGTTTCTATTTATTTAGAAAGAACTGCATTTGTATAATGAACATATATGAGTGAGAATGATGTACGTTAAAAATGAGGGGGAAAATTAACGGAAAAAAATCAACATTGTAATATACATGAATCAAAATCGAACATTTAATAGGGAAAAATGGAAGTGGTAGTAAAGTTGCGATATAATGTGAAATTCAAAATTATATTTTTGTGGAAGACAAACAGATTCATTGAATAAGGAATAATATAATAAATTTTGACTACAAGTATATTTTTTTTTAATTACAAAATGTAAAGATTACGACAACTAATTGCAAGGATCAAAGTACTACCTATTATAAATTTGCAACTGTTGTGTTCAGTAGAATCTAAGTAAAGCAAACAAAAGTTAATATTAAACCACTGCTTTTAATTTTGCTGTACTGAAATAAGTTAGCATACAATTTGCTATTTATTTTTTATGGTAAACATACAACCAGGTAGGATAAAGAATTGAATGTAGAAAAAATTAGTGATGGAAGAATAACTTAATTTGTGAAAGTGGAATAAACCTGAAATTGAAACGCCATACAAATATATCGAATGTTGAAGAGAGAAGAGGAGCCTGAGGAGTCCATTTGCAGTCATTACTGAAAAATCAGCATTAACTATTTGGGTAACTGCAAAAAAAGTTAAAGACAATAATCAATCGGACGTTTCAACCAATAGCAGAACCTATTTACCAAATGGAGAGCAACTTATAATGAATAAGTAAACATAGCAGGCACATGGTCACTTCAATCGTAAGAACACTAACTTAAGACAGCAAATAATTATAATTTTTTTTTATAAAATGTTGGACATTGAACCAAAAAGTAGAATGCATAAAAGTTGAGAATGATAAGATTTGCACAAAAAAAATTGTTAATCTGGTATGCGAAATCACTGCAATCATAACAGAAAGAATAAGGTAAATCATAATTTAGCGGTGATGGTTCTTTTCCCAAATCAGAACTGGGAACGGACGTGTCACAATTCGTGAAACCAACATGCAAACTTCTTACAGTGAAATGAATCAAATAAATACGTATGCTACGTTATACCTGGTGATGATGCGATACCCGATTGACCATCGACAAAGCACCGAGGAAGCTATGAATGTTACAGGGTTAGGGTTAGGGTTAGGGGATTTGCGAGAAAGAGGAAGAGAAGTCTTAAGCTGACGATGAGTCGAAGGAGTAGCGCAGGGTTACAGGCACGTACTGGAATAACAGAGGGGGAACAACGGCGATTCGTTGCGGGAGGGAAACACACGGGGTTGAGGAATGCCGAAGGTAAAGACGAAGGTTTTGGGTAGGAGAGGGCGAAGGAGAAGAGGAATACGGAGCAGGAGCTGGAGGCGGATCAGATTTAATTTGGGGTAGAAGGGCTTCTGAAGATTCCAGGTAGGAGATAGACATGGAAAAGAGGAATCACGAAAAGTAAGAGACGCTTCGGTTTTCATTAGGCGTAGAAAATTAGGAATTACAAAAAGTAGTAGGAGACGTTTCAGCTTTAATTAGGCATAGAAAATTTGAGGGCCTGTGAGGGCTGCATTGTGAACTCAGTAATTATAATATAGTATAGATATGTATATATAATTGGCACACTTTTTTGCTAAAACTAACCATATACTTTTTTCATATGCCTCATCAAAACCTTGTAATCCCCTAATCCAAAAGGGTATCTTACATAAGGAAAAAGTACATATAAATTTTGTATATTAACCGTACATATAAACTTACATTACATATGACAAGTGCATATTACAATAATGCAAAAATACAAAGGAAAAATTAATATAACTAGGCCCGGTGAAACAATCCCCACCCCTTTGTGTTTCCAATTAAGGTCATAATAAGGAATGTGGAGCGCTAAGGTACAAAGAAACAAATCACAGAGACTAAGATTCACAAGACATGTAACACCCCAAAACTTAATACATTATAACCATGCTAGAAGATAATAAATTTGCAAGGTTGCATTCTTCTTGGCATTACACTTAAATAAATATTTAGAATTAAGTGAAACCGGCATTACCATTGCGTTTGTCTCGGAATTCCGGTTCAGATAGACCTCAAGTTTGCATAAAACGAACAATATATGAAGAAGTTATAGGCTCTGTAAGTTTGTATAGGTGTAAGGAGATTATATATAAATACAAATTAAAATAAACTCCAAAATTTTCAAACAGACGAAGCGGGAAACCAAGGAGGGAACCAGGCCCGTTATGGGACGACCCGCACTGGCTTGGGTCGACCCAAGGGGTAGGTGGGTCGACCCAACCCTGATCTGGGCGGATTTATACTTCGTACCTAGACGATTTTTGGGGTATGTTTGCTAATGACTAAGCATGACTTATACGGTCTGGATTTAAAACCTAAAATCTAAGGGTTGATGTTGGCTCTATAACTCTATAAATAGATGGCTTCCCTCATTCCAAATTCACACAAATTCTTCATATCTTCTTCTGCCTCCATGAAATTTTTCTGAAAATTATAAACATATAATAGGGGAATGCTGCTAAAGATTGGATCAAACAGAGACAACATCAGAACTTGCACACACACATATATATATATATACACACACATAACTTGGTTTGAATTTGGACTTTCTACGACACAGTGTTATATAATTATCTTCACCAAGACTCGCCTTGAGTTTCAGTTATTTACAGATCTGATTTCTTGGACCTTGAACATGACGGTTAAATAAAACTGGTTAGGATCTACAGTGTCAGTAAAATATATGTTATACCTATTTTCACTATAAATCACTTATGTTGTTATGGTCAGTTATACACGTACCTGTGATGTTGGATAATTAAACAAGTTATACCTATGCTGTTATGATTAGTTATACACATGCCTGTGATGATGGATAATTAAACAAGTTATACATATGCCTGTGATGTTGGAAAATTAACAAGGTATACGTATCTATCTTCCTTTTCCCATTTTCTATGTTTTATGTTTATTTCTAGTCTTGCCTATGTGATTTGATTCTATTCTTCTTTCTCTGTTTTCCCTTTTTATTTTTCGCCAAGCCTAGGCCTTTTGGAAGCCTAAGCTATACCTATTTGAGTGTGCGTATAATTGGGGAAATAATGAACGATATAAAAGAAGAATTTAGGAATGTTATTTACTTGGACTGATTGACTATATTTTGGGAAAAAGGATAAATATACATATGTTTAGACTTGCTGTGAATAGATAAAAAGGGGTAATGTGTATATACTTGCTGTAAATGGACATTATGCATAACCCTGTAACTTCAGAATATAGTTGATGAATAATATGCATAGAATTTATACATGTTGTATCTTGAGTATAATTTGCATATAATTTATACATGTTGTAATTTGATAACATGAATACCTGTTTTCATTTAAAAATGTAATTAGGTATACCTGTTGTCATTTAGAAATGTAATTATGCATACCTGTTGTCATTTAGAAATATAATTTTGCATAACTGCTGGTATTTAGAGATGTAAAATATGCATACCTGCTATCATTTAGAAACGTAGAATATGCATACCTGATGTCATTTAGAAATGTAAAATATGCATACCTGATGTCATTTAGAAATGTAAAATATGCATACCTGCTATCATTTAGATATGTAAAATATGCATACCTGCTGTCATTAAGAATTGTAAAACATGCATATCTGCTGTCATTTAGAAATATAAAATATGCATATCTGTTGTCATTTAGAAATGTAATTATGCATACCTGCTGGCATTTAGAAATGTAAAATATGCATATATGCTGTCATTTAAGAAATGTAAAATATGCATACCTGTTCTCATTTAGAAATGTAAAATATACATACCTGCTATCATATGGAAATATAAAATATGCATACCTGTTGTCATTTAGAGTAAAATATGCATACCTGCTGTCATTTAGAAATGTAAAATATGCATATGATTATACTTGCTGAAATTTGAGGATAATATGCATACATGCTGTAATTTTCATATATGAAATGAAAATGTATAATATGCATACATGTTAGACTAGACTTAATACAGACATTAAGAAATAACATGCTATGAAAATGTAAGTACGAAACATAGGATAGTAAACTTAATTACTATATTATACATGTACATCTGGGCAGGTTCTTATTTTCGGGAAGGGTTGTACGCAATAATAACATTTACAGAAAAATGTAATATTACAACCACACTTATTCATAAACCAAAACCTGCTAGGTTAAACATGAGTATTAATAAGCTATGAGGTCCCTCATTCTTGTTGTTGTATCAGGTTTTAGGGACTCTTAAATCCTAGTTTTGTGGGCTCAACCTTAGGGGGTTTGGCTTGTGTCAATCTGCTGTTTGGAACCCATTTCAGTCGGTACCCTGTTTGGTATCTTGTTAGAGGGGGTCCCGCACTAGCTAGGGGTCAGGGCACGCTTTACTGAACTGGATAGTAAGAGGTTCACATTAGGGGGTGGTTACGGGAACATTCCAGCGGAGTCATGAGCATGCATGGGTCCGACTAGGGAAGATAAGACGCTATAACACCAGTAAATAGGTCTGTGTCATATAGTTGTTGGGTTAGGGAGTGATACACCCTACTGCTGGGGATGACACAGGGTAATTACGTAGTAAGGATTCGATCAATTGGGTAGTAATTAGGGTACACCTAATCCTGCTGTTATGTAATTAGGTTAACACCTAACATGTTATGTAATTATGGTATACCTAGTACCATTGTTTAATCCTGTTGTTTAATTCTATTGTTTATTTCTGCTGTTAATTCTGTTACTAATCCCGTTGATATGTAATTAGGCAAAGAACCTAATCCCGTTGAACATGTTATACTAGTATTGGTGCAGACATAAGACATGTATGTTCAGACATACCTGTTTTAGGACATAAATGTGAAGCATTATTCGATCATAATTTATTCATGTCCATCATGCTATTCTGTTTAGTTTATCTGTAATGACACTGTACCTTTCTCATCCAGTCTTATTTACCTGTCTTGGCAATTCTATTTTATGCATATTTGTAAATTACTGGAACTAGCCAGACTTTATGTATGGCTCTTTTCCTTTCGCCTCTTTCTTCCTTCCCCCTAGGTCCTCAGAGTGGAAGCACTCAACAGTAAATAGGATTTCTCTTACAACTTGGACTTGAATTGGATTTCTTGAGACGTACTGTTTTGACTTGCTCTCTACTTTAGTATGGCTTATGGTAAGGGATATGATTTTATGTACTCTGACGCTTTGGTTTATGAGATGTTTTTCTTATGAGACAGATTTGATGTAACTGGCTTTTGAGACAATGCTTTAATTTGAATAATGAAGTTTAAAATTTTCTGCTGCTATTTTATATTTGTCTTGTAAATTTTCTATCATGTTTAAATGTTGTGCTTCGCGAAACTTAATGCATTCCTTTATAAGTGACATTAACGGACGTGGGGTGTCACATTTGGTATCAAAGCTGAAGGTTACAAGATTAGAGGAAAAGTTTTGAGAAAAATGTTTTCAAAAGCAAAGTATTTTCAAATAAAAACCTGTTTTTGAAAAACATATCCCCTCGAGCCATATTCGATATTCTTTTGACCTCCTTTTGGATCCTTGTTTCTCTTTTTCTGAATATCTAGGGACCCCAACTTTTCGAAGAGTGGCCCCATCGCGGCACGGTTTCGTAGATATGTTAAAACTACGACACATCACAAATAAGTCGAATGACTCCAATAAAATGAAATGATCGTTTCGAGTAAAGCACCACCAGTTAGGACCATTCTCGGTCCAATGCCCATCAATGCCGCATGCAACTTACTTGCACATCATTTCCTGCACTGCCATGCGCCCTGCACTAGCTTTCTTCCATTTTATCGCCTGCACTTCAAAATATCCAAGTGCCCAAAAACATGCATTGTATGATATGGGACGAGCTTATGATAGCTTCATTTTTCCAAAGTCATTGTGAATTTCTGTGCACGGGAATTCACATGGAGTAAACCCGTTCCGCGTTAGCGGCGTGGTCCGGTGAATTTCCCAACTTAAAAATGAATCCAAAATATGAACTGCTTTCGAATTCTCACACCAGTCCCATGATAAATTTAGTTGTGTATACATATGATAAAAAGAATTGTTTTACTTTATGGTAGTAGTATTTTAAAATTTATTGAAATCGATTATTTGAGAAATGCTGAATTTGTTTAAATTTAAAACTTGAGTTTATTTATTCTGTTTTAGATTTGAATTTGATTTTCAGAATTTTAAATTCTATTGTCATTTTGGTTGCTGTGTCACTTTCCGTTTTGATCACTAGCTACATAGGTTGTCACTAAGGCCTAAAATCCCTGGTACGCGCTGTAATAATGGAAAAAAAATAAACTAGATGCCACACAAGAGTTGCTTTGCGCATGCATAAACCCATATCAGGACATATTTGTTATTGCTGAAGTATTCATCCCCATTTATGTTGGTATGTATTTAGATAAAACAGTAGAAGCTCCTACACAGTAGCTATAGCCTCTCATTTACCCTGTTTGTCATTGTTTTAGTTACAGTGTCCAATAGTCGTACAAACCAATACATGATTTAAATCAATTCCGGTCCAAATTTCAAACTCAATTCAATATAAGCGGTTGGAATTATTTCAAAAGCTCTTTCAACTCATATATTTCGATTTCCAAAATAGTTCTTAAATTTAAAACTATATTTCCAAAATCTTTATTCAACCAGAAGGAGGATTTAAATCGGTCATCCGTATACATCCACAACTATAGTGTGTGATTTCATGCAATCCTAAACATCCAAATAAACCAACCACAATCATTAAACAACATTCCGACTGTGCACAAGTGTTATAGTTGATAACGCTCATCAATATTCTATGTGTTTCTAATTACATGAACATTCATTCAAACATTACACACAAACATCCATATCCAAACAATCATCATTGAGAACTTATAGTTATTCAATAACTACCAATTTAAATAATTAATTAAATTAGATGTTCTCACCGACTTAGCTCCAAAATTTATATTCAAACCTTTGTTATGACTTGTTTATTTTGAATTATGGGTGATATTTTTGATATAATTTCTTAATGAATTATCTTATTTTCCAAATTTCGCTTTCTACTCTTTAAGTGGAATTTACCTTTGAAGTCCTTTCTCGTTATTAAAAATAGTTTGATTTGCATTTATAACATATTTTGCTTACATTAAATTCCTTTAATATTTCAATATATCGAAATTGTTTAAGTATTCCTCGACGTCTTAACTGGAATCATATAGTCATCCCACTTTCGAAACTCGAAAATAAGTACTGATGGTGCCATGGTCATCAGTAGAATCATCCTCGAGCGACTAGAGTGTGACTCTATATCTACAGCGTATGTACATACCAACTTTGTAACGACCTGCCTTTTTGATCGCTTTGGGATTCCAAAACCAAAACCATTTCGAATATTTCAAATATATCACGATAAACAACATAAAACATTTATGTCTCAAGTCGAGAGGCTTCTCCCCGTGACAAGGCCACTAGGCATGGCCTACACATGTATCGATATCACGCTAAGTATCTCCCGGCTAACATCCAGACATTGGGCACCGAATACAGAGCACAAAGCATATATCTCGGTTTTCATCCTTGATGGCATTCTCAAATATAGGTGAATATGTACTAATATATATTTATATTATTATCTTTTTTATGATGCTGGCATTGTAACAGTTGTTCGCTGAGTCATATTTGCCAAACTACTTTCTTGCATCTATCAACTGTTGTTGGATAGTCAAATTCCAATAACAATATCAGTTGACAGGTACATCATTCATATGATGCATATCGCAGAATGCTAAGAAATTTAAACCTTGGGAGGTACAGATTGGCTTACAATAATTATTGCATCATTTATATTACTCCACTTCATAGTAATAACCCAACTATTTTTCCTTTGTCTATTTCACCATAAAGACCATTTCCACTTCACCACAAAAGCTAACATGAATACCCCCCCTTTATCTACACTTCGAAAACAATGAACAATTTACGAAACCAGCCTTTGATGAAGCAAGCCTCATCAAATTGCAAACAGTAAAGTAACTGTACACTCCAGAACACAATCACAAACATCCAAATTATATGATCAAGACCATAAACATGCAATAGTTTCTAACTAAAGCCTCAATATAAATAAACATGCATACTTCATTCAGGAAACCGATGATATTTTCAGTTCATATTAAAGCTAAAATCTTTGAACAAAGTAAATCGTGAGCAAAAGAACTCACATGTATAGCAAACTGAGGCGCAGATGGCAACTCAGCACACGATGATTCTGTTGATGACTGCAACATCATTAGTAATTATTTTCGAGTTTCGAAGGTGGCTCTATATCTATCTAGTATTATGTCTGAGAGAGCGTATTTCGAAAATATAAATTATTTTGAAACTAAGTAAATCGTTTTGAAAAGCGTGACTATTTTGAAATATAATTTATGACAAGGGTTTGAAGTATTTGATTGGACGTCGAGATCGGACTTTCGAGTATGTAAGGATTTTGAATATATGCCTAGCTAAACGTATATACGAAGTCCAACATATACTAGATAGATATAGAACCTATCCATTTCTAACAAGTCTATAAAAATTCACTTCCTACTTTATGCATGTCTGTTACCTTCTTTCTTTTTCTGAAATAATATTCGATCCTGGGACCTGTGGGTTATGGGTCCCCCACGCTTCCGCTATGCGTTGGCGTGCTGGTGTTCATTGGAGGAGTGGATTGGTTATTTAGATCAAATAGATTCAAAAAATTTTAAAATTCGGATATTTCAAGTTACATCACTTTTTAAATAATAAAATATGATTTATCATAAATTTTTCCAAATTTTTAATAATTTATAAAATCTACATTGATTTGTACCTCTAAATTACTTACCTGCGCATGACTGCTGGTCCTTCACTAGGCCTCTTAATGCCTTTACTTTGTTTGTCATTTTTCCTGATGCATGCTGTCAATTTGTTTAAGAATCCTGAAGAGTTTGAAGAGGAAGAGCCAGTGGAGCTTAGCCTGTCTGGTCCATCAGACGGTGGATCAAATATATCTGATGATTAGATAGATGATGGATATGGACGTTGTATATAACATATGTATGTACTCCTAACAATTCGTCTTTATGAACAGTTTAAGTTGGTTTAATTACCAGTGGAAATCAGGCAAAAAAGACGGTCATTACACATGCCGAAGTGAAAGGAAGTGGCCAACCACCATCAGTAGCTTCGGTAGTGCCACCATCAGCTAATTTTCTCTAAGCTTCGTAAATATTTCTATGCGATGGAGGAGACTTTCGAGAGACTTGTTAACATGCTACACAAGGATGGTAAAGAGGAGAATAAGGGAGTTAAGGCTAAGGAGACTCAAGCTAAGGGCGAAAAACAAAATTTGTGGCCCAAGAAAGGAAAGCAACAAAAGATAGGCTGTAAGACTGACAAGGCTCAGATCACGAAGGATATCAAGTGTCATGGTTGCGGAGCTATGGCCATTTTAAAGGACTGTAGAAAGACAAAGGGAGCTTGCTTTAATTGTAGACATATGGGATACTTCACTAAGAAATGCCCTAGCAAGCAATGACAATGGGAAGGAAATGCTGGACGAATATATGCATTGGAAGCAAGTGAACCTGATTGAGGTAGGAAAGTCATGGTAGAGGTTTGATTTCCCTTTTTGACTATCCTGTTCGAACCCTGTTTGATTCTAGCGCTTCACACTCATTTATATCCAGTTCTTCAGTAAATAGTCAGCACCTTAATACTAGTATAGTCTCTGATCCTATAGTAGTCTCAAACCCCATAGGAGGATCGACTCATTTATCCATGATGTGTAGGGTTTGAGAATTTCTATCTTAGGCATCGAGTTTGAATGCTATGCATACATGCTGGGCTGTATGTGTAACGAACCGGAAAATTCGATGCTCGAATTTTCGACACAACTACATCCCGTGTCCAAACTCGAGTACCGAAAATCCAGAATGTTAAAGAAAGAAGTTAGAGGGTGAGAAAAGATAAGAAAGAAATAAGCAATAATGAAAATAGAAATTCTAGTATACGAACTGATGGTAATAGCCGCGATTTCAATATAAGAGGAAGATCTAATGATTACAATAAAAGAAAAAGAACAACTCATATTGCAGAGGAATAAAATATAATACAGAAATAACTCTTTATTGAATACTTGAAATAATACTTACAATACATCAGAGTACAGCGACCATTTAATTCATCTGGACAGTTATAACAATCTGTCCTCATTTTCAACACACATCGGAATAATATCTATATATATAATACGTCTGATCTCCTCCAGCTCGTCTCTTGAAGTCTGTATCATCTTGCCTTGAATCTGTACAACTCGGTCTGACCTAACTGGGCCTGACCCGAGCATTACAAATGCCACAGGTCAGTCTGGTGAACAAGTGTGAGAAAAACCCACTAAATTATTAATATCATCCATCTTGATTTTAAAGTTAAACATCATTTCGAAAGAAAAGGATAATCGTAAGACCAATCCACACATAAACACGAACGGTTTTTACCTTACAATAACCTAAACCATTTTTGAAATCATAATCTTTTCTGATATTATAATAGTGTCTAAATACAAATAAATATCAATCTAGCAGAACGCTTGCATCTCACGCTCTACATATATAGTATACAATCAAAACCTAGGGCGCATATTGGGAATTGGATTTCCAACTATGATAAGGTATGGGACCACCTGCCGATAGTGTATCTCTAGAGGGGAATACACTGGGTTCAACAAGAACGTCTTACAACCCGGCCCACACATGACCGACCACTCATTTCTCTTGAGTGTAACGAATATATTGTCACTTATGGTTGCTAGCAACATAACCGTTCCCGGGATATACAGAAGCGAAAAAAGTAACAAATATGAATATTCTCTAGATGGTGACAATATACCCTAATGTGGGCGACCCATGAAGCCATGCTGCCTGCCCGATTTTTGTCATTTCCCAGTTGTGAGGCTTGAGGTTATAATTGTACTTCTAGATCATCTGGCCACCATTCACTTTGAATGCCACATCGTTATATCCGTCAGATATCACTAATTGACGTTCACAAAAATATTCTAGTGTTCAAGCTAAGAGAACGACCATTCTCCGCCATCAACAGAAATAGTTTGTAAAAATCAACGTACGTGATTCCTTTGTGAAATACTTTATCAGACATTTCGTCCATACAAGTTGTCCTGGGACTAGACAAACCGAAAGCACCCTCCGACCGCATCCTAGGAATCACCCTATGGATCAGTAGCGAGTAGCCCTTACAATCCGTCGATTTCAACCACGATATGATCACTATTAGAATATCCCCGGGCACGACTCCAGAGAATTCGACGTAGTCCTTTCGCTTATGAAGATCCATGGTCTTCACTGCTCCATCTTAAATTTGTATGTCCTACGTTTTCGTATTTGTTGGTTCGAAATGGTTTTCGAATATAAATTCGATCCCGGTCTTTCCGTACCAACAAGAGTATAAGCCAGATTGATAGTCAGTTATTTAACTATCAAATAAAACAACCATTCATCCATAAAATAAAATTGAATTCACTGTTTTAATATTTCCATCATTTAGCCTCTTTTGATTAACCATTTGTTAATTCAAAAATTCTCTATTTTTTTCCAATAATTGGAGTACTCATTTATGCTTCTTATATTTATATATAAGAATATTCATAAGCCCTTTTCATTTTTAAATCCTTTTAAACATGTATTTCTCATCTCGGTCCTTAGTCCCTAACCGTATACTAGTAAGAGAATAATTTCCTAAGTATCAATCCCGAAGGCCGAAACCGACATCGGATCGATACTCAGAAAAACATTCAACTCACTAATTCCAATCAGTTTCTAATTTCCTTAATTTCATTTATTAACTTCTAAACGAATAAAATTTCCAGTTACTCACTATCACTTTAAACGAGATATTTATCTCCAATTTATCATTACTCCAAATATTTTACTTTTAAAGTATGATTTCGAAACCATCATAGACCATTCCATAAATATTGTTTATAACTCCTTTATAGTTTTATTTCAACTTATCTCAGTTAATTTCAATAACTTCATTCCATAAAAATATTCGTATAATTTCCTAACACATAATTATTATTTGTAAATCTTATATAAAATTCTTTAATATAATATTATTATATTTTTCAAATTAGTTGACTTAAATTCAATTAGATTTTATAATATAAGAACAACTTTACCTAACCTTCCTTCATTTTGCAAAATATTTGCTTTACCCCTTATTCATTTCAATTGTGAGATGAAATTAATATTTGACTTATTAGTCAATTATATTTCATACTTACAAAATTCAAGTTTCAGTTATGACTTCTAATTATGGAGTTGTCTTATATTCCCTTTGCACTTGGAAAATTCCCATCTAAATCAAATACGGGTTTCAAATCCGATTTCTATTTTACTTCCAAATTCTCACTTAAAATATATTTCTTCAAAATTTTCCAATAACAATAACTTTACCTCTTTTATCAAGTCCCTTATAAAATCGACCCTTTCAAAATATTTACTTTTAAATTCTATTTAATTTGGATTCTGAATAACCATTTCTATTTGGAAACCAATATTTCCTTTAAGCTATTTTTATAATCCAAACTTCTATTTTCAACTCATTTACTTTAACACCTATTCACCTCTCCCATGAATAATATTTCTCAACGCAAATCCATACTTGACTCCTTTAGTCAAATTCGATTTTTACTTGGAACTTCAAGTTTCAATTTATTTATAACTTCTAATTATATAATCTCTTTTATATTTTCTTTTTAATAAATCTACATTTGTAAACTCTTTGCATTATCCTCTATTCCCTCCACCTGTGAATAAAATCCATTCTTGCCTTGTTTAGTCAACCTGAATTCATATTTGAAATTTCCCGTTTCAAACTTTAATTTTTAACTTAAAATGATAACGTTATTCTCCTATAACCTAGCCAATAAATTCCATTTGTAATTGAAAAACTCAAATCTATTTAAATATCGATTTTAAACCCACTTCCCACATATCTTCCAAATTTATACCTAGATTATATTTTCTGAATTCTTTAATAATAATTATTATTATTTCACTTTTTTATAAACGTTGCTTATAAAATCAAATTCTCGTTTTATTTATTAAAATAAATCTTTACTTTTCAATTCCATTTATAATTCGGTTCAAAATAACATTTCTATTTGAAAAATAAATCTTTCTTTAAATACTTTTATTTATTTAAATTCTGTTTTAAAATCCATATATTATTTTTGACACTCAAGAACATCAAAAATCACGGTCAAATGTTATCACACACCCACACATGTCATACACTATCACAGTGATCAATCAGCATATATATGGAAACAAGTAAATAAATGTTGAGGAATCCAGTTGGATCCCTCCAACCTATTTTCCTGCATCCACAGATGTTAGTCAACAATAATAATAACCATCCTGCTTTGAGGCAGGACATCATGGTATAGAAGGTCATCCACTATATATATTGTGGGGCGCATAGGTAAATCATCCGCTAATGGTACTGCTGGCATCCGCTAATGATACTGCGGGAATTATCCAATCACCAATATTATTATTATATAATATTATCACTTATATCAATCAATTATCATCCATCAAGCAATAAATAAATTTTGAACTATTTAAAATAGTTCCCAATAATTTAACTGAGTGAGTTTAACTCACCTCGATTTTTCGTGCTGAATAACTGTTTAAAATTCCATATCGTCTAAGCACCACATCTGCTTCATGGTCTCGAATAAATTGATCGCCTACGTTTAATATAATTTATCGATTAACTTATTTTAATTTAAACTAACTATTCAAATAATTAAATAAATTATTCTTCGGGATATAGATTTTTGAAACAACGTTTACCTAGCTTTCTTACAACTTCGACTAACCCAGATTAAATCTTTAATAGCTCAAAATTTTCCGTTAGCCCAAAACTTATCATCATTCCATTATGACACTTCATCGAATATTATACTGACAAGCTTCACTATTCTTTTACATTACCTCAAGCCACTATGGTTGTCATTATACTACCAAACACCGATAAAAATCATCACTAAATACCCTTTCCAAATTCACTCGGGCCTCCTACTAACCTTCACCACTATTTCACCAACATCCCGCAATCCAAACACTACTACAAGCCACTGCCATGCCTGTTGTTCACCATCTATGTCCGGATCATTTTCCTCCCATTTGACGGTCTGTTGCATGCACCTACAATCCCACAGTCAACAGCCCGAACACCCCATTTCACAACATCCAAACATCAGTTCAAACTCCAATGTTAATCCTCCAGTCATTATGTCCATCCTCCATTAGCATCACCATACCCTAAAAAAACAGATCGAACCTCAGTTTGATAACAGTCATCCCAAATTAACAAGGTGCACTTCCCAAATTACCACTGTCGTGCTCAGTATATTATCAAAATTCGAACAACCCAAAAATTACTCACTGGACTCCTATAGCTCTCCAGTTCAACCACGTTCTTTGCAGTGTCCGCTTCCCCATCGTATTCCAGTTCGCACCCCAAGTCAGCGTCAGCTCTTCGCGTTGACCCTCCTCCAACAAACTGCCACACCATAATCAGTTAAGCATCGAACTCTAGTTTAATTATACCAACATCGATGCCTGAAGTCGCAACTCCTTTTGCTTCCATCGCACTCCTCAACACAGCGTCAAAACCCTACTACTTAACTCAGAATAAACCACAACGATCCCCTGATGCGAGTGCTCAAAAACGTTGAGCTTCAGGACCCTTTTGAAAATTATCAGTCGTGATTTCCCCCTTCGTAGATCTAAGAATACACCATCGATGAACCCCTCATCCTTGCCTATAATGTCTCAACCCTCTACGTGAGCTTCTCCAGAACAAGGTCAGCTTCAGGTTTTAAATCACGGTTTCTGATTTGATCCCTTTTTTTTAGTGGACCGGTTTCGATTTGGTTTTGGGGAGAGAAAAAGAAATGGAAGGAACCCGATTTTAGTGATTGGGAAAAGGAAATGGAAATAGAGGAATAAAAATCAAATTTCTCTGTTTGGCTTAGGATGGAAATATTGAACGCAAGCGCCTATTTATACTTGAACGATGATGAGGATAAGAAGAACGTCATTTCTAAACGTAGAGGTAGGTTTAGGCGTAGTACCATGGCTATAAAGCTTGGCATGGAAGGAGTTACTTTTGTACATGGAGAAGACATCGTAGATTTACAGGGTAGCTGATTAAGTCGTCCCCTATTTTGATTTTATTTTATTATAATTTATTTATTTAACGCGGTAACTTAAACTAAAATATCCTACGCTATCGAACCCCTATTTTATACATGGAAGTTTTGAAGGAAGCATCAGTGAGACAAGTTCCTACTCATATTCTTGGATTAGAAATCAAGAAGCTATGAAACATCATATGGATGTTTCATTTGGATGAATGATTGTGTACACATATATAGTTTACTATAACTATTTGCATACATTTTTGGATTCATGGCACAAACATATATTGCATTAAGTAGGTCAATCGAATCAGTCGACCGCCTGATTTTTGCATTAGTGTAAGCATATATACACACAACACTTTGCATAAGTTCACACAAGGATTAGATATCTCTTAAGGACAATGGATGCCTGTAGATGAAGGATGAGTAGATGGTTGTAGATGGATGTTAGGATAGTAACATTCTTCTAGACCCGGAGATTTCGGGGACGAAATCCTTTAAGTAGGGGAGAATGTAACACCCCTAAACTTAATACACTATAACCATGCTAAAAGATAAAAAATTTGTAATAACTTAATTATATATTTGGAATTAAGTGAAACCGGCATTACTGTTGTGTTCGTCTCAGAATTTTGGTTCAGATAAACCTCAAGTTTGCGTAAAACGGACAATGTATTAAGAAGTTATAGGCTTTGGAAGTTTGTATACACGTAAGGAGATTATGTATAAATATAAATTAAAATAAAATTCTGTAATGGCCCGCAAATTCTACTATCTGAGTTGACTAATAACACCACACGTCCAACCCAAATTTCACAGAAATACGAATCATTATTAGAAAGAAGTTAAAGGATGATAAATAAAAAGAAAGAAATGTTAAAATAGAAGAAAACAAAGAAGACAAATCTCACAGCAGAACGAATAAAATATATTTTATAACATAACTTTTTGGAATACAAATCAGTAACTTTATATACATACCATCATCAGAGCACAACAGTTATTCCTAGAACAGTTATAAATATCTGTTTCCAGATAGCAGATAGTACATAGCGGAAATATGATAGTCTATAGCTAACAGGTGAAGCCTCCTGCTTCAAGCTCCTCCAAGTGAATCTAAAAAATCTCGACTACATGACTGCCTGTACAAATTTGGGCACCCAAGAGTTTAGGGAAAACAAACAAAATAAACTCTGGGTCAGTCATAGGACTGGTGTGAGTAAACTCCAACCAATTGTTTAACTTTCAAAGTTCTTTCGAAAGAAATGATTATCGTAAGACCGATCCACACATAAACACAGATGGTTTTTACCTTACGATAACCCAAAATATTTTTGATATCAGATCCAGTGATATTATAATAATGTCTACATCCAATAAATAGAATCTAGCGGAACGCATTCATCTCACTCTCCATATATAATATAAAACCAAAAACCGAAGGGCGCTTATTGGAGATTGGATTCCGACTATGACAAGGTATGGAACCACCTGCTGATAGTGTATCTCTAGAGGGGAATACACTGGGTTCAACAATAACATCTTGCAACCCGGCCCACACATGACCGATCACTCATTTTGCTTGAGTGTATCGAATGTATATCACCAACGGTTGGGATCAGCAACTGTTTCTCAAAAAGGGACAACATCGATAGATTAAAGAAGTAAAAGGAATTTCTCTAGATAGGTGATTATACACCCTAATGGGAGCGACCCACATAGCCATGCTGCCTTCCCGATTTTTATCATTTCCCGGTTGTTGAGGCCTGAGGCTACGATTTCTTATCATTCATTGGTAGCACAATCACTTTGAATGCCACATTGTCAGATCCGTTAATTATTAATTGATTGCACAAATATATTCTGGATATTATGCTAAGATAATAAATTCTCCGCCACCATATATATTTATACAGACCAACATATGCGATTATTGGAAATACTCTGTCAGACACTCGTCCATATACGTTCATTCTGGGACTGAACGAAACCGAAGGCACAATTTGTATTAATAGAAAAAGTCCTTGCACTTTACTCCGTCTTCGATTATCTTCATATAATCTGATTCGCAACGTTATTGCCAATACAGAGAGGTTCACGGATAATAATCCAACCGGTCTCTCCATATTGACAACGATATTGGCAAACACTTCGATAGTCGGTTATTTAACTATCGAAGAGAAACAAACATCCATTCATAGCATCAAACAATCACTGGGCCCCTTAATTAATATTTCATTAATTAAATCACTTCTCTACTTCCTTATCACTATTCGTTAACACGATAAATTCGACAATCATCCTGGCCTCTCACACTATTGGGAAAACATTTCAAAATATCAACTTCTTTTATTTTCTATATTTAGAAAATATATTCGATTTATAATTGGAAACATTCCAATTACTTATCTCTTCCATGACCATTCATTTATTTCTATACTCAAGAAATATTTATTATTATATTTCCAAATTTCCACTTACTTGGTTTAAAATGAATGTTATGTAAAACATCGTTACAACAACCCAAATTACTGCATTCAACTAACTCTTATTCAAACATTTCTCTTCGAGACTGGATCTTGTTATTTATTGGTTAGAAATGAAATCAATCAAGTTGGGGTATAACTACCTCTCAGACCTTGAATGAAAACATCATTAACTTCAAAACGGACAAGACCACTTACCTCGAATAATCAACATCATACAAACCAATTATTCATTTTTAAACCCGTATACGTTTCTCTTTCTAATTTTCACTAGATTTAATTATAGATTTTCTTTTTGTTTATAATATTCTATTTTCAAGTTCGTTTCCTTATCGAATTCTAGATATATCAATACATTAATTTCTAACTATCAAAATTTCTTAAAAATATTCTAACTCCTTAAATTTCCGGAAAGTTTCGCCATAACCTCCTTTGTACTGGTCGATAGTTCAAACCTCAACTCGCCTCTCTAGGCCCTTTCCATTCAAAAAGAAAATCAAAAAGCCAAGTGGCTTTCCGATTCGGCGCATAAAACCTTATATGGAATTTAAACATGTATCTTATTGTCGAGCACACGAATTATAATCTTCATACCCTTCATATACTTCATCCCGTACCTGTTCAACACATATGTGTCCATTTCTAATTTATTTCAACTCAATCCGGTCATTTTTACCTCAACCCGCTATTTAATCTTTTTATTAGCTCTTTTTCCCATTCCACTTTATATTTGAACATATCATGTTCAATTATCATTTTATCTTGCTTATGAATTAATTTAATTCCATTTCAACTCAAGTTCCATATTCGATTTCGAATAAAAATTCTTAAATCTCCTTTACTTATTCAAAGTCCATTTTCATATCGAATTTCGATTAACTAATTAATATTCAAATTAGTTAGTTTTATTCAATAACAAAAAAATCTGATTTTTTGTCTCAAAAATTATTTCACGTACTTCACTGGAGTTCATATTTATTTTATATCTCCAGTCTGGATTTTTCTATTGGCAGTTCAGATTTTATTTCTTTAAAATCCTTTTATTTATTTAAATAAACCTTTATGGTTTTATAATGGTTATGGCGTTGCTTTTCTAAAAATAAATTTCATTTTGACATAACTCAAAATCTATAAGACAAAATCCAGAATTTTCTCTTCCATTAGAAAACTATTATCAGATCGGTCCTGACGATTCTTGTTACAAAGAATTCCGACTTAAATTGAGTCCTATGTACTCTATTGAAGTTCGAAACGCCAATTTACGAACTACTGCGCTGCGGCTAGTTCGTTTTAATTATATTTAATATATAAACGTTTTAAACTTCGTTTATATATAAATTCCAACTCCATTCTGATATATTTTTAATATATATCAAACCAATTTTCCCAATTCAAATCAAAAACCCTGATTATCTAAAATCGTTGATTTTTCCTTACTCGGTTATAAATTTATTTATACTCGATTTGTTATTTTAAGTCCCAATTCCTTTTATAAATAAATTATAAAATTCGATATAAGCGAATTCCAATTATAACTCCTTCGGATTTTCTCAATTCAGTTTATATTGAAAATTCCGTAATATAATCAATTATCCTATTTTCAACACGTTTTCCAATTTCACTTTTTAAATTCTTACTTGAATTTAAATGGTTTAAATTATCCAAATGATAATTATTTTACCAAATTTATAACACTATTTATAAATTCAACTCCCTTCTTTCATATATTTAAACAAGTTCCCTTTTCAAATTTATATTTGGAACTCCATCCCTTTGATATTCCGAATTGCGGAATAAAAACCGTTGTTCCCTTTTGAATGATTTCAAATTCTATTTTTAAATTCATATTTGAATTTAAATATACAAATTATCTCTTAATAATTAATTCATTATATTTATAAACACCATTTTATAAATTTCCTTGTTTTATATTTGAACAAGTCTATTTCGAAATCTATTTAAAACCAAAATCTTATTTTGGAAATTTCTATTTATAATAACTTATATATATAACACCCAATTTATTTTCATATTCAATTTAACTTCTATTTAAATAAATTCGAATTAATCGAATTCAAATCATAAATCCTTACGGATTTATTTTAGTTCAATTTATATTTTGAACATTAGAATAAATTCCATCGTTTATTTTTTTTAAATGATTTCCCCATTTCTATTTTTTATCACACTTGAATTTAAATATTCAAATTATCCAAATGATAATTTTTCCACTTCTATAATTATAAACACTGTTTATAAGTTCATTTCAATCTCCTGATTATCCGATGATAATCATCCCATTTTATTTATAAATACCGTTCATAAATTTACTTCAATTTCCTGCATTGTTAAATTCATAAACATTGTTTATAAATTTTCAATACTTGTTTTATTTATTCAAAACAAGTTAATATCTTTATAGCCATTCGAAATTCTAATTCTATTTTTTAAAATAGAATTCCTCTTTTAAATCTCAAAATATCCTTTCCACGATATTTTATAAATTAACATTTTGGCCCCAGTGATATTTCAAACACCAAAAACAACCAATTATAAATGACAGGTTTTCTAACACATCATATATGATAATATATATGAAAAACAAACAAATAATAATATTTTTGAGGAATCCAGTTGGATCCCTCCAACCTGTTTCCCTGGATCTACAGATGTTAGCCAATATATATAATACCCATCCTACTTCGAGGCAGGATATCGCGGTATAGAAGGTCATCCACTATCATAGCGTGGGGCGTATAGGATCATCTGCTAATGATACTGAGGGCATCCGCTAATGGTACTGCGAGAATCCAACCACCAATATATATATAGTAACCACAAACATCAATCCTAAATTACTAATATATTTAACAGCCACAAAAAATATTTAAAGCATCCAAACAACCAACAAACAATTATTTTTAACTGATAAAAATAATTCTAAATAAAATGAGTGAGATTTACTCACCATGATTTTTATCTAATGAAATAAATCAGAGGTGTTTGATTTTTAAGTTCCATCTATCTTCGACAAAATCCAAATCAACTCCAACTTTTAACCTTTTCAGCTATAAACCCAATTTTGTCTTGTTCATGAATTTCAGACCTCGGATAAATTTATTTATGATTTATGTAAGTTTGATATAATTTAAATAATCTATAATTATTAAATAAAATAAAAATAAAATTTCTAATTTACCTCAATACCTAAGTGTCCTTCCACTTTGATTTTTAGTGAACGCAATTAATACTCCTGTACTCCATTAACCTTCCAACTTTCTCCTTTCGCAGTGGAACAACACTTTGAACCCTCTCCTGACCAACAGTGTTTACTCCAGGCAAATGATGACCCTCATTTGCTTGCCCAAAATCCGTTACTCAACCTCCTCTTGGTTACAGGAAAAAAAACCCATCGATCTCCATTATCTCAAAACAAATCCGAAACTGAAAACCCATTTCACCAACTCTGTCCAGCTTCGTTCTTCCCTCAGCCTCGTATACACTACTGAGAATAACTCTCATTTAGACCTTCATGCCTTGAACATCCCTTCATCACTTCTCTCTCTCGGTTGCACCGTTCTATTCCTCATCAAAAACTATACCAACCCGTCGCCTTATCTTGAAACTCGAACACAAACCCAAGGTCGCGACCATCGAACCCACTGTACAAGCGCGACAACAACAACATCAATACCTAATTCGAATCCCCCAAAAAATCCATACAAGATGTAAACTGCCATACCGAACCTAAATCCATACTTAACTTTTGCAAATCGAGTTCTAGTTTACACCAATAACAAAAGATGCACTCTAGAAAAATTGATTTCCTAACTCGTCGGCTGCTCAAGTTGATTTCGAGAGACAAGAGAGACTCGCGATTTATCAAGATCGATTTCATCTCTTTTTATTTTGACCGATTTTGATTTTTCTGTTCCTAGAGAGATAGAATGAACGAAAAATAAATATAAGAAGGAATTGGGGTTTAAGTAGATAGAAGGGGTCAGCTATAAATTTTGAGGAATGAGATATACTCAACCATTTTAATTTGTGGAGTTCGATTCTGAAGAAATGAAAGGGGAAGCCTAAGTCTGTTTCTATAATGGAAGAAGAAATCTTCCAGCTTAAGGAATAGGCCTGCGTTATTTACACTAGGTAGGTTAGGGTAAGGTACAATATAATTAATTTTGATCTGACTTTGATTTAACTACGATTTGATCTTTGATTTAATCTTATTTGAAATACAGAGATTCTTATTTCTTTGAAACAGATTCTGATTTGATCTTCGATTCGATTTTGATCTTATCCATTAAAATATCTCAGGGTTCACACACGAACCGCTATTTTAACATAACCACTATCGTTTAAATATTATAACGCTATTCTGAACTGAATAGTATATATTCGGAAATTTAATTTCAACCTATATATCATTTTAAATTCAGAACAAATCATTTTCTAGATAATAAATTATTATTATCGTTTTTAATTCGAATAAAATTCATATAAATCATTTTGACTCCAGTTTAAATTTTGAATTATATTATTATTATAATTATTTCAGATTAAATGATTATATATATATTCAAAATAAAAACATATCTCGATTTATATTATCAATCACAATATTTAAAACCATATTAAATATTTAAACTAAATTGTTTGAAAATCCGGGTCGTTACATTCTTCACCCCTTAAAAGAATTTCGTCCCCGAAATTACTAAGGTAGAAAAATGCTACAAATCCATTAACCTTTCAAAATCCACTTATGTTAAAACTCAACCTTTCATATTTCAACAAATTTTATTCTACCAAAACATTGGGTTTCTCATTCATATGGCACTCCATATATGTTTGCATTCATTTAGTCTGATTGATTTACAATCAATATATTCGCATTCAATTCACATTCCATTCATATGTATTCATATTCATTCCAGATTCATTCAAATTGATTTTAGTCAATTTACTCACTTCAATCCATTTAACTTGATTGAGTTACATTTGAATTCCAAAATTCAAATCCGGAGTTTTCATTTTAAATCCTTTGAAATCACATAAATATCTACATATATTTATTTCCATTTTAAATTTAAAACATTTGAATTTTCAAACCAGCTTGTTTTCTTTCAAACAAATTTCCATCAAATTTTTTCTAAGGTAGCAATCCATCACTTAGAAACTCGAAAATGAACACTGATGATGCTGTAGTCATTATCAGAATTATTTTCCAGCCACTGAAGGGAGTTCAGTGCTTTAACACTTTCAAAATCCATCCAAAAAATGATTTTTATTTAAAAATCCTTTTAAAACAAAGTTATATTATTCTAATATCCTTCGAAAATGTTTTCCAACTTCCTGGGCTTCTAAAATTCCAAATTCTGGTTTGAATTCAATTCCAGTTCATCTCATTTGTATATTTCATTCATATACAAATCTATTTGGTTATATATAACCATTTCAATTTTATAATCTCATTTGATTATAATAATATCAACCAACACATCCATATATTGTAATAATTTCACAAAATTATTCCTTCTATCAAAATTGAATTTTGAGTAAAATTATTTCATTTACCCACTTAAAACAATATTGTGTCAAATTTCTCTGTTCAAGTGTTTAGAAATTCCTATCAACTTCGTGGCGTCCCACAATTCGATCAGAATTCATAAATCACTCAACAGACTAGCCAACACAATATAAAACAATTTTTATATCAATTTACAAATATGATCTCTCGTATATATACACTCAACTCATTCTAGAGTACTACTGACCCTATCTCTAATGAGCACAATCCCACCAAAGCCTACGTATTCGCTCAACCTAAGCTTTGATACCAACTGTAGTGGCCCACAAATCCGTACTATCTGAGTTGACTAATAACACCACACGTCCAACCCAAATTTCACAGAAATACGAATCATTATAGGAAGAAGTTAGAGGATGAGAAATATAAAGAAAGAAATGTTCGAATAGAAGAAAACAAAGAAGAAAAATCACACAGCGGAACGAATAAAATATATTATATAACATAACCTTTTGAAATACAAATAAGTAACTTTATATACCTACCGTCATCAGAGCACAACAGTTATTCCTGGAACAGTTATAAATACCTGTTTCCAGATGCCACACAGTACATAGTACATAACAGAAATATGATAGTCTATAGCTAATCCTGCTTCAAGCTCCTCCAAGTTAATCTGAAAAATCCCGACTACTTGACTGCCCGTACAATTTTGGGCACCCAAGAGTTTAGGGAAAACAAACAAAATAAACTCTGGGTCAGTCATGGGACTGGTGTGTGTAAACTCCAACCAATTGTTTAACTTTCAAAGTCCTTTCGAAAGAAATGATGATCGTAAGACCAGTCCACATAAACACGGATGGTTTTTACCTTACGATAACCCAAAATATTTTTGATATCAAATCCAGTGATATTATAATAATGTCTACATCAAATAAATAGAATCAACCTGAATGCTTGCATCTCACGCTCCATATATAACATAAAACCAAAAATCGCAGCGCGTTTATTGGAGATTGGATTCCGACTATGACAAGGTATGGAACCACCTGCCGATAGTGTATCTCTAGAGGGGAATACACTGGATTCAACAATAACATCTTGCAACCTGGCCCACACATGACCGATCACTCATTTCGCTTGAGTGTATCGAATGTATATCACCAATGGTTGGGATCAACAACCGTTTTCCGGAAAGGGACAGCATCGATAGATTAAAGAAGTAAATAGAATTTCTATAGATAGGTGATTATACACCCTAATGGGAGCGACCCACATAGCCATGCTGCCTGCCCGATTTTTGTCATTTCCCGGTTGTTGAGGTCTGAGGCTACGATTTCTTATCATTCATTGGTAGCACAATCACTTTGAATGCCACATTGTCAGATCCGTTAATCACTAATTGATTGCACAAATATATTCTGGATATTATGCTAAGAGAATAAATTCTCCGCCACCATATATATTTATACAGACCAACATATGCGATCATTGGAAATACTCTGTCAGACACTCGTCCATATACGTTCGTTCTGGGACTGAACGAAACCGAAGGCACAATTTCTATTAATAGAAAAAGTCCTTGCACTTTACTCCGTCTTCGATTATCTTCATATAATCTGATTCGCAACGTTACTGCCAATACGGAGAGGTTCACGGATAATAATCCAACCGGTCTCTCCATATTGACAACGATATTGGCAAACACTTCGATAGTCGGTTATTTAACTATCGAAGAGAAACAAACATCCATTCATAGCATCAAACAATCACTGGGCCCCTTAATTAATATTTCATTAATTAAATCACTTCTCCACTTCCTTATCACTATTCGTTAACACGATAAATTCGACAATCATCCTGGCCTCTCACACTATTGGGAAAACATTTTAAAATATCAACTTCTTTTATTTTCTATATTTAGAAAATATATTCGATTTATAATTGGAAACATTCCAATTACTTATCTCTTCCATGACCATTCATTTATTTCTATACTCAAGAAATATTTATTATTATATTTCCAAATTTCCACTTACTTGGTTTAAAATGAATGTTATGTAAAACATCGTTACAACAACCCAAATTACTGCATTCAACTAACTCTTATTCAAACATTTCTCTTCGAGATTGGATCTTGTTATTTATTGGTTAAAAATGAAATCAATCAAGTTGGGGTATAACTACCTCTCAGACCTTGAATGAAAACATCATTAACTTCAAAACGGACAAGACCACTTACCTCGAATAATCAACATCATACAAACCAATTATTCACTTTTAAACCCGTATACGTTTCTCTTTCTAATTTTCACCAGATTTAAATATAGATTTTCTTTTTGTTTATAATATTCTATTTTCAAGTTCGTTTCCTTATCGAATTCTAGATATATCAATACATTAATTTCTAACTATCAAAATTTCTTAAAAATATTCTAACTCCTTAAATTTCCGGAAAGTTTCGCCATAACCTCCTTTGTACTGGTCGATAGTTCAAACCTCAACTCGCATCTCTAGGCCCTTTCCATTCAAAAAGAAAATCAAAAAGCCAAGTGGCTTTCCGATTCGGCGCATAAAACCTTATATGGAATTTAAACATGTACCTTATTGTTGAGCACACGAATTATAATCTTCATACCCTTCATATACTTCATCCCGTACCTGTTCAACACATATGTGTCCATTTCTAATTTATTTCAACTCAATCCGGTCATTTTTACCTCAACCCGCTATTTAATCTTTTTATTAGCTCTTTTTCCCATTCCACTTTATATTTGAACATATCATGTTCAATTATCATTTTATCTTGCTTATGAATTAATTTAATTCCATTTCAACTCAAGTTCCATATTCGATTTCGAATAAAAATTCTTAAATCTCCTTTACTTATTCAAAGTCCATTTTCATATCGAATTTCGATTAACTAATTATTATTCAAATTAGTTAGTTTTATTCAATAACAAAAAATCTGATTTTTTGTCTCAAAAATTATTTCACGTACTTCACTGGAGTTCATATTTATTTTATATCTCCAGTCTGGATTTTTCTATTGGCAATTCGGATTTTATTTATTTAAAATCCTTTTATTTATTTAAATAAACCTTTATGGTTTTATAATGGTTATGGCGTTGCTTTTCTAAAAATAAATTTCATTTTGACATAACTCAAAATCTATAAGACGAAATTCAGAATTTTCTCTTCTATTAGAAAACTATTATCAGATCGGTCCTGACGATTCTTGTTTCAAAGAATTCCGACTTAAATTGAGTCCTATGTACTCTATTGAAGTTCGAAACGCCAATTTACGAACTACTGCGCTGCGGCTAGTTCGTTTTAATTATATTTAATATATAAACGTTTTAAACTTCGTTTATATATAAATTCCAACTCCATTCTGATATATTTTTAATATATATCAAACCAATTTTCCCAATTCAAATCAAAAACCCTGATTATCTAAAATCGTTGATTTTTCCTTACTCGGTTATAAATTTATTTATACTCGATTTGTTATTTTAAGTCCCAATTCCTTTTATAAATAAATTATAAAATTCGATATAATCGAATTCCAATTATAACTCCTTTGGATTTTCTCAATTTAGTTTATATTGAAAATTCCGGAATATAATCAATTATCCTATTTTCAACACGTTTTCCAATTTCACTTTTTAAATTCTTACTTGAATTTAAATGGTTTAAATTATCCAAATGATAATTATTTTACCAAATTTATAACACTATTTATAAATTCAACTCCCTTCTTTCATATATTTAAACAAGTTCCCTTTTCAAATTTATATTTGGAACTCCATCCCTTTGATATTCCGAATTGCGGAATAAAAACCGTTGTTCCCTTTTGAATGATTTCAAATTCTATTTTTTAATTCATATTTGAATTTAAATATCCAAATTATCTCTTAATAATTAATTCATTATATTTATAAACACCATTTTATAAATTTCCTTGTTTTATATTTGAACAAGTCTATTTCGAAATCTATTTAAAACCAAAATCTTATTTTGGAAATTTCTATTTATAATAACTTATATATATAACACCCAATTTATTTTCATATTCAATTTAACTTCTATTTAAATAAATTCGAATTAATCGAATTCAAATCATAAATCCTTACGGATTTATTTTAGTTCAATTTATATTTTGAACATTAGAATAAATTCCATCGTTTATTTTTTTTAAAATGATTTCCCCATTTCTATTTTTTATCACACTTGAATTTAAATATTCAAGTTATCCAAATGATAATTTTTCCACTTCTATAATTATAAACACTGTTTATAAGTTCATTTCAATCTCCTGATTATCCGATGATAATCATCCTATTTTATTTATAAATACCGTTCATAAATTTACTTCAATTTCCTGCATTGTTAAATTCATAAACATTGTTTATAAATTTTCAATACTTGTTTTATTTATTCAAAACAAGTTAATATCTTTATAGCCATTCGAAATTCAAATTCTATTTTTAAAAATAGAATTCCTCTTTTAAATCTCAAAATATCCTTTCCACGATATTTTATAAATTAACATTTTGGCCCCAGTGATATTTCAAACACCCAAAACAACCAATTATAAATGACAGGTTTTCTAACACATCATATATGATAATATATATGAAAAACAAACAAATAATAATATTTTTGAGGAATCCAGTTGGATCCCTCCAACCTGTTTCCCTGCATCTACAGATGTTAGCCAATATATATAAAATCCATCCTACTTCGAGGCAGGATATCGCGGTATAGAAGGTCATCCACTATCATAGCGTGGGGCGTATAGGATCATCTGCTAATGATACTGAGGGCATCCACTAATGAATTAATTTAATTCCATTATCATTTTATCTTGCTTATGAATTAATTTAATTCCATTTCAACTCAAGTTCCATATTCGATTTCGATTAAAAATGCTCAAATCTCCTTTACTTATTCAAAGTCCATTTTCATATCGAATTTAGATTAACTAATTATTATTCAAATTATTTAGTTTCATTCAATAACTAAAAATCTGATTTTTTGTCTCAAAAATTATTTTACTTACTTCACTGGAGTTCATATTTATTTTATATCTCAAGTCTGGATTTTTCTAATGGCAATTCGGATTTTATTTCTTTAAAATCCTTTTATTTATTTAAATAATCCGTTATGGTTTTATAATGGTTATGGCGCTGCTTTTCTGAAAATTTGATTTTGACATAACTCAAAATCTATAAGACGAAATCCAGAATTTTCTCTTCCATTAGAAAACTATTATCAAATCGGTCCTGATGATTCTTGTTTCAAAGAATTCCGACTTAAATTGAGTCTTATATACTCTATTGAAGTTCAAAACGCCAATTTACTAACTACTGCGTAATGGCGAGTTCGTTTTAATTATATTAAATATATAAACATTTTAAACTTCGTTTATATATAAATTCCAACTCCATTCTGATATATTTTTAATATATATCAAACCAATTTTCCCAATTCAAATCAAAAATCCTGATTATCTAAAATCGTCGATTTTTCCTTACTCAGTTATAAATTTATTTATACTCGATTTGTTATTTTAAATCCCAATTCCTTTTGTAAATAAATTATAAAATTCGATATAATCAAATTCCAATTATAACTCCTTTGGATTTTCTCAATTCAATTTATATTCTAAATTCCAGAATATAATCAATTATCCTATTTTCAACACGTTTTCCAATTTCACTTTTTAAATTCTTACTTGAAGTGAAATGGTTTAAATTATCCAAATGATAATTATTTCACCAAATTTATAACACTATTTATAAATTCAACTTCCTTGTTTCATATATTTAAACAAGTTCCCTTTTCAAATTTCTATTTGGAACTCCATCCCTTTGATATTCCGAATTGCGGAAGAAAAACCGTTGTTCCCTTTTGAATGATTTCAATTCTATTTTTAAATTCATATTTGAATTTAAATATCCAAATTATCTATTGAAAATTAATTCATTATATTTATAAACACCATTTTATAAATTTCCTTGTTTTATATTTGAACAAGTCTATTTCGAAATCTATTTGAAACCAAAATCTTATTTTCGAAATTTCTATTTATAATAACATATATATATATATAACACCCAATTTATTTTCATATTCAATTTAACTTCTATTTAAATAAATTCGAATTAATCGAATTCAAATCATAAATCCTTACGGATTTATTTTAGTTCTATTTATATTATGAACATTATAATAAATTCCATCATTTATTTATTTTTATAACGATTTCCCCATTTCTATTTTTGAATTCACAATTGAATTTAAATATTCAAATTATCCAAATGATAAATTTTCCACTTCTATTTATAAACACTGTTTATAAGTTCATTTCAATCTCCTGATTATCCGATGAAAATCATCCCATTTTATTTATAAATACCGTTTATATTTTTTCTTCAATTTCCTGCATTGTTAAATTCATAAACATTGTTTATAAATTTTCAATACTTGTTTTATTTATTCAAAACAAGTTAATATCTTTATAGCCCATTCGAAATTCAAATTCTATTTTTAAAAATAGAATTCCTCTTTTAAATCTCAAAATATCCTTTCCAAGATATTTTATAAATTAACATTTTGGCCCCAGTGATATTTCAAACACCCAAAACAACCAATTATAAATGACAGGTTTTCTAACACATCATATATGATAATATATATGAAAAACAAACAAATAATAATATTTTTGAGGAATCCAGTTAGATTCCTCCAACCTGTTTCCCTGCATCCACAGATGTTGGCTAACATATATAATACCCATCTTGCTTCGAGGTAGGATATCGCGGTATAGAAGGTCATCCACTATCATAGCGTGGGGCGTATATGTTCATCCGCTAATGGTACTGCGAGCATCCGCTAATGGCACTACGGGAATCCAACCACCAATATATATATAGTAACCACAAACATCATTCCTAAATAACTAATATATTTAACAACCACAAAAAATATTTAAAGCATCCAAACAACCAACAAACAATTATTTTTAAATGATAAAAATAATTCTAAATAAAATGAGTGAGATTTACTCACCGTGATTTTTATCTAACGGAATAAATCAGAGGTGTTTGATTTTTAAGTTCCATCTATCTTCGGAAAATTCCAAATCAACTCCAACTTTTAACCTTTTCAGCTATAAACCCAATTTCGTCTTGTTCATGAATTTCGGACCTCGCATAAATTTATTTATGATTTATGTAAGTTTGATATAATTTAAATAATCTATCATTATTAAATAAAATAAAAATAAAATTACTAATTTACCTCAATACCCAATTGTCCTTCCACTTTGATTTTTAGTGAACGCAATTAATACTCCTGTACTCCATTAACCTTCCAACTTTCTCCTTTCGCAGTGGAACAACACTTTGAACCCTCTCCTGACCAACAGTGTTTACTCCAGGCAAATGCTGACCCGCATTTGCTTGCCCAAAATCCGTTACTCAACCTCCTCTTGGTTACAGGAAAAAATACCCATCAATCTCCATTATCTCAAAACAAATCTGAAACTGAAAACCCATTTCACCAACTCTGTTTAGCTTCGTTCTTCCCTCGGCCTTGTACACACTACTGAGAATAACTCTCATTTAGACCTTCATGCCTTGAACATCCCTTCATCACTTCTCTCTCTCGCTTGCACCGTTCTATTCCTCATCAAAAACTATACCAACCCGTCGCCTTATCTTGAAACTCGAACACAAACCCAAGGCCGTGACCTTCGAACCCACTGTACAAGCGCGACAACAACATCAATACCTAATTCGAATCCCCCAAAAACTCCATACAAGATGTAAACTGCCATACCGAACCTAAATCCATACTTAACTTTTGCAAATCGAGTTCTAGTTTACCCCAATAACAAAAGATGCACTCCAAAAAAATTGATTTCCTAACTCGTCGGCTGCTCAAGTTGATTTCGAGAGACAAGAGAGACTCGCGATTTATCAAAATCAATTTCATCTCCTTTTATTTTGACTGATTTTGATTTTTCTGTTCCTAGAGAGATAAAACGAACGAAAAATAAATAGAAGAAGGAATTGGGGTTTAAGTAGATAGAAGGGCTCAGCTATAAATTTTGAGGAATGAGATATACTCAACCATTTTAATTTGTGGAGTTCGATTCTGAAGAAATGAAAGGGGAAGCCTATTTCTGTTTATATAATGGAAGAAGAAATCTTTCAACTTAAGGAATAGGCCTGCGTTATTTACACTAGGTAGGTTAGGGTAAGGTACAATATAATTAATTTTGATCTGACTTTGATTTAACTGCGATTTGATCTTTGATTTAATCTGATTTGAAATAAAGAGATTCTTATTTCTTTGAAACAGATTCTGATTTGATCTTCGATTCGATTTTGATCTTATCCATTAAAATATCTCAGGGTTCACACACGAATCGCTATTTTAACGTAACCACTATCGTTTAAATGTTATAACGCTACTCCGAACTGAACAATATATATTCTGAAATTTAATTTCAACCTATATATCATTTTAAATTCAGAACAAATCATTTTCTAGATAATTAATTATTATTATCGTTTTTAATTCAAATAAAATTCATATAAATCATTTTGACTCCAGTTTAAATTTTGAATTCAGTTAAATTCAGATTCTCGTATTATTATAATTATTTCAGATTAAATGATTATATATATATATTCAAAATAAAATCATATATCGACTTATATTATCAATCACAATACTTAAAACCATATTAAGTATTTAAACTAAATTGTTCGAAAATCCGGGTCGTTACAAATTCTGTATTTTCAAACAGACAAAGAGGGAAACCAAGGCGGGAATCGGGCTTGTTATGGGACAACCCACATTGGCCTGGGTCGACCCAAAGGTCGACCCAAGAGGGCTGGGTCGACCCGTAGGTCGACCCAACCCTAATCTGGGAGGATTCATACTTCGAACCTGGACGATTTTCGGGGTTTGTTTGCTGCTGTTAAGGATGACTTGTACAGTAAGGGTTGATGTTGGCTCTGTAAATCTATAAACGGATGGCTTCCCTCATTCCCAATTCACACAAATTCTTCATATCTTCTTCTGCCTCCATGAAATTATTTTGAAAATTATAAACATATAATGGGGGAATGCTGCTAAAGATTGGATCAAACAGAGACAACATCAGAACTTGCATATATACAACTTGGACTGGAATTGGACTTTCTACAGCATAGTGTTATATAATTATCTTCACTAAGACTCACTACGAGTTTTAGTTATTTACAGGTCTGATTTCTTAAACCTTGAACATGATAGTGAAATAAAACTGGTTAGGATCTATAGTGTCAGTAAAATATATGTTATACCTGTTTTCACTATTAATCACCTATGTCATTATGATCGGTTATACACATGCCTGTGATGTTGGATATTAAACAAGTTATACATATGCCTGTGATGTTGAATAATTAAACAAGTTATACATATGCCTGTGATGTTGGAAAATTAACAAGATATATGTATCTATCTTCCTTTTCCCATTTGCTATGTTTTATGTTTATTTTCAGTCTTGCCTATATGCCTATGTGATTTGATTCTATTCTTCTTCCTTTGTTTTCCCTTTTTATTTTACACCAAGCCTAGGCCTTTTGGAAGCCTAGGCTATACCCTATTTGAGTGTGCATATAATTGGGGTAATAATGAATGATATAAAAGAAGAATTTAGGCATGTTATTTACTTGCACTGATTGACTATAATTTGGGAAAAAGGATAAATATACACATGTTTAGACTAAATGTGAACTGATAAAAAGGGGTAATGTGTATATACTTACTGTAAATGGACATTATGCATAAACCTATAACTTCGGAATATAGTTGATGAATAATATGCATAAAATTTATACATGCTGTAATTTGAGGATAATTTGCATATAATTTATTTATGTTGTAATATGATAACATGCACACCTGCTGTCATTTAAAAATGTAATTATGTATACCTGTTGTCGTTTAGAGATATAAAATATGCATGCCTGCTGTTATTTAGAAATGTAAAACATGCAAGCTTGCTGTCATTTAGAAATGTAAAATATGCATACCTACTGTCATTTAGAAATGTTAAATATGCATACCTGATGTCATTAAGAAATGTAAAATATGCATATCTGCTGTCATTTAAAAATATAAAATATGCATATCTGCTGTCATTTAGAAATGTAATTATGCATACCTGTTGGCATTTAAAAATGTAAAATATACATATATGCTATCATTTAAGAAATGTAAAATATAAATACCTATTGTCATTTAGAAATGTAAAATATGCATACCTGCTGCCATTTAGAAATATGAAATATGCGTACCTGCTGTCATTTAGAAAGGTAAAATATGCATAACTACTATCATTTAGAAATGTAAAATATGCATATGATTGTACTTGCTAAAATTTGAGGATAATATGCATACATACTATAATTTGCATATATGGAATGGAAATGGATAATATGCATATATGTATACATGTTAGACTAGACTTAATACAGACATTAAGTAAATAACATGCTATGAAAATGTAAGTAACAGATGTAGGCTAGTAAACTGAATTACTATATTATACATGTACATTTGGGAAGGTGCTTGTTTTCGAGAAGGGTTCTACGCAAAATAACATTTACAGACAAATGTAATATTACAACCACACTTATTAATAAACTTATACCTGCTAGGTTAAACATGAGTATTAATAAGCTAAGAGGTCCCTTGTTCTTGCCGCTATATCGGGTTTTGGGGACTCTAAAATCCTAGTTTTGGGGGTACAAGCTTAGGGGGTTTGGCTTATGCCAATCGACTGCTTGGAACCTATACCAGTCAATATCCCTGTTGGTATCTTGTTAGAGGGGGTCCCGCACTAGGTAGGGGATAGGGCACGCTTTACTGAACTGGATAGTAAGAGGTTCACATTGAGGGGTGGTTACGGGTATATTCCGGCGGAGTCATGAGCGTGCATGGGTCCGACTAGGGAATATAAGATGCTATAACACCAGTAAATAAGTCTGTGTCATATAGTTGTTGGGTTACTGTAACGAGTCGGATTTTACCTGGACCTAATCGATCGCAAAATCGACCAAGATCGTTCAAATCTCGCACACGTTAACTTTGGGAATACAATACATTAGAACAACAACAACAGACTTTTATTACATCATGATAATATAACATCAGAGTACATAATATCAGAGTACATCGAAAGAAATACAGTGGAAGATAAATATTACATTAAATATAATACGGTGCAGCGGAAGACTATAAATGCTCTGGACACAGCTTTAAGTTTCAATCTAGAATCCTGCTCAAGAGAAAAGATATCTGCAAAACAAGCTACTCGACTACCCGTGTGGAAAATTATGGGCACCCGAGTTTGCCAGTGAAACAAACTACAGGTCAGTCATGGGACTGGTATGAGAAATCTAACTTAACTAATCTAAAAAATACATCTAATCACAGGACCACGCCGCTAACGCGGAACGGGTTTTCTCCATTGAATTGCCAGTGCATAAATAAAGTAAATCGTTAAACAACGAAATGATTTTTAGAAAAATGAAACCATTATAAGACCCAAGTCCCATCACACAATGCAACGCAAACCGGAGGATAGTGTTTTACCTTATAATGGTCAAAAATGCTTGATACGATAAAATGGATTTGATATTATTATTAGTGTATATATGTTTCAAAAACAATTCAATCATAATGTATTAATCATAGACGGCATGGGTACCATATACCATGTCGCCATACTAGTTCTACAATCAAAACCGCATGGTGTCATATTGGAAATTGGGTTTCCATCAAGAGTCAAGGCTAGGGGCGGTCTCCTTACCGATTCGAGACACTCTAGCAAATGCCTCAGGATCACACCTATGGGCAACCCTTGGATCCTGCAGGGTCGGTCCATACCTAACGTTAGTGGATTGGCAATTCCTGAACACATGTTTCCTGGTCCCTTTGGACCTCAATATAGCCACTAACAATTTATAAAACCGAGGTACCTCATAATCCATCATCCACATAAGTAAAATGTCAGGCCTGGTAGGTTGCTGACATCACTCTAGCTAGAAAGAAACGTGTGCACTCCCTGCGTTCTCTTGTCCCGTTTTAGACTCTACCGGGGTGTGAGGCTCGTGAGGTCACGCTATATACAAAGCTATGCCTAAACAGGCTATGCTTTGATCATCAACCACAAGGCCCTGCTTTTCAACAACAGCCTTGATCCATGCATCTTAGCATGCCACATTGTCAATCCATACCATACCATTGATTCCTACCAATATATAACCTCTAAGCTCGTACGTCTCATAGAAGGGTGTTAAACACCAAACAGATATATATATAGCAGAGAACAACGAATACAGTATAAAGGAATACAACGTCAGACATACCATCCATTTACAAGTCCGTTCTTGGTATGAACGAAACCGGAGGCACCTTATTCCTCGCATATCCGAACAATCAACAAATACGTCCGGACAACTACCACTGCAGCCCCTTCAAGGTAGCTACTCCAATCACGGGCGTCAGTAGTCCTCATCCATTCGATGTGAAGATGGTCGGTCTTCAATCACCGTCTTCAAATCTCCGACTTACATCATCGTAGTAATTATTTGAAATGAGTTGAACTCGGTCTTTTCAAATAATCCTCGAATATTTATCATTTTAATCATTTCATATCGTTCAAATCTATTTATAACGATCTATCGCTATTTTATTTATTTAAAATAGCTCAATTATAATTAAACGACGCTTCGGGTCAATGGGCGGCCCTGGCGCTTTTTTTATCCAAATTTGATTTGCACTTATCTCGAAATCTAACCGTTGGATTTTAACAAAGTTTATATCGTTGGAAAGATCTTCCCAAAGTGGTCCCAACGGTTCCAGTTTTGGGAAAATCCGACGGTCGGATCATTCAGCATAATCGTTTGAAGTTACGATTTCAAATCGCAAACTACAGCAGCGCGATTCGTTTAATTTTAATTTATATATATATATATATATATATATATACATCGTTTGGCGATTTCAACAACTAAGATCAATTCTTTTTATCGCATCTAAAAAGACGATAAAAATATTGCTTTTATTTCTACTCTTTTTATCGCATCTAAAATGACGATAAAAATATCGCTTTTATTTCTACTCTTTTTATCGCATCTAAAATGACGATAAAAATATCGCTTTTATTTCGCTTTTATTTCTACTCTTTTTACCGCATCTAAAATGACGATAAAAATATCGCTTTTATTTCGACTCTTTTTATCGCATCTAAAATGACGATAAAAATATCGCTTTTATTTCTACTCTTTTTATCGCATCTAAAATGACGATAAAAATAACGCTCTTATTTGTACTCTTTTTATCGCATCTAAAATGATGATAAAAATAACGCTCTTATTTCTACTCTTTTTATCGCATCTAAAACGACGATAAAAATATCGTTTTTATTTCTATGTTTTTATTCACCTCTAAAATGTGAATAAAAATGTACTTTTAATTTTATGTTTTTGTTCACATCTAAAATGTAAACAAAAAGTTTAAATGTATTCTTTTTACTTACATCTAAAAATGTAGATAAAGGTGTCACTTTAAATTTATGTTTTTACTTACATCTAAAATGTAAGTAAATGTACCTTTTGTTTTTATGTTTTTATTTACATCTAAAATGTAAATAAAAATTCACTTTTTCAACTCATGTCTTTATTTACATCTAGAATGTAAATAAAAATGTACTTTGTAAATTCATGTTTTTATCCACATCTAAAATGTGAATAAAATAACCTTTTTAAATTTATGTCTTAATTCACATCTAAAATGTGAATAAAATAACCTTTTTAAAATTCATGTTTTTATTTGCAACTAATTTGCAAATAAAACTGTGCTTTTTAAATTCATATTTTTATTTATAACAAGAAGGTAAATAAAATGTACTTTCTTAAATCATGGTTTTATTTACAACAAGAATGTAAATAAAATGTGGTTTCTTAAATCATGATTTTAATTTACAGTAAGAATGTAAATAAAATGGTGCTTTTTAATTCTAAGTTTTAAACCTTTTTGATAAACAAAAATGTTTATTTTTGTTTTAATCCTTTTCAACGAACAAAAATATTTATTTCTTTTAAATGAACAAACATGTTTATTTCTCTTAAATGAACAAAAATGTTTATTTCTCTTAAATGAACAAAAATGTTTATTTCTCTTAAATGAACAAAAATGTTTATTTCTCTTAAATGAACAAAAATGTTTATTTTTGTTAAATGAACAAAAATAAGAATGATTTATTTGTATACAAATTTCTGTTTTAACTTAACAAATAAAAATGAAAATTTTATTCATTAACAAATCTATTTAACAAAAATGATATTTTTGTTAAATCTAATTTATTTCAACACAAATGATCCTCATTACAATAAAATGCAATCCTTATTTCTACTATTTTCTAATGTTTCATATTACAATAAAAATATAATTTTTATTGTCTACTCTTTTCTAATGTTTCATACTACAATAAAAATATAATTTTTATTGTAATTCTAATATCACATAAAATAATATTTTATATGTAAACATTTTCTATGTATTCTAATATCATATTTGCTAACAAAACGGTGTTTTTATTCTAATATCACATTTGCTAACACAACAGTGTTTTTATTCTAATTAAACATTTCTAACACAACGTTTTTTTTTCTAATATCATATTTGCTAACACAATGGTGTTTTTATTCTAATATCATATTTCTAACTAAAAGTGACAATTTAATTATTGTCACAAACATGATATGATTATTTTCAACAATCATATTTTGACAAATATGAGGCACACAAATCAATTCAATAATTCATCGCAGTCACAACACAAATCAACATTTCAATAAAGATATACAACATCACAAGAATTTTATATGAAATAAATATAAATTTCACATTTCAATAAATAATTAATTTTAAATTATAAAATAGAAATCTCACTGTGATTTTTATCTGAATTTCCAACTTGCTCTGTTTCAGATCTGGTCAGTTCTAAAATGTAGATCTGGTCAACACGAGTCCAACGCAACGAAAATCGTTCGATTTCACTTCTGTATGAACAAGTTATAAGGTTTTAAACATTTGCAATTTTATTAAATAATTAATTTTCCTTAATTTCAGATTTACCCTTAATACCAAAATCAAGGCCGTTGTTTTCTCCTTTGTCTTCTCCGTAACATGCTTGGCCAAACGCAAATAAACCCATCATCATTTGAAACTAGGGCACCCACTTGCCGCCGCTTCACTACGCCGAACCCTGATCAACAGGCGCCATCTCGTCGGCCTTCGAACCACCACTCCATGGCCTGAGCATCGCCCAGCTCGGTGGGCCCACCATCCTCAAAACTGGTTCCGAACAGCGCCTCTTTGAGGCCAGAGAACTCGCGAATTAGTATACGGTTTTCGATCTTGACCGTACGGATTAAAAGAGTTTACAACGCTCTTCGATTTTTGTGTGGAGGTTGGATTGAAATTCGAAGAGTGTTCGGAGAGATTAACAAAAATGAATCGGAGCATTTAGGCCATTAAAAAGTTTGGTGGCGGCTGGAATGAAAGTGGGATTAGGGTTTTATTCTAATTAAGCTATTATTTATAATATAATAATTCTAATTATTGGGTTTAAGCCTGCTAAACTCTTTCAGCTCCGATTTCAGCCAAGCGACAGACGTTCCTAGCTTATAACCCCTATTCTGAACCAAATGGGTTAGGTCCCATGAGCCCAAACGACTGTTTGTGGACTGTTTTATTTAATTTAATATTTAAATCATCTATTTAATTAATTCAATCATATATTTAAATTCACCGGGGCCACATACGGCCTCTAAAAATTATAGAAAAAATATATTTAGCTTTGTTTTGAGGATACTGTTCTAACAAGACTAATTTCGTCGAATTCTGAGACTATTTGAAAAATGACCATTTTCAAGTCGATTAAATTTGACTGAAATGGTCAAAACACATTTTCTTTTGCCACGCTCACATATTAATTCGAAAAATTATGAAAATTGAAACCTAGCAATAATTTGACATTCCGGTTCCAGCAAAAGTGGTTTCGTCGGAAACAGAGGTCGTTTGAAAAATGACTATTTTTAATATTAAAATATATACAACGACTATTCTGAAAATTAAATTGGTCATAACTTTTGATTCCCGCTATGAAATTTCGATTTTTCGGATTCGTTAGAAAGATATTCTTAAACAGATTTACATATTTTTGGTTTCGCTCAATTTTGATTTATTATGAATCCTGTACATTAAATTAAAGTTTTAAAATCAAAATTTCAAACTACAGCGCTATTTCAAACTCCTTTTATAGTTAATTTAAATTTTATTTGTTTTAACTTCAATTAAAATAAATTTCAAGTCGTTATTATTTAAAATAAATTATTCTGAATATTAAAAATCCATTAAAATTTCTAAAATAAAAATTTTAAATTGGCCCCAAAATTCCGGCTTGTTACAATCTCCACCACTTAAAATCTTTTCGTCCTCGAAAAGGAACGAAGCTAAAAGTTACCTAGTTAACCAAATCAACTTTCATTCTATTATTGGTTTCAATAATTTTGTTAGTTGATTAACTTATCAAATATATGTAACTTTTGTATATTCGAAAATCATATTTTCTAAAATTGGATTATATATATAATCACAAATACGTTAATTATAAACTTGTTACTCTCAACTCATTCTAGGGCATTGCTAACCCTATCTCTAATGAGTTTTTCTCATTCTAGGATACTACTGATCCTATCTCTAATGAGTATTCTTATTGGATATTACTAATCCAATCTCTGATGAGTCTTTTGTTCAGTTCTAACGATTTGTACCCCAAAGATTTGAGCTAACCAAAGCTCTGATACCAACTGTAACGAGCCGGATTTTTCCCGGACCTAATCGATCGCAAAATCGACCAAGACCATTCAAATCTCGCATACGTTAACTTTGGGAATACAATACATTAGAACAACAACAGACTTTTATTACATCATGATAACATAACATCAGAGTACATCGAAAAAATACAGCGGAAGATAAATTTTACATTAAATATAATACGGTGCAGCGGAAGACTATAAACGCTCTGGACACAGCTTTAAGCTTCAATCCAGAATCCTGCTCAAGAGAAAAGATATCTGCAAAACAAGCTACTTGACTACCCGTGTGGAAAATTATGGGCACCCGAGTTTGCCAGTGAAACAAACTACAGGTCAGTCATGAGACTGGTATGAGAAATATAACTTAACTAATCTAATAAATATGGCTAATCACAGGACCATGCCGCTAACGCGGAACGGGTTTTCTCCATTGGATTGCCAATGCATAAATAAAGTAAATCGTTAAACAACACAATGATTTTTAGAAAAATGAAACCATTATAAGACCCAAGTCCCATCACACAATGCAACACAAACCGGAGGATAGTGTTTTACCTTATAATGGTCAAAAATGCTTGATACGATAAAACGGATATTAGGTTTTCCTATTATTCAGTCCAAGGTCCCCTTTTATTACAATTTAATGATTTATGTCAACTTAACACCTAATTATCCAATCTTTTTTCTTCTTTTATAATTCCAATTATATTAAATTTCCCAATGCGCCCAAAATAAAAAGGATTAACAAATTGCATAAAATTAGGCATACGATTAGTGCCTAAATCACTCGCATGCAATGTGCGTAAGTAAATGATTATAATCAGTTGCATAAAATTATGCATGTAAATCTATGCTTAAACCAATCGTATACATATGTCTTTAGGCATATTTGGGCATAACCATAATAAACGATAAAAAATCAGACGAAAATTAGGAAAGAGAATTGAGAATATAACTTGCAACAATTTAAATATTAATTAATCAAAAATTGTAAGAAAAGATAGAAAAATTACATAAACTACTTGCATAAAGAAATGATAGAAAAATAGGAATAAACAGAAACTGTAAGTAAAAGAGCTGTAAACAAAACTATAGTTACGACTACTATCTTTCCTATTTTCCCAAACTTAATCAGAAATTTGACTAATTATAAAACTAACCAGAAAAGCTTCCCTCGTGGCCTTGGCAGAACCTCCACAAGAAAGTTAAATAGAAAATCACTAGTACATAATTTATCTTTTGCGTCTCCTCATTTGCATCTAATGTATAAACATCAGATGCAAATAGTACAATTTACATCTATTTCTAACTGATAAAGGACGCAAACATGAGACAACAAATATTGTCCTACCTTTTGCATCCGTTGTGGTCAATGAATGGACGTGGGAGGGTGGGTATGGAAATTACTTATTACTATTTGCGTCCGTGGTTGAACAGTTAGACGTAGATAGGTGGTGGAATAAAGTAACTTACGTCTGATCAATTAAACACGGATGCAACAAAACAAAAAATTTGGAGGGAAAAAAATAAAAAAGACCGCACATATTAGAGGGAAAAGAAAAACACTTTCGCACTCTGCTAAAATTATTAGGGAAAAATTTAAACCTGAATTTAAATCTGATTTCTGTTTCCTAAAGTGGATCGTAATCAAGCTTTTGCTGAAGTTCAGGTAGTCTCGAATCTCCAATATTCTGTATTCTTTAATTCCCTAAAGATTTATCCATGGCTTACGGATTTATTGATTGGATTTGGATTCTAATTTTGATTTAATCTCCAGTTCCATTGAGATGACCTAAAGATTTAATCTCTATTCTCCACCTGCATCTGAGATGACCTATTATCGCAAGTCTGAATGAAGGTTTTCTTTGTCCATGTTAATCACAAGTCCGAATCAAGTTTGCGTGATTGCTATCATATGGTCCGCTAATCAATATTATTAGGAAACCGATGTTATTTCTCTGGCCAGTTCGGGTAAATCCTAGCCCTTTGAGTTTGCATACCTTTTCTATTGTCAGTCTCAGTTTTTGTAATAGAAACTTGGTTGGTTTATATTCCGTTGTATATAAGAGTACTTGGTTGCTTTCATAGGTATAATTGACTTACCGCTGTCATTAAATTTTGAAAACACTTATATTCTTTGAAAATTAATTACATCTCTCTTCCTTTACCAATGTTGAAATTGAAGATGGATATGTAAATCTGAAATACCAAGGAAAAATCGAACTGACGTAAACAATGTTATTTGTATAACTGTACACGCACATAATAGGAATTGAGAGAACCTATAATGACAGAACATTAAATTATTGAGTTCTTCAAATGTTTAAGGAAGCAAATAGGTACTATATTTATTTTTTTATTTTGGAAACACCACAGTGTAGAGCCTGTACTCTTTCTTCCATCATCTAAACTACATGATTGCAACATTACAACATATTGATTTCATTTCCCAGTTTGGCTAATTCGTGTAATGGTATTTCAATGAGGTCAATAATTTGTAATAATAATATATCAAATAACGATTATCATCTTACAGCATCACACTATAAAACCAAGCTAAATAATAAAAATACACTAATTTGGAAAACTTTAAAACTGTATCGGACATAGTGGATTGAGTTGAATTTTTACTTTTTTCTATATTTTGTACACTTTATAGCGATTAGGAGTTAGCTCACGAGCAATCAATTAAGAGTGAAAGTATGAACTTACAAATAGTATACTTACCTTAAAGGTGGTGATATAATGTCAGATATCAAGTGGCAACTCTATATGTAGCTCTCTTGCTCTAATCAGCATCAATTATGTTCATCTTGGACACTAAATTGCATGCTCGTGTTATGCATGTTTATTTAGGTGGTTACCATTAAGCTCTCTTGGACACTAAAACCAAGATAAAAATTCATCAAATTCACTCTGTTATGCATGTTTATTTAGGTGGTTACCATTAAGTTTGCTGCCAAATAAGTTAAATGCCATAGAGGAAAACTACATTGGGTATATATACCAAATTAATTAGTTGTTGCATTTTATAGACTGGAATTGTTCGATCATTGTTTGAATAATATGTAATAGCTCTAATAACAAAAATAAATGTGATTTTTATTTGAGCATTCTGTACAAATAGGAAAAATAACTGTCTTTTGGAGCTGTGCTAAACAACTAATGTTGATAAATTGCATTAGTCCTGTAATTTGCGGTATATAAGAAAAGGCCAATTTAACAAGTTGTTATGTAACATCTTTTAGGTGCCTAAAATTTGCATATTTAGTCAAAAATGAAAGCCCTATGCGAAATGAGAAACATGATGGTAGAAAGATTTATAGTTGGCAACAACACAAGTTTGTCTTTTGCTAGTAACATGTTTTATACATTACACTAATCATTATGCTTAGTTGCAACTTACATAATCTGTTTTTTCCCTTCCAGCACAGTAAAAAATTAGCACCAGCAGCAGGCAAAAAGAGCCACAAAACCTTGCAATATCAATATAAGTTAAAAAAGAACAACAAAACCTTACAATATCAATATAGTAGAAATTGCTTTAAATCAATTGAAGTTATGTATTTCAATATTTTTTCCAAAATCTTACCATATCCCAAAATATTGAAGATCATTTATATAATAAAAAAAATAGAAGCTCCTTAATATTTTAAAATTGTCGGAACCAAATGCCATGATACGATCATAGCCAGAATACAAGGTATATATTATGAAGTTGAGAATTAAAAAAAAAAAAAAATGGCGTGTCCCATTTGTCGTTGTTCAATATTAAAACTAAAACGGTTTATGAATAAATAAGAATTAGTAATAATAAAGAAATAAGATGGTCTTTTTGTTGTTTCTTGTACTAGTACTTATGAATAAATAAAAATTAGAGCTTATTTTTATATTTTAAAATAATTTATATTGTATTCATGCATATACAGATAAATGATGTATAAATTATGGAAAAATATTAAATGAAATATTTTATATCTGATCGGTTGTATTTTGTTTGATCCACTTTGAGTGTTTAATGTTATTTATATTAATGTTCAGCATTTATTAACTTTAATTGAACTGTTTGACACTTGTGTACATAATGTTTGCTCAAAAACTTACACCTCTATTTACTTATGCTTATCATGGAATTTCCAATAGCCAAATTAACTACAAACTGCCTCTATTTACTTATTTTTACAGTTTTCTAGTTACCTTCGTAATTGAAGAATTGTGTAATTTTCTTCTTGTTATTACTGATTTTTAGGCATCCATGAGCATAACAGGTTCCTTATGCACGGAGATGCAATTAGATTAATATGAAGTGCAAATATCACTCGAGCTAAACGGATTCTTAGCAAAGGTGAGTTAACCATTTGGTTTATTTTCTCCAATTATATGGTTGTATAGCATTTATAGGCTTACGACAGTTGATTTTTCCATTTGGAGCATTATAATACATACATTAAGGTTAAATATATTTGTTTTAAGGTAGCCTCCAAGCCATTAACTATTTTGTCTTTAGTCTTGTTCATTTAAAAGAAAGCGACTCTAAGCTATTGTACATTAGTTAAGGCACAACAAATGTAAACAGCGAAATCTGCATGTCAAGTTTAAGTCTGATAATAAAAAATTAAAGAAAACATATATTCGATTTAATATTGACATTTGTATGTTCAAATGCAACAAGGAATCAAATCCATACTAATTGATTCATTTTTGTGCCCCCCTAGATAAGTTAAGTAGCGTTGTATTTGAAGTTGCATCAAGTGTCTCACTTACATCTTAATTTTAATTTTCTTGTGTGTAATTTTATAAAACTTTATGCATAGCTAAGATCAGATACTACCGATGATACAATAAATTTCCAATGTTACTCCCAAAATGTCTACAGTTAAAGAGTGAATTTCTTTTTCCTTGTTCAAAGGTACAAAGGACTACTAGTATAACAGCACGACGGTTGGAGGTTAAATTACATAATTTTTAAGAAAAAAATAGATCTGTTTGCTTTTTGAGGGAAGGGTGCAAAATTGTCGTTTATGTAAAATTTGTTTTTGCATTTACCACTATCATAATTTTATGCTTGTAACCTATATTTTCATGAAGCACGTACAATGCAGTTTTATTTCATTATCTGTATGAATTTCCAAAAAAAGCCTAAGTATCTGCGCTTTCATACGAAGTGCTTTTTTGTATATCATTATCACTAAATACCATGGTTTTACAATTTTTACTAGACAATGTAAAGAGCAAATAATTCTTGTAGCAAATTTACCAACAACAAAATGATTTTCTTTTATTATATGTGTCAATAGTAAAGGATAGTTTTACACAGCAGAAACTGAAATTGAGTATATGCTCAGTTTCATTGAAACTAAGCGAGAAACTGAGCATATGCTCAGTTTCAAGACGATCCTAATGAGATATGAAACAAAAATGCATGGGTGACCGATTTAAGTATGTTTGAGGTTCATTTTGATTTGTGAATCAGATATTATTTCATATCTAAGGTTCATTATTAATGTTTAACCAGGCTACTAGGCAATTAGAATTTTTCAAAGGAAGAAATGGTGATGGCCCAACAATAGACAGTTTAGCAGATGCTTTGGCTATTGCACAACACCATGATGCGGTTACTGGAACTGAGAAACATCACGTAGCCAATGATTATGCCAAAGACTGGTTATAGGTTACACAGAGGTGGGAAAAAAGTTCTAGCAGTTGCTGATTCTCCCCCTTCTTTTCTAATTGAATTTTCCGTTGTTCAGCATACCTATTGATCTTGGAGAACAAACACGAACATATGCATTGTATGATTTGGGTTCGGATACACAGTTGATTAAATGCGAGAATGCACTTTTGATTGAAGTTATTTAAGTAGGAACAATAAGATATGGATAGCACACAACCATGAACACAAATGAACATTCTTCAAACTTCAACAAATGAATGCAATTCAAGCTTTACATGGTTAAACCTTCTTCCAAGAAAGCTATCTTCAATAGCTTATTTGTTTGCATGTCTTTCTTGCGGTTGCTTAATTGCGTTGGAGGGGCGTTTAAGGATTGTCCATTATGGACATGTTCGTTGCATCAAACACACATTCATATATCTTTGCTTAAAAAGTGTCTAAGCTTCATCGTTAATTCAACACATACATCGTCTCCACTGCAAAAAGGACAAATTGGTTTCATTTTTTTTTTTTTGATAGCAACCACTAACATATCTGCATATCAATTTACCAGTTTCTTCGGTGTTGAAATTGTAGGCCAAGCAAAAATGTCTAATGTGTTACACTCGTCAAGAAGAGAAGGAAGACATATAGAAGTTGGACCAGGGGACCTGAGACTTCGTTTTGATGCAAAGCAAGGCAAGCTGTATCATTATTCTAATTCTAGAACTTTGTAAGATGTAAAATTGCTTGTTTGCATCGGGACTATGCATAAAAGAACAACTACTTTTCGTCCACTTTGCTAAATAATTCATGATTAACCTTAATTTTTTTTTCGATTCAGGTGAAAAGTGAAATACAGCAGTCATACAGTTATTACACTGAAGACAATGGAATGGGTGGCGATCCTCTGCTAAATGCTATAATGGCTGCTATTTGGAGAAATGCAGTATTTATGTGTTAATAACTTAGTAAGAGCAATGCTTGCGTCAGTCGCTCAAATGGCGACTGTAATATCACTCGCCATTTGTTTGGCTCATGCATATTTTTTTAACTAATTTAAAATTAAAAGTTGGTCCCATCTGCAAATTAGTGACCAATCATGAAGCGGTTGTTTGCACAGTCGCCCAAATAGCGACTGTCCATAGCATCAGCCAACTTAGTAAATAGCATGTCATGCTCACTACAGGCATCGGGAGCATACATATTCTGCCTAGATGATAAGTTCCCCATAAAGCCTAAATATCAGGTTCTCCATGAAATTTGTTATTGTAGAGTTAGATAAAATTATTTCTGAATTCTGACTATTAGGTAAAAAGAATATATTTTTTCTCATTCCTTTTTTTTTTGCAAGATTCAACAGTTCTACAGGGACTACTTGTTGATGAAGTGCAACAATAGATAAATCCATGGATATATCAGGTGTCATGAGTATCGACGTTTCTTTTCTCATTTTGCGCTCAACAGATAGATCTCAAGACAGACTAAATTACTCCGAAGATACATCCAGTAAACCATGAAAAATTAGTAGAATTTGTGTTCATAAAATTGATTTGCTGGTACAGATTTCAAGAGCGTACAAAGCAAGAGAACATGGTAAAGTTGGGTTTGTAGTAAGTAAATCCTCTAATGTTTTTAACTATCAAATGGTTATCATTAGGCACATAACTCGAGAAATCTGGCTCTGAAATCGTCTTCCATTTCATTTGAACCTAATTCGAACATTTTAGGTTGGACCAATACCAGTAGAAGATAGAATCGGAAAAGAAGTTGCCATGCAAATAACAACTGCTATGGTCACCAACAAAACATTCTACATAGATTCAAGTGGCCTTGATTTTCTGAAAAGGGTATTATATTTCTTGGGCTCGTATTTTGATACATGTTCTTTTCAAATGCTCTTGTTGCTTTCTAAGATGTTCCATATGTTTTTACATGCTTCATGTACAGAACATACAGCTAGTGATTAACAATCTGATCCATGTATTCCTATCATTTCAAGATCTAATGTTAGATCTTTTACAAATCCGTGACTACAGATCTGATTAGGAATTGGAAGTCCATCATTTCTATAGACCACAATTCATTTCAAGAACAAGTGAAGGAGCTGAATCCTAAGGTGTGTTTTTCCTTTCATAGGAGAAATCAATTTATCACTTTAAGACTAGTTTTCGAATCCTAAGGTGTGCTTTTGCTTTCATAGGAGAAAGCCATTTATCACTTTAAGACTAGTTTTCATGAGTTTGATTACTTTCTATTTTAGTTTTTCCCCTCGTAATAACAGTGTGCTAATGGTTCATTTCGTTAAGCGTTGATTGTGTCAATCAGGGGCGGAGCCATGCCCAAGCTGACCTGGGCAAGTGCCCCTCCCCCTCCCAAAAAAAAAAGAAAAAAGAAGAAGAAGGAGGAGGAGGAGGAGGAAAAGAAGAAGAACAAAACGAAGAAGAAGAGGGGGAGGAGGAACCAATGCAAGTTGCTGTCTTTCTTATGTACCTTTGCTTAACTTATGTATACTTGCATCAGAAGAATATCGGCATTGCTATCCATGGTATTAATTGTCTATAAACAAGAAGTTAAGGGTACAACTGAATTATTCTAGTACTTGCCTGGGACTACAGGAAGCCATTGTACCTGGTGCCTGCAGTTGAAGAGAACTTGTGGAATACCATGATCACAAGGACATATTAAACTGATGCATGATTTAGGAGCGTCTTTCATAGCTCCACATGGAACAATGGCCAAAAGGAAAAATTTCGGGGGCTCCCGCCCCTGAACCCCCGCCCTTGCTGTTTTGCCCTTCCCATTCAGACTTTTTGGCTCCGCCACTGGTGTTAGTATTACTAATAAATGTATTCTCTTATTACCAACTATACTTTTTCGTTGATTTATATAATCGTGATATATGTTACTCAACCAATATATTTATTAATGCAAAATGATGAATGAACTTCTTTTTTTATGCATTATATATCTTATATTCTTCGCATCTATCTGTGTTCCTGAAATACCATGTCAGCGATATCACCATGTTCTGGCTCTGTAGTACTTCATAGAAAAATTATCCATTCGATAGTAGCTTAAGGCTTATTTTAACTTGCATGCATCGATCAAAAATTGGGAATAGTATCAATAAATAGTTTGATACTAACAAGTGACCATGGCCATGATTTGCTACAGTGGGCTTCGGCAATTGAAAATCTAGATGTTGCAGATCCTGGTTTGGACAAGAACTTCGGTATGCAGCAACGTCCTGATGGAGATATTGAGATTAATGAGAAATTTTGGGAGGAAGATTTTGAAATTCCTAATTGTCAGAAATGCGGTGGAATACTAAAACCTGATGTAAGCAATAAATTTAACAAATTGAATCTCTTCTCATATTATGGCTAAGGTTTGAGTTCGGAGCATGACCTTTTGGAGAAAAAATAACTTTATCTAAATTGTGATCATTATCATACCCCATAGTTATTGATGGAGAATGGAACAAAGACTTACACGGGATGGCAAATAGCACAGCCATTTTAAGTTATTGTGCATGCTTAGGATTTTTTTTGTTTTACAAATTATATACCTACACACACGTATACATATACACACACACATATGCATTATAATTAATTCAAAAAAAAAAAAATCAGTGTAGTAAATAATTTTTTTTAACTCAAACATATGTAACAAAGATTTTTTAGACATTTCGCAAAAAACATCTAAGCATAACAGTCTTCAAAAGCCATAATTGAAGATAAACACGGCATATTGATAAATTATAATTTTGAATCCAATTTAGCAATTATATTTTCTAAACCAGTATATTAAACACTTTTGCATAATAGTCCTCCACTTTTGCTGTTCTAGCAGGAATACCCAAAGTTAAATAATCATCTTCTTCATCAAATATAAACTCATCTTCAGCATCTGATAATAAAGAAATAAAAAAGAAGTAAAATAATAATAAAATTACGAAAAACGTCTCATTTTTGCATCGTGCTCCATTTGTGCATCATGCCATAGGGAAGAACAAATTCCATGTTGCGCCATGCGCCTTGATATGCCTTTTATAACCATATCATACACCGAGTAGTACAGAATATTACACATTATACTTCACCATTTAACTGTCTTATCATGTCAAGCTTCATATCCTGATTTTAAGAAATAAACATGGAGATTCTAATTTATGATAAGTGTAAGCTAATAATTGCTACCTTTATAAAATGACACCGATGTCACCGGTCTCAACTACTGTCACATGTCTCTGTTATCTTTTTCCTTTGTTGATTCTCTACCTTATCAGTACTTTGCTATACGGTTATGATGTCCGACCATTATATTTATATGTCTATTTTGATAATTACGTTGTATTATCTACTTTTTTTGTGGTGCAATTATATATCTTAAGCTGATATGAAGATGATTGATATCTAAACCAGTAGTTGAAAGGCATGTTCTATAGCATTTGAAAATTTACTGTTTCCACATTATGGTTGATATTATTAGGTGATACACGATATTATTTTCTTATACTATAGAATATATAATGTCACGGTACTAGTGGTTATCCAACTGAGTACATTATCAGGTCAATTTTCATTCAATCCTTAATGAAAGTTGGCATAATTTTATCACCAGTTGAATAATGCTAAGTTTGGACCCAATTTCTCTATCCCATGCCCCTCTAATAAACGATTGGCATACACACATCTATTTTGCAATAAATTCTCCGATACACACAGGTTTGTTCTTCTCTGGACTATTTGTTCTTACGGAACAACCGTCTCTAAAAACTAAATTGTATTTTCACGTAAAGACCTAAAACGTGAGGGTTATGTGAATAGGAATAGACAAACGCATACTTGAACAAGAAAAGCCAGTAATGTAAAATTTGAGATATGATAACACCATTTTAAATTGCTTACGATATTTCATGGAAAAATGTAGGCAACCAATTTTAATATTCATATTCGTAGCACTCTCATTGAACACGTTTCTTGCAATTTTGTCAAAATTGTTTTTTCATGACTCAGTTCTAATATAATTCCATTTTAAACAGGGGTACTTGGATAACATGAAAAAGTAGTAAAACGTCAAGGCCTACTAGTGATCAGTGAAATCAATCTTGTTCGTAATTTACCAATTGGTGCAACTATTTTATTTTTTCTAGCCTTACAAGAATCTCATTTGCTGTAGGTCACTTTAGAAAATTGGTGCACCTATTTTATTTTTTCCTATTTACAGAAATACCCTGTTTTCATACGTTGCTTGTTCTAAACTCTTTGTGGGACAACAAAATTTAATATTCATGTTGTCTGCTGCCCTTATAGGTGATAGATTCCCCATTTCAATAGTCAACTTTTTGCAATGTGATATAAAGTGTGAAATGAGCTTAATCAGAAGCAGGTTATGATTTGCGGACACACCGGGACATGTGACGTTGGGGCCAGGTGATTTCCTCCTAGAAGACATAACCGCTATCAAGTCCCCTTCTAGCATGATGACCTCAACTGAACTTTGTATGAAATCAACTTAGCTGCTGACATTCATAAATTTGTATATTTGTGATGTTCTATTTGATTGTATTCATATTTGTATATTTGTGTTGTGGCAAGCCTAAATAGCTCAATTTTAAAAAAAAATAAAAAATAAAATTGCGTCTAGTGTGTTGGCAAAGCTGACGCAAATTAACAAACATATTGCATCTGTTCCAGTATCTAAGTGGACGCAAATGCATTGAATAAATACAATTGCCATAAGTAATTTGCATCTAATGTACTACCAAGCAGACGCAGATATGTACAGAATTAGCGTCTGGTTTGGGATATATTGGACGCAAATACACAGTGTTTGCGTCCAATGAAAGTCAGATGTAATTATTTTTTTACATTTGCGTCCATCTTATTTGCATCTGATCTAAATTAGACGCAAATAGCGGAAAAAAGCAGATGCAAATACTCTGTTTTGTAGTAGTGATTTTTTTTTTTTAATTTTCAATCCCTTAAAATTTAATTTTTGGTTGACCTTGTCTCTCAAAAAGGAGACTAGCATAGGCAAGGAAAAGATGTGTTGTAAAGAAATGGGGAGGGGGTTAGAGGTTTATTTATAGGTAGAACAAAAGGCTCTCAACACTTAAATTTATGTTTTAAATATGAATCTACCATATCCTTGGATCAATTTGGTACAGCCATGTCAACCAATCATAATCAGACGTGTGAGTTGGGAAATCTAGCATAAAATCCCTTTCATTCGTTCGTTTTTGTGTCAGGCAAGAATATGTGTTGGGCATGCATATATCGACCCAAACCCTACCTAGGTCGACACATGGGTCGACTAACATACAATCTGGGTCGACCCATGGGTCGACCTAGTTGGTTGTTAGGTCGTCCTATGCAACATTATATATATATATATATATATATTTCTTTTATTTTATTCTAATTTGAATTTGAAATTCTTAAAGGTCTCAATATCACAATCCTTGTTGTCAAATTCTAATAATATTTTCCACTTACTATTTATTTAATTAATTAATTGATTAATTTCTATGTATTAAATTTTGGGTTGTTACACTCAGCCTAGTTATCTCAAATGACCCGCTGATCTCCTTCTTCTTCTCCAACTTTAACAATTATCCTGGGTATATTAATTCAATTCCTCACTGGTCAAGCATCTCTACATTCTGAATTGTCCTATTCGTAACACTTACATTTCTATTAATAAGGTATTTTAACTTCTATTTTAATTTGTTGTAGTTTCATTCTACTGCTTGTTCTCTGATTGTGAAAAATAGGACGATTACGTTTTTGCCATGTATGGTAGATAACACAAGTAAAATCATGAACGTCGTATCCTTGACTTGGTATATAACACTAGTTTAATGCATGCTGCTTTTTTTGAGTCGGTATATTATTTAAGTCATATGCTTCCTTCGAGTTTAAGTTTGCATAAATTTTGCCGACTAACCTTATGAATAGAGCCTCCATAGAAAAATATGTGTAAATGTTTGTAATTTTTCTAGAGTGTGTTCGGGTAGTTCATATACAACAGTAGAGGACAATAGAAGTAATAACTGTTTGAATCAATTCTGCTCGACCAACAAAACTTATAAATTTGACATCCCAAGCTTAAATCTTCGATCGTACATGGTGCAGTTAGGAATGATAGTCAGATTAATGAATATAATTTAATGATAAAGGAAAACCTAGGTATTTAGTAGGCAAAGTTCTAGTTGCATAGCTTAGAATATCTTTAATTGACTGAACATTAGTTGTTGCGGTACCGAAGTATATTTTGGTCTTTAAGGTGTTGACATTAAGGCTAGCATATCGTCTCAGTTTGTGGAACATACACACACACACAAACATATATATAGTTCGACACTAAAAGTGGCATTAATACCTAGAAACAAGATGTAAAAGAGCTTTATGATGAAAACTAAATGAAAAACCAGTAGAAAAGCAATATAGTCATACATAGACTTTTATAATGGTTTAACATTAATGAACCTATGTGCGTTTTATAGTTTCTCGCTATTTTCTTGTTGTTTGAGGTATAGTGAATCGGATTTGCGAAAATCCAGAGTATAAGAAATGACTGAAAAATCTCAAGTGCTAAAAGTCCTGAATTCTTCGAAGCTAACCCATAAATATAGATGTTGGTGAGATCAGCCAAAAGGTTAGTGGTGGTAGTAACGTTAGTGGTATCAGTGACATTTGTGGGGTGGTCGCGTTCGAGAATTCAGGTCAGATAGTTCACTACAAGAAAAATAGCCGTTGGTTGCAAAAATTGGTTACTTTTGTCTGCAAATGCAACTAATAATATTTCACTAACTCTTCCAAGTATTCCTTGCTCATTCCACTTTACAAAATTTTGGCGGCTTCATGAAATTTGGCCGCCTTTTCTTTGTCATATTTTTTCTCTTATGTCCATACCTAGTAAAATTTACCCAGTCCTTCAGCTTTTCCTTGATATTAAGAATCCTTTCCTTCCTTTTTCACTTCGGTAAAATTCACCTCATCGTACGACTACTCTGTCTTCAGCGTCCTTGTGCTATCGCTCAACATCGTTACCGTCCCGTTGTCCCGCTATCCCACTTTGTCGTTCCCAACAATTTTAATCAGATAGATTTTATGCAAACCCTAAATAAGTATTACTTTTATGTTTCAATTCTATTTTGAACTGATTTTGCAATTTAATTATTTTGTTTTTATGTTTTTCAATTACGAATATGTTTTAAGTTTTGACTTTTTTGGGGGATAAAAAAGGGTCTGTCCATGCCAATAGATGAGGCTATAAATCAAACTTGTTTATGACATGACCAAATGAAAACATTTTTTAGCATTCTATAGTTGTTATTTATTTAGTATTTTTTTTGGCAGAGCCGACCGGTTTTTATAGTGATTGCAACCACTTTTATTATAACCAATAATAATAATTACATATTAATACAGGAGATTGGCGGAAACCAATCTACTACAATAGGATTTTTAAGGTGGACCATCTTCCAGACAACTATACCAGCTTATTGTACAAGAGCTAAACTTAATTATCAGGAAAAAATTGTGAAGGACAAAAAGACCAAAAAAATTACCCAAAAGGACAAAAGGTAAAAAACTTGCTTAAAAGGACAAGTTTTAGGACCCCCCCTGAATTCCACCATTTGCACTAAAACTTGTCCTTTTGGGCAAATTTTTGGGCTCTTGTCCTTTTGGACAAGTTTTTGGGTGAGTTTGTCCTTGTGGGAAAAATCCCCCTTAATTATCTAGGCTACTAGAATATCATACTCTACGTAGGGAGTTCATTACAATTTGACAAAGCAAAACGTAAAGTAGCAAAAAAAAATTACATCACAGTAGGTAACGGCCATGTCACCACTATAGGAATTACATAGTTTCTCTGATATTTAATGTGTGTATATGCTGAAAGAAAGTATAGGCAAGGAGTTATACACTATTCATTATGGATTCAACAGTGGCTGGTGCGTATAACGGGTACGTCTCATTCCGGAAAATCTGCACAGCCATTGACCAATTGTATAACACATCCTCACATAGATCACCCATTCTGAAGAGTAAACAACCCTAGCATCAATGCGACAAGCAACCAAACATACATGCAAACATAACCATGGCATAGCGATATACCAAGTGCTCCACACCAAAATCACAAGCACAACTTATCAATACACAAGTTAATGACAAGATACATCCATTTGTGACATGAAATTGAAAACGCATCCAGGGAAGACCCTAGACAATCACAAGTTAGATGAACCAAGGGTGCACGAGTGAGGATGGAATAGATTCAGCCAACACAAGACCAACAACGTTGAGAGCAAAGCTTCACCTGTGTTACTCGAAGGTTGACTAAGAGGCAAACCAGCATGCCTCAGCACATCCACCCAGGCCAATCCAACAATCTTACCAGGCAGATGACATATTCTAAGAAGCAACAAAACACTTAACACTATATATCAAGATCCAAAGACACACTACCTCAGATACCTACAACCAAATCATTCATGCCGACAACCAATAACCAACAAGACGAAATCTATATCTACATTAAATATCTAGTAGCCTATTTTATCCTAACACAATCATTCCAACTAGCAAGGAATGTTGAACATTTTCACGATTGCTCACCAAGTAGAGACATATTACGGTTTATCCTAAGCATCTTGGCAAATAAGAAAAGAGGAAGACATACCAGGCTAATGAAATGACAACACTACTAGAAGTTATTGCTTCCATAGATACTCTACGCTGGTCACCAGACCCTCCACCAAACAAGTCGAAACTACTGCCAGAAAAATCCCAATCTCCATAGTGACCAGCTCAGTCAATCAACACAATGTCCAAGACATCACCAATCCACCTAGCTAGGGCCAGACTACTTGGGTCATAAATTCACCTTGCTGTGTATTGCAGGAACTCACAAGGAAACCTCAAGTAGCGCATTATAGGATATCGTACATCTGGCCATCACGAGATCGAAATCGAAAGAAACAATAGCGGCCAGAAAATTTCCAGAAGAGCCACCATGATTTAGAGAGGGAGTGAAGACAGAAAAGAGCATTGAAAATAACGGAGGATGCGTGGATCTGAGAATTTGGGTGTAATAGGTGGAGAGGGTTAAATCCAAAATTTGAGAAACAACTGTTAGAAATAGCTTTAACATAGGAGAAAGCAAGGGCAGCGAAGATGTTTGAAAGAAAAATGAGGGTTGGAGAGTATTTCTAGATGAAGGATGAAGCAAAAGCTATTCGAACCGGACCGGACCCTTACTCGATTATGGCTGCGTCTATTAGCACCCCACCAATTACTCTTCACCCCCCGGTTCAAAATATTCAATTGTTAATTCCAATTTTGCCCTTAATTATTAATTACGCATTTCATTAAATGAATTAATAATTCTAATAATTGTTGCTCACCGTGACACTGATCGAACTCAATCAAAATTTTAAAGGTGAGTTGATTTAATTAACCCTATCCTTAATTGCAACTCAACAAAATCATTGTTTAATTTCAACCAAAATGAGAAAATAGATCGAACTGTTATAATACCGCTGTTTTGATCTTCTTTTCGTATATTTGTTTCCTTACTGTTTGCATCTTTTCCATTACAGATTGTAGAATGTAAAGCTGCTAGGGTTTTGATGGAGAAACGAAAAACTGTAAAAGGAAGTTAAAAAAAAGAAAATAAACATAGACAAAGGAAGAAACAAGGGTAATTAAGGAATAAACGGGGTGAGAAAAGGAAAACCTGGAGTGAAGATTATTTTTTTAAATTATCGGGGTGGGAAGAGCAAATTATGGGGTGAGAATAATGGAGCCCTCAATCATATTTCTATTATTTAGTAAATTTATTTATTTAATGTAATTTTTAACTAAGTTGGAAATCACTATAGAAAATAAGGCAAATTCAAATAATAATAATAACGCATATAACCTTTTATATTAATTGGACGGATTGCTATTAATTACTTGTTTTATACCAATACCACCATGGTCAAAGTTTTAGCCTTTTTTTAAAGTTTCGTAACTTTTTTTGGTGTGTTTTTTAGTACAAAGTAATATTCTGCAGTCCAATTTAATGTTTCAAAATTGCATATTGCTTTCAAGTTTTTCTTCTTTTGAATAGTGGCTTCTACGTTAGCTAAAATATTGACATTATACCTCATTGACATTTAAGGAAAAGTACTAAGCGCTAATCATTGCGACATGTGTACATTTTCTTGAGTAATTGTGTGAGTATCATCACTCGAATCGTAGTTGCAACATGTACGCATTTTTTTCGAGTAATTAGAAGCATGTAGTTTGTTCAAAAGGCGATGTCTGCAGTGTATACGAAATATATATGTTTGTACATATTTTGAACTTTGGTTTTGATTTAGATGACTTTTATTTGGTTTGAGAATGTTGAGGAGTTCAACATAGATTCAAAACTGAAAATGCATATTCATCACTCGACGATGTATATTGTTTTTAAGAACAGATACCACACTTTCATTAACTCTATCCAAATTCTTGTTTCTGGTTCGGCCTTCAGATTGTAAAAAAAAAACCGCTTGATTTTCAATCTAGACTATACACTTTGATCATGATTTGCTTGGTTTTATAACTAAGTTTGGGTTGCCTATTCTTTACTACACTTTGTTCCTCCTTTTTCATTATTGCTAGTTACACTTTGCCTTGTTCACTTGTACTTGTTTTAGCCATATTCCCTTATTTTGTTTCACCTTGTGTACTTATACCTGACCTGGTGAAAATTCACCTGTCTTGTTGCCTTAGTGCGTTGGTGATTTTGGCCTTGCTTGATCTTCAACCAAGCTTTTATTTTGCTGCACCATGCACAGTGCTTGCTTTAGCACTTGTGCCTTCATTTTTGATTGTTGTTGTGCACATTTGGTCATCTGAACTGCATCAGAAATAATGTACCTAACCTTTTGCATATTTGTTATTGTGATTTGATGTTGTGTTGACCTTTGCTTATCTGCAGTTCGTCTTTCCCCTTGTCAAGTTGCGATGTTGAGTTTGCTTTTAGCTTTGTATTTGTTTGACCTTGAGTGCTTTTGCAATTCTTCCTTGCTCTCTGCAACCTAAAACCAGTTGTGTTTTATTTGCAGTTGGTTTTATGGTTGATCATGTCATCATTAGACAATTTAATGTACCATACAATCAATCTGTTAAAGCTAGCTGAAATGCAACGAGTTAAAGTTGGAAAAAAAGAAGAAGCAGTATTTCACCATACATAATGAGTGTGTGCATTTGTGGGTGTTCGAGTTTTGCGTATGTAAAATTTCATGATGAATAAGGCAGGCAAAATAGTACTTGATTTTTCTTCAGGTCTTGGTATGCAACTAGTATGCAACATTTCCATTTTTGGTATTACCAAGATATTTAATGCCAATTGCCAACTGGAATGTAACATTTCAGAAATCGTTTACACTTACAGATGATCCAAGCTAGAAAATTCAATGTTTAATTTCATGCAACATTAACATATGTACAAAAAAAATTCCTACTCACCATGCAACTAATTTCCTTATAGCATTAAGTTTAACTTTCAAATGCAATTACTTTTTAAAATACTAACTTAAAATTTACTTATAGTTATATCGTAAGGAAAAAACATAGATGAAAGTCAAAAAGACGAGGCGAAGGCAGCCCGAACTGGGATGGTGACGTTGGCCAGGATATTGCAGTGGTGGTGGGTTAGAGCTCGAATTATGCGAGGCCTTTTACTACTGTGGAAGTTGAGGTTGCTTGATTCATCTCAATTTAGGGTTGAACGCAGAACGCTAGTTGAGTTGCGTTTCGTTGGGTTCTTGCGGCTTTGTCGCCTTAGCAAAATGCGTGTTATATGGATGTCTTAAATATAGCTTGAGTGTCTATGTTTCCAAAATGGTGCAACTGTTGCGCCTTAGATGTGTTGTGTGCGCCTTAATAACACATGTTAATAGCCACTTTGTGGTCTACGTGGTCTTGCTTAACAAGTAAAATTCAACTAGTTAAATTTGGTAGTCCAGTACACGTCCAAAAAAGCTATCTTTATAATACGTCAATGTCCAAATTAATAGTCCACCTGGAAACATTGGCTTATTTAGCCAGTAAATTGTAGCTTGTTCATTGTGTATGCTCTACTGCTCAGTATCTATCATATAGCACACCTCATAATATTGATCTATGCCAGTTTGCTTACTTTGTAATATATAAAATATATTTAACCATTTCTTAAATATAATGTTGAAGTGTTTTCATCTTTGACATCTTGGAAGTCCATCTTCACTTGTATGTAACAATGTGTTAAAATCTTAATATTTGTTTACAGATGTTCATCGATGGCATGATTGACCATTATAGATAATAATTAGACAATTTTCACTATAAGAGAAGCACAGCTTTTGTGGCACGATGAGAAGATTGATTGTCTAGTTTCTTCAGGATGAGGTTCTGCTCAAACAAAGTTATGTACTTCTCTTAAATTATATGATTCGAACTTCATATTTCTTATATAATTTGTTTTCTATATATCGTTTATCTTGTACTTGTAGCTTTGAAAAGTGCATGTTATAGATGCATTTCATACGCTATTGATAAATACCTAAAGCACTTTCATAAGCTGAGAGAAGATCAAACTAAACACTGTAAGGTTTAGTTCTTTTAGATTAAAACTGCATTTACAATGGATTTGGACCAAAACAATTCAAAATTTGATGTGTTTATACACTGTATATTGCAAATTCTGGTCTAGGTAGGTTATACGTTGATCTTAGTTTTAATAACTGAGAGGTGTGAAACTTAAATTTATTATGGTATAGGACTCTTTTTTATGCACTAGAAAGTATTATAAAGAAAATAATAAAATATACAGAAAATCTCAACATGGAGAATAATCAATGCCAAAAGTTAATGGAACCATTATATATCATAAATAAAAAATTACCAATGAAATCGAATGATGGAAACAAGTATTTTTTTTTAAACTAATTAGTTACTGATAATCAAATAACTATATGTGACATTGTTCCATTTTTAGATGTTTGAAGTTTGAACTGTCTATTGTCGGTAAGAGCAGAGAAAACTTCAATTTTGTTTTGTCTGATATTTTTGATATAATCGGCCTTTCACAAATCCGCTCTGTAGATGTATTGAATAGCATTTTTGACACCCTTTAGCACACATAAGCTTTTCAAAATAATACTCTGTAGTTTTTTGTTTGATAAAGTAGAATATCAAAATCAAACCAATAATATAATATTCATTTTCCTGTAAATGCTATTTAGTTGCTGAAGCTTATGTACCATGTACCAACTGCCAGTTATCATCAGGGCATGTGGAACAAGGTGAGCATGAGTTTGTTCACACCGCAGTAAGTATACTGCGGTGTGTGAGCCATTGATTTCAGGGGGGTCCATGTGGACCCCACTGAAATCAATGGCTGAAACACTGCAGTATACTTATTGCAGTGTGAACAAACTTTCACACGGAACAAGGTAGCTTGAATAGTATCTCTCTATATCCACCAATATTCAATTATTTTGGAAGACGCATTTAAAAACCTTGGAATTGAGGCGGTGAAGGTGTCTAATTATTGAGAAGTTGTTGGAGTGTTTACTTCCCATATAGCCGGGCCAGAGCCAAAAGCCCTTACAAGAGAAGCGATCAAAAATATCATATGCCATAATTTGTCATCAGTCAATAAAAACTCTTTGATATGTTCACCGTTATCTAACACTTCTTATTCTTTATATCTTTGTTACGCGCTTTTAATGTTGAGAGTCCTACGTTACAATTGGATTTTTTTTGTGATGTACTTGTTGATTTCAAAGTGTAGATGTTTCATGGTATCTGTTAACGATATTTTTCGTCAACACCGGAGATAGGTCTACGGAAGTGGACCTAAGGAAAAAATAGGTTTATTTATCTTTCACGAGTTTGAGCTAGTTCACTGTTTCCTAGATATCAAGGTTTTGAGTCCGAAAGATTAGTTACTCTTCCCTCAATGGGGGTGAACATCACGCTTAAGCAACTCAAGAACCAACAGTTATCTTGGGATAAGGGTTTCCTAAGCACAACCTTCGGTAAGGGAAGAATGACTCGTAGGAAGGGGTTCCCAATTGTTTTTGCGGAAGGGTTCGGGCTTAGGAAAGAATTTGTGAGCATGTAAAAAGCATACAACATACAACACCAGTAATAACTAACAAATTACATGAGAGACCCATAAGAAAATGTTCTAAGTATTGATTCACTATTTGTTGATCTTTGATTTATAATATTTAAGTGATTACAACCAAAATCCCCAACTTCATTTAGGAATTAGGGTTTACACTAAAGAAAAAAGTACGAGAATGAGAATGAAAGAATCATCCTGAAAATGAGACCCCTGGGGTCTTATCTATAGACAAATCGGGTTCCCTTTGGCTATTGGCCCAGCAGTACCCCTTGTCGTTCGCTTTTCCTTTTGGTTCCGGAAGTTCTGATTCTCTATCGCCTTTTCTTTAGGTTCTGAAGGCTTTGCTAACGGCTTTTTGAGGTGTCGACTGTAGCTCTAAGGGAAATGGTCCCGGTCTTCGGAGCTTTTGGCTAATATCTGCCTTCTTTGTATTGCTAATGAGCCTGGTGGTGCGAATAGCTTTCGGAAGGTTTCTGCTTCCGAGTGTAGGATTCCGGTCATGGATTTTCGGTCTTGCTGCTGACACTTTGTGGAGCTTGCCTTTGTGATTCAAGCGAAAGGTTGTCGGGGCCACCACCCCTGCTGGTATCGACACTAAACAGATTAGTGTGGATAGCTTGTCTTTCTTTAGGGGTTTCAGTTTGTCTGTCAGTAGACTTCTGAAATGTACCCTTACTTTTCTGGGAGGTTGCTTCTGGTGTTGTAACGGCCCGCAAATCCGTACTATCTGAGTTGACTAATAACACCACACGTCCAAACCAAATTGCACAGAAATACGAATCATTATTAGAAAGAAGTTAGAGGATGAGAAATAGAAAGAAAGAAATATTAGAATAGAAGAAGAAAAAAAAGACAAACCTCACAGTAGAACGAATAAAATATATTATATAACATAACTTTTGAAATACAAATCAGTAGCTTTATATACATACCATCATCAGAGCACAACAGATATTCCTGGAACAGTTATAAACACCTTTTTTCAGATACCACAAAGTACACAGCGGAATATACGAGTCTATAGCTAACTGGTGAAGCCTCCTGCTTCCAGCTCTTCCAAGTGAATCTGAAAAATCCCGACTACTTGACTGCCCGTACAAATTTGGGAACCCAAGAGCTTAGGGAAAACAAACAAAATAAACTCTGGGTCAGTCATGGGACTGGTGTGAGTAAATTCCAACCATTTGTTTAACTTTAAAAAAAATCTCTTCAAAAGGAAAGATAATAGTAAGACCAGCTCACACATAAACATGGACGGTGTTTACCTTACTATAACCCAAACACTTTGATATGAAAAACCAGTTTTATAAAAATGTCTACATCAAATAAATAGAATCTAGTGGAACGCTTGCATCTTACGCTCCATACATAATATAAAATCAAAAACGTATGGCGCTTATTGGAGATTGGATTCCGACTATGACAAGGTATGGAACCACCTTCCGTTAGTGTATCTCTAGAGAGGAATACACTGGGTTCAACAAGAACGTCTTGCAACCCGGCCCACACATGACCGACCACTCATTTCGCTTGAGTGTATCGAATGTATATCACCAACGGTTGGGATCAACAACCGTTTCCCGAATGGGACAACATCGAATAGAATAAGGAATTGAATGAATCTCTAGATAGGTGATAATACACCCTATTGGGAGCGACCCACTTAGCCATGCCGTCTGTCCGATTTTTGTCACTTCCCGGTTGTTGAGGCCTGAGGCTACGATTAGTTTCCATTCATTGATAGCATAATCACTTTGAATGCCACATTGTCAAATCCTTTAATCACTGATTGATTTGCACAAATATTCTGGATATTATGCTAAGGGAATAAATCCGTTGCCACCATATATATTTGTATAGATCAACATATTCGATCCTTGGAAATATTTTGTCAGGCATTCGTCCATTTACGTTCATTCTGGGATTGAACGAAACCGAAGGCACAATTTCTATTAATAGAAAAAGCCCTTGCATTTTACTCCATCTTCGATTATCTTCATATAATCTGATTCGCAACGTTACGGCCAATGCAACCGGTCTCTCCATATTGATAACGATATTGGTAAATACTTCGATAGTCGGTTATTTAACTATCGAAGAAAAACAAATATCCACTCATCCAAAACATCAAACAATCACTGGGCCTGTTAATTAATATTTCATTAATTAATTCACTTCTTCATTTCCCTATCAAATATTTGTTAACCAAATATTTTCAGTAATCTTGTTGGACTCTTACGCTATTTGGGAAAAACATTTCCCTATATCCCCTTCTTTTATTTTCTACATTTAGAAAATATATTCTATTTGAAATTTAAAACAATTTCAATCATTTATCTCTTTCCCGACTACTTTAATTATACTCGGGAAATATTTACTTTTATGTTTCCAAAATTCCATCACTTGGGTTAAAACGAATGTTGTGTAAAACATCGTTACATCAACCCAAAATATTTTATTCAACTTCTCTTCGAGATTGGATCTTGCTATTTATCAATTAAAAATGAAATCGATCAAGTTGGGGTATAACTACCTCTTAGACCCTGCCTGAAAACATCCTTAACTTCAAAACAGACAAGACCATTATTCCCGAATAATCAACACCATAAAAACCAATTATCCATTTCTAAAACGCGTATATGCTTCCCTTTCTATTTATAACAAATCTAATTTATAGATTTCCTTTTTGTTTATAATATTTTATTTTTAAGTTCATTTACTTATCGAATTCTATACATATCGATACATTGATTTCTAACTATCAATTTTTTTTAAAAATATTCTAACTCCTTAAATTTCCGGAAAATTTTGCCATAACCTCCTTTGTACTGGGAGCATCGGGATATTTCAAATAGCCTCCCATGGCCCTCACCAATCCAAAAGAAAAAGAAAAAGCCAAGCGGCTTGCCGATACGGCGCATAAAACCTCATATGGAATTTAAACGTGTACCTTTTTGTCGGGCACTAAATTTATAAACTTCATTCTCTTCATTCCATACCTGTTCAACCTATATTTACCTGTTTTCCAATTTATCCAAGTTAATTCGGTCATTCCTAACTCAATTTGCTATTTTCTTCTTTAATTAGCTATTTTGCCAAATCCTTTTATTTTGAACATAACATGTTCAAATATATTTTAAATCGCTTCTAAACAAGTAGAATTTCATTTCTAACTTGAGTTTCAAATTCGATTTCGAATATGAATCCATAAAACCAATTTACTTATCCAACGCCAATTTCGATTCAAAACTCAATTAACTATTTATTCTTCAAAATTAGTTAAATCTATTTAATAACTAAAAATTTGATTTTTGTTTCAAAAATCATTTCACTTACTTCACTGGAGTTCATATATAATTTACAATTCAAATCTGAAATTTTCTAAATAGAAATTCGGATTCTATTCGCTTAAAATCCTTTTATAAAATTAAATAAACAATTATGGTTTTTAAATGGTTATGGCGCTGCTTTTCTGAAAATTTGATTTTGACATAACACAAAATATATACGACAAAATTTAGAATTTTCTCTTTCATTAGAAAACTATTATCTAAACGGTCCTGGCGATTGTTATTTCAAAGAATTCAGACTTCAATTGAGTTCTGTACACTCAATTGAAGTTCGAATCGCCAATTTATGAACTGCAGTGCTGCGGCGAGTTCGTTTTAATTATATTTATATATATAAACTTTTAAACTTCGTTTAAAATAAATTCCACTCCATCCTGATATATTTTTAATATATATCAAATCCATTTCAACTTAATATTTCCGATCTTCTAAAATTGTCGATTTCCCCTAACTCGAAAATAAATTTATTTATACTTCGATCTTCTTTATTTAAATTCCATTTCACTTTCTACATTCAAATTCTATATTTGAATTTCCTTTATATTTTCTCTATTCAAAATCTATATTTGAATTTCTTTTGAATCTTCTATATTCAAATTTCATATTCTATTCTATTTGAATCTTCTTTATTCAAATTTCAAATTCTATTTTAGAAAAATAGAGTTTTTCTTTCTAAATCTCAAATATCCTTTTCATGATGTTTTTAAATATCAACACTTAGGCCCATTGATATTTAAATACTAACAACCAATTATTTATTTCAGGTTTTCTAACACGTCATATATAACAGTATACATGCAAAACAAATAAACAAACAGATAATATATTTTTGAGTAACCCAGTCGGATTCCTCCAACCTGTTTTCCTGCATCCACAGACGTTAGTCAACATAGTAATACCCATCCTGCTTCGAGGCAGGATATCGCGGTATGAAGGTCATCCACTAATATATATTTATGGGGCGTATAGGGAAATCATCCGCTATGAAACTGCGGGCATCCACTAATGAGACTGCGGGAATCAATCCAATCATCAACCCAATATATATATAATAGTCAACCCTAAATAACTAATATATTTAAAGCAACCAAGAAAATCGAAAACAAGCAACAACAATTATTTTTACCGAATAAAAATAATTCTAAATAACAGGTGACTGAGATTTACTCACCGTGGTTTTTATTTATGCATCATTCCAATTTTAATTTAAATTGAGCGATATTCGATTAAATTAAAATTACCAAGCCGATTCCGATTGATTCCAAAAATCCCCAAATGAAATTCTAACACGGAGTCAAAGTCCAAACGTGTCCAATGTAATCAGCGCCATTCACATCTGATTTTTGTTTGGATTAGAATTTTCAATTTATAAGTAACCAAACAAATGTGAATATAATTAAAGATTTGATTATTATTTAAACTAAAATTACCTTTGATCAATTTCATATAGCTAAGATCGAACTCGGCACATCTAGCTTCTTCTCTGAATTCTACCAATCAGATCCAGGATGTAGTCAATGATGATATGAACCCATCGCAACAAACGGCATTTGCTTTGGATCTAATTTGAGTAAAATACAATTTATATAAGACCTTAAGTTAATTAATCATTAATTAACATTTTTATTAACTTCAATGATTAAGTTAATTACCTAATCCATACACGCAAATTATCTTCCAGATTTGAGAATAAAGAACCTGACACCTACTCCTCCTTCATAAATCAGTACAACGGTCAACACTCTACCAAAACTGCAGCGCACCTCTTTCCAACCGTACAACTCAATCATCTTCGAAACCCCCTTAGCAAAACCCATTCAAACCTCACAAACCTTCAAGGTATTGCCCTTCCTGAAATCGCGGTTTCACCCCGTACCTCGTCATCCCCCAACTTCATGAAATCACGGTTCCATATGCTTCGAACCACTTCGTTCGAGTGCCATAACTCACCACTGTCGAAATCGAAATCCACGGTAAAAATGATCGCGTTCATCAACAACTGGATCCCCTCAATACCTTGGAACCCTAATCCATATTACTGTCAACCTCGAGACCTTCCATCGCACCAAAAACCGAGACCCCCAATGTTCGCACTCCTTCTCTCCTTACTCTCGAGTGTCTCCCTATCGTGTTGAACTCCAGGGGCGCGATTCACTTCCCCTCGTTGCGGTGAACCTTCAGGGAATGGGGCGCAACCCTAGAATTGAGATAGGTTTGGGTGCCAGTCATTTTTATTTTAGGAATCGAATTGAAAAGAAAAGGGGCATGGCCATTTTTATTTGGATTTAGTTTGGGTTTACTGAGAGTTTGATTTTTTGATTTAGAAGGGGCTCGTGATTTATAGGAGATGAAAACTTAGTTGTTAAGGAATTAGTCTTTATATAGTACAATATAATTAAATTCGATTTGATTTCGATTAGACTGTGATTTGATTTAAAGAGATTTTTATCCTTTTTAAAAAGATATCGATTTGATTTTGATCTTATCCGTTAATCAAATATTTCGGGGTTCACACCTTGAGATCGTGAACCGCTATTTTAATGTACCGACCGACGTTTCAATGTTATAGCGTTATACTGAACTAAACAAATATATTTTGATATTTGATTTAAACGTAAATATAAAATAACCATATTAAATCAATATAATATAAATTAAATTCAGAAACAAATAACCCTCGATAATAAATTATTATTATCGTTTATAATCAAATAAAATTTATAATGATCATCTGAATTGTTTTCGATTCAGTTTTAACTTTGATTCGAATTATTTTTCATATTACAATAATTCAATATATTCAATATTAAATCAATAATTCAATATAAAAATCGATTTATAATATCAACTCAATATTTAAAACTATATTAAATATTCAAATAAATCGATCACAAATCTGGGTCGTTACAGGTGCTTTGCAAATTACTTGTTATAGCGACTTCTCGGGAACAAGCTAAGGAGGTTTTGGAAATTGGTTCCAGATAATTCTCATATGCTTTAAACTATGTATCTTTGGTGCTTTAGTCTCCTTATGTATCAGTATTAAGCGAGGTAATACCGGTAGCCCTTTCGTCCTTACGATCCCCGGTTTCTTATTTTCTCTCTTCGTTGGCTTTCAGTCTTAGGTGACCTTCTACCGATTGTGTCGGCAGTACCCTGGCGGTATTTCCTTTTGTATATATTTTAAGCTCTTTGCTTTGATGATGGTGTCGGTTGCACAATTTTCGGACTGTTCCTTTACGTTGTCGTTTTTTTCTTATGCCGGACTTTTGTTGGCGGAAGACTCCTTTATGCTTGTGGTAATCTGTTACCCCTTCACCGCCAGCCTTTTTCGGATGCTTTATTTTTGGTAGTAACATTTGCCCCTTTGTAAAGGGGTAATTTTGGCTTTTCAATTCAAACCTTTCTTAATTTCGATGCTGTACAATTTTGATTATGCAGGTCCCGCTTTTTTGCACTTTTCAAGGTAGATCGGTCCATTAACTCATTCTTACTTGTGTAGTTGAGATTAAAAGCTGGTTTTTTGTTAGAGATTCTTCTTCTTCCTCTTCTTTCCTGCAAAATTCGTTTCTCAAGCAAGGTTACTGTTCATCGCAACTCCTTAAATTCTTTCGAGATTTTCAAATTCGATCCTTCGTAAGTATTTCAAATTCAACACAGATGTAAGCCTGTAACATTCTCCGAATTGACCGGGGAATTTAAACGTAGCTTAGTGTATCTAACACGGTTCAATCCTTTGATGAATATTAGGATGACGCCTAATGGCGGATCTAACAAACTATACATATGCACGCATTTTTTTACTGTCAGGATTAAAGATGCAAAATTATAGGTTATATGACTATTTTGCCAAATAAACAACATATTGTGATGCTGGTATGAGTGAACCCCATGTTCCTATTGTTTACTTAATTAGCTTTTTGATTTTGCCGATACCAGGGGTTTTTAGTTTCCAACCTAAGGGGTGCCAGTTAGTGGTGGAAGTGCTATTGTGAACTCCTTTTCTTTTTTATCCTGTTTCCGGCAAAACTTGAAGTTAATTCTCTCTTTTTTGGAAGTATAGCATGCTTACTTAGGGATTCGCTTGTCTCGGGCTTCAGGACTTGCTAGACTTTTGGCAATGATTTAACTGACCATTCAGTTCGAAAGGCCAAACTCACCTTCAATCATGAATCGTTTACACATAAGCCCAACTAATATTAATTCTCATAGATACTTATTAGCAAATTCCTATGTTATCTACCCATTTATACGTGGCTTGCGTGCACTTTTATTAAAAGGAAACAGAACTAAGTTATATATTATGGTATGATATCACCTGGCAGGATCATGTCTAACGCTCGACAATTCGGTATCTCTAAGCTATGTAGGTCCATTGAATCTCATCCGAAGAAGGCTTCCTTTTTTCCAACCTAGTTGCCTCAGGTGCTGATGCATGTCATGATCAGCCTTGTCCGAGAAAATGCCAACTTTTTTTGTTGATAATGGTCCTTCTAAGAGGCATAAAGATGCGAATTTTGGGTTCGATTCCTTGGTAGAGGAATCGCCGCTGTGTCTGGTAGTCAACCGTCATTTAGTTCAACTATCTCTTTTTTTGACAATATCTCCAACGAGGATTTTTTTCCCCAACTGAGACGATGGGAAGTGACTTATTTGCAGGCTTTCTAGTGCCTGGTTCTCAAGATGCTCTGGATTTGAGAGGATGCGAGCCGACTTACTTCCTTCTTATCATTATGATAACCCTTTGGATCCTCCTTTTTCAACTCCCGACTTTGATGGTATCATTAAATCTATTCTTCCTTTTGTTGATGTTTCCAATATGCCAGAGTCGACTCCTTCGAAGTGCTCGGATTTCTTTCTTTGTCTCATTAAGCAGGAGCTTTTAGTTTATCTTTTGCTCTTTCTAATTAATTTTTTTGACTGTCGTCTTCGCATGGGAGTTGACATTCCTTTGATTCTTTTTCCTACATTTAAAGATTGGCATATTTCTCGGAGATGGTCGCCTCATCCTCTCTTGACGCAAGTAAGCTCAAATAAGAAAATGTTGTGTTGGAGTCCCAGATCCATAATTTAACTATGGTGAAGAGAAAAAACGTGGATGTATGTGAGCAACTGAGGACATCTTTATAAAAAGAAAGAGAGCATAACCGTGCTTTGGATGTTGAGGTTTCGGCTTTTGAAAGTGAGTAGGCAAATGTATTGGCTGAGTATGCGAGTAAGACAGGAGTAAAGGAGAAAACACTTGCTGCTTCTAGACAGATAATTTATGAGGCTTCGGATAGGATTTCCTCATTTTTGAAAACGCATCTCTTGAATGTGGTGGCAGAACATTATGAGACAACTCTTTTTCTGGCTTATCGTGGCAATTTTGAAAAGTTTCCGTAAATGGATTTCCCTTCTATTCACCGTCCTATCCGAGGCAGAGTTATGTAAAGAATAAATTTGGCCAAATAGGGTATCAAGATCCCTGGGAAAGATGCTAAGGCTAGAATATTTCCTATTTATTGAGGGACCGCCAGAAAACCCAGCAACTGATGGTAAGGAAGAATTTGTGCTGGACATTGGTGGTGATGATAGAGACGACTGTAGTAATGGACTTATTCCTAGGAGTAAAAGCCGGCCGATCAGCAAAATAGATGGCAGCTTTTATCTTCCCATGGGATATACCTTGGGATTTGGAGATGCAAATGCTAACTCTTCGTGTGCCCCCATTACTCTTTTTAGGGATGACGCATTTGCTAAGGGGATGGTTTTCTTGGAATTTGCCGAAAGGGAGCAAGTATTGCAGCCCATCTCCCCTATTTCTCAGGTACAATTTTTAGCCCTCGAGCGACTACTTTTTCCTGCATTGGGTTAGTTTTCTTTGTCACGAAATTCATTGATATTTTCCAAACATCACGATGTGTACTTTCAAAAGTGATTTCTTATTATATATCATTACTACAGTAAAAACCCTGGTCTCACTAATGATGCTGCTTTCAAGGATGAGTTGCGTTCTTTCTCTAGGTTGAGGAGGGAATTTCTCACAACATCTCACTTTAAATCCAGCAGGGAACACTTTTTAAAAGAACTTAAGCTTATCTATATAAAGTATCCTTAGCTCTCCTTTGCTTTCATGGGAGATAAGAGGGAGATGATACTAAAGAGACTTAGGTCTCACGATGCGCAACTGATATGCAACATGAACACAAAATGTAATAGGGGGATTAATTAAGCCACTATGATTCCTATAATTAACGTTTGTCTGTACGGATGTTGGGTGACATCTGTACTAACCTTTTTGGGCAAATAGTGTTATGATGTATTATTATTATCTATTTTCTGGAAATAGCCACATGTGTAATTACTCATATATTTGTAAAAATAGAAGGAATCGATCAAGGAACTTCTCTCTTTTTCCCAGAGGGATACACAACTAAACGTGAGCCAGGAAGAATTTTCAATTGACCACCCCGTTGGTGCTGATGACGGGACCGCTTTGCTTGGAGAATTGTCTGTGGAACACTTGAATGAACAAATATGTGTTTTAGAAGATCTACTAAAGCATGAAGATAAATTTGTTCGCACACTAAAGAGAGAGGAGAAGACAAATCCCTCCATTGATTTGATCAAGAAAAGGACGAGTTACACTGTCAAATTGTTGATTTAGAAATCGAATGCGACTGTGCATTAATAGAATGCAAAGCCTGGGAATCCACTTTTGGATGGATGACCAAAACTTCTGTATCCGATTCTCTGCAAGCCTCAATAGAGTTTGAAACTCCGTGCTTTGAAATAAGCCATTATATGAGGAACCTCCCCCTGGGTTAGACGGTTCTTTTGTTGGTAGGTGGTATCGGCGAGTTAAGGCCGACATGAAAGGTCTCTATGGAAAAAAGTGTAATGAGGACATGTTCCGACGCATTGACTTTTGTACCTCCAAAGTTAAACAACTACGAAAGGAGAAACATGCCTCAGGAAAGAACGCTCGTAGTTCGAAAAGGGAAAATAAAATTTTACGCTCCATGGGTAAGGCTCACAATCGGGCCTTGAAGCTATAACTTAAAACCTTAGATGATCCATGTAAAATTATGGAGAAGTAGCAGAAGATTAAAAAACTCTTATGTACCGCGATTCGTCATGCTGACACTTCTCCCTTTCCTGAGGGCGGGGAGCTCTTGGAAAATGTAATAAGTTTCCTTTAGTTGTTTGATTTCCTTCCGAGTGGCTAATAATATTACTTCATCAATTAACTTATAAATGGGATGCATATCTACTTGATATGCAACTTTCTTCTATGTTTTTCATAAACAACAGTAAGCTAAATGTAAGGGGTTCGAGGAACTTCCCTAAGTAATACAAAAGGTTTTTGTCCTTGCTTGGAAACCTTCTTAGGTAATCGGGCTTCAGCCGTTAGGTCGATCGTACATCACCTTCCCAAGGATTAGAGCTTCACGCCCCAGACTAGGGTATTAGGATTAGGAATCTACTTCTGATAGTAATGGAATCTAGTTCCCAAATAGGTTCAGATTATTAGAAGAGTCAAATATCTTCTTTCGATCATGGCTAAGCTTCCGAACCGATCTAGAATCGACTATTTATGATAGGGCCAGAAATCCCTTTCCAGTCTTGATTGAGGCCTGAATACCCATAGATTTGGGTATTAAAGATTTAGGACCAGAATCCTACTTCTGATATTAATAGAAATCCCGAACCAACCCTTATTCGGGAATTTAGAGATTGAAGACCAGAATTCCACTTCTGGTATTAATAGAAGCCCCTAACCAACCCTTATTCGGGCATTTTAAGTTTTAAGACCAGAATTCCACTTTTGGAATTAATAGAAGCCCCGAACCAACCCTTATTCGGGCATTTTAAGTTTGAAGAACAGAATTCCACTTCTGGAATTAATAGAAGCCTCGAACCAACCCTTATTCGAGCATTTTAAGATTGAAGACTGGGCATTTTAAGACTGAAGACCAAAAATCCACTTCGGGCATTAATAGAAGCTCCAAACCAACCCTTATTCGGGATTTTTGAGATTAAAGACCATAAATCCACTTTTGGCATTAATGTTTTGTTTCCCCTTTGGGTTTGGTTTATAAAGAAAAGGTTGTACATGCTTCTTGATCCACTCTTTGGGCTTTTTGTTATCAAAGCAGAGAATGTACGTGCTTTGTTGGCCACTCTCTGGGACTGTGTGTCCGGTGCGGTTGGCTAGCTTATCCACAAGCAGGTCCCAAAGACTTACCCGACCTCCCTCCAAGAGGCGCCTTATCCTGACCATTGTAGGCGATGATAAGGTCTTAAATGTTTAAACCGGGTCATTGTAGACACATAATTAAGGCTTATTCTTTTGATGATCTACCCTGGACATCGAGGTGGTGATAGAGGCTTACACTCCACCCCCTCCAAGGGGTTCCGTATCCTGACCATCGTAGGCGATGATAAGGGTTTGCGTTCCCTTCCGCGGGTAACGTGGAACATAAGTAGAGGTAGGACATTCTCTTCCATGAGCAGAGGTAAGACATGCTTAGTTTATAGCATAGGCATGGCGTACTCTACTACGAGCAGAGGCAGGGCGTGCTAATTAGATGCTCCGTCACGACCGTTTCCAGTGTGGGTCAGAGGCTTACGCTTTTGATGTTAAACCTGGCCCTTTCCAATTTGGGTGCGGAGAATGGCTTACACACCAGCCCCCTTTGGAGGGTGCCTTGCCTAGGCCAACTCGGCGGTGACAAGGATTTTAATCCCTTTTTGGATTAACCCATCTTTACTTACCTCAATTCTTGAGAGGGTTTCTATACCCTGAGTCATGTATGAAATCATTTTCTTAAGAATTTCATTGGACTTAGTTTGATTCTTTTACAAATTCCCGTAATTGGTCCTGATTGAAGAACTTAATGATCATCCCTTCGAGAATCCTACAACAATTAGTCTCATGTCCATTCATTATGTGGTAGTGATAATAAGGCCCACCCAACTTTCTTTCGTATTTGGGCTTCTTTTTTTAAATGACCAATAATTGAGCTCGTGTCTGGTTAGGAAATAGATATATTCCATTGAAGTAGTAAAGTAGTATCCTTTAGGTAACCCCGGTGTAAACTTCCTTTCCTGTTGCGGAAACTTATCACTTTCGAACCTTACTGCTCCATTCATACTCTTGTTTTATCTTTCCAAGATAGGCCTGGGTTGGAGATCTACCCTTTCAAACCATTTGGAAGCGAAGCGGTTATAATCGTCTAATATGGTCTTCAATCACAATCTACGTTGTTTTCATCACGTCGTTTAGTTATTCACAATGGGTCGAAACCCGGTCATTCCGAATAACTATCACATCTTTCAAATCAATTAAGTTATACAAGATGACTTAACTCTTATTCCATTATGGGAATATTATTTTACTTTAGTATTTGTAATCAAATTAAATAAAGTTTCTTTTCAACTAACCTTGAGAAATCATCTTTTCTTTTAACTGAGTTAAAGAACAATGTTATTGAAGACGCTATTCACGACAAACCCCAAATCAATTGATATCAAATATAAGAATTCAAACAAAATTATATCAACTTATATTCAACGCCAATTGACGAAATAAATGAATACTACAAGTGGAATAACGATGTTAATAACGTCCAAATCCCCTGAAATAGTAAATATCTACACAACGGTAATCAATACCAAATATCCAAAGATTATTTCTATCCAAATCCAATTTGTATTCAAATTGGAAATATTTTCTAAATCAAAATATTTATCTATACACTTCTTTCTAATCATGGTTACATTTGATAAACCAAATAATTTAAGTTTATTTCACTCAAGTTTACAAAACACTATTTTACTGTTTTCAGCCAGTTGGGCTGAAAATACAAATATCCTTAAATATAGTTCGAAAATTCTTATTTATTTTTCAAATCACTTTAAAATCTATTATTATAATTTATCTTATTTTTTCCCTATTTTTAATTATTTTAAAATATCTCCTTTTTTACTAAAATCCATTTTCAGGCCACTAATGGTTCTGGCGTTGTTTTTATTCAAAATTGATTTGAACTTATCCTTAGATCTAACTGTTGGATTTTAAAACTCATATAATCATTTGAAAGGTCTTTGCATTTCTAAATTAATGGTTTTTATTTCGAGAGAATCCGACGGTCTGATCTCTCGGTATGTCAATTTGAAGTCATTGGTCGAAATTCGTGAACTGTCGCTGCGCGACGAGTTCTATTCAAACCAAACTTTGATTATATATTGAAATTAAACCAAATTACTTCTAAAATAGTTTATTAATTATCTAATAGTTACTATAAACCATATTTTTCAATATTTTACTTCAAATTCAAATATTTCAATTAAATGGCTATTATAATATTATTTTATTATTAAAATAATATTATTTTTCAAACTTCATTATTTTTAATCCATATTTTCCTGACATCCATTATATAATAAATAAGATGGTTTTGAAAAGAAAATTCTTTAAAATCTTTCCAAGATACTCTAACCGAACTTTACTTTTTACTATTCATTTAAAAATAAAACTTGAACATGCCTTAACTATGTAAACATTATTTCAAATTGATTTCCTTTTTTACGAATATTCATTTTACTGAATTATACTTTACGTCCATCCAAAATTGGATGTCAAATTTTGACTTTTATTTTTCACTCATTATTATATCATTAAAATATTCAATTAATTCCCAATATGAAATAAAACTTAACTAACGACCATATAATTCAACTTATATGGATCCAAATGTTAATGATATTTCATTAACATATATCAATCATTCCAACATCCACTATAATATCCATTACACACTTATTGTAACACCCTGAATTTTCCATGTCTATTAAAAGAACGAATTAAATAATACTTAGTTTTTAAAGTGATAATTAAGGGAAACGGGTTATGCCATTGCGTTCGTCTCGAAATTTTGCTTGGAATAGATTCCAAGTTTTCGTAAATCGGACTTCGTATGAGGAAGTTATGGCCCTCAGAAGTTTCAGCAATTTAAATAAATTAAAAACAGTTCAGAGTTAAAAATTCAAAATTCAAACGAAAGACGAGGAAGCAGGCTGGGCAGAATTTTTCCCGCCACAGGCCAAGTCGACCTCCCCTATACAGGTCGACCAGGGGGTCGACCTACCCCCTCGCCCAGATCCAAAACTGTGATGATTCTGACTTGTTGCTGAGTCTTTTCTGACCTGTTGCTGAGTCATTAGGGCATAGGTGGCAATTCTGGATAACTCTATTTAGTTTGGACAGTTATGATTGCTCCTAGAATGATCTAACGACTCACATAAGACTAAACTTCTATAAAAGCAACCCTAGTCCTCAAACCTTAAATCGCAGAAATTCATTCAAAGGAGCCACCATGTTGTCCGTGATCGTTCTAGCCTAGCCACCATTTCTTCTTCAATTAGAAAACAAGTTAAAAGCTACGAATCAAAACTAACTTAGAGAATTGATAGTGTTGGCTAGCTTTTCGACCTAGCCACCAAAGTTCAAAAGCAAAAGAAATATGAGGCTCTGAGTGTCCAACCCCTCAAGCATTCGATCTTGGTCAATCGTTCTCCTCAGATCGTGACACATCCCCAGATCGCAGCGCCGATACTCGATCTGATCTTCCCTCTCCTCTTCTGCACGATCCGATCCAAGTCCAGAAGGCAAGGAGATGGCCAAGACCAAGTCCAACACGATCCGCAAACGTCGGATCCTATGACACCTGTCCATAACTGTCATATTGACCAATTCTCCATCAAGCCATGAACCAGTCTGAGATTCTCGAGATGTGTGCCACGTATGACCGCGATCCTCCTGAAGAAATCACCTATAAATAGCCTAGAACTTGGCATTTTTCAGGATCTTTTCGGCAATTCTGAGTTCTGAATCCACAATTATTACACCTCCATTATTATTCAGAGTTGTCTCGAAATTATTGGGTGAATAAACATTGTAAGAGTGAGATTGAGGGATAAGTCATCGATTGTACTCTGATTCCAAGTATAATCATAGATATAAAGTGGACATAGGCTCATTAACGCCGAACCACTATAAATCTTGTGTCTTTTCTGATTTTCTAGCATTTTTTCTGATATTAATTTCTGCATAATTGAGCAACTTGGGTATTAGAGCCAATTTTGGATCTAACATTTTGGTGCTTTCACTGAGAAATAAAGTCTCGGTATGTTGGATTGTTGCTCTACTATTTGGATATTCAAGTCCAAAGAAGACAGTCCAAAACTCAGCAGTTTCGACTTTTGAAGATTTCAGCGATACCCCGATATCATGGCTGGAAAGAAGTCTAAGGAATTATGAGCTTCACAAGCGAACGAAGCTACGAATGAAGCGATCGAGGAAGTTGTGCACGAACAGGTCAAAGAAGAGCCTTCGGATCGCGATGACGTGGGGGCGATCCGGGCCGAAGAGGGTAACACAATCCGACCTGAAGGGGGCGCCACGATCCGGGTCTCTGAAGGAGTCACGACTCGATCCTAGGACAACGCCACCATCCTCCCATCTAATGCCCCCGCGATCCGATCCCAGGGTGCCACCACGAGTCGTCGACACAAGGGTAGCGCGATCTGAAGCGACAATCAGACCACGACCCGACCCGGAAAGGAGGTTATGGCTCGTTCTTCTCGTGCTGGTACAACTGCTCGACCTGGCCCAAGTTCTTGACATATAAGAGAGAATGTTGATGATCAATTTTACCCTTCTGCCCCAGTTACCGAGGGACATTTAACTCGAATACTTGAAGCATTGGATAGGAAAACCGATGAACTGGCTGCTCAAAGACAGGAGAGCTCGTTGCTGCGTCAAAATATTACTGCCGTAGGCAGGAAAATTGATGATATTCAAAGGCAGGTTTTGCCACCTCCAGCTCACCCTCTCTCTCCGGAACATACATCGTCATCTGAAGAGCCCCGAAGGAACCAACGATGGCCCCCGTTAGAAAGGCCCGAAAACATAGAATGACTTCAATTTGGGTCGCTTCCGTCTCGTGAAGAGGAGGCATTTGATCAGGGAACTAGTAACCACAACTTAAATGAACCGGTTCTAGCACCAAGGAATGGCATGCCTCCCGCTCGTCGCGTGATCGACCGCGACAACAGGGGCCAAGGGAGTTCTGCTCAGGGCCCAGATTTTATAGCAGCACATCAAAGAAATGCCGGAGGAGGACGTCGGGGAAGGAGTGCTGATCCCGAATCTACCTTGACCCATGCAGAGGTTGAAGCAATGATTAGACAAGTCATGGTAGATAACCGTGGACAGAGGAATGAAGATTGGGGCATAGACCGTAGTCACACACCTTTTACTGACGACATACTGGGTGTTACATTCTTGAAGCGCTTCATTATGCCAACCATGAATCGCTATACGGGCAGGATTGACCCCATCCATCATTTAATGCGGTACTCCTGGTCAATGAATGCCGCTGCAGCTATAGACACGGTCAAATGTAAAGCGTTCCCTGTATTCTTGGAAGATGTGGCGTTATTGTGGTTTACCTGCCTTTCAACACGGTCAATATCCAGCTTCAGAGAATTGAGTGAGAAATTCGTAAACCAATTCTGTCTTCATGCCCAGAGGTCTAAGAATGTGATCGAGCTATCCTTCATTAAACAACGACCGGACGAAAGCCTGAGGTCATATTTGGATCGTTTTAACTTGGTTGTCACAGAAGTCAAAGATCCACATGAGCAAACTGTGTTGATGGCCTTGATCGATGGCGTCAATAAAGGTACCGAGTTTGGAAGATATCTGGCTGGTAAACCTCCCCCGACCAGAGAAATATTTTATGAAAAAGCCAATATTCGCCTGCGTCGGGAGGAGATATACGCTAATCGAAAAAGAAAAGCTACGGATAAGGAAGATATCCAAAGCAACGTGGCCATCAAGCAAACGGGAGATAGCTCAGGAAAGGTTGAAGTTAACGTTGGGAACAAGAATCAAGACAGCGGTCGCCAATCAGGGAATAATAATAACAATAATCGGAAGAGAAATCGAGGAAACAACTCTCAGAGAAGATCCCGGTCCATACCATTTTGAGAACTTCACACCGTTAAATGATACATTGGAGAACATCTTCCTGGATACATATAATGTCCTCTAGTATAAAAGACCTCCTCCGAGAGATTCTACCGAGAAAGAGCGTAAGACTGGGAAATTCTGTCTTTTTCATCAGATCCACGGTCATTCCACAAACGAATGTCGTCACTTGAGAGACGTGGTTAAAAGGCTGCTCCGAGAAGGGAAGCTTGATGAGTATAAGGTGACTCCCAGGGACAGGGGGCAAGTCGTACAAGCCCCAAACCAAAGCCAACCTACTGTTAAACCAACGGCTCGACAAAAAGGGAAAAATATCGTTATCAATACTATAATTGGTGGGCTCCACCTAGCAAGGCACAGTTTCAGAGCTATGGATCAATATATAAATGCAGCTAAACAACATTTCGAAGTGGGAGAATGTAGTAACCCCGAGGACAGCGCTCCGATTAAGCAACAAAAACGATGTCCGATGACTTCATATTTCGCGAGTGAGAGAGTATTGGAGTACACTCCCCAACTGAAGATCCATTGGTGATCACCATCACCATTGGCCCAGCGATAGTTCATAAGGTCTTGGTAGATAACGGGAGTTTTGTTAACATTTTGTTCAAGAAAACGTTCGACCAAATGAAACTCGAGCCGAAGGATTTAAAGCCATGTGAAGGGTGGATAGATTTATTGGGGCCTCGTCCGCTCCAATAGGATTCGTGGAATTATCAGTAACCCTTGGGGCAGGGGTACGCCAGAGAGTGAGGATCCTCCCCTTCGTGGTATTGTATATTGAATCGCCGTACAATGCCTTCTTGGGTCGACCGGTCCTAGCCAAATTCAGGGCCTGTCTTGCACCCTGGTGCTTATTGTTGAAATTTCCAATGGATTCCGATGTGGGTATTGTTAGAGGAGATCAAGTTGTGGCACGAGCATGCTACATTCCAGAGCTAAAACTGCTCTGCAAAGGAAGAGATATAGAAGCGAAAGGTGGCTCCTCCCCTCCAAGGGAGGAATCGTCATAGCAACTAAAGGAAGTACCTTTGGGAGGGTCGCCCAGAGAGTTGCCCGAGCACATAGATCCCAGAGAGGATAAAGAGCCTAGGGGCAGAATGGCGACTCCCAATGAAGCAACTGTGGATGTACCAATCGATGATAGTGACCCAGAGAAGGTCCTGAAGATTGGATCCCAATTGGACCCTGTCCAAGCCAAGAAATTAATAAAGTTTCTGAAAACTAACTTGGATGTATTTTCCTGGACCCATGCAGACATGTGTGGGATATCTCCCTCGTTTATGAGTCGTTCGCTAAGCATTAACCCGAAACATCCTCCTATCAAGCAGAAAAGGCGAATGTTGGGTCCAAAAAGGTCTGCTGCATTGAAAGAAGAAGTCAAGAAACTGAAGAGTAATGGATTTATTAAAGATTCGACGTACCCTGACTGGATTTCGAATCCGGTTCTGGTAAAAAAGGCCAATGGAAAGTGGCGAACGTGTATCGATTTCTCTGATTTAAACAAAGCTTGTCCGAAGGATAATTTCCCGTTGCCCAGAATCGATCAATTAGTAGATTCGACTGCAGGTCATGAACTCCTTTCCTTTATGGATGCCTATTCAGGATATAATCAGATCCCTATGCATGTCCCAGACCAAGAGCATACCAGCTTCATTATAGATTTGGGATTATATTGCTATGTGGTAATGCCTTTCGGTCTGAAAAATGCCGGTGCAACATATCAGCGGTTGGTGAATAGGATGTTCTATAACCAGATTGGGAAAACGATGGAGGTATACGTCGACGATATGTTGGTAAAGTCCAGACAGTCGTCCGATCATACCAACGATTTGGCAGAGATGTTTCAAATTCTCCAGAAATATGGGATGAAATTGAATCCTTTGAAATGCTCGTTTGGGGGTAGCATCTGGAAAATTCCTAGGGTTCATTGTAAGCTTGCATGGAATCGAGATTAATCCAGATCAAATTACAGCAATCCGAAATATCCAAGAACCAAAGCAGATTGAAGATGTGCAAAGCCTTGCTGGAAAAGTGGCAGCGCTAAGCAGATTTATTTCAAAAGCTATAGATAAATGCATCCCGTTCTTCGAATTAATAAAGCGAGGCAAGCGCAACTTTAAATGGACTCCTGATTGTGTAGAAGCTTTCCAAAATCTGTTGAATTATCTGGAGAGACCCCCAATACTGTCTAAGCCTGTGGATCACGAGGATTTATTTGTGTATCTGGCAGTGTCATCCCACGCGATCAGTTCGGCTTTGGTAAGAGAAGAGGATAAGGTGCAAAGACCAGTATACTATGTGAGCAAGGAATTGGCAGCCGGAGAACGAAATTACCCAAAGATAGAAAATCTCACATACAGTTTGCTGATCGCATCTAGGAAGCTTCGTCACTACTTCCAAGCTCATCCCATTACTGTTTATACTGATCGCCCGCTTAAGCAAGTCCTACAAAGGCCAGAAGTGTTGGGAAGATTGCTCAAATGGAACATCGAACTGAGTCAATTCGACCTGAACTTCCAACCTCGGAGGTCGATAAGAGGGCAGACACTTGCAGACTTTATAGCAAAATTTACCATCCCAGAAGATGATGCGGAAACTGAAGAAGACGATCCGCCAAAGCTACTCCTTGACCCTAATGTCTGGAAACTATATACTGATGGAGCTAAGAATGACAGACGATCAGGTGCCGGAGTGGTCCTTGAAACTCCAGAGAAACGAATAATATACTACGCTCTTAGATTGGAGTTCCACGTGACTAATAAGGATTCCGAGTATGAAGCTTTGATTGCCAGGTTGAAGCTTGCAAAGGAACTAGGCGTAACAAAGATAGACATCTTTTGTGACTCCAATTTTGTCGCGAACCAAGTTAAAAATTTCAGGCTAAGAATCCAATGTTGATATCATATCTAGAAAAAGTAAGAACATTGTTGGGTGGTTTTGAGCACCATAGTATATCTCACATTCCTCGAGCAGAGAATCAAAGAGAAGACAAGTTAGCAAAGATGGCTAGTTCCGATAATCCAGAACATACGGAGATAGTCCCGATCGAAGTATTACGGTTCCCCAGTGTGGATCAGATAGAAGTTGATCCGGTACTGGAAATTGAACCTGAAAGGGAGTCATGGATGACCCCCTCGAAGAATTTCTTGATGAATGGAACGCTCCCAAATAAGAAAAGCGAGAGGCGCGCGGTCATACGGAAGGCTTCCCGATATGTGTTGCAAGACAGAGTCCTGTACAAACAAGGTTTCTCGATGCCTCTCCTCCGGTGCATTGCCCATGACGACATCAAGCGTGTGCTGAAGGAAGTCCATGAAGGTGAGTGTGGCGACCACATAGGAGGGCAAACATTGGCAAAGAAGATATTGCGATATGGCTATTTCTAGCCCACTATAAACAAGGATGCAGCCAAGCATGCACGACGTTGCGATGCTTGCCAGAAGTTCTCCAAAATTCCTAGGGCGCCACCTAACCAGTTGATGACAATGATAAGCCCGTGGCCTTTTGCTATGTGGGGAATTGATATTATTGGAAGCCTCCCCATAGCAAAGGGCGGAGCAAAGTTCGCTATTGTGGCCGTGGATTATTTTACTAAATGGGTAGAAGCAGAGCCTTTAACCACGATCACGACCAAATGAGTGATCACCTTTGTCGTTAAGAACATCATCTGTCGGTTTGGGATTCCAAAAGTCATCATAACTGACAATGGGACCCAATTCGACAGCACGGAGTTTCGAGATTTCTGTCGGAAGTATCACATCGAGAAAAGATACACCTCTGTGGCACATCCGCAATCGAACGAACAGGTTGAAGCGGCAAATAAGGTGATCAAATCCATTCTAAAGAAAAGGTTGAAGAGGGCCAAAGCTATGTGGGTCGATGAATTTCCCCTGGCACTATGGGCCTACAGAACGATGTACAAGTCGGCAACGGGTCACACCCCGTTTTCCCTTGCTTTTGGAGCTGAAGCAGTTATTCCGGTCGAGTTAGAAGTACCATCCCATCGCACTATTTATTATGACCCGATGACCAACAATGAGTTGCTCCTTGAATCCCTGGACATGATTGAGGAAAAAAGGGATGAATCCGACTTACGTGCCTTGAGGCACAAACAACAAGTATCTTGGTACTACAACAGAAGATTCCGAGCTTGCACATTCGAACCCGGAGACTTGGTTCTGAAACGCGTCTTTCCGCCCTCGGTACATATGGGCCCGAAATGGGAAGGACCGTACTCCATTTTACGAAGGCTTGATAATGGAACCTTCAAGCTAGCGACCGTAGATGGAGAAGAAATCCCTGGAGTGTGGAATGCCCAGCATTTGCGGCTTTACCTGACATAAAAAGTGTCAGTTTTATTCTTTTGTTTTTAGAACCATGTAAAAAGGCTCGACTTACCTAAGAACAGTCTGGTTATTTGAACAAAAGATTATAACGTGGACGTAGGTCATGATTCGACCGAACCACTATAAAAATGTTGTTTGTTATTCACCCTTACTGCACCATTTCTTATCTACTCTTTTATTATGATCAATATACATACTGTTACCATTTCAGGAAATTGTTTTAAATTTATGTAGTAATCTCAAAACAACTAATTCAAAATATCGTTCGGCAAATCGGAAAGTTCGCGATGATTAAAGCTTCAAAAGGTACAGCAGGGTAAATTGCATTACAACTTAACTCCCGAGATCAGGGAGAGAATATAAAGGACGCAAAGATGACGTCCTCGAGGCGTGCATGTGCACCATGATGAAACCGCCTTGGCAACACTCTAACCCGCTGAAGGATCGGAAGAGTATAAAGGCGCTAGAGACTTAGCGCCCCCAGAACTTCTGCCCTGCTGAAGGATCGGTAAGCAGACCAAAAATCGAGCTCGAACTCTAACCCGCTGAAGGATCGGGAGAGTATAAAGGCGCTAGAGGCTTAGTGCCACGCAAACTCCAACCCGATGAAGGATCGGGAGAGTATAAAAGCGTAGCGTCGCAAGAACCATTACCCCATGGAAAAATCATGGTAGTACGAATATAATTCTAATCGATCGCCAACACGCCCTGGCCAGCCACTATAATGACGATCAATTAGGAATGTATACGTGCATTACTACACGATTACTTAGCACATGTATTTCCCGATGATTATTTTCGTTATGATTAATGATCGTTACTTACAACTTTAACATTTAACTATGAAAGCTTCAATTATGATTACTTAAACTTTGCTAACACGATGAATTTGCAGGAACACTGTGATGCAAAAGAAATAGGTCCTTATTTACTGGAAGTGGATATACAAAAAACAAAAAACTATGCAACAAGAGAGGGCCAATCTCACGACTACATCTTTTGGCCAAAAGAAATCCTAGAACTAAAACATAAGCCGATAGCTGCATTCTATTTGCGCTTAGGAGATGGCTTTGATTTCTTGTCCTTCTTCTGTTTCTTTAACTCCTCTTTATTAGTACCGGAGCGGTCACATTTCTTCCTCTTCCTCTTGTCGACAAGGGGCTCCGGAGAAGGACTGGAGGGTTCGGAGGCAAGCTGTGAAGTTATCGATTTAGAAGAGAATCTTATAATCAACCCGGTTTTGGGATCGATTTCAGAAATAGGGGGCACGAACACAGGATTATGTTCCTCCCTCTTAAGAGCCAAGTGTTTCTCCTTCCTAGTCTGTATGTTAGCCAGGGTTTCGCTATCATCACCCTTGGCCTCGTCAATGATTTCTACCTCCTCTTCCTCATCTCTATGACTGCCGTCGGAGTCGTGCAGAGCAGCAATGATCTCGGCGTCTGTAGGAGCGCCAGCGCCAGGCTCCACGGGTGCCATTGTAACTCTATCACTGGTTGAGCCCCCAGTTTGCTTTGAGACCTCGGAAGCTTCGATACCAGAACTTGGGGGAATATCAACCCTCTCAGCCTCTGCCTTCTCCTTTGCACCCTTTTCGACCACTTTGGTACTTACACCATTAGAAATAAGGGTTATCAAATCGGGAGTGGATGTGGCCATGTCAGTTGACTGTCCCATGAGACACGACAAGTTATGATTGCTTTAATGAACTGTGGAGAAAATGTGGAGATACCTTCGGCTGACTCATCTCCCAGACTTGTACTGGTGGTCCCGACAATCGGAGGAGTAGGTGCCAAGGGGATCAGTGGATCATCGGGATTATATCCCTCAACTTCAGAGGTTCTGGGCTCTACTATCGAACTCGAGCTCTCGCCAACATTATCCTTACCCTTGAGCCTGCTCTTCTCCCTCTCCATTTCCTCGTGGATAAGGCGTCTACCTTCCTCCAAAGCCACGGGCTCTTCACCTCTGAGAAAGGTTTGCATCAGCTGATGCTCGTCAATTTCGTCGACCCCTAGTCGCCGCTTCTCACCCTCGACAATTGCATCCCATATATTGGCCAAGGTAACACGCTAGTCGGGAACCCAAGAGATATCTCGATGCTTGATAACTTGACCAAGGAAATCGAGCAACAATTCTTCAAAGCAATCTATATCCTTCTCTTTTTCGGCAAGCTTATCAGCCGAAGCAGCTGCTGACTCAAGAGCGCTATTGGCATTGCTTTCGGCGACAGCTACCCGCTCCTCAGCTTGAGCAAGTTGATCATTTAGAACCTCCTTCTCCTTCTTAGCAAGGGCAAGGTCATTTTTTAAGCTCGCCTTCTCTTTCTCCTAAGCCTCTTTCCTAGCAGAAAAGCGATCCTGAACTGTCTTCAGTTCAGTGTTAATCGCCCTGAGATCCTCCACTTCTTTCCTCGGGGCCACCCGTTCCTGGCTATTTAAGTCAAGCTCGTTGCGAAAACGCTCCCTGGGACTTTCCAACTCGGACTTGTAATTCTCTGCGTCTCGCCGAGCTAAAGCCAGTTGGGCCTGTGCATCCTCTAGTTATTTTTCCATTTTGCACCTAGCCCTAGCATCATTGTCAATCTTTACTCCGGCCCTGGCTGCGTCCGTCTCCATCCGGCAGATGATACAAGAGAGTGTAGCTGCATGCTTCTTCATTACCCCGTATTGTTTAGCTGCATGGCACACATACCCTATCACCTCTGTGTCCCAATCCTCGGGGACCGATTCAAGATCTGGGACGAACACCATCCTCTCAAAGTAAATGTCGGGAAACTGTTTTCGTAAACGCTCTAACCTGGCCGTGATCTCAGAACTGGGGAAAACATGCCTTGCAGCAGTAGTGTCCAAGCCACGCTCACCAGAGGAAGTAGGAACTGTCTTCCCCTTCTCTATAATCTTGCCCTCATCTTTGTCCTTGTCCTTTGGCTCGGCGTGTTTCTTAGAAGATTGGGCGTGAGAAGGAGTGCTTTTTGGAGGGGTTAAATCTCTAGGAAGTTGCTTCGCCCCAACTGGTGGCATTGGACGACTAGGTGGCTTTCCATAACTTTGCTTCGGTGGAGATCGAGGTCGTGCAGGATAAGGTTGATGAGAATCCCGGGTCGACGACTATCCCTTCCCCGACTATCGCTATGAGTGTGCTCAGGATCTGGAAGGAGGCTTGGTGTGCCCTCGCGAAGGGAACGGTAGGAATAAGACCGTTTGCGAGACATTTTTCTGCAAAGAAAACAAGTGCGTGTTAGAACTGTGAACCACAGTAGCAAAAGAGTGTTATGATAAATGGTGCATGTGTTTTGTGCATCCCGTGGAATCCCTTTTTTTAAATAGACCAGGGCCCGAAGTTAGGCTCGTCTGGGTAACTTTTTTTTCTCCAACTGAGGCACCCGTCTCTTCAGAAAGGGGAAAAATTGGTTCTCCTTTGAAATCTTCTTGGGTATAAATATCATCTGGCAAAGGAATTTTACTTAATTCCCCGAAAACCTATTACTCCGTTAATTCGTCGTGAGCGACAGACTCAACTGGTGATGAAGTCCTCAGTGGAGACTGCCCCTCGGAGGTTGGAACCTCCTTTGATTTATCCCTCATCTCCTTTATACACGTTTAAATCTTCGTCGTCCTGATTAATCATCGGCGAATGACTCTTGCGAAGAGTAGTCGTCTCTGCAACATGAGAAGTTCCTTCTCCTTTAGCTGGGGGCACATATTTGTAAAGTTTGCCGCCCGCGCCAAGTTCGAATCTTATGTCCAAAAGATGATGTTTGTGAAGGTTTTCGTCGGCAATACATTTCTTGATTCTCAAGAAGTCAGACTTTCTTTTTAGAAGACGGGATAATCGATCGTTATACACTGAGCCTTATGTCTTGGGGAACATGTGATCTGCGCAAAGGGAAAGGAAACATGATAATACTTCGATTATGTAATTCAGTCATGCATCTGGAGGCTCGAAACTTACTAGATTTGAGCCACCTCCTCGCACACCCAGCTTGGTGTTTTATGTAAAACCAATCAGCTTTGGGATCCCCTATGTTGCTGTAACCATCGTACAGAACCTTCCTGTTGGCTACTGATTCAAAGAACGAGAAATTTGGAGTCGCTGTGGAACGGTGCTTGAAAAGATAGTAGAATTTCAAGTCTTTAAAAGTAAGCTCAGTTTGCAGAATCTCTGCATACGCGACATATAGAGTGTACAAGGCCGCGTAAGCATTGGGATGAAGCTGCATAGGGGCAATACACAATCGTCTTAAGGTTTCAATGACGATTGGAGGAAACGGAGGAAGATGAGGTCTATCTCCGCTTTCGGGTGTTTTCACATCGTCTCACGGGATCCCGTGTTTCAAACAAATTTTTTTAAGTTTTATATCATCTAGTTTGGAAGCTAAAGAGTCAGTGAATTTCTCAATTCCTAGAACGCCGGGAATCTCATCGGGAGATCGGTCATCCATTTCGGACTCCTCCTCTAGCGAGGTACTCTCAGATGAATTTGACTATGTCTCAGCCTCATATTCGGATTCAGAATCCTCATCCTCTGGATTAATTGGAGGAACCTGGGGATTATGGTGTTCTGACACCTCCGGGTCCACCTCTGTTTCAGATCTTTCAGGAGAACGATTGTCCGACATTGCTGTTTTGGTGAGCAAACATTAGATTAGAATACAATTACCCGTTCCCCGTGTGTGCAAGTGCAAGTGTGTGCCTGTGCATGCATTAAAGAAAAGCATAAAAGTTAACAGGATCATCGAAGGATTAGTCATCAACAGCAGTCAAATTATGCTATCATTCAGTCCAGAAGAATCTATTAAGGGCTCTAGCCTAACTGTCCATCTATATATCAGAGTTAGGTCACATTGTTTATTTAACAAGTTCATCAAGCGGGATCGTGCAGCAGGGATCAGATCGTGGTATATCTACGGATCGTGAAGCAGGTGTGGACCAGCGGCAAAAGCATCAACTCATGAAAAAGCATCGGATCGTGAAGCCGGAACGGATCGTAAGGATCCCCCGCGATCCACTTCTTCATATTCCCTCGTGAACCAGTGACTTATCACGACCCGATTCATTGTCCAACCCTGATCCTTCCATCTACCACCCATATGAACCATCACCATGATCTGGCTCGACCTGCTCCTTCTTCTTCCTTCTCTTTCCTCCCCTCCATCTCCGAACTCGAACAACAGAACCCATGGCACCACCATCAGCTTCAAAGCCTCGAATACCACAAAACTCCGCCGCCATTGTCTTTCAAACCAGTTAAAGACTTGCGAGAAACGAGAATGAAAACACACAAAACATTGTTAATGTAGTTACCTCTTGATTAATAGGAAATCTTGGTTTATTAAATCAGAGTTTTGGAAGGGGAAAGGGGGAAGAGCGGCGGCTAGTGAAGAGAAAGGTAAAAGGTAGAAAGAAGAGGGGTAAATTAGCTGATATAGCCAAAGAGGAAACCATTCGTATTCCATATTTTGTCTCATTCGATCCGCTGGGCCTAATGGGCCGCGGAGCGCCTAAGGAACCCCGTTGCGGTCCGACTATGGATTCTACCAGGAAACGGTCCTTGACGCAAAGGGCGCTCCTCTCCCGACGTGTTGCACAGCCCCCCATGATCCGCGACGTAAAACGATGATCTGAGCTCCAACATGATTTTTGAATCGGGAAGATGGAGTTTTAGGCTTGCAGAAATACAAACTAAATACTATTTTCTACAATGAATTCTGAGACTTACTTGGCGATTCAATAGTGATATCTCCGGGAGTTTAAAAGATGGAAATTACCCGATGAGCAAGGAAATAATTGGTAGTCTAACTCAATATTTATACCAGTCAAAGGATGCAACTTTTTGAAGCGATATGACTTTTCAAACGGACACAACCTCTGATTCCCACCGCTCCATGAAAAGATGAGTCCGCAATTTCGAAGCATGTTCCATCCTTGATAAGACATACTTCGAGGGGGCAAAATGTTGGCTAGCTTTTCGACCTAGCCACCAAAGTTCAAAAGCAAAGGAAATATGAGGCCCTAAGTGTCCAACCCCTCAAACATTCGATCGTGGTCAATCGTTCTCCTCGGATCGTGACACATCCCCAGATCGCGGCGCTGATACTCGATCCGATCCGCCCTCCCCTCTTCTGAACAATCCGATCCAAGTCCAGAAGGCAAGGAGATGGCCAAGACCGAGTCCACCACGATCCGCAAACGTCGGATCCTGTGACACCTGTCCATAACTGTCATATTGACCAGTTCTCCATCAAGCCACAAACCAGTCCGAGGTTCTCGAGATGTGTGCCACGTATGACCGCTATCCGCCTGAAGAAATCATGTATAAATAGCGCAACACTTGGCATTTTTCAGGATCTTTTCGGTAATTCTGAGTTCTGAATCCACAATTATTATCCATTATTATTTAGAGTTGTCTCGAAATTATTGAGTGAATAATCATTGTAAGAGTAAGATTGAGGGATAAGTCATCGATTGTACTCTGATTCCAAGTATAATCATAGATATAAAGTGGACGTAGGCTCATTAACGCCGAACCACTATAAATCTTGTGTCTATTCTGATTTTCTAGCATTTTTTATGATATTAATTTATGCATATTTGAACAACTTGGGTGTTAGAGCCAATTTTGGATCTAACAGATAGTCTTCTTCAAGAGATTGCTTTTTAGTTTCAGAAAACAGATCCCAGAAAACAAGACGTTCTTTTGTTTGTACGTCCTGTTATTATTTAGATGTGAATGATTAAAAGTTATGATTTGTAATAAAGTGAAAACTAGCATTATTCCAAGTTGTAAGATAATGGTGTTGTTGATTCACGTCTATTCTTGTAATGATTCTATCGTAGATGCTTATGAGACTATTGTTGTTATTATGTTGGTGTTAAACCAATCATGTATTATGTAAATTTGGTGACCTATTCATGTTATGTTACATGCAAGTTGTTAGGCTATTATGGTTATTATATTGATGTTAAACCAATCATGTAAATTTGGTGACTTTTTCATGTTATGTTACATGCAAGTTGTTAGGCTAAGACATGTATTATGTTTAGATCTACATTTAGATCTATGAAAATTGGATCCAAGATAAAAGTTCATATCTACATGCCTAGTTGAACTTGTGTAAAACCATATGCTTTAGATTCATATTTATTGGATCCAAAATAAAAGTTCACATCTACATGCGTAGTTGAACTTGTGTAAAACCATATGCTTAAGATTCATATTTATTGGATCCAAAATAAAAGTTTACATTCACATGCCTAGTTGAACTTGTGTAATTCTATATGCTTAAGATTCATATTTATTAGATCCAAATTGCAAGTTTACATTCACATGCCTAGTTGAACTTGTGTAATTCTATATGCTTAAGATTCATATTTATTGGATCCAAATTGCAAGTTTACATTTACATGCCTAGTTGGATTTGGGTAATTTCATATGCTTAAGACTCATGTTAATTGGATCCAAAAATGCAAGTTCAATGTTTTATGCCAAAATTTATATGACACATGTTTAGTTAGATCCTTATTATGTTGTATGAATGGCACATGTTCCCTTCTTTCCGCTTTTGTATATAAGTTAGGCTAAGTTACGAGCCTAACATTCTATGTGAATTTTGCGAACGTATGACGGGGTTAACGTTGGGAAAAACCTTAAATTTATATTATTGGCATAATTTGGCCCATAAATATATGAATGATTAGTGGCATAAAAATGGTATAATTTATATACCAAATTTTTTGAATATGATTTAGAGGAAAAATTGGGCATGGCTTGAATGGCAATAATTGTGGAAAATTTACATATAAATATAAAAAGTAAATATGTAAATTAAGTAAAAGACGAATATGCCTAACCCGAGGTTAGATTGAGTTACGATGTAAGACTGCCCGGAACCGCCCAACACATCCAACAACCGTAACAATATATATCTAATGTGGGAGGTTAGTGTATCAAGCCCAAAAGAACCTGAGGTTAGATTGAGTTGCAGTGTAAGACTGCCTGGAACCGACCGGCACATCCAGCAACCGCAGCAATGCATATCTAATGTGAGTGGTTGGTGCTTTAATGAATGAATTAAAGCTAAGACAGGAATGATAGGGTTAAGTTAATTAAGGCAACACTTAACCAATGCAACATGTTAACTAAAATGATGGGTGGGGTTAGGTTAATTTGAGAACACTTAACCATTTTAATATGTTGATTAGGAAACCCTAGTAACGGGGTCCCATTTCAGCAGTAACTCACATAAATGTATCATGGTACCCTGAACTAGGCAGGGTGGGGAACGATTACTGGGCTTATTATAAGCGGTAAAAACAACGGCGGGTGGTGCGTCAGTGTAGGTTCCGACGGAGTGCGGTCGTGCACATACTCCGGAGTGGAAAAGGCAGGCACTGGGCATCAGTAGTTATACTCTGTGCATCTTGAATTGTGTCGGGTTGCCACCATAGGATTTGATACACCCCATGGTGGGACCAGCACATGTATCTATAATCATGCGGAGCCGAATGACACAAGTGGTAAACATATACGAGTAGGAGCCGATCTATAAAAATGGGGATCATTTATCTTGAACACATGGTGCTAGTTGAAACACTTGTAAGGGGGTGCAGAGAAGTGAAATGAGTGCGATAGCATATTCAGCCTTATTATTTTATTTCTAGGGTGTTGTCCTAGATTGAATTTATTCATGTCATAACCCTTTTTCTTGTTTACATGCTAAATAGTCACCGGACTTACCAGACTCATGTCTGACCCATTTTCTTTCGTCTTCTTTTCTTCCGTTTCCCCCTAGGTCCGTAGGGAGTGAATACTTCTGCTTAGATCGGATCATTTCCAGCTTGAAGAGAGTAGATGTATTGCTTGGAATCTTTTTCCTTGGTCTATGGCTTTGGATACTCTCCTATTGGGGATTTATGCTGCCTTACTGTTGTTTTAATGCTTCTTTATGTTTTAATTCAAGACAGATATTTTGTTGTAATAATTGGGAAGATGGTTTGAGACAGTTTGAAACACCCCACCTCCGTTAAGGTCACTCTCAAAGGGAATGCCTTAACTTTGGTGGAGCATTTTAGGTAAAAGATGCAGATAAATTACAAGACAAACAAATAAGCAGCGGAAAATAAAGTCATTATGTAAACAACTTAATTCAGTCAAGCTTTTACAACAATTGTCTCAAACATACTTAAAAGTAATACATAGAAATTCTGTCTTGATTCAAAAACTTCCAAGTATAAAAGGAGCATAAAAATAACAATGATATTCCCCAATAAAGCGTGAACCATCCACAGCAGTGGAAGAGAAAGTCCAAAGCAATACATCGACTATCTTCGAGCATGGAAAGAAAACTGAGCTAAGTGATAGCATTTCCTCCCTGTGATCCTGTGGGGGGGGGGGAAGAAAAGAGGCGAAACAAAACTAGGTCAGACATAAGTCTGGTAAGTCCAGTGACTTTCAGCATATAAACAGGCAAAAGTATCATGGCATGAATAAACTGAATATAAGACAATACCGTGAGAACAAGGATGACATGATAACATAGGATATGCATAAGGTATGATAAGGCAAGATAAACTGAATGCGCTTCTACCCTTTCTCTGCTTCGCCATTACTTTGTTATTCTGTTTTCTATATCTATCTCTGCACCACCTAACTAGTGTCCCAACTAGTAATCTGTATGAAATGATAACGTGATCCCAATCCCCGTAATTGTGGTGGCCTTTAGGTGTACATCTATGTGAGGATTCCACCTCAATCTGCCTAATTGCCATGAACATGTAAGATGTACCCTTACTACCCTATCGATCGACTCCCTACTTGTATTAATTTCTCTTGTATCTGTGTCAATCGGCCCTCTCTTGCGTGTAGATACCCTGTGCTGGTCCCACCATAAGGTGCATCAATCCTTATGATAGCGACCCGACACGATTCAAGATGCACAGTGTATACCTACTGGTACCCAGTGCCTGATTTTTCCCACTTCGGAGTACGTGCACGCCCGTAAACCATCGGAACCTACACTGACGTGCCCCCTGCCGTTGTTTTGACCCCTTATAATCAGCCCAGTAATTGTGCCCTACCCTGCCTAGTTTCAGGGTACCATGATACATCTATGTGGGTTACTGCTGAAATGGGCCCCCGTTACTAGGGTTTCCTGTTGGTTAAGTTTGGGGGCCTATATATACAAATATTACCCACCAACACGAGATGTACTTAACCCTCCCACCGATTCTAGCATGTTTTCTTAACGATTAAGTTTGTGGGCCTATATGTATTAATATTACCTACCTACACGAGATGCACTAAACCCTTCCATCGATTCAAGCATGTTTATTTAACGGATAAGTTTGTGGGCCTATATTTACTAATATTACCCACCAACCCGATAAATACTTAACCCTCCCGCACATTATGTCATATTGGTTAAGTGTTGTCCATTCATGTTAACTTAACCCACCGATTTATCGTGTCATGCTGGTTAAGTGTTTCCTATTAACTTAACCCTGTTCGTTCATCAAGTTATATTGGTCAAGTGTTTCTTATTACTTAACCCCACGTGTTCATCATGTTGTATTGGTTAAGTATCTTCAATCATTTCAAGTTAACTTAACCCACCTACTTGTCATATTGCTTTGGTTAAGTGTTGCCTTCTTGTGTTAACTTAGCCCTACCACAAATCAAGTTTTATTGGTTAAGTATTGCCCTCTTGTTTTAACTTAACCTTACAACAAATCAAGTTATACTGGTTAAGCGTTTCTTATTACTTAACCCTACCCCTTCATCATGCTATACTGGTTAAGTGTTTTCCTATTAACTTAACCCTAGTCATTCATGTTATCTTGGTTAAGTGTTCCTGTGAACTTAACCCTAGTCATTCATCTTGTTCATTAGCATTAATCGATTTATTAATGCACCAACCTCTCACATTAGATATGTGTTGTTGCGGTTACTGGATGTGTCGGGCGGTTCCGGACAGTTTTACACCACAACTCAATCTAACCTCGGGTTTTTCTAGGGCATGATGCACTGACCTCTCACTTAGATAGGTGTTGTTGTGGTTACTGGATGTGCCGGGCAGTTCCGGGCAGTTTTACACCACAACTCAATCTAACCTCGGGTTTGGCATGTTCATCTTTAATCTACACATTTACCCTATATACCGAAATCTAGATTTTTACATGCTAATTACCAGATTCACCAAAACTAGTCATGTTACATTTTACACCCGATCTAGATTTAATGCTCAAGTTACCCCAAATTCGCAACAATAACAATTTTGCCCAAAAACTTGATTTATATGCCAACTTCCTACTTTGTCGTTCATGCCAATTATAGGTTCAATATGTCAAATTACATATTCCATAATTCATGCCAAATTACCCCAAATTGCATCTTAACAGTTATGCCATATTACATGTTCCAAATTATGCCAAATAATGTCAATTTCATGTTATACCCAATTTCCCCGGCATTCATAACGTACATATTTCAAGATTCAACTCAAGATTCATAATATAAGGGGAGAATCAAGATGGAACATCGTAAGAATAGGCATAGTCATATGATGATAAGAACTACTGGTCCAATAAACTTGATGTACTAAAAAAAAGACAAGATTTGCGAGGAATACATCGCTGGCATATAGATATGATAAGAATTATATCATGAACTTAAAAAGGATTATAATTCTGATATACAACAAGGATAGATATGATTGGACCAGTTTCACAGTCCAAAATGATTCCCAAAGATATATATACTCAAGCGCAGATTTCAATGAAAGGATAGCTTACATCAGGCATATTCTCATATCCATTTTATTACATGTCACAATTAGATTTAGGTGTTCAAATCTAAAAAGTAACCGAATTACAAAACAAAGGAAAATCTTGTTTTCATGCCTAAGCCATACATCACTATACACCCTAATCTTCTTCTTCCAAATCATAAATTATCATATATATATATATATATATGTCCCAATTTTAGATCTTAGACCACAACATGTACTATGCCTTATATTTACAGTTCAATTTACACCCCAAATCCCAAGTCATATGTCCAATACTTTATGCCTCAAATCTCAAGTCGTATGTCCAATACTTTATGCCTCAAATCTCAAGTCATATGTCCAATAATTTTCGCCTCAAATCTCAAGTCATATGTCCAATACTTTATGCCTCAAATCTCAAGTCATATGTTCGATACACTTTATATTTTGAATACAACATGTGTTATGTCCTCAAATCAGTACAACTCAATTATGCCAAATTTTATTTTCAATGTACGTTCATTTCTTATGAGATCTGGCTCAGGCTCGCAATAGGCCTGGCTATAAAACAAAAAGGGAAGAAGGAAAGAAGAGACGAAGAACGGACATAAAATTATCAATGAAATAGATCCAAAGGATATAGAAAGACAGGCATAATCTCAAATCCATATTTATTACAATGTCAGAATCACAATTAACTTTTTTTTTTTGAAAGTAATGTGAACTTACAAATTACAGAAGGGTCTTGAATTCTGGGATCAGTATTCTGAAACTAAATAGCTTTCCCTTGAAGTTGACTAATTTAGATTTGATTTGATTCTTAGAAATAGTTGTTGAATTCGTTGAATTAGCCTTTGAATCTCTATTTGAATTCTAACTTGATTCTACTTGAGCAGCATAACGTCGTCTTTGATTTATTTTGATATGAATTAGGGTAAAGTAGAGGCATAATGAAATAGTGTGGAGAGAAAGTGAGGTTTGGGGGTGTTTAAATAGCTTAGCAACGAATCTGGTCAGAACGGGCGTCTAAATGCAGAAAAACGAGTCTGTCCACGGATCTGGAAAAGGGGGAAGGTCGACCCATGGTCGACCTGTTCTACCCAGGTCGACCCCCTAGTCGAGGTGGGTCCTGGCGGGAAATTTCCCGCCCAGCCCGGGTGTGTGATTTGAATTTCGAAACTTTAAATTTGAATTCGGGATGGTTTTTATTTTAAATTCTTGAAACTTCTAGGTGCCATAGCTTCTTCATTCGGAGTCCGATTTACGCAAACTCGGACTCTATCTCAAGCAGAATTCCGAGACGAACGCAATGGCACAACCCGTTTCCCTTAATTCTTATCTTTAAAATTAATTATACTTTAATTTGTTACTTTGACGTTTACAGAAAATACGACGTGTTACATTCTCCCCTCCTTAAAGGATTTCGTCCCCGAAATCTTCAAGTTAGGAAGAACGTATATCCTAACATCCAACATCCATCTACTCAACCATTCAATCACAGGAATCCATTGTCCTTAGAAAGATTTCTAATGCTTTCATGATCATATGCATAGTGTGTGTACATGTCCTTATCTAATGCAAAATCAGGCGGTCTACTGATTCAGTTGACCTCCTAAATGCGGATTATGTTAGTGCCATGAGTCCATCATGTATGCAATTATTCCTAGTCGTACTTTATAACTTCTGGTGAACAATCATTCATACAAATGAAACATTTATATGATAACACAACAAGTTTCAATCCATATATATAAAAGCTCATGCATATGCAATATGAAAGTGACTGAACCGATCTAGTGCCTAATGTGTGTACATGCATCCACGAGCAACCACTAGCAAACACTTGCAACCATTTACATCCACCAAACATAACATGTTTCAAACACATGTTTACATCCATTGGCTTCTACCTAAGGATCGGGGATAGGATATACTTAAAAGAAAAAGACTAGCATGAAAATAAATTTTATAGAGAAAGAGGAATCAAGGATATACCCTCAAAAAGGGTATGATGCGCGTAACTAGTCTTCTAAGTCGCATCTTCTTGAGCTTCACTCCACTGTACCTTCACTAATTTAACTTCACGATTGCGAAGCTTCTTGACCTCCATTTCCAAAACCCACTAGTAAAGATAGGACCTCGATCACTTACTATGCTAGAGGGAATCCAATGTAGTCGAACTATCTTTCCAAGATAAACATATATTAACCATGATACCAAGTGTATATACTAAGATGATTAGAGGTCTCTCTTCTACTTAACTTATCATGTCACAAATCTGAGGGTTGATATTTCTCACGCAAACCATCCTAGTCGAACTTGACATCCCTCAAGTACAAGTTCCAAAGGCCTAAACCAATATCAGACAAGCACCCAAGGAATACCTCCTTCGAATTTGGATGATTTATGTGAGATGATACTAGCAAAACAACCAAATAATTGAGCACTTAACCGACTCTGGCTATCCTCGCCAATCTTGTTCCAAAACTATAGTTGATAGCATAACTGGCTTTGCGTTGTCAACTAGATATACATGGAAATTTGTCTCGAGTTTTTAGGGGGGGAAACCCCTACCCTAATCAAAACAACTTGCGTACTCATGGACTACTCCAACGGATCGAAAATTGTCGATAGATACATAAAGTGATTCTAGGTAACTAAGACAAACTGATCCCTTAGGATCACACGAAATCTCGAGGGTATTCTCGAGGAAAATCGAAAGTCTAACTACCCTCCTTTCACAATTACTAGCTAACCAATCCATGCCTAGAACCAACCCATAGCCCATGAAACCCAGAAACATAAGCATCTCAAATCCTTACAAACCAAAGATAAATGAGCCGAACCACAAATTGGATTTGAGACAATCATGGGATCTTCTACTATACAAGCACTAAGGTGCAAAGACTCAACTATGGAAGTAGATATAAACGAATGTGAAACGCTAAAATCAAAAAGAGTATTAATAGGATGATCAAGAAGAAAAACTAAACTTTTTCAATAGAAACCTTACTACCTCTCTCTCAGGTACGCTGGTAGTGAAAGCATGCATTTGCCCTCCTGAAAATCCTATCATTTGTTCTTGCCCTTGCCCTTAATTATACGACCCGTTATATCATAATAAAGATACTTCCTCTTGTTTTAGGTTTTACTATTCTTTCCTCCCCTCCTTTGTGAACCAAGTCTATATCCATGAATTCTTCATCCTTGGTTTGTGCTCCTTAGCCAAACTCCCTCATTCTCATTTTTGCCATCCTTGTGTAACTTGTTGCCAGGTCTCTTGAAAGCTGCCTCCATCGCACGGAAAATCCTACAAAGCTCGAAAGAAAATTAGCCGCAGGTGAAACTACAGCAGCTATAGATGGAAGTTGGGCACTTCTCCGCCTTTTGACAGGTTTCGTAGTCTCATCAAGCCTACGGAACCATGCTGCGATGAGGTTGACTTCTAGAAAGCCAGGAGCCCCGGAGACTCAGGAAAGAAGGAAGCAAGGATTCAAATAGAGGATCAAAAAGATAGTGCATATGGCTTTGTGGAATATCCTTCAAAAACAAAACTTTTCTTTAGAAAATGCTTCTTTTAAAACCATTGAAACTAATTTTTCAAATCTTTTATTTGATCCGGTAACCTTCAGCTCTGATACCAAGTGAAACACCCCACCTTCGTTAAGGTCACTCTTAAAGGGAATGCCTTAACTTTGGTGGAGCATTTTAGGTAAAAGATGCAGATAAATTACAAGACAGACAAATAAGGCAGCGGAAAATAAAGTCATTTTATAAACAACTTAATTCAATCAAGCTTTTACAACAATTATCTCAAACATACTTAAAAGTAATACATAGAAATTCTGTCTTGATTCAAAAACTTCCAAGTATAAAAGAAGCATAAAAATAACAATGATATTCCCCAATAATGCTTGAACCAGCCATAGCAGTGGAAGAGAGAGTCAAAAGCAATACATCGATTATCTTCGAGCTTGGAAAGAAAACTGAGCTAAGTGATAGAATTTCCCCCCTGTGAATCTGAGGGGGGGGGGAACGAAAGAAAAGAGGCGAAACAAAACTAGGTTAGACATAAGTCTGGTAAGTCCAGTGACTTTCAGCATATAAACAGGCAAAAGTATCATAACATGAATAAACTTAATATAAGACAATACCGTGAGAACAAGGATAACATAGGATATGCATAAGGTATGATAAGGCAAGATAAACTGAATGCGCTTCTACTCTTTCTCTACTTCGCCATTACTTTGTTATTCTGATTTCTATATCTATCTCTGCACCACCTAACTAGTGTCCCAACTAGTAATCTGTAAGAAATGATAACGTGATCCCAATCCCCGTAATTGTGGTGGCCTTTAGGTGTACATCTATGTGAGGATTCCACCTCAATCTGCCTAATTGCCATGAACATGTTAGATGTACCCTTACTACCCTATCGATCGACTCCCTACTTGTATTAATTTCTCTTGTATCTGTGTCAATCGGCCCTCTCTTGCGTGTAGATACCCTGTGCTGGTCCCACCATAAGGTGCATCAATCCTTATGATAGCGACCCGACACGATTCAAGATGCACAGTGTATACCTACTGGTACCCAGTGCCTGATTTTTCCCACTTCGGAGTACGTGCACGCCCATAAACCGTTGGAACCTACACTGACGTACCCCCTGCCGCTGTTTTGACCGCTTACAATCAGCCCAGTAATCGTGCCCCACCCTGCCTAGTTTCAGGGTACCATGATACATCTATGTGGGTTACTGCTGAAATGGGTCCCCGTTACAAGGGTTTTCGGTTGGTTAATTTTATGGGCCTATAAATACAAATATTACCCACCTACACGAGATGTACTTAACCCTCCCACCGATTCTAGCATGTTTTCTTAACGTTCAAGTTTTTGGGCCTATATGTATTAATATTACCCACCTACATGAGATGCACTTAACCCTTCCATCGATTCAAGCATGTTTATTTAACGGTTAAGTTTGTGGGCCTATATTTACTAATATTACCCACCAACCCAATAAGTACTTAACCCTCCCACACATTATGTCATATTGGTTAAGTGTTGTCCATTCATGTTAACTTAACCCACCCATTTATCGTGTCATGTTGGTTAAGTGTTTCCTATTAACTTAACCCCGTTTGTTCATCAAGTTATATTGGTCAAGTGTTTCTTGTTACTTAACCCCACGTGTTCATCATGTTGTATTGGTTAAGTATCTTCAATCAATTCAAGTTAACTTAACCCACCTAATTGTCATATTGCTTTGGTTAAGTGTTTCCTTCTTGTGTTAACTTAACCCTACCACAAATCAAGTTATATTGGTTAAGTATTGCCCTCTTATTTTAACTTAACCTTACCACAAATCAATTTGTACTGGTTAAGTGTTTCTTATTACTTAACCCTACCCCTTCATCATGCTATACTGGTTAAGTGTTTTCCTATTAACTTAACCCTAGTCATTCATGTTATCTTGGTTAAGTGTTCCTGTGAACTTAACCCTAGTCATTCATCTTGTTCATTAGCATTAATCGATTTATTAATGCACCAACCTCTCACATTAGATATGTGTTGTTGCGGTTACTGGATGTGCCAGGCGGTTTCGGACAGTTTTACACCACAACTCAATCTAGCCTCGGGTTTTTATTGGGCATGATGCACTAACCTCTCACATTAGATAAGTGTTGTTGTGGTTTCTGGATGTGCCGGGCGGTTTCGGGCAGTTTTACACCACAACTCAATCAAACCTCGGGTTAGGCATGTTCATCTTTAATCTACACATTTACCATATATACCCAAATCTAGATTTTTACATGCTAATTACCAGATTCACCAAAACTAGTCATGTTACATTTTACACCCGATCTAGATTTAATGCTTAAGTTACCCCAAATTCGCAACAATAACAATTTTGCCCAAAAACTTGATTTATATGCCAACTTCCTACTTTGTCGTTCATGCCAATTCTAGGTTCAATATCTCAAATTACATATTCCATAATTCATGCTAAATTACCCAAATTGCATCTTAACAGTTATGCCATATTACATGTTCCACATTATGCCAAATAATGTCAATTTCATGTTATACCCAATTTCCCCCGCATTCATAACGTACATATTTCGAGATTCAACTCAAGATTCATAATATAAGGGGAGAAGCAAGATGGAACATCGTAAGAATAGGCATAGTCATATGATGATAAGAACTACTGGTCCAATAAACTTGATGTACTAAAAAAAAGACAAGTTTTGCATGGAATACATCGCTGGCATATAGATATGATAAGAGTTATATCATGAACTTAAAAAGGATTACAATTCCGATATACAATAAGGATAGATATGATTGGACCAGTTTCGTAATCAAAAATGATTCCCAAAGATATATATACTCAAGCGCAGATTTCAATGAAAGGATAGCTTACATCAGGCGTATTCTCATATCCATTTTATTACATGTCACAATTAGATTTAGGTGTTCAAATCTAAAAAGTAACCGACTTACAAAACAAAGGCAAATCTTGTTTTCATGCCTAAGCCATACATCACTATACACCCTAATCTTCTTCTTCCAAATCATAAATTACCATATATATATGTCCCAATTTTAGATCTTAGACCACAACATGTACTATGCCTTATATTTACAGTTCAATTTACACCCTAAATCCCAAGTCATATGTCCAATACTTTATGCCTCAAATCTCAAGTCGTATGTCCAATACTTTATGCCTCAAATCTCAAGTCGTATGTCCAATACTTTATGCCTCAAATCTCAAGTCATATATCCAATACTTTATGCCTCAAATCTCAAGTCCTATGTTCGATACACTTTATATTTTGAATACAACATGTGTTATGTCCTCAAATCAGTACAACTCAATTATGCCCAATTTTATTTTCAATGTACATTCATTTCTTATGAGATCTGGCTCAGGCTCGCAGTAGCCTGGCTATAAAACAAAATGGGAAGAAGGAAAGAAGAGACGAAGAACGGGCATAATATTATCAATGAAATAGATCCAAAGGATATAGAAAGACAGGCATAATCTCAGATCCATATTTATTACAATGTCAGTATCACAATTAACTTTTGTTTCTGAAAGTAACGTGAACTTACAAATTACAGAAGGGTCTTGAATTCTGGGATCTGTATTCTAAAACTGAATAGCTTTCCCTTGAAGTAGACTAATTTAGATTTGATTTGATTCTTAGAAATAGTTGTTGAAGTCGTTGAATTAGCCTTTGAATCTCTACTTGAATTCTAACTTGATTCTACTTGAGTAGCATAACCCCGTCTTTGATTTATTTTGATATGAATTAGGGTAGAGTAGAGGTGTGATGAAATTTTATGGAGAAAAAGTGAGGTTTGGGGGTGTTTAAATAGCTTAGGAGCAACGAATTTTGTCAGAATAGGCGTCTAAATGCAGAAAAACGAATCTGGAAAAGGGGGGGGGGGGAGGTCGACCGCTTGGTTTACCTGTTCTACCCAGGTCGACCCCCTAGTCGACCTAGGTCCTAGGCAGAAAATTTCCCGCCCAGCCCGGGTGTGTGATTTGAATTTCGAAACTTTAAATTTGAATTCGGACTGGTTTTTATTTTAAATTCCTGAAACTTCTAAATGCCATAACTTCTTCATACGGAGTCCGATTTACGCAAACTCGGACTCTATCTAAAGCAAAATTCCGAGACGAACGCAATGGGATAACCCGTTTCCCTTAATTCTTCTCTTAAAAATTAGTTATGCTTTAATTTGATACCTTGACGTTTACAGAAAATACGGGGTGTTACACAGTTGTTGTAATGTTTAAACTGAACCACGTACTTATGAAATAAATTTACTTTTTCCGCTGTTTATATGTCTGTCTTGTAAATTATTTGTATCTTTTACCTATAATGCTCCACCAAAGTTAAGGCATTCCCTTTGTGAGTGATCTTAATGGAGGTGGGGTGTTTCACTTGGTATCAGAGCCAGGTTGCCAGATCAGATAAAATTTTTGAAAACTAATTTTCAAAAGGAAGTTTACAGAAGCATTTTCAAGAAAAAGTGTTGTTTTAAATAGGCATAATTTCCCCCAAAGCCATATTCATTATCTTCCTATCCTTTGTTTTGAATCTTTTCTTTTTTGTTTCAACATGTCTGGGGATCTTAACCTTCCAGTGGGTGTACCGGTACCTAGTTGGTTCAGAAGGTACTTAGAGGCCAGGGCTAATGATGCAGGCCCAGCAGACGTTACTCCTCCCTCAATTACAGTTGTTCCTCCTCCTCTTCCTCCTCGTGCAAATGCTTTCTCCAAGATATATATGGATTTTCGAGCCATGGGTGGAAAGAACTTTAATGGGACTGAGTCATTTGTAGAAGCAAGAAACTGGCTCAAAGAAACCGAGGACTTGTTTTTATCTTCGAAGTGGACGATAGGAAGAAGATATAATTGGCTGTGTGGTTGCTTAAAGACGAAGCCTCTTATTGGTGGGAAGATATTAATGCTGAGAGACCAGTTGAAACTTGGGAGGATTTCAGAATGAGATTTGAAATGAAATTCCTCTCACTAGTTGAACGTAGACTACAGATGGAGAAATTCTTAGCTCTCAAACAGGGAAGTATGTCGGTTAAGGAATACGTCAACCAATTCAACCAGCTGGCTAGATTCGGACTGGAGTTAGTGAACACTCCCCATAAGAAGGCTCTCCGTTTTGTTAAAGGGTTGAACAAGCCACTGCACAACCTAGCTATGTCCCATATACCTATGGGTGCAACTTATGAGAGACTGGTGGACATGGCACTGCTACAGGGGGAAGACAAGGATGGCAAGAAATAGGCAAAGGTGGAAGTACCTCAAAATAAGAAAGTGGAGGGATCCCAGAATAAGAAGACAGACTCAAAGAAGGGCGGGAAGAACAACAAACCCCGTGACAAGAGGAAGTGTAATTTTTGTGGCATTCCTGGACATCTGATTAAGGACTGCAAAAAGAAAAAGAGGAAGATGGGTGGTTGTTTTCACTGTGGCGAGGCAGGACACATGGCTAAGGAATACCCAAGAAAGCAAGGTTAAGGGATGAGGACTGGATCTGCTTCTGGAGGGCAGGTTCATGCTCTCATGGCACCTCCGCAAGAACGAGGTAGACATATTTCTATTGAGAGTTTAGTTTATCTTTTTGATCATCCTGTTCGTACACTCTTTGATTCTGGCGCATCGCCCTCTTTTATATCCACTGCTTTAGTTGAATCTCTGCACCTAGACACCAGTATAGTAGAGGATCCCTTGGTTGTTTCAAATCCAATTGGGGGCTCGGCCTATTTGTCAATGATTTGTTTGGATTTGGAAATTTCTATACTAAGCATTGGGTTTAGATGTAATGCCTATGTTTTGGGCTTCACGCGCTATGGGTTGATTCTAGGCATGGATTGGTTATCCAGTAATGGTGCCATCCTCGATTGTGAAAAGAGAGTGGTTAGACTTATGACTCGCCTCAGTAACACTCTCGAAATCTCTTGTAATCCCATACATTCTGTTATGCTTAGCTAGCTAGAATCTCTTGATGCGTCTATTGAGAACTTGCAGTTTGTTAGGGTAGTCTGTGAATACTCAGATGTATTCGAAGAGATGAAGGGCTTACCTCCGAAGCGGAAGATAGACTTTCGCATATACCTTGTTGATAATGCAAAACCCGTAGCTCTACCCGTTAGACACATGGCTCCAAGGGAGAGAAAGGAGCTCAGCAAGCAAGTCAAAGAGCTGCTCAAAAAAGGGTTTATAAGGCGGAGTATTTCTGAATGGGGTACTCCAGTAGTATTCGAAACCAAAGCGGATGGTTCACTTCACCTATGCAATGATTATAGGGAGCTAAACAAGCTAACCAAGAAGAATAGGCACCCACTTCCAAGAATAGACGACTTGTTTGATCAGATTGTAGGTGCGTTGGTTTTCTCCCAACTAGATCTGGCTATCGCGTTTCATCAGCTAAGAGTGGCTGAAGACAACATTGATAAGACCGCATTCAGAACCCTGGATGGTTTCTTCGAATGGCTTGTCATGCCTTTCGGCTTGACAAACACACCGCTTATTTCGTTGATTTGATGAGCAAGGTGTTCAGTGATTCCTTAATAAGTTTTTTGTGGTCTTCTTAGACGACATTTTGATTTTCTCGAAGAATGAAGAAGAGCATGCTTTGCATTTAAGGGAAGTCATGGATACTCTACGTGCACATCAGCTGAAATCCAGATTCTCCAAATGACATTTCTGGAGAGAAGAAGTGAGGTTTCTTGGACATGTCGTGTCCAAAGAGGGGTTAGCTGTGGACCCTGCAAAAGTAGCTGCGGTGCAAGATTGGAAAGTTCCACGGAATGCAACCGAAGTCCGAAGCTTTCTCGGGCTAGCGGGTTTTTACCGAAAGTTCATTAAAGACTTTGTGAAAATCCCAGCCCCACTCATAAGACTGACAAAGAAGAACCTAACTTCCGTTTGGGATTTGGATTGTGATATTGCTTTCCAACGTTTGAAAAGGGCTCTAACAACAACCCCAATTCTGACATTTCCTGATGGGAGCAAAATGTTTACCGTATACACAGACGCATGCGGTACAGGATTAGGCGCTGTCTTGCAAGAAGGCAAGGTAGTTTGTTATGGGGGAAGGCAATTGAAGGTACATGAGAAGAACTACCCGACTCATGATTTGGAGCTAGCTGCCATTGTTTTCGCTCTTAAGTCATGGTGTCATTATCTACTATGGGAAAGGTTTGAATTGTTTACTTACCATAAATCGTTAACGTACCTTTTCTCATAGAAAGATCTTAACTTAAGACAACAAAGATGGATGGAATTTTTGGTCTCATATGATTTTGAGATTTCCTATACTCCTGGCAAGGGCAATGTAGTAGTAGACGCCTTGAGTAGAAAGAAGAGGACCTTAAGCCCTCTCTTTGTAGAATGGCAAATCTTGGAGTACATAGCAAACTTTAACTTTAGACCCTCCTCTGAAATTGTACCTGGTCTGTTAGCATCACTAGAGGTGCGTCCTACTCTTTTGGACTTAATAGGAACCATGCAACGAGAAGACCCTCAGCTAGTTGATATGATGGATAAGCTAGTTAGTGGTGAGACTTGTAGTCACCTCAATAGATACTCCATCGATGATAAGGGTTGGTTGAGACAGGATGGAAGACTATGCATCCCACAAGCAAGGGATTTGGTGAAGATGGTTCTCCAGGAAGCACACCATTCTAAGCTGACCATACACCTAGGTGAAGACAAGATGTATAAAGACATAAAAAGGGTTTTCTTTTGGAATGGCATGAAGAGGGATGTAGCTGAGTTCGTCGCTAAGTGCTTGATATGCTAGCAAGTCAAAGCGGAGCAGAAGAAGCCTGGTGGTCTGCTTCATTCTCTAGAGGTCCACAATGGAAATGGGATAGCATTTCGATGGACTTTGTGGATGGGTTGCCTAGGTCAAGAAGGGGCAATACCAGTATTTGGGTAATAGTGGACATGCTCACTAAAAGCACTCACTTTATACCTGTTAAGAGTAGAAGGACTGTCTCGTCCCGAGCATCCATTTATCTTAAAGAGACAGTTCGACTCCATGGGATACCCTCCAGCATAGTGAGTGATCGAGATCCTATCTTTACGAGTGAGTTTTGGAAGAGTTTTGTAGGAGGCTGTAGGGACACAATTATGCTTAAGCACGACCTATCGGCCCCAAACTGATGGTCAGACGGAAAGGGTAAACAGAGTATTGGAAGACCTTTTGAGATTGTGCATTCTCGACTTTGGAGGAACATAGGAGGATCATCTTACTTTGGTGGAATTCACTTACAGCAATAGCTACCAAGCCACCATAAGCATGGCACCCCTTGAGGATGTATATGGAAGACCATGCCGATCACCAACTTGTTGGTGGGAGTCTACAGACAAGCTCGTACTTGGGCCAGACATGATTAGAGAAACCTCAGAAAAGGTGGACTTGATAAGAAGACGGATGAAGGCCGCACAAGATAGGCAGAAGTCCTACGCAGACAAAAGAAGGACCGACCTTGAGTTTGAGGTTGGAGATAAGGTGTTCCTTAAAGTATCTCCTCTGAGGAATGTCATTCACTTTGGGTCCGTAGGGAAGCCAGCACCAAGATTTGTAGGACCATTTCCTATCACTGAAAGGATTGGGACGATTGCTTACAGAGTAGAGCTACCTGAAAGACTGGCTAGAGTTCATAATGTTTTTCATGTTTCTCAACTACGAAAGTTCTTACATGAGTCTACGGAAGTTGTAGAGCCAAGTATACTAGAGGAAGTAGAAGTGGAATGAGAAGCGACTGTGAGAAGAGTTCCAACTCGTATCTTAGGTATGGAAGTCAAAAAGCTACGCAACTGAGAAGTTAAGCTTGTTAAAGTTCAATGGAGTGACGCTGAGGAAGACGCGACTTGGGAAACTGAGAGAAAAATACGCGCAGTCTACCCTTTTCTTTTTTAGGGTACCTCCTTGATCTCTTTTTCCATAAGTTTACTCTCATGCTTGTATCTATCTTTTAAGTATATCTCCTTGGTTCTATTATTTATCCTTAGGTAGAAACCAATGGATGTAAACATGTATTTGAAACATGTTATGATTGATTGTTGCGAGTGGTTGCAAATGGTTGCTAGTGGTTGCTCGTGGATGCATATACACACACATTAGGTGCAAGATCGGCTCAGTCACTTTCATATTGCATATGCATATATGTATTTGTATATGGATTTTCCATGTCTATTAAAAGAATGAATTAAAGAATACTTAATTTTTAAATTGAGAATTAAGGGAAACGGGTTACACCATTGCGTTCGTCTCGAAATTCTGCTTGGAATAGACTCCAAGTTTTCGTAAATCGGACTACATATGAGGAAGTTATGGCCCTCAGAAGTTTCAGCAATTTAAATAAATTTAAAACAGTTTAGAGTTAAAAATTCAAAATTCAAACGAAAGACGAGGAAGCGGGCTGGGCGGGATTTTTCCCGCCCCAGGCCAGGTTGTCCAGGGGGTCGACCTCCCTATATAGGTCAACTAGGGGGTCGACCTGGGGGTTGACCTACCCCCTCGCGCAGATCCAAAACTGTGATGATTCTGACTTGTTGCTGAATCTTTTCTGACCTATTGCTGAGTCACTAGGGCATAGGTGGCAATTCTGGATAACTCTATCTAGTTTGGATGGTTGCGATTGCTCCTAGAATGATCTAATGGCTCACATAAGATTAAACTTCTATAAAAGCAACCCTAGTCCTCAAACCCTAAATCACACAAATTCATTCCAAGGAGCCACCATGCTGTCCATGATCGTTCTAGCCTAGCCACCATTTCTTCTTCAATTAGAAAACAAGTTAAAAGCTACGAATCAAAACTAACTTAGAGAATTGATAGTCTTCTTCAAGGGATTGCTTTTCAGTTTCAGAAAACAGATCCCAGAAAACAAGACTTTCTTTTGTTTGTAAGTCCTGTTATTATTTAGATGTGAACGATTAAAAGTTATGATTTGTAATAAAGTGAAAACTAGCGTTATTCCTAGTTGTAAGATAATGGTGATGTTGATTCATGTCTATTCTTGTAATGATTCTATCGTATATGCTTATGAGAATATTGTGGTTATTATGTTGGTGTTAAACCAATCATATATTATGTAAATTTGGTGACCTATTCATGTTATGTTACATGTAAGTTGTTAGGCTATTGTGGTTATTATATTGATGTTAAACCAATCATGTAAATTTGGTGACTTTTTCATGTTATGTTACATGCAAGTTGTTAGGCTAAGACATGTATTATGTTTAGATCTACATTTAGATCTATCAAAATTAGATTCAAGATAAAAGTTCACATCTGCCTAGTTGAACTTGTGTAAAACCATATGCTTAAGATTCATATTTATTGGATCCAAAATAAAAGTTCACATCTACATGCCTAGTTGAACTTGTGTGAAACCGTATGCTTAAGATTCATATTTATTGGATCCAAAATAAAATTTTACATTCACATGCCTAGTTGAACTTGTGTAATTCTATATGCTTAAGATTCATATTTATTGGATCTAAATTGCAAGTTTACATTCACATGCCTAGTTGAACTTGTGTAATTCTATACGCTTAAGATTCATATTTATTGGATCCAAATTGCAAGTTTACATTTACATGCCTAGTTGGATTTGGGTAATTTCATATGCTTAAGACTCATGTTAATTGGATCCAAAAATGCAAGTTCATTGTTTTATGCCAAAATTTATATGACACATGTTTAGTTAGATCCTTATTATGTTGTATGAATGGCACATGTTCCCTTCTTTCCCCTTTTGTATATAAGTTAGGCTAAGTTACGAGCTTAACATTCTATGTGAATTTTGTGAATGTATGACGTGGGTAACGTTGGGAAAAACCTTAAATTTATATTATTGGCATAATTTGGCCCATAAATATATGAATGATTAGTGGCATAAAAATGGTATAATTTATATACCAAAATTTTTGAATATGATTTAGAGGAAAAATTGGGCATGGCTTGAATGGCAATAATTATGGAAAATTTACATATAAATATGAAAAGTAAATATGTAAATTAAGTAAAAGACGAATATGCCTAACCCAAGGTTAGATTGAGTTACGGTGTAAGACTGCCCGAAACCGCCCGAGACATCCAACAACCATAACAATATATATCTAATGTGGGAGGTTAGTGCATCAAGCCCAAAAGAACCTGAGGTTAGATTGAGTTGCGGTATAAGACTGCCCAGAATCGACCGGCACATCCAGCAACCGCAACAATGCATATCTAATGTGAGTGGTTGGTGCGTTAATGAATGAATTAAAGCTAAGACAAGAATGGTAGGGTTAATTTAATTAAGGCAACACTTAACCAATGCAACATATTAACTAAACTAATGGGTGAGGTTAGGTTAATTTGAGAACACTTAACCATTTTAGCATGTTGATTAGGAAACCCTAGTAACGGGGACCCATTTCAGCGGTAACCCACATAGATGTATCATAGTACCCTGAACTAGGCATGGTGGGGCACGATTACCGGGCTGATTATAAGCGGTCAAAAAAATGGCTGGTGGTGCGTCAGTGTAGGTTTCGACGGAGTGCAGTCGTGCACGTACTCCAGAGTGGAAAAAGCTGGCACTAGGCATCTGTAGTTATACTCTGTGCATCTTGAATTGTGTCGGGTTGCCACCATAGGATTTGATACACCCCATAGTGGGAGCAGCACAGGTATCTACAATCATGCGGGGCCGAATGACACAAGTGGTAAACGTATACGAGTAGTAGCCGATCGATAAAAAGGGGATCATTTATCTTGAGCATATGGTGCTAGTTAAAACAATTGTAAGGTGGTGCAGAGAAGTGAAATGAGTGCGATATCATATTCAGCCTTATTTTCTTATTTCTAGGGTGTTGTCCTAGATTCATTTTATTCATATCATAACCTTTTTTCTTATTTACATGCAAAATAGTCATTGGACTTACCAGACTCATGTCTGACCCATTTCCTTTCGTCTTCTTTTCTTCCGTTTCCCCCCAGGTCCGCAGGGAGGGAATATTTTTGCGTAGATCGGATCATTTCCAGCTTGAAGAGAGTAGTTGTATTGCTTGGAATCTTTTTCCTTGGGCTATGGATTTGGATACTCTCTTATTAGGGATTTATGCTGCATTACTATTGTTTTAATGCTTCTTTACGTTTTAATTCAAGACAGATATTTTGTTGTAATAATTTGGAAGATGGTTTGAGACAATTGTTGTAATGTTTTAACCGAACCATGTACTTATGAAATAAATTTAGTTTTTCCACTGTTTATATGTTTGTCTTGTAAATTATCCGTATCTTTTAACTATAATGCTCCACCAAAGTTAAAGCATTCCCTTTGTGAGTGACCTTAATGGAGGTGAGGTGTTTCACTTATCATGGCATAATACATAACGTGTAAGCATTAAAATTTAGTGCTTATATGTTTTTGTCAATCAACAGATTAACCGCAATACACTTGCATTCAACTATCAAACGGGGTTTGTACCCCTATGAATTGGCAGAAGTTGCATCAATATAAACGGTGCTTCACCATTCATCCATATACTTGTTTATACAAGTGATTGTTTCAACCACCACAAACACTACATATACATGTCATGTTGGATACGGTAAACTGTCCAAATCTTATTGTTAACTGTTTAATTATTTAACAACCCAACGCTAACTTGCAAATATTTAATTTTCATGTTAATGTACATGCAACATTCAACATTCAACCAAGTTGTCATGCATTTCAACCAAACGTTTCGTTTATAGTTTCAACTACTAAATCACTTACTATAACATATCACATTCAAACTAATGTCAACTATTCATATCCAAACTCACTTGCACATAATTAAATATGACATCAACTACCAAAAACACAATAAATAATTCTAACGTGAGAAAATTACTACTCATCATCCATTTCCACTCCGCTTATCTTTTTAAAAGGTAGGATTTTTCTTGTCTAGTTGATCCCAAAAAAATAGGCAGCCTTCCGGCATCACCAGAGTTTTCTGAAAATTATTTGGGTAGGCGTTCGACGCGTTTTTGGTTTATGAAATGATGGTGTATATAAGGATGTCTATTTTTGGTTGATGGAGCTAACGGAAAGGGTTTTAAGGCAAACGAAACTTGGATTTTGAGGAGTGGGACCCACTGGACCGGTGTGGGCTGTTGGCGGTTAAGTGGGCCTAAGGGGTGGCTAGTGTGGGCTGTTGGGGTCGGTTGGGTCCCGGGGGTGGCTGTGTGGGCTGTAGGAGGTAGGGTTTTTGGGTATAGAAGGCTTACACAGGCGTTTTTAGTGGTAGAGAGGGTTTTTTAGTGGTATGGAGACCACTTGGAGGGGGCTTACTTGGTATGTAGAGAGGGAGGGCTGGCGGTAGCTGCTATTAGAGGGGCGCATAGTGGAGAGAGGAGGGAAGGTTGGAGGAAGAAGAGAATGGAAGAGTAAGGGAGAGATGGAAGAGGAAGGGAGAAATGGAAGGATACATGCTCCTTTTATAGGAACTTGAAAATGGTTTGGATTGATGAGGTGTTGATCATCTGAGAAGATATAGTGACACCTCAAAACAAACACATCTTGGTTGCTTAGGAAGGTGACTGTGATGGCTTGCCCCGCACCAGCCAATATTTCCAATGAAATGCGCTGTACCGACGTCCAACTAGCACGTGACGGTCGTCAAAAGAAAGGAAAAAGGAAGGAATTTGAACGGTGAACCAACAAGGAACCTGTAGTATATTTCACAGCTCCTGAAAAATATATAACAATAACATAACCCGATATAAAACAGGCGAGACAGTGCATAAGCTGAAAACTAAACCATCATAGCAGTGGAAAGACTCAAAATACAGCTTATGATCTAAACCATCATTATTACAATTTTTAAAACTGTCTCTAAATCAAAATAGGAAGGTACACTACTAATGCCCAAAGTAGTGACCAACAACAACACAGGGAGAATATATGGGAATAATACGTGCAAGCCTTCTGCTCGTCTCCGGACAGCTACTCGTGCATAACCAGCTAACATGTCTCTAGTCTGCTCATTTAGGAGCACCCAGAGTAATAAGACGAGACATAAAACTCTGGGACGGACAAAAGTTTGCTATGAGCGATAAGCAGCAAAAACAGAACAATAACAGGTATACATAACCATATCTGAACCAGGACCTGCAACCAAAGAGTTAGCACAACAGGATGTACAATACACTAAGGTCACACTAACATATGATGTGAAAATAATGGGGAGGGGGCACTTATTCTTCCTAAGGTGATACTTATTCTTCCTAGTCACTTTATTCAACTCGCGATAGTCCACACATAAATGAAGGAAACCATCTGCCTTGGTAGCAAATACAACTGATGCTTCCCACTCGGAAACACTTCTTCCGATAAATCCCTTCTTCAAAAGATCACTTACTTGCACCCCGAGCTCTCGCTGCTCCCTTGGTGCCATACAACATAGAGGCATCACTATAGTTCTGACATCTTTCACTAAATCAATACGGAACTCAATCTCTCGGTGTGGTGGAAGTCCGTTCACTTCCTTGAAGATATCCGGATACTGGCCAGCAATGGGAACCCCTGATAACTCATCCTGCAGGATGACAAGGGAATTTAGAAAACTATCCATTACCTCATCACTAGGTAGGCCACCAAACACTACCCTCCGCCCATCATCCGCCCTAATAGTCACCGAAAATCCCTCACGGTCTACCACCACCCCATACCTTTGGAGCCAATCGACTCCTAAAATAATGCCAAACCCAGTAAAGCCCAAAACAAAGCAATCACAAGCAAACATACATCCATGACTCGATAAGACCAAATTTCGACAAATCATGCTAAGGCTAGTCAAACCACCGATCAGGTTGGGTTGGGTGTCCCTGGTTTTCATCTTCATTGGCTTCTGGTTTTGGGTGACCTCCCATTGCCTACCCATCATGCTAGATCCACCTTGCCGGTATCCATTCTTTGTACAGGTTTTGAGCTCTTTTCATCAACGATGGTATCGGTTGAACGACTGTCGGATTGTTCCCTTATGATGTCGGCTTTATCTTGTGTTGAGCCTTTGTTGACGAAGATTCCTTTTTTGCTTATGGAATCTGCTACCCCTTCTCCGTTAGCTTATCTCGGTGTCGATATTGGTAGTAACAGTGACACATCAAAGAAAGCACAACTTCTATTCCTAAATGAATAGTTCTATTTAATGAAGACCTATAAGCTAATTTGCTTACAACGTTTCATGCAACTTCTTGAAACAACTACGAATACAATATCGAATATATTTTCCAGTCATGTTCAACGGTTTTTCGTGCTTTTAAAAAATATCTAAACTAAATTTAAAATATATTTTGTTTATTAATTTTATTAATTAAAACGAGCTTTAATTGACTATTAATCCATTTATAACTTATTGCACTACTAAACGTTGTATAACGATGTATCAATGCTTATGGAAATTAACTTATGTTCTAAAAATATTTTCACAACATTATAAAACTACAATTTATTTTTAAACAAGATTTATTGGCTCAAAACTAATTAATTAAATCATTCAAAATCAATTTTCTTTAAAATTCACCTATGCGTTTAATACTCGCACAACCACATACTAATCCCAATAACTATGAAAATTGAAACCCTACTATATTTTTCAGATACAATTCTAATGGTCTTGGTCTCGTCGAATTCAGAGACCACCGACAAAGCGGCCTTTGTTAAAGTTATTTTTTCAATTTTAACTAATTTTCCCAACCTGCGTTTATATTATGCACATTCAGATACTAACTCCAATTAACTTGAAATTTGAAACCTTACCGTTATTTATCATTATTGATTCGATAAAAATGGTTTCGTCAAACTCTGAGATCATATGCAAAATTTCTATTTTTCTAGCCTTTTAAACTAGTACTGAATTATCGATTTTCAAAATATTCTTGTTATTTATTATTTTAAAACTCCAATAACCTTATCTTAACTAACATATAAGTTGTATTCGAATTCTTATCTCAAAATTTTATAATTTTGGTGAATAGTGTCAAAATTTCATTTCTACCGAAAATTATTTGAACTAATAAGTTGATAAAACTGATTTAAATAACTTATCTGACCGTTATACTTTTCGAAATCATATTTAAAAATGAGTGTATATATCTAGAACCGTGCGTGGTTATTTTAATTCTTAAAACTCGTAATTTCCAAAATTTTAAATTGAGTTCAAAATTTCAGGTCGTTACAGCAGGAGTCATCCAGACTCGAGGTTTGACCCTATATACGCGTTTAGCTTCTCTTCCTCACTTTAATCCATTTCGACTCTTTGCTCTAAACCGAACTCTAACCCTTCCAATTTGCAACCCACTTTCCCAAGCTTCTATCACCCCTAACTATGAGTATTCGCTACCCACAAACATGGGTGAATCTAGCTATCCCTTTCAAGAGGATCAAAGTTTGAGGGGGGTCAAGATTTTATGCAAAATTGGGTAAAGATGAGCAAAATTTGGCAAAACTGGGTGAAGTAACATGGGGGAATCAATGTTTGAGGGGGGTTAGCTGTCCACTAAAGCTTATATATATATCCACCTTGGCATACACATCCAACTTCGTCTTTCCAATTATATTTTACCTCAGTTTGCAATCGTAAAACCCAAGTAAGCATTCTATCTTAACAACCACTAATTTTGTGAAGCATGATGTTGATCGAGGTTTTTGACATGGATAGTGGGAACAGGTAGAAATTTCGATAGTGGCGAGGTTGTTGGACATTGAAATGGTGAGGGATGATGGCATCCAGGCGAGGGAACTGGATAAAAGGCTAAGTGAATGAGTTTGGTAAATTAGAAGGAGGAAGACGGAGCTCGTGATTAGAATTTGGTGTATAGGTTGAAGACCCAGTTTAGTAATGTGTTTGTTGAAGAAGGAGAAAGGAAAAAGAGATGCACATCTGGATTCGTGGTAAGGAAGTTGGATCAAGATTGATGAGCGGAGTTTCCGATTCATATGGGTATGATTTGGATCAATGCGGTTTTAGTGAGAGACATTGTATATATTGGATTGACTTGCATAGGATTACATTGGAATCGGCAGGGTATCATAGGATCCCGATTTGCGTCGTTATAAAAGGCTTGAGAGGTTTTTGAATTGGAATGATGATATGGGCTTATATTTGATTGTTTATCTAGACATGAATACTGAATATGAATCCGAACATTCTTTGGACGCTGAACAAGAACTTTAGACATAGATCTTGGGCTTAGGATTTAGAGTATATATCTGAACTGAATGCTTGCACTAAATGTATACATTGGAACATATAGAACTATAAACTGATGATTTGAAAATGAATACTGGACTTCTAACCGTCGATAGTCTATCCATATACTTGGTCAAAACTTAAACTTGTCAATCTGAAAGATGGTAAGACTAATAACAATGATGGTCGATGTGGTTGATACCTAATCATGCCTTTAACATAGTTTTAACTCTAAATTGCATACTTCTGCACTACACTCTATACACAACACTAGATTACGCACATTAAGGGTATGGGTTAATTACTCTAACAACAAATACTTGTTAACTTTCATAGTCAATGGATTTGAGACTCTCAACTCGTATCATTGAGTTAACTGCTAGTATGCAACACACCACGAAGATTTTGAAGCATCATTTGGCTCATATATAGCTTTTTATATGACATTTCCCATTCCATACATCGAATAGTCTGCTATTCAATCAAAGATTGTGGAGGGGCAATAGACAATGCCACTTTAGCTTCTGGTACTTTAGAAGGAGTTGGGTTGTTGGAAAGTCGTATAGATTTCACATCTTCTACTATCGATAAGATAAGGTGAAAAGGATAATTGCTAAGTATAAAATTCCATTCGAAGACGTTTTGGTTCCAAGGCATGGTAATAGGGCACACATGCCTCCAAAATGATACACCGTGCGTGATCACGATATGTGCACAGTCAAATGTGTCATTTCTTTAAATTTTTACACTTCTTCTCCAAAACATAACGCTTACTCCCATGCAGTCAAATATTTTCTCTATGTTTATATCTTGTGTCTTGAACGCATCCACCGAGCACTCAACATCGATGACACTCGCTTCTTATTTAGCTTTGAGTGAAGGAGAGGTGCACCATCTTTCACATACTTTAAAGGGACTTAGAGTTATTGAATAATAATCAAAGGTTGAAACAAATTAAGCGGGTTCAATTTGGATTTGCTTTACGCTTGTTGTTCGAATGGATTTATTAGGCGATGGATGGAAGAAAGCCAGTGTCACCTTTTGGCTTTGCACCTATATTCTAGTTCCCACAATGAGGCATTATCGCCATAACTGATATAATTTTTTTTTTAATACAGAAAATCCAAAAAGACTATCAAGGAATATGTTTTGCTCAACACCCACCAGACTGCACGGCATTTTGGCAGACCGTAGGAGTACTAAAATTTTTATTACTAACAAACTCCTATATGACTTTGGTTTGTTAGAAAATGGCATGAGTGTCGGTCATAACAGGAGTAAAGTGTTTGGGTATGCACAAGCTGAAGGTGTTTGTAAAAAGGAAAGGTTGGAGGAGACTTGTAATAACCCAGGTTTCGAGCATCTGGGTAAAATAGATTATTGCGGTTCATGCTAAAAAGTTATATTATTGTGGTAATTAAATTTTTATTAATGGGAAAAATAAGAGAAACATAAGGGAAATTGTTTATTTAATCATAGGGGATGACTGAATAACAACTTTGGCATACTATGTAGTAATCCATGAGTTTTGAAAGGGAAAATTTGAATTAATAAAAATTTAGATATTGAAAATAAGTTATAAATTTTTTATAAAGTGGAATTTTAACAGAATATGTGTCAACAACGTCTTCATGTATAATTTATTGTGATACATGTTGGATCTATAATTAAATGATGAGTTTTATTGTAAAACAGTGTTTTCTGAAATATTGAGCTAAAAATAAAGTGTGAATGTCGATTTTGTTCATAAAAGTATAAATATATGTGTATAAACAATTTTTGCGTGTTTGAAGAATTTGTTGTGTTGAAATTGTGAAGTTTGAATAATTTTAGTTCTTCTATTTGTTAAGTTTTTACAGACTAAAAATGTAAATCATAAGTTCTGTAAATTTGTAACTTCAACTATAAAATTCTTAAATTAAAACTTAGGTTAAGTTTGTCTCACATCCCTAATAGGTTTTGAAATTCAGCTCACATCCCTATCTTAAATTTTTATAAATTAGGTCCCTATTTTTCAAAAAGTCATCAAAAAATAAAAAAACACGTAAATTCATAATTAAATTTAACAAGTAATCATCATTGAATTCATGCAAAAAAACTACCAAAAACAAATTAAAAACAAAAAACAAAAAAATGACAAAGCTCTAGTATATTGCAGCGAACAACGTAATTATTTGCAATTGTTGTTGATATTTCAGCAATCATTGCAATAATTGCATCAATTATAGTATTATTGCTAAAATATCAGCAACATAATGTAATAATTGCAGTATTTGCTACAATATTTCATCCACCATCTGTTTTTTCAGTTATACATCATTTTTAAACAAAGTTGCTGATATTTCAGCAATTATAATCAATAATTGCAGATATATCAGCACATATGTAACGTCCCGTATTTTTGGTAATCAAATATTTTATTTTATTTATTATTTTAAATATTATATTTGGAATATTAATGAATTTAAATATTTAATTTGGTGTTAAAACGAAGTTATAATGTTATATATTTATATAATTATAAATCGAGCTCGAAATGGCACTGCAGTTCGTAATTTGAAGTTTTGAACTTCAACTCGATATACAAGATCCGATATAAGTCGGATTTCCGTGAAATAAGAAACGTATGAATCTCGTTGATGATAATTTTCATATGAAAGAGAAAAATCCAGATTTCGTGTTATAAATTGTTAGTTATGGCCAAATCAAATTTTAAAATAATCGCTATGAAAATCGTTATTAAATTATAGGCCTTTAAAATAGTCATTTTGCAAACAGAGGCTGTTTTCGACGAAATCAGTTTCATTGGGACCGTAATGTTAAATTATTGTACAGTAGTGAATTGCATGGTAAATCGATGTCGTATGTGGCCACGGTAGCCATAAATGCCCAGTTATTTTCTATAGCGCGTAATTAAATTAATTTAATAAAGGGTTTTTTGGGCATAAATTGAGCGAACGATCGAATTAAGACACGAAACCAGTTCCGTTGAGTTCTTATCGTCGATTATAGTTAGGATAGGTATATAGTTTGTTATTTTTGGAGTCCGGGTAATTTGGGGTCCAAAATGGCATTTGTAGTGCGCGTAAAAATAGCCTACCGGGAAAACAGTCTCAGAATGCGATGAACTGGTGCTGTTGGGTTCGTATTGATTAATTATTGTAGGATTTCAAAGTTTCAAGTTGATTAGATTTCACCAGTGATCGTAGAATATTTAAATGCGTGTTTATTTATGGTTTTGTAAAGGAATTTTTTTTCAAACGATGTCGGATTTTGACGAAACCTATCCCATTGGGTCCGGAATACTTTTTACAATAAGATTAGCTTTTTTATCAGAAAACAGAAATCATTTGTGGTGGTTTTAATCAACTACTACGTAATGAAGTTTCACAATGAATATTATATTAATTTTTGGACCACTATATAAACACCGAAGAGGTTCTAACCCTAAATCAAAGTTGTATTTGGTCAACCTGGAAACAATACAGCGCCGCCACTAAAAATAAACGAACGGAATTCTCCCAAAATTTTCCTCTTGTATCTCAAAACTTGCTCATCAAAATTGAAACCGGGCAACGTGATTCTTCGAGAGCTACGCGAGCTCTAGCTAACTGATGGTGGAGATGGGTCATTATAAACCCTGGTGGCCGTAACTTGAGCAGGAAGGCGGTGACTTTGGTCGAGGTTTCTGGAAGGGAGAAGCGACCGAACGGGATAGGGATCAGGGTGAAGCTCGAGGGAACGTAGGCGTTTGGATTGGTGGAGCCTGATGGTCCTCCGATGTACTTGAGGAGGAGCGGTGTGATGTTGGGCAAGTGAAGCCGTGGGTTTCTTATTGTTTGCATTGAAACCTGGACAGTAACAAGATTTGAGGAAAACTAGTTGTTGCATAATGGTTAAAAGAAATGGGATCAACGCATGGGATTGGTTGCGGTGTGGGTTCCTTTCATAAACGTTTGTTCTGGAATCAGTTGATCAAAAGTAGCGAAGCAGCTGATCAAAAGAAGGGGGTCTTCACAGTACAAGAAAGCAGGGTCTATGAAAAGTGGAAAACACGTTCAGCAACAGTATTGAAAGGAGCAGAAACGAAAGGGAACAAACAAAGGTGTCCAAGCTTTCAAAGCAGGTAGTCCAGAAACGAGATCATGAAGGAAAAGCGAGAAACCGTTACCATCGGCCTTGGGTATAACTGAAACTAAAACTAAATTAGTTTAAGTTAAATTAATTAATAATATAGGTATACGTATATGAGGCCTGTGAAGTAGTATTTTGCATAACCGATTTTAATAACATAACGTTGACTGAATAGTTTATACGAGACCAATTTTTACGTATATAATTGGTTGATGTTAAAATGTTGGGACGGATATAAAACACCATAGTTTAAAACATATATAATGGTATCTTAAGAAAAGCAATTAAAGTTTAGGTAATATATCATTAACGTATTGATAGTATTTTGTTAAATAGTGGGTAACATTTATGGTTATACAGTAATGGAGACGGACAAACTCAAAAGCGTCAGATCTGTATCAACAAAGAAAGGACGATGAAGCCGGTTTGGTCAGAAATGGCAGCTACTAGAGTTTTAATTAAATTAAAGGCCCATTTAGTTTAATTAAAATGAACTGTTTCAGTGACACGGAAAACAAGGTGAGTTAAACTCACTCAGTTTTTCCCATTTATATTTTTTACCTTGTGTGCTCTGCTTGCCAATGGTTGACTGTTTTCTAGTTATATATTTATTTATTGATTTCACTGATGAAATTAAACCGTCGTTTAATTTCAGTGAAATACCAAATCGTTATTCTAACGATTAGTTCCAATAAAGGTAACTTACCTTGTTGGTCACGTTTATAAAATAAACGTGTTTAATTGGTTGAATTATTTGAATTGCTTGTGATGGAAGATAAATGGTCTTTATTTATTATTATCGGTTAAATGGTTGAATGATCTGATTTGAGATAACCATTTGTATACTGGGAAGAACAGGTTGGAAGGATCCAACCGGATTCCTCAAACATATTATTTATTTTCATATTATCATATGAACTGTCATGTTTGGGTGATTTATTTGGGTATTGATCATTGATTGGAAATTTAACCTGTGTTTGGTTTTAACCAATGGGCAGTATTGGCAGTAAATGGCCTAAAAGTAAATTGTTTTATTTATATCAATTTACCATCAAGTAAATCGATAGAACTGAAGTTATAAAATTTATTTTATAACTAAAGATAGATTTTGAAATATATATCTTGAATAAAACTTTATTAAGAGGAAATAAATATTTATGTTTATAATTAACTGTAAATTGATTTTATAAAGTCAAATCTGATGTTAATCAGATTTGTAAATGTGAGAATAAGGAAGTTAACCTATTTGATAATTGTGTTGCTAAGAAACAATTTAATGGAATTACTTAAATTAATTAATTATATTATTAATTAATTTAAATGGAAAACAAATTGGAATCGGTTAATAAGATAACCATGTTTTGAGTGACTAAATCGACTCTTTAATTGGATTGATTACTAAATTAGTATGTTCTGAATAGAAAATAGTTTAATGAATATTGTTTAGATTATAATAAGATTTTAAAATGGAATTTACTGTTTATTTTAGTTAATAAAGAAATTAACTACTAATGTAGTTAATGGTTGAAAAAATTATTATTGTAATTAATAATAATTTATAAAAATTACTTTTAATGGGAATTCATCTAAAAAGTAATCTAAGTAAAAAGGGAATTCAATTGAATGACGAAAGGAGTTTGTGAATAGGGTTTGTTTAAAACCTGAGTTTTATAACAAAGTTATAAAAGGATTTTTTAAGAGAATATTATAGCTTAAAAATAAATGTTACTTAATTATGTGAATTAAGAAAAAGGAAATTTAGACAGAAGGGTTTATAATGAACCAGAGTTATATAAAAGAGGTTTAAGGTGTTATATCGTTAATTCTAAATTAACGTTACTTAAAAATGTGATTAGGTAAGAGTGGGAATTGAAATGAGAAATCTCTAAGTGAGTAATGGTCAGGTGAATTTGAAAGGAAATTGGGAAAAAGTGAATTTGGTAGTAGAAGTGAATCGGGAGATTTGATAACCAAATCCGAATTATAAATGAGCCTGGTTAAAGAGGTCGAGTTAAAAGTGATGTGTATAAAGAAGTACTTAATTATTGAATTAAGAGAAAATGGGTATAGCCGAGAAAGAAGTCTCAAAAGAGATAAGCAGGTTTTATGAAACCGTATTTTGAATAAAATGGTTAAATGGTATTTGAATTGGTATTAAAATGAAATATTAGTTTTGGATTACAACTTACATAAGTTGTAATGGTAAAAGAGACTGAGAGGTAACTAAAATACTCCAACTTGAATGACTTCAGAATTATCTGAGGATGATATAAGTTGTAATGGTAAAAGAGACTAGTAAAGTTATTATTTCATTAGAGAAATAATAACGCAACATTTGTGATGAAGATTTGGAAAATATAAAATGAGGATTTCAAAGTAAAAAGAGAAATAAAAGGAGTTGTCGAAAATGTAATGATATTTTCGAATTAGAGGGAAACGTAAGGATGAGTTTTATCCTATTAGAATAACATTTGTATTGTTTCAAGTAATGAAATAGACGATATTTCGTAACATCGTTTTACGAGTAATAATTTAATAAATTTCCCAATAGTAGATAATAACGTGGATAATGTTTTGAAAGTGAAATTTGGAAAATAAATATGATATAGGATTGTCCAAAGTAATAAAATGAATTGGTTTAAAGAAGAATCTTATGATAAATAAGAAGCGAGAAAGCTATATTTATAATATCGAAATATTTAAGAGTTTTAAATCTACATTTGTTTAATTAAAAGGCCAAGTGATGCTGAATACTGAACCAATGAACTCATTGGATTATCATGATTGAATCACTGTTTATTTCGATAGTTAAATCACCGACTATCAAATCTAGCCAATACGATTGTTGGTACGGAAAGACCGGGAAGGAATTTATATTCGAAAACCGTTCCGACCAACAAATATGTGAAGATAACAGAAGATGATCGAGATGGAGCATTGAAGACCGTAGATCTTCATAAACGGAAGAACCACTACTAATCTCCGGTTTAGTGGCCAGAGATAAAGTGTGGTTTTGTCGTAGTTGGAATATATAGGTTGTAAGAACTTCTCCCTACTGATCCATGGGGTGATTCCTATATTGGATGCAGTAGGAGAGTACCTTCGGTACATCCTGTTCCTGGATGACTTGTATGGACGGATGTCTGACAGAGTATTTCCAAAGGAGTCACGTATTTTGATATTTTAAAACATACCAAGTTGATGGCGGAGAAGTGCACATTCTCTTAGCTTATCAACTAGAGTATTTTTGCGAATGCCAATTAGTGATATCTGGCGGATCTGACGATGTGACATTCAAAGTGAATGGTGGCCAGATGTTCAAAAGATTTTAACCTCAAGCCTCATCAACCAGGAAATGACAGAAATCAGGCAGGCAGCATGGCTATATGGGTCGCTCCCATTAGGGTGTATAATCACCTATCTAGAGAAATTCCTTTTGCTTCTTTAATCTAGTTTGATGCTGTCCCTTTTCGGGAAATGGTGGTTTGAGCCTGACGTTGGTGATATACATTCGATACACTGAAGCGAAATGAGCGGTCGGTCATGTGAGGGCCGGGTTGCAAGGCATTCTTGTTGAACCCAGTGTATTCGCCTCTAGAGATACACTATTGGCAGGTGGTTCTATACCTTGTCATAGTCGGAATCCAGTCTCCAATAAGCGCCCGCAGTTTTGATTGTATATTATATGTCGAGCGTGAGATGCAAGCGTTCCACTAGATTGTTATTTACTTGTATTTAGACACTATTATAATATCAGAAAAGATGTTGATTTCAAAAATGGTTTGGGTTATCGTAAGGTACAAACCGTCCGTATTTATGTGTGGATTTGGTCTTACGATTATCCTTTTATTTGAAAAGATTTTAATTTTAAAAATCAAGTGTGTGATACCTTAATACTGTGCGAGTTTTTCTCACTCTGGTTCACCAGACTGACCAGGTGTTTTATAAATGCTGGAGTTAGCCCGGGGTGTACAGGTTCAGGTTATCGAATGCTGTGAAGAGACGAGATGGAAGAGTCCAGACGTATGATATTATATAGCTACTATTTCGCTGTGTGTTGTATTTGGGACAGCTTTTTTATAACTGTCAGAGATGTTGATGTACTCTGATATTGTAAGTATTTTTAAAAGCTCTCAATAAAGTTTTATTTCTGTATTATATTTTGTTCCGCTGCGATGTGAGACCCTGATTCTGGGTTGTATTGGTTAATCTTCTTCTTCTATTCTTATATTTCTTTCTTTCTTATCTCACCCTCTAAATTCTTTCTAATAACGTTCCGGTGTTTTCGGTGTTTTGGAAGGTCAGCATGAGGTATAGGAAATGTATTTATGTCGATTTCAGGGGCCGAAAATCCCTGGGTCTTTACGGTGGTATCAGAGCTATTGGTTTAGTAATAACCTTGGCTCTATGGTGTAACTCGATAGAGATTGGGTTAGTAATACCCTAGATCAAGATTGAGTGTATATATATGAGAGCTTATTTGTGAATTTTATATACAAATGTTTTGTATTGTGTTATTTGATCGGTTCAAGTGTTGAGAAGCGTTGAACTGGCAATCGATACAATATTGTTTTGTAAAAAGGGTAAATGATATAATTTTAGCCAAATTATATTTTTATATAGAAAAGAAATAATTTTATAAATTATTGAGATATTAGTGTGGTTGATTGATTTGAATGAAATTCAAATTGGATTGGAAATTTGAATTGAAATCTTAACCTGGTTAAGTGAAAATTAAATTAATAATGTTACTGGAATTAAAATAGAATTGGAAATCAAAAATTTAACGAATAAATAATAATTAAATAGAAAATAATTGGGTATAATTCGATTGATGTTCAAATATGTGAAACCAAAATAGAATGTTAATATTGAATGAGAATTCAATTGATTTGGTTGATTCAGTTGATTTGATTGTGTGTTGGTTGCTGATTGTGATTTGTTTGTTATTGGATGATAGTTTGATTGAATGGAATAATCAACAATTTAATGGAACTGAATAAATTGTAAACTAAAGAATAACTTCCGTTATAATTAAACTAGAATGAAACTGCATATGAATTGGAATTTATGGTTTAACCCTGTATTTGATAATGAATTAATGTCATATGTTTGAATTTGAAATTCGTGTGGTTGTACTTGTTCATTAGCGAAATATTACTTAAGAATTTAATATATTACTTATATGTGAATTGAGTTAAGTACAGGTGCCTGATGGCTAGGCAGACTGTTATTGGTAGAGTAAATCACATATAAATTAAGCAGATATGCTCAATAGCGCTCGCAAAAAGGTACGCCTACACGAAAATATAAAATTTTGGGGTTTTGATTTCTGTTTTCCGACCGTGTTGGTCGATGTATATATATTATTTGTTCCTGCGATATCGCAGATGTCACTCCGTGCAGGGGAGACTCTGTCGAATTTTTTCGGGAATTTATTGTGTTAGAAAATTTTCGGTATTTTTTAAAATATTTATCTATGATATTGAATTGGTTTTCGATTTAAAATAAATTGGGATTTGGAAATTAACGGGATTGTAACGTTCTTTCTTACCGTAACAATTTCGAGGACGAAATTATTTTAAGGGGGGAAGAATGTAACGGCCCGTATTTTTGGTAGTCAAATATTTTATTTAATTTATTATTTTAAATATTATATTTGGAATATTAATGGATTTAAATATTTAATTCGGTGTTAAAATGAAGGTAGAATGTTATATATTTATATAATTATAAATCGAGCTCGAAATGGCACTGTAGTTCGTAATTTAGAGTTTTGAACTTCAACTCGATATACAGGATCCGATATAAGTCGGATTTCCGTGAAATAAGAAACGTATGAATCTCGCTGATGATAATTTTCATATGAAAGAGAAAAATCCAGATTTCGTGTTATAAATTGTTAGTTATGGCCAATTCAAATTTTAAAATAATCGCTATGAAAATCGTTATTAAATTATAGGCCTTTAAAATAGCCATTTTGCAAACAGAGGTCGTTTTCGACGAAATCAGTTTCATTGGGACCGTAACGTTAAATTATTGTATGGTAGTGAATTGCGTGGAAAACCGATGTCGTATGTGGCCACGGTAGCCATAAACGCCCAGTTATTTTCTATAGCGCGTAATTAAATTAAATTAAATTAATAAAGGGTTATTTGGGCATAACTTGAGTGAACGATCGAATTAAGCCACGAAACTAGTTCCATTGAGTTCATATCGTCGATTATAGTCAGGATAGGTATATAGTTTGTTATTTTTGGAGTCCGGGTAATTTGGGGTCCAAAATGGCATTTGCGGTGCGCGTAAAAATAGCCTACCGGGAAAACAGTCTTAGAATGTGACGAAACTGGTGCCGTTGGGTTCGTATTGATTAATTATTGTAGGATTTCAAAGTTTCAAGTTGATTAGATTTAACCAGTGATCGTAGAAAATTTAAACGCGTGTTTATTTCTGGTTTTATAAAGGAATTTTTTCAAACGATGTCGGATTTTGACGAAACCTGTCCCATTGGGTCTGGAATACTTTTTTACACTAAGATTAGCTTTTTTATCAGAAAACGGAAATCGTTTGTAGTGGTTTTAATCAACTACTTCGTAACAAAGTTTCACAATGAATATTATATTAATTTTTGGACCACTATGTAAACACCTAAGAGGTTCTAACCCTAAATCAAAGTTGTGTTTGGTCAACCTGGAAACAATACAGTGCCGCCACAAAAAATAAACGAATGGAATTCTCCCAAAATTTTCCTCTTGAATCTCAAAACTTGCTCATAAAAATTGAAACCGGGCAACGTGATTCTTTAAGAGCTACACGAGCTCTAGCCACCTAACAGTGGAGATGGGTTATTATAAACCCTGGTGGCCGTAACTTTAGCAGGAAGGCGGTGACTTTTGTCGAGGTTTCTGGAAGGGAGAAGCGACCGAACGGGATGGGTATCAAGGTGAAGCTCGAGGGAACGTAGGCGTTTGGATTGGTGGAGCCTGATGGTCCTCCAATGTACTTGAGGAGGAGCGGTGTGATGTTGGGCAAGTGATGTCGTGGGTTTCTTCTTGTTTGCGTTGAAACCTGGACAGTAACAAGATTTGAGGAAAACTAGTTGTTGCGTAAAGGATAAAAGAAATGGGATTAGCGCATGGGATTGGTTGCGGTGTGGGTTCCTTTCATACACGTTAGTTCTGGAATCTGTTGATCAAAAGTTGCGAAGCAGTTGATCAAAAGAGGGGGGTCTTCACAGTACAAGAAAGCAGGGTCTGTGAAAAGTGAAAAACACGTTCGGAACCAGTATTGAAAGGAGCAGAAACAAAATGGAACAAACAAAGGTGGCCAAGATTTCAAAGCAGGTAGTCTAGAAACGAGATCAAGAAGGAAAAGCGAGAAACCGTTACCATCGGCCTTGGGTATAACTGAAACAGAAACTAAATTAGTTTAAGTTAAATTAATTAATAATATAGGTATACGTATATGAGGCCTGTGAAGTAGTATTTTGCATAACCGGTTTTAATAACATAAAGGTGACTGAATAGTTTATACGAGACCTATTTTTACGTATATAATTGGATGATGTTAAAATGTTGGGACGGATATAAAACACCATAGTTTAAAACATACATAATGGAATTTATAAATTGACAAAAGATATCTTAAGAAACGCAATTAAAGTTTAGGGTAATATATCATTAACTTATTGATAGTATTTTGTTAAATAGTGCGTAACATTTATGGTTATACAGTAATGGAGATGGACAAACTCAAAAGCGTCAGATCTGTATCAACAAAGAAAGGACGATGAAGCTGGTTTGGTCAGAAATGGCAGCTACTAGAGTTTTAATTAAATTAAACGCCTGTTTAGTTTAATTAAAACGAACTGTTTCAGCGACACGAAAAACAAGGTGAGTTAAACTCACTCAGTTTTTCCCATTTATATTTTGTATAAATTGGGTTTTTACCTTGTGTGCTCTGCTTGCCAATGGTTGACTGCTTGCTAGTTATATATATATATATATTTATTTCACTGATGAAATTAAACTGTCATTTAATTTCATTGAAATACCAAATCGTTATTCTAATGATTAGTTCCAATAAAGGTAACTTACCTTGTTGGTCACGTTTATAAAATAAACGTGTTTAATTGGTTGAATTGTTTGAATTGCTTGTGATGGAAGTTAAATGGTCGTTATTATTATTATCAGTTAAATGGTTGAATGATCTGATTTGAGATAATCATTTGTATACAGGGAAGAACGGGATGGAGGGATCCAACCGGATTCCTCAAATATATTATTTATTTTCATATTATCATATGAACTGTCATGTTTGGGTGATTGATTTGAGTATTGATAATTGATTGGAAATTCAACCTGTGTTTGGTTTTAACCAATTGGCAGTATTGGCGGTAAATGGCCTAAAAGTAAATCGTTTTATTTATATCGATTTACTGTCAAGTAAATCGATAGAACTGAAGTTATAAAATTTATTTTATAACTAAAGATAGATTTTGAAATATATATTTTGAATAAAACTTTATTAAGAGGAAATAAATATTTATGTTTATAATTAATTGTAAATTGATTTTATAAAGTCAAATCTGTTGTTAATCAGATTTGTAAATGTGAGAATAAGGAAGTTAACCTAACGGTTAAATTTGATAATTGTGTTGTTGAGAAACAATTTAATGGAATTATTTGAATTAATTAATTATATTGTTAATTAATTTAAAGGGAAAAGAAATTGGAATTGGTTAATAAGATAACCGTGTTTTGAGTGACTAAATCGACTCTTTAATTGGATTGATTACTAAATTAGTATGTTCTGAATAGAAAGTAGTTTAACGAATATTGTTTAGATTATAATAAGATTTTAAAAAGGAATTTACTGTTTATTTTAGTTAATAAAGAAATTAACTACTAATGTAGTTAATGGTTGAAAAAATTATTATTGTAATTAATAATAATTTAGAAAAATTACTTTTAAAGGGAATTCATCTAAAAAGTAATCTAAGTAAAAAGGGAATTCAATTGAATGACGAAAGGAGTTTGTGAATAGGGTTTGTTTAAAACCTGAGTTTTATAAAAAAGTTATAAAAGGAATTTTTAAGAAAATACTATAGCTTAAAAATAAATGTTACTTAATTATGTGAATTAAGAAAAAGGAAATTTAGACAAAAGGGTTTATGATGAACCAGAGTTATATAAAAGAGGTTTGAGGTGTTATATCGTTAATTCTAATTTAATGTTGCTTAAAAATGTGATTAGGTAAGAGTGGGAATTGAAATGAGAACCTCAAAGTGAGTAATGGTTAGGTGAATATTTGAAATGAAATAGGGAAAAAGTGAATTTGGTAGTAGAAGTGAATCGTGGGATTTAATAACCAAATCCGAATTATAAATGAGCCTGGTTAAAGAGGTCGAGTTAAAAGTGATGTGTATAAAGAAGTACTTAATTATTGAATTAAGAGAAAATGGGTATAGCCGAGAAAGAAGTCTCAAAAGAGATAAGCAGGTTTTATGAAACCGTATTTTGAATAAAATGGTTAAATGGTATTTGAATTGGTATTAAAATGAAATATTGGTTTTGGATTACAACTTACATTTATCTTAAGGTATGAACATTGTTGATCAAGGTCTGAGAGGTAACTAAAATACCCCAACTTGAATGACTTCAGAATTATCTGAGGATGATATAAGTTGTAATGGTAAAAGAGACTAGTAAAGTTATTATTTCATTAGAGAAATAATAACGCAACATTTGTGATGAAGATTTGGAAAATATAAAATGAGAATTTCAAAGTAAAAAGAGAAATAAAAGGAGTTGCCGAAAATGTAATGATATTTTCGAATTAGAGGGAAACGTAAGGCTGAGTTTTATCCTATTAGAATAACATTTGTATTGTTTCAAGTAATGAAATAGACGATATTTCGTAACATCGTTTTACGAGTAATAATTTAATAAATTTCCCAATAGTAGATAATAACGTGGATAATGTTTTGAAAGTGAAATTTGGAAACTAAATATGATATAGGATTGTCCTAAGTAATAAAATGAATTGGTTTAAAGAAGAATCTTATGATAAATAAGAAGCGAGAAAGCTATATTTATAATATCGAAATATTTAAGAGTTTTAAATCTACATTTGTTTAATTAAAAGGCCAAGTGATGCTGAATACTGAACCAATGAACTCATTGGATTGTCATGATTGAATCACTGTTTATTTTGATAGTTAAATCACCGACTATCAAATCTGGCCAATACGATTGTTGGTACGTAAAGACCGGGATCGAATTTATATTCGAAAACCATTCCGACCAACAAATACATGAAGATAACAGAAGATGGTCGAGATGGAGCATTGAAGACCATAGATCTTTATAAATGGAAGAACCGCTACTAATCTCCGGTTTAGTGGCTAGTGATAAACTGTGGTTTTATCGTAGTTGGAATCTATAGGTTGCAAGGACTTCTCGCTACTGATCCATGGGGTGATTCCTATATTGGATGTAGTAGGAGAGTACCTTCGGTTCATCCTTTTCCTGGATGACTTGTATAGACGGATGTCTGACAGGGTATTTCCAAACAAGTCACGTACGTTGATATTTTCAAACGTACCAAGTTGATGGCGGAGAAGTGCACATTCTCTTAGCTTATCAACTAGAGTATTTTTGCGAACGTCAGTTAGTGATATCTAGCGGATCTGACGATGTGACATTCAAAGTGAATGGTGACCAGATGTTCAAAAGATTTTAACCTCAAGCCTCATCAACCAGGAAATGACAAAAATCAGGCAGACAGCATGGCTATGCGGGTCGGTCCCATTAGGGTGTATAATCACCTATCTAGAGAAATTCCTTTTGCTTCTTTAATCTAGTTTGATGCTGTCCCTTTTCGAGAAACGGTGGTTTGAGCCCAACCGTTGGTGAAATACATTCGATACACTCATGGGAAATGAGTGCTCGGTCATGTGAGGGCCGGGTTGCAAGACGTTCTTGTTGAACCCAGTGTATTCGCCTCTAGAGATACACTATCGGTAGGTGGTCCCATACCTTGTCATAGTCGGAATCAAATCTCCAATAAGCGCCCGCAGTTTTGATTGTATATTATATGTCGAGCGTGAGATGCAAGCGTTCAACTAGATTGTTATTTACTTGTATTTAGACACTATTATAATATCAGAAAAGATATTGATTTCAAAAATGGTTTGGGTTATCGTAAGGTACAAACCGTCCGTATTTATGTGTGGATTTGGTCTTACGATTATCCTTTTCTTTGAAAAGATTTTAATTTTAAAAATCAAGTGTGTGATACCTTAATACTGTGCGAGTTTTTCTCACTCTGGTTCACCAGACTGACCCGGTGTTTTATAAATGCTGGGGTTAGCCCGGGGTGTACAGGTTCAGGTTATCGAATGCTGTGAAGAGACGAGCTGGAAGAGTCCAGACGTATGATATTATATAGCTACTATTTTGCTGTGTGTTGTATTTGGGACAGCTTTTTTATAACTGTCAGAGATGTTGATGTACTCTGATATTGTAAGTATTTTTAAAAGCTCTCAATAAAGTTTTATTTCTATATTATATTTTGTTCCGCTGCGATGTGAGACCCTGATTCTGGGTTGTATTGGTTAATCTTCTTCTTCTATTCTTATATTTCTTTCTTATCTCACCCTCTAAATTCTTTCTAATAACGTTCCGGTGTTTTCGGTGTTTTGGAAGGTCGGCATGAGGTACGGGAAATGTATTTATGTCGATTTCCAGGGCCGAAAATCCCTGGGTCTTTACAACATATTGATAAGCCTTCATCAGCTTTAACATTGTTGCTGACATTTCAATAACTATACACAATTATTGCTGACATTTCAGCAATAATTCATAAATCTTGCAAAATTATACAACTTTAATTGCTGATATATCTGTAAGAATATGCAATAATTGTTGATATGTATGCAATAATTCATCCTGATTTTCAACTGAAACTCGAGATGAATTATTGCATACGTATCAGCAATTATCGACTATTATTGCGGATTTTGCCAAATTTTTTTAGATTTCTCCCGTGAATATTTGTAATTTTTTGATTTTTTTATATGTCAATGCCAAAAGTTTCATGAAAAACACAAAAGTGTCAAAAATAGGGATCCGCTTTGGGTTAAAACTTAGGGAGGAGGCCGTTTTAATTAAGAACAATTTTAGGGATGTCAGCCTAATATTCACTAATATTTAAGTGGACCAAAAGAGTTTTATATACGGTATTTGTGTTTTATCAATGTTGTATGTTGTTAAAAATTGCAAATTTTTGAGTGGAATAGTGTGTATTATTGTTAATAAGGTAAATCATGGCCTAAACATGTTAATTAGGTCAATTGAGCTTGTGAAAGGCCTAACTGCTCACTAATTCCTTTGATTAAGCTAAGGGGGCTTTTTACGCCTTGTATTATAGAGAAAAGGTATGGATAACAAACCCAATACATATTCCTTCTGCAGAATCTCCTTCTTCCTTTTTTTTTTAGATTACAAAAAAGAGAAAACACCACCCTCTTGTAAATCTCTACCTCTATCTCTAAATTCTCAACAAAAAGAGCTAAAATCGATTGTTATCTCAATTCAAGAGTAGGTAATCATCCCTGAATTGCAATTTGTTTCATTTTAATCTTAGGACAATGAAAGTTAGTAGTTGTGCTTTGAAAAAACCTTCTTACATGTTACTATCTATAGGCATTCAATCTTTCTCTTAGGGCCTAAAAACGTCAAATTGCATCAAATTTTAGTATAAGCTTCTAAAAATCACTGAATAAGGTGAGTGTAACACATGCTTTTTAGTTTATAGAAATTTTGTTCGCCTATCTGTGTTGAATATGTAAATTTTTGTTGAAATCAATAGGAGCCATGCAAAATAGCCCGGACTCCAAATTTGGTTGTTATATCTCATCTAATACTTGATGGAGTTGTGCCATTTCTTTTCTAAATCAAAGTTGAGTCTTTGATCTTTCATCGTGCCAAGTTTCAAGGGAATCCAATCATCTTTACTATCCTATAATCGCATCAGAAAACAAACTCAACCAAGATGAGTTGCCTAGGCGAACTCACGTCGCCCAGGTCAATCCTAAGGTCGACTGTGCGATCGACCACTAGGTCGATTGTGGGTCTATGAATTGCACATGGAACTCATGTTGCCTTCTATATGATGTGTCTTTTTCCCGAGGGTATTTTATGGCACTTTAATGGATTTTTGTGATGAATTCCTAAAATGTTTTGATGGTGATTTCCTATGGATTCAATCTTTTTGTTGTAATCCTAAACTACATACGATCAGTAATTTGGATTCGTTAATTTTTGATAATCTCGAGCTATGTTTTTAATGTCGAATTTAAGACACATACATGTTTTATGATCTATTTTTGTGAATAACTACATATATAGATTTCCTTTCTATAGTTTTGAGACATATTGGTTTCATTGTTGTGTTTTCAGAATATAATCATATTGACGTAATAATAATATTTATTTTCTAAAGTATAAAGGGCTTTAAAAAAATAAAGCAAGTGCTTTCGAAACCATTTTACAATCCTGTTTTCTCAAACCAAGTATTTTCAATATATAAAACCATACATTTTTGCATCCTTCGAGAAGGTGTGGTTGAGATTTAATCATGTCGGAAACATTATGATATGGGACGCAAAGGTATACAAGATCGATTAATTATAGACTCATCCTATCGAAAGTGTTGTTCCTTATGTTCTCTCATGTTTTCTTGTGTATTATTTTGTTTTATTGTGTGAAACTGACTAATGGGTAGTAAAGCAGTAGTGAGAACGTGTGGTATGTGATGCAAAGTTACCACTATTTGGGTTACTAACTGAGAGTTTATAACACATTCTTTGTTGTACCAGTACTTGAGGTTATTGGGCCCCATATGCATTTAGATACACATAAAAAGTTGTTTGGTGTTCGCTATTTGGTGTTTGGTTTACGGTGAAGGTTATTTGGTCAAAATAAGTGTTGTTTGGTCTCTTATTCAATTATCGAGCTATTGGGTTTTGATAAAGAGATGCCAAGTCTCGCAAATTACGCTGATGTCGAGCTGACGGGCCATGACTGAGAGATGACATGTTTCTAGATATAAAAGTACTTACAAGGCTTAGACCATTGTTTCGATAATATTTTGATTATGCACATGCGGACTCTTATTTTGGATCCATTTGATGTAATTGTTGGCTTTATTATCGTTCCATGTTTTTGATCCAATTCATGGTGTTTAGGCCTTTTCATATAGCTTGGGTGCTATCTTGATGTTCGTTATAAGTATTGATCACTAATCGAATTATTAAACTTCTACACGAGTTAACTATGTTGATGTTTGATGGAAATTTCTTTGTTAACCTTTAACGTTTGGATATTTAGTTTAAATGCTTAGCGTCGAATCATAACAACTATTGTTGGAAGTCACCACCTACTTGACTCTTTATGTTAATCACAATAATTTGATTTGTAGCCCTTTTATTGTATTGTGTTAATGTATACTCATTCTCGTCTTGAGAAATGGTTAACCTCCATGAAGTTATTCGTTGCTTATTATCCTATCTATTCACTGTTAAACTAGACAGATCCATGTGTGTTAATGCTCGGGTCATACCGAGACTTTACAGGTTAGCCCTTGTCAGATATCAGTTAGCCAATTTTTGCATTTGGATCATGTTGTCTTTTTGAGACAGCTTTGTTATTCTGTTCTGAGTAGCCGTATGGTGAGAGCCCATATGCTTAGATTCTTGGAACTTGTTTATTTTGACTTTTTGTACATATATATATATATATATTACGATTAGTTTAATCACTATTTTGAAACGCTATGAACAGTATGGTAGGTTGTATTCACATTTTGTTCTGGGTTGACTATACACATCGTAGTTTTATATTATATGAATTAAGTACATTGATCCACTTGAGGTAAGAAAAAAAAATATTCACCCACTTAATGTAATCAGTACTCTTCTAATACAAGATTACGGATGGTCGCCCCTAACCAACCATATTCTCCTCTCTAATAGACAGTGTTACTATGTAATTCTCTTTATTAGAGTGAGTCTTGGGGTGGAAGATTACAGTTGGTATCAGAGCTGTGCAGTTAAAGCGCTTAGCGGTTTTATAGCGGTAGAGGTGTAAAAAGCTGTAGTGGGGATAAAGCGGGGAAATAGCGGGGCTATAGCGGATGTGTAAAAAAGTTAATTAGATGTAAAGTTATATATTTAAAATTAATTAATTATCATTATCGCATTATTTGTGTAGAAGAAACAAATTTTAATTAATATATTATAACAAAATCAAAGAATATAATGATTATGCATACTAGATTCGAGGATTGGTACAGATTTCTATCTTATATAAAGCACTTATGACTTTAGTTAAACTTCACATTAAGTTTTTTTATTTAATTTAAAATAAGACCCGTCAAGTCATATATATATATATATATTGCTAAAGCAGGTGATAAATAGCGTTGATTTAGCGGGTGCAGCGGAAAATAGTGGGGATAAATGCAAAGCTACTATTCATCAGCGCTAAACTGAAATAGAGTAGCGGCTGGAGAGCGCTAAAGGCTATAGCGAATATTTTGCGGGGCTTTAGTGGGCCTATAAATGCATAGTATCAGAGCGAGGTTCATAAAAAATGTGTTAAACACATAAAAGTAGATAAGCAAGGACAGTACATCAACGTACAATATATGTGTTGGTTTAAGTCCTTAGAGTCCATATCCTCGATTATGGTTGTATCTAATCATATCCGCTAGCTTTATCGTTATCCTTGGGGTTAGACATATGGGAATGTGTTTAGGAAAATTCCATAGTATTCCTTATAAGTTGAATTCAAAAGGTGTCATCTTATCCTTGTGAATGATCCAATCTTATCTTATATTTGCAGCTGATGGCCGGAAGTAATAGCAAGCACGCTTTAGATGTAGAGTCGTCCAGAGGCTTAATTCCTAAAGGTGTTTATATGTCTTCTAATCAAATTTTAGAACTCGTTCGGAGCACTCAACCCCTAGCTCAAGGTCGATCTTCTCCTTCACGCAAATATATTTTAGTGCGTACGGGTAGCTACTTCGTCCATTTGGGAGGTAGGCTTTTTAAAGACTCGGAGTCTGTACTTGAAATTCTAGCATGGCTCCGTACATGCGAGCGTATCTTTACTCGCATGGAGATATCTAACCACCACCACATTCTTGTAGCATTAAGTATGATGCAAGAACATGTTCGGGATTGGTATGACCTCCTTGTTGCTGAGATTGATGAAGCGACCCTTGGGTGGAAGCAGGTCAAGGAATGTTTCGAGCTTATATTTATTCCCGAATCTGAGAAAGCTATCCTGGCACGTAGCTTCCTTAAGTTAAAACAAGGAAAATCTTCGGTGTTTGAGTATGTATCCTACTTCGAGGCTTTATTCAAATATGATCTCAAGCATATTAGCACGCCCTATATGAAGAATCTAAAATTTGTCACTAGTTTGAAGAAATACCTGAAAAATGCATTATCCTCTAACTTAAGTTATCTTTTAAGGAGTTAATTGATGCGACACTTCACCTCGAGGCCGTCAAAAAGTGTAACATCCCGGATTTTTAGCAATTTAATAATTAATTAATTTAATTATTTTAATGTAGTGATTTGATAATTTAAATAGTTGAATTTAAATATCTTTAATATTTAAAATAAATAGTGGAATTATAAATTTAATTTTGAAATAATCAGAAAACGGTTGAATTTCCAATTTTGTGTGAGTTGGATAACTTGAGATATTTAATTGGATTTATATTTGAATTATTATAACGAATATATTATTTAAACGAGGTTTGGACGTATTAATTATAATATAATTACAAACTGAGCTTGTAACGTCACGGTAGTTCGAAATATTACATTTTCGACTTTAAATGAATATACAGAACCCATTTTAAGTCAGAATTCTATGAAATAAGAAACGTTTGAATCTATTAGATAATATTTTTCTAATGGAAATGAAAAATCGAGATTTCGTCTTATAAAATGTGAGTTATGCCCAAATCAAATTTTTAAATAGTTGTTATGGAATCATTTATAAACCATAATGATTTATTTAATTATAATAAAATATTTATTTCGTATTTGGATAAGATTTTTAAGCCGTATTGTTAATTTAATTTATAGAATTTTTCCATAATTTTTAATTTGAAAAATAAGCAACTTTTCGTTCGACGTATTTTATACCTATATCAGCATTTTTGGTACTCCACAATATAAGTCAACTTATCTATTTTATCATATTTTTGGGATCGTGGCGAATTGCTCGTCATAACAATATTTTTATTTTTGTCGATAGCAGTCCATAAACTTATGAAATCTTATGCAATAGCGTACCCTTAATATATATATATATATATGTATGTAAATTAAATTTCTAACCCTTCCTTTCGAAGCCACAATGCAAAACTAGAACCATAGCTACCCTGTATCTACATATCGCGTAGACTAAAAATTAAAACAGTATCCTATTTATTTATTTTTATCTTGCCTAATCTATGTCTTCTTTCCCTTATTACTTCATGCTAAAGGAAGATACTACAACCCTAAATCTAATGTAACCGCTAAGCTGTCAAAGTCCATACAGGCCTGTCGATCCCCTAATACTTCATTGCCAAGGAATAGAAGTTTCCCTATTCTCTATATACGTGATGAAGAAGTATTTTAAGCTTATAAATATATATATCATAGCCTTCATTTCACCGGCTTCAGGAACTCCAATGCTCGACCATTTTCATTATGTCAAAATTTAAGTACAAAACCTATAATCCGCTAAAAAAATGTCAAGGAAATACATTTGAATTTATGCTACGAATTGCTTCAACCGTGTATGCTTTTTGGATGGTTCGAACTGATTTTTCTTCGCTGTAGTTTTGCACAGTAGGCTTAGGTTCGGATTTCGCGAGCATTGCAGGGGACGAGGAGTCAAATGGGCGGTACAGTGATGATTGGGGTGGACAGATGATTCGACGGATGGAGTTTGAGAGGATAAGGGGTAAAAATAGTTCGGTATATTTGTTGATGTGCATGGTAGCTTCTGGAAGTCGCACTATTTCAGGGAGGGGATCGAATCAAAACTGGTGGTGCTCGGTAAGGAGAGGCTATGAGGAGGTGAGCTTCGGGGGTGGTCTCATCCATATTCGTGGAAGGTCAGGGGATAGCGTGCGGTTAAAGGGATTAACAATGGTTGGTGTTTTACTGTAATGGTTCGAATGTTTCAGCAGGCAGGATGATGCTATAGAGAGCCGACTTGGATTGGAATTGTGGGTATGGGTCGAGAGAAAAATGTGAGTCCCAGGTTTTATAATAAAAAAGGGCTTTCGAATGAAAATGCCTGGGAAACAGGAGATGGGGCACTGTTATGTTTAGTGTGTGGGGGGTATTGATTTCTGGGCCGGGAAGTAGTAGTAAGCCCAAGAGAAAATTTTCTAGGTAAAAAATATATATTTTAAAAAGGGGGCAACAGATTGATCATCGATGGGAGGAGTTTGCAATGGATACATGAGGTACAAGCTGAATTGGGAAGGTGAATTACTGTATAGTGGGTGCGGGCACAAGAGGATGCAGGCTGGAAGGTAAATGGGTGAGCCCAAATGAACTAAATAAAATCTTAGTTTAAGTTTAAATTAGATTTAATATTGTGTCAACTTGTAATTGCTATATGTTACTCATATGCAGTCGGAATTACGAAACATTTGGAACGTTGGAATCGTGTGAACCCAGGCTACACTATGAAACTGGTTTGGAGCCATTTGTAGCACGTTGCAATTTTAGGTAGAATTAAACGTATGATTTAATCAACCAACGTTAATCGTTATTTAACCATTAATGACTAAGGTGAGTAAAATCACTAACTCTGTCCAGTTTTGTAATATTATAAACCTTATTTAATATTTATAAAAAAATGATTGAATGTTGTGTGATGGTTGTTTGGATGAATTGCTAATTAATTGTTTGAAATAGTATATATAGTTATATATATATAAGTTGATAATTGAATACTGGTTTTATTTATTATACTTCATATTGATCTGAAACTGATATTATTCATGTTAATTAACGTCCGTGGATGCAGGGAAATAGGTTGGAGGAATCCTACTGGATTCCTCAACAATTAAATTATTGTTTATCGTATATTACATTATATGATGTGATAAATAATCTATGATTGAGTATTGTGTGTTTTGGGATGTTTGAATAACATTGACCTTGAATTAACTGGTATTTCAATACCGTAAAATATATTCAAATATATTGGAAAAGAATTTGGGGTTTTAAAAAGGGTCTATTTTAAAAATAGAAATGGAATTTTGATCGAGCTAGATTATAATAACTTGTTTTAAGTATATAAAAACAATTAATTCACTTAATAAACAATATTTATAGACGAGATGAAATATTGATCATTGAATACTTTGGGAATGTAAATTCAATAATGAAATAAAAAGGGAGAAATGGGAAATCGTTTCAAACGAAAACGGTGTATTATTTCGATGTTCGAAATGTATGTAGAATTGAATATAATTCCATAAGGATTTATAGTTATAGTTTGACGATGTCGAATGTTAATAAAATAATTTATTTTTACAAATTATGTATTTTAAAATTTAGAAATTGACAAGATAGTGAATATTTTGTTAGAAACCCAATAATTTATATTCGTATATGTAATAGAGATTAAGTTATAAACTTAATATATAATTAATCAAAAGTTGGCGTGTAAATGGAATTAATGAAATGGATTATGAATATGAATTTATAAAATTACTCAATAATCATGATTTGAACTAGTAATGGTAATTATAAATAAAAGTCAAGATTTGATTGATATAATGAATCCAGATTTCTATAAAGAAATAATATTCACGTTTTATAGTGAATAATGATTTTAAAGCAAACATTTTGCAAACTGAAATGGGTAGAAAAGGAAATGGATAAATGTTTGGAAGTGATAAATTCAAAGATGAAATTTAGAAATTGAGTTGACGAGAAACGAGGAATTTATTCCGACGTTTGGAACGTTAATCAAATAGAGATTATTCGAAAGAGAGTTATACATTGAAATTTGATTATTTCAAATTCAGGAAGGTATTATTTACTTTCCCTTTTTAATTAAGGTTCATTTAATTAATTAAGTATTTTTTATCTATCCTAAACAAAGATCAAGATTATATTTTAAATTTAAATATTTTGGAAGTAGGTATTATAACGCTATTGTTATAATAAAGGTTTCATACATCGATCGTTAAATCGATATAAATGGATTTTTGAAACTTTTTTCCAAATATAACCAAAAATGTTTTCTAAGTATAGAAAATGAAATGATTTTAAAGTTAAGAATGGAGTTAAGGAATTTGGAAACTGACTAGAGATTAGTAAAGTTGAATGGTTTTCTGAGTATCGATCTGATGTTGGGGTCGGTCTTCAGGGTGGACGTTTGGGAAGTTGTTCTCTTACTAGTTTATAGTTAAGGACTGACGAATATGGAAGAATAGTGATGCATGAATAAGATTTGAAAATGTTTTCTAATATATATATGACGTATATTTTCTAAATAAAATAAAAGGAAATTGTGGATATATGGGAATGCTTTTCCGAGAATCGTGGGTGATTAAACGGGTCTAAAGAATATAGAAAACGGGAGATTGGGAAATAAATGAATTATTGACAAATTAACTTAAAAGGGCTCTGGGCTGATTGATGATTGATCGATATAATTTCCATTTGGAAATAAGATCGTTGTTTGTATGGATGTTTTTTTTATAGTTAAATAATCGGGTATCAAAGTTTTTGACCCATTTTCTGTGCTCAATACGAAGATACCGGGATCAGATTTATAATCTGAAAACCACTCTGTATGGGCATTTGTGTTGTGAATCAAATATGATGAAGATAATTGAAGATGGATTTTATGCAAGGGTTGTTCTGGGAATCCTAGGTAGAAACTGCCTAAGATGAATTTACAGAACAGTGCTTTCAGCTTGCCCAGCCCTAGGACAAGGTGGCAGAGAAATTCGTTTCTCTTAGCTTTACACCGACGGTATTTTTGGGGAATTCAATTTGTGATTTGGTCGTTTGACGATGAGACATTCGAAGTAAATGAAGGTGTGATCTATCAAGATACGTTATGACCTCAAGCCTCATCAACTAGGAAATGACAAAAATCGGACAGGCAGCATGGCTAAGTGGGTCGCTCCCAATTAAGGTATATTGTCACCATCTAGAGAATATTCATTTTTTTACTTCTTTCGCTTCTGTATGTCCCGGGAACGGCTATTTGGTATACCAACCGTAACGTGACAATATATTCGTAACATTCAATTGAAATGAATGGTCGATCATGTGTGGTTGAGTTGCAAGATGTTATTGTTGATCTCCAGTGTATCCCTTCTAGAGTACACTGATTGGAAGGTGGTTCCATACCTTGTCATAGTTGTAAATCCATTCTCCAGTAAGAGCCCGCGGTTTTGATTGTATATTATATATGTATAACGTGAGATGCAAGCGTTCTTGAAACACCCCACCTCCGTTAAGGTCACGCACAAAGGGAATGCCTTAACTTCGGTGGAGCACCTTTTTAGTACAAGATGCAGAAAAATTACAAGACAGACAAATAAAGAAGGAAAAAATAAATAACCTTTATTGATTAAAACAGCTTGTACAAAGATTGTTTTACAACACCAATACTTATTACAAGAAAGCATCTGTCTTGTTTAATATATAAGAAGCACAAACTGACAATGATATTCCCCAATAAAGCATGAGCCAGCCATAGTAGTAGAAAATGGAGTTCAAAGCAATGCACCAAAGAATCTTCAAGCTCGGAAAGAGTAACGGCCCCAAAATGAGCTGAGCTTTTCCCTCCCTGACTACCTTGGGGGGGGGGGGAACAGAAGAAAAGAGGCAAAAGCAAACTAGGTCAGACATAAAGTATGGTAAGTCCAGTGATTCTTAGTATTTAAACGAGGAAAAGGGCCATGACATGAATAAACTAAATATAAGACTAAACCATAGTAACAAGATAACATGGGGGTAAGCATGGGATATGGCAAGATAAACTGAATGTATCGATAAAATGAATGTACTGATAAACTGAATGCACTTCTACTCCTTCTCTGCTTCGCAACTACCCTGTTATACTGATTTCTATATCTTTTCACTACCTACTAGTGCCCAAACTAGTAATCTATGATCATATGATAACGTGATCCCAATCCCCATATTTGCGGTTTCCTTTAGGTGTACATCTATTATGGGGATTCCATTTATTACCTAGATCTAATCTAGGGTTTACTATCGAGCGCTTCCTAGATTCAACCAGGGTTTACGCTACCCAGGGCCACTGGGGTTTATGCTACCTATTGAAAACTTCTCGGATTCAGGGTTTACGCGACCTAGGTCCTACCAGGGATTATGGTACCTATTTTGTATTAATTTTCCATGTGTTTGTGTCAGTCGTCCCTCTCTTACATGTAGATACTCTGTGCTGGCCCCACCATAAGGTGTATCAAGCCTTATAACAGCGACCCGACACGATTCAAGATGCACAGTGTATAAATACTGGTACCCAGTGCCTGCTTTTTCCACTCCGGAGTATGTGCACGCCCATAAACCGTCGGAACCTACACTGACGTACCCCCTGCCGCTATTTTTGACCGCTTAAAATCAGGCCAGTAATCGTGCCCCACCCTGCTGTAATGATCCGCATTTTCAGCGGTATAATAATTAATTTATTTAATTATTTAAAAGGTGATTAAAAGGATTCCATGGTCATTGAATTAAATAATGGTGAATATTTAATTAAAATAATAAATTAAATAATATATTTAATTCTGAAATAATCAGAATTGGCTGAAATGGCAATATGGTGTGAATTGGATCATATGTGATATTTAATTCAGTTTAGAATTGAATTAGAATAACGAATATATTATTTGAACGACAGTTTGAACGTATAATTATATTATAATTAAAATCGAGCTTGAAATGGCGCTGCAGTTCGTAATTTGGCGATTTGAACTTCAACTGAATGTACATGATTCGTTTTAAGCCGGATTTCTATGAAACAAGAAACGTGTGGAGCTGCTGGAGTATATCTTTCTAGTGGAAGAGAAAAATCAGGATTTCATCGTGTAGATTTTGATTTATGTCCAAATCAAATTTTAGAAAAGTCGCTGTGGAATTCCTTTATAATTTACAAAGGAATTATTTATATTTCAAAAAGGAATTTCATTTTAAATCGAATATCGATTTAATCGGGGTTTGAAATATCAAGTTATAAATCCCAGTAGAGCTGTATGGTATTCCACTGTGAGTATATACGATAATATAAATTTATTTGTATTTAATTTAATTATATTTAAATATTTTTATATATTTAAATGGGTCATTCAGAGCTTTAAAAATAGCCAATTTTGCAAACAACCTCAGAATTCGACAAAACTAATTTTGTTGGATCCGCAACATCAAATTATTGCTAGATTCCAAGTTCTGTGATTTTTAGAGTCACTGTGTGGCCGTACGGATTTTTAGAGTAAAAATAGTTAGTATTTCGACGGTTAAAAATATGCTGTGTGAGCCAACGGAGTCGGAATTCGACGAAACCAGTTTCGTTGGGACCGTAATGTCAAACTTTAGCAGCGTACCAATTTTCGTGATTTTTGGGTATCGTATGTGCTCACAGTAATTTTAAAGGATAAACACAAACAGCGTAAGGATAAAATAAAATAAAATAATCAAAATAAAAAAATATCCTAAAGTTTTATCTGATCAAAATCCAGTCCACGTCTCCTATACTCATAGCCACACCTCAAATGTTATAACCCAAGAACAGTTCTCATTTTACAGAACAAAACGCAAGAAGAAAATTCCAAGAAAACAAAATAAAATCTCTAAAATCCTAGAACAAACTTCTTTGAATCCCTGCTATGTTCCGCTTCGATCTAAGGTACTTTTTGAGTGGTTCGAAGTGCTTTTAGTTCGCTAATTTTTTTACAGCGAGGTGATTAGCGTTCTAGGGTTCAGGGAATGGGGTAATCGAAGCATCTAGTTGTGAATTGACGGGTATATTCGGACTTAGACGACGAAACCGAGCTGGAATACAGATTTTGGGAGTGAACGATGATGGTAATTGACGCGATGGTCGCGGTGTTAGCGAAGGGCAGTCGATGACGGGTTTATACAGGGAGCGTCGGGCATGATAATGGTGGTATGGTGTCGGAGAGATGTGAACGAGAATAATAGTAGTGGCATCGGTTTTGAATATCATGAAGAAGTGGTGGAGTTTGGCTTTGAGACATACACGATAATGGCCTCTGAAAAGCTCCAGGTCGCGGTTTCTATTTGGGGAAGGAATACTGTTCATTCAGGTCGGTGGGAATAAATAGGGCGACCCAATGTATACGGTGAAGCCCAAACTAATTATTTTTATGTTTAATTCAATATTTAATAGCGTATTAACTTAGAAATATCGTAACTATTTCATACGATATCAGAATTTAACAAAACAAGATTCATTGGGATCGTATGGACGGGAACAACATCATGGAACTGACTGGGAGTGGATCGAGGCTCGTTACAATTTATGGTGAAATAAATTGTCTGATCAGAATCAACTAACGTAAATCGTTATTTAACGGTTAACGCGTAATGTGAATAAAACTCACCAACTCTGAACAGTTCTATTTTTACGTATATTTAGAACTTTTAAATGATGACTGATTGCTGTGTGTTAACTGTTTGGTTGAATTGTTTGTGTATTGGTTGAAATTATCGATAACGATATATATATAAATAGTTAATCGAATATTGATTCTATTTAACAGAATATTTTATACTCGTGTTGTTTAACATTTGTGATGCAGGGAAACATGTTGGAGGGACCCAACTGGGTTCCCCAATATTTATAATACTGTTCTGTTCATATATTGTAATATATGATGTGATATATAATCTGTTGTCGATTATGTGTGTTTGGACGATGTTGATCATCGTGATTTGATATGTTAAATACCATAACATACAAGAATGTTGATAAGGGAATTTTCTAAGTGATATTTGAAAATAGATTTATTTATAAAATCCAAGGATTTTATAAAAGAGAAAATATTTATAAAATCAAGGAAGATTCTATAAAAGGAATTTATTTATAAATGGAATATTTATAAATAGGAAATCTTTTTAAAGTGGAATTATAAATAAAGGAAAATCTTTATAAAGTGGAATATTTATAAAGGGAAATATTTATAAACTCATAAGATTTTATAAATGAGATATTTGTTTGTTAAATAAATAGGATAATCAAAGGGATTATTTGTAAAACAAATAGAAAGGAAGATATTTGTAAAACATATATAAAGGAAATTATTTGTAAAACAAATATGAAAGGAAAATATTTGTAAAAAAAATAGAAAGGAAAAACATTTGTAAAACATTTAAAAATGGAATTGAAAAGAGAAACTATTTGTAAAACACTTACAAATAGATTTAATGGAAATATTTATTTAAAGGAAATAAATAGAATGTTATAAATGAGATATTTATTTAGAAAATAAATAGAAAGATAAAAAAGGAAATATTTATTGGTTAAATAAATAGAATTAGGAGTAAATATTTATTTGTTAATAAATGGAGTTATCAAAGGGATATTTATTTGGAAAATAAATATCAAATGGAAATCTGTTTTAACAGATAAATTAAGAAGATTTATTCATGAATGATATTTTATACATTAAATAAAATATTTATCATTTGATAAATGGAATATGTAAGTCTGAACTTATATAAGGAACTAAAAGTTGGTTTTAACACCAATATTTTTAGAATGTGAACTCAACACTTCTATAATGAATAAACGAAAAAAGGGGAACATCTATAAAGTGAAGAACTATTACTAAAAGTAAATCTTTATAAATGAATAAACGTTGTAAAAAGGGAAATCTTTATAAATCAATAAAAAATCGAATATAAGTTAATTGAAAGGAGTTAATCAAATTGAGTAAATCGATCAAGTAAGTAAATCGATTATAGTTAAGATTATCGAGTTAAGATTTAAGATTATCAAGTTAAGACTACCAAGTTGAGTTATGAGTCAAGATAATCGAGTTAAGTTATCGAATATCACTTATTCGAAGTAGAGGAGTATCAAATATAGTTATTTGAGATAGAATTAGTCAAACAGAGTTATTCAGGATAAGTTGCCATTTCGTACGGCTGCTAGTGTAATTCGCAGGGCTGTAAATAGCCTACGGCAGTCGGATGTTTCCTGAGGGAATCAGGCGTAACCATTGTGATCGCTGCGATCTAGAGTCAAGCGAATGGAGTTAAATCGAATATTACTTATTCGATAGGAGTTAATCGAGTTAAGTGAATCGAGTTAAGTTATCCAGTTAAGTTAATCGAGTTAAGTTAATCGAGTTAAGTGAATCGAGTTGAGTTAATCGAGTATGGTTAGTCAAACTAAGTTAGTCGAATCGAGTAGGTCGAACCAAGTTAGTCGAGCCTAGTTAATCGAATCGAATTGGTCGAACCAAATAAGTCGAGTTAGTCAAGTCTAGTTAATCGAGTCGAGTTAAGTTAGTCGAGGTAAGTTCGTCGAGTCGAGTTATTCGAATTTAGTTATTCGAAAGGAGTTATCGATTGTAGTTTAATCGAAAGGAGTTAATCGATTATAGTTTAATCGAAAGGAGATTATCGAATATAGCATATTCGAAAGAAAGAGATCGAATATAGTTTATTCAAAAAAGTGGGTTAATCGAATATAAGTTATTCGAAATGAGTTAATCGAATATAAGTTATTCGAAGTGAGTTAATCTAATATAGGTTATTCGAAGAAGAGTTAATCAAATAGAGAATACTCAAAGAGAGTTAATCGGCGAATTCGATTATATCGAATTCGGGAAAGTACTTATACTTTCCGGTGTTTAAATCAAGACTTATTTATTTATAAATAAATTAGTTGTTAGGTTAATTATTCAAATTAAAGAATAAAAGTTAGAGGTTAAGTTAGATATTTCGAAAGTAGGGATTATAACGTTATCGTTATAATCAATGTTTTCAATAAAAGAAATGGATTCGTAAATAGAATACGCGAGTTATGTATAGAAGTTTGTTAAAGAGTAAAAGATAAACTTTAACCATTTCGAAGTTAAAATGTTGTTCAGTTAAGGTCTGAGAGGTAATTATACCCCAACTTGATTGACTTCCTTTTTAACTAAGGAATGGTAAGGTTTGATCGTGAAGGAGTTTTGGAAATGTTTCCAAACGAGAATCAGAAATGTTTTCTGATAAGAGAAAATAAGAATTTAGAACATATGGAAATAGGAGATAATTAAATTAATGAAATAAAGAGATAAATGTTGAATGATGATTGATCGATAAAATTTCCTCCTGGAAATAATATCGTTGTTTGCACACCTGTTTTTCTTTGATGGTTAAATCACAGACTATCGAAGTTTTGACCATTTTAATGTTGTTAATATGGAGAGACCGGTTGGATTATTATTCAAAGAACCACTCTGTATTGGCATAAGCGTTGCGAATCAAATATGCCAAAGATAATTGAAGACGGAGTAAAGTGCAAGGGCTATTGTATAAGTCTTAGATAACAGTGCCTAAGATGGATATACTGAATAGTACCTTCGGTTCATCCTGTTCCTGGATGACTTGTATGGATGAATGTCTGACAGAGTATTTCCAAAAAGGTTACGTACATTGATTTCTTCAAACATACCAAGAGTGGAAGCGGAGAAGGAAACTTCTTTAGCTAACACGTAATGCACTGTTGTAGACGTCAATTAGTGAATTTCGATGGATCTGACAAAGTGGCATTCGAAGTGAATCTGATGTGATGACAAAGCATAACCTCAAGCCTCATCAACCGGTAAATGACAGAAATCGGGCAGGTAGCATGGCTATGTAGGTCGCACCTATTAGGGTGTATAATCACCTGATCTAGAGTTTCATTTACTTCAAAAAAAATATTGTTGATGCTGTCCCATTCGGGAAACGGTTGCTGATCCCAACCGTTGGTGATATACATTCGATACACTCAAGCGAAATGAGTGGTCGGTCATGTGTAGCCAGGTTGCAAGATGTTCTTGTTGAACCCAGTGTATTCCTCTCTAGAGGTACACTAGCGAAAGGTGGTTCCATACCTTGTCATAGTTGGAAATCCATTACCCAATACGTGCTTGCGATTTTGATTGTATACTATATATGTAGAACGTGAGATGAAAGCGTTTCTGCTAGATGATTATTATATCGTGGTTGATAGACATTATTATAATATCAAAAGGTTTTTGATATAAAGATATTTTGGATTCTCATAAGGCAAAAACCCGTTCCGTTATACGGTGTGGTCTTATGAGATATCGTTTACTTGTTCGAACTGTTTTAAAATGTTTTACTCACACCAGTCCCATGACTGACCCGGAGTTTATTTTGTTTTATTTTCCCTAAACTCTTGGGTGCCCAATTTTGTACGGGCAGTCAAGTAGTCGGAATTTACAAATACTTGAAGAGCTGGAGCAGGAGGCTTCAGGATTATATAGCTATTATTATTCCGCTGTGTTGTAAGTGTTGTACTTTGACAATGATGTATATTCAAGTACAGATGTATATTTCAAAGTTATGTTATATATTATATGTTATTCGTTCCGCTGTGAGATTCGTGTTACTCTGATATTGTGTTCTTCTTCTTCTCCTATTCTAAGTTTCTATCTTATCTTTCCTTACCCTCTAATTTCTTTCATTAACCATCCGGTATTTTCGATCCTTGGATGTTCGATATGTGTTGTATATCGGATAACCAAGATCGCAATTTTTCTGGGTCGTTACAGTTGGTATCAGAGCTTAAGGTTAAGTGAATTACCATGGCTCTATGGCGTGATTCGGTAGAGATAGGGTTAGTAATACCCTAGATAGAGTTGAGTGTATATATACGAGTGAACGTATTTGTAAATGATATAAAAATAATTTTATATTGTGAAGATTTATTAGTTGACTAGTTTATGAGTTCTGGTCGTTTTGTTTGATCCACTGCATCGGTAGGAGTTTATAAACACTCAAATACGATGGGTCGACACGATATGTTTTGAAAAGAGGGTAAATGAAAATAATTTTACCCAAATTATATTTTGATATATATTGGATATATTGGGGTATATTATAATCGAGTAAGATTACAAAGTGAAATGGTTATGTAAATAATCGATCAGAATTCATATAAGTGAAATATATGAAATTGAAATGAATTAAATCTGAAATTTAAATCAGAATTGAAATTAAAACCCTTGAAATTTGGAACAGAGTTTGTAAATAGACTTGGATTAAAAATATGTAAATTTTAAGATCTTGGGAGATTTTAAATTGTATTCCAAGAAATTGTGAATGATATTTTGAACTGATTTCAAAATAAAAGTGTTTAAGAATGATTTTGAAAATGATATAGTATTGAACACACTTCGATAGCTGGGAAATAACCCCGATGATGAGCTAGACATCATCGGTGTTCATTTTCGAGTTGCTGAGTGACGGATTACTACCAAAGGAATTTGTTTTTGAATTGTTTTGAGAAAAACAAAGCTGTTTAGAACACCCAGAATTTGGTTTGTTTAATTTAAGACAAATTAAATAGGAATTTGAAAAAGCAAATTGGAATTAAAGTAAAGCCAGTTAAGTGGTAATAGAAATTGATTTGAAATAATATTGTGTTGGTGAGTTAAGGATTCGGGATCAAGAACGAAACTTGAATTTGAAATGAAAATTTGGCTTGGTAAAATGCGAATGGTTATGTTGGAGATAAAAGTGATTTCAGAATTTGATTGGGATAACTTTGGTATATGCTGAGTTGATAGCATATGAAAGTAATAGAGTTAATATGCCCGACAAAAAGGTACAAGTGTATATTCCATATGGTATGAGATTTTGATGAGCCGAATTGGCAAGCCGCTTGGTTGTTTGATTTTCTTTTGGGTTGGAGATGGCCCAGAGAGGCGAGTTGGAATTTGACCGATTGACCAGTACAAAGGAGGTGCTGGCAAAAATATTCGAAGAGTTAAGGCGTTAGAAAATTTTCAGGAGTTAAGGCGTTAATTTTTTTTCAGGATTTCTTGAAATTTTCGTTGATAAGAATTAAATAAATTTTTAATTGAAATTAAATTGGTTCAGTTGAAACTGAACTTAAGAAGCGAACAAATATGTTCTAACCAGTCGATAGGGTCGTCCTCTACCTTAGCAATTTCGAGGACGAAATTATTTTAAGTGGGGAAGAATGTAATGACCCGCATTTTCAGCGGTATAATAATTAATTTATTTAATTATTTAAAAGGTGATTAAAAGGATTCCATGGTCATTGAATTAAATAAAGGTGAATATTTAATTAAAATAATAAATTAAATAATATATTTAATTCTGAAATAATCAGAATTGGCTGAAATGGCGATATGGTGTGAACTGGATCATCTGTGATATTTAATTCAGTTTAGAATTGAATTAGAATAACGAATATATTATTTGAGTGACAGTTTGAACATATAATTATATTGTAATTAAAATCGAGCTTGAAATGGCGTTGCAGTTCGTAATTTGGCGATTTGAACTTCAACTAAATGTACATGATTCGTTTTAAGCCGGATTTCTGTGAAACAAGAAACGTGTGGAGCTGGTGGAGTATATCTTTCTAGTGGAAGAGAAAAATCGGGATTTCGTCGTGTAGATTTTGATTTATGTCCAAATCAAATTTTAGAAAAGTGATGTGGAATTCCTTTATAATTGATAAAGGAATTATTTATATTTTAAAAAGGAATTTCATTTTAAATCGAATATCGATTTAATCGAGGTTTGAAATATCAAGTTATAAATCCCAGTAGAGCTGTATGGTATTCCACTGTGAGTATATACGTTAATATAAATTTATTTGTATTTAATTTAATTATATTTAAATATATTTATATATTTAAATGGGTCATTCAGAGCTTTAAAAATAGCCAGTTTTGCAAATAACCTCAGAATTCGACGAAACTAATTTTGTTTGATCCGCAACATCAAATTATTGCTAGATTCCAAGTTCTGTGATTTTTAGAGTCACTGTGTGGCCGTACAGATTTTTAGAGTGAAAAACAGTCAGTATTTCGACAGTTAAAAATATGCTGTGTGAGCAAACGGAGTCGGAATTCGACGAAACCAGTTTCGTTGGGACCGTAATGTCAAACTTCAGCTGCATTCCAATTTTTGTGATTTTTGGGCATCGTTTGTGCTCACAGTAATTTTAAAGGATAAACACAAACAGTGTAAGGATAAAATAAAATAAAATAATCAAAATAAAAAAAATATCCCAAAGTTTTATCTGATCAAAATCCAGTCCATGTCTCCTTTACTCACAGCCACACCTCAAATGTTGTAACGCAAGAACAGTTCTCATTTTACAGAACAAAACGCAAGAAGAAAATTCCAAGAAATCAAAATAAAATCTCTAAAATCCTAAAACAAACTTCTTTGAATCCTTGCTATGTTCCTCTTCGATCTAAGGTACTTTTTGAGTGGTTCGAATTGCTTTTAGTTCGCTGATTTTTTTACAGCGAGGTGATTAGCGTTCTAGGGTTCAGGGAATGGGGTAATCGAAGCATCCAGTTGTGAATTGATGGGTATATTCGGGCTTAGACGGCGAAACCAAGCTGGAATACAGATTTTGGGAGTGAACGATGATGGTAATTGACGCGATGGTCATGGTGTTGGCGAAGGGCAGTCGATGACGGGTTTATACAGGGAGCGTCGGACATGATAATGGTGGTATGGTATTGGAGAGATGTGAACGAGAAAAATAGTAGTGGCATCGGTTTTGAATATCATGAAGAAGTGGTGGAGTTTGGCTTTGAGACATACACGATAATGGCCTCTGAAAAGCTCTAGGTCGCGGTTTCTATTTGGGGAAGGAATATTATTCATTCAGGTTGGTGGGAATAAATAGGGCGGCCCAATGTCTACGGTGAAGCCCAAACTAATTCTTTTTATGTTTAATTCAATATTTAATAGCGTATTAACTTAGAAATATCGTAACTATTTCATACGATATCAGAATTCAACAAAACAAGATCCGTTGGGAACGTATGGACAAGAACAACATCATGGAACTGAGTGGGAGTGGATCGAGGCTCGTTACAATTTATGGCAAAACAAATTGTCTGATCAAAATCAATTAACGTAAATCGTTATTTAACGGTTAACGCGTAATGTGAGTAAAACTCACCAACTCTGAACAGTTCTAATTTTACGTATATTTAGAACTGTTAAATGATGACTGATTGCTGTGTGTTAACTGTTTGGTTGAATTGTTTGTGTATTGGTTGAAATTATCGATAACGATATATATATATAAAAATAGTTAATCGAATATTGATTCTATTTAACAGAATATTTTATACTCGTGTTGTTTAACATTTGTGATGCAGGGAAACAGGTTGGAGGGACCCAATTGGGTTCCTCAATATTTATAATATTGTTCTATTCATATATTGTAATATATGATGTGATATATAATATGTTGTCGATTATGTGTGTTTGGACGATGTTGATCATCGTGATTTGACATGTTAAATACCATAACATACCAGAATGTTGATAAGGGAATTTTCAAAGTGATATTTGGAAATAGATTTATTTATAAAATCCAAGGATTTTATAAAAGAGAAAATATTTATAAAATCAAAGAAGATTTTATAAAAGGAATTTATTTATAAATGGAATATTTATAAATAGGAAATCTTTTTAAAGTGGAATTATAAATAAAGGAAAATCTTTATAAAGTGGAATATTTATAAAGGGAAATATTTATAAACTCATGAGATTTTATAAATGAGATATTTGTTTGTTAAATAAATAGGATAATCAAAGGGATTATTTGTAAAACAAATAGAAAGGAAGATATTTGTAAAACAAATATAAAGGAAATTATTTGTAAAACAAATATGAAAGGAAAATATTTGTAAAACAAATAGAATAGAAAAACATTTGTAAAACATTTACAAATGGAATTGAAAAGAGAAACTATTTGTAAAACACTTACAAATAGATTTAATGGAAATATTTATTTAAAGGAAATAAATAGAATGTTATTGTGACGAACGGGAATCTCGCTCGGTCCGAACCAGTCGCTAAACCGACCCAGACCGTTCGAAACACCCTATCGTTTGAGAACACGACAAACCAGAACGCACACAGAAGAACATTTCACTGTATATTACAACAATGCATCAGATTACAAGAATATACAGAGTATAAACGAATATTACACAGAAATATCAGAGATTTAAATTACATTTAAATACATAGCAGCGGAAAAATAATACAATACACAACTAGAAGTAGATATACGGATACAAAGCTTTCCGGATATCGTTCCAGCTGTAAACCAGGATCCTGTGAATATAAATCTGCAAAACCAAAACTACTAGCTGCCCGTGTCAAAATAAGGGCACCCAGAGTTTAGGTTAAAACAATAAACTCCAGGTCAGTCATGTGACTGGTGTGAGAACTAAAACAGTTATTAATCTTTATTTTTAAAGTTAGGTAAATCAAGGGACCACGCCGTATAACACGGAACGGGTTTCCTCCCAAGAATACCAGTGCATAAAACAAACAGCGCAATGCTAAATAAAGAAAAATGAAGCTGTTATAAGACCCAGGTCTTATCACACAATGCAACGCAAGCCGGGGGATAGGGTTTTTCCTTATAACAGCCAAAGAATGCTTGATACGTTTAAAACAAATCATTCGATACTATAATAAGTGCATAGTGTATAAAACCACTTCAAATCATAAGTATCAATCATAGGCGGCATGGGTACCATATATCATGTCGCCATATATATATACAATCAAAACCGCACGATGTCGTATTTGGAAATTGGATTTCCGTCTATGAACCGAGGCAAAAGATAGTCCTCAACCGATTTTAGACAATCTAGCCCATGTCTAGGAACAGCCGCAACTGCCCCTTGGATCGTCAGGGCCGGTCCACACGAAGTGGATTATAATGCCTGAACAATACGTCTCTCCGCCCTTTGGGGCGTAAATGAGCCAACTAAATGACTCCATCGGTTCGAGAACGACCGATCAATCCGAGACGCCTCGCAACAGCAACAACCACATAACTCAAACTCGTCAGGGCGTGTAAAACCACTGACGCCACTTCTAGCTAGAAAGAAAACGCATGTCCCCCCTGAGGTCCGTTTCCCGTTTTTGGTTCATACCGGGTGTGAAACACGCGAGGTAAACGTTACACAAAGCTACGCCACAAAGGCCGTGCTTTGATCATCACCACAAGACTTTGCTTTTCAACAGAAGCCTTGATCATTTGCCACTTAGGCACGCCACATAGGCAATTCACTCCATGCGTTTGATATCCATCAATATATAACCCCTGAGCTCGTACGTCTCAGAGAAGGGCGTTAAGCAAAAGAATAAATTCTCCGCTGCCAAACAGATATATATTTAATAGAGATCAATCACACGGACTAAAATCCAATGTCAGACACACAGTCCATTTACAAGTCCGTTCTGGGTCTGAACGAAACCGGAGGCACCTAGTACCCCGCATATCCATCGATCTCCAAGTACGTCTGGACGATCACTAACTGTTTCCATCTTCTTGGGTGTACAGCCCAATCAAGATCATCAGTTATCACCCAAACGACGTGAAGACCTCCGGTCTTCGACCATCGTCTTCATCTTCGACTTATCGTCGTATCAGTTATTCAGAATGGGATAAACCCGGTCTTCCCGAATAACTCGCGTATATTTTAAATAAGTGTTACACAAACACAACATACGCCTCATTCCAATTCATTAGTCACTAACCATAAATTAATCAAGAGAATAATTCCCCAAATATTAACCCCGAAGGCCGAAACCAACATCAGATCAATATCCAGAAAACCATTCTGCTTGGCCAACCGACAGTTAGTTTCTAAATTTCACATTCATAGGGAAATGTTCCCATTAATTTTATCCAAGATAAATTTCCTGAATTTATTCTTCTTTCGAATTTCGATTCAACTAGTCGAGATTAACGAACCTTACCGAAGTAATCATTGGTTTTAATTTCCCAATCCCAACCTATTTATCCAATGAAGTAAAACTGGTAATACTTCATATCTAACACCACAGTGTTATCGGTAAATTCAATTACCATTTCACGTTCAAATCTAATTAAAGATTTAACTATCGCCTGGAGCAAAACTGGTGATACTCCATTTCGATTATTTCAATCTAATTAAAGATTCATTAAAACTCCACTTAGTTTTAATCTATGACTGGGTTAAAGAATCAGTGTCATTTAAAACACGGTTCACGATAAACCCAAAATCACATCACATTTCAATCAGTCCCTAATTGTAAATTAGCAAGTGAGCAATTCCCTAAGTATTAATCCCGAAGGCCGAAACCAACATCAGATCAATACCTCGGAAGCTATTCAACTTAACTAATCTCCAGTTAGTTTCTGATTTTCTTAACTCCTTCAGGTCTAAGAACTGTATTACTGAAGATACCGTTCACGACAACCCAAAATCACATTTCATTAATGATCGGGTTAAAGAACGAGTGTTATTTAAAACACTGTTCACGATAAACCCAAAAATCAATATCAATTCAATTCCAATTAAACATTATTTAATTGGTACACTTCATTAAATCTAAATAAAAAGATTTAATCTTTTCTCAACTGGGTTCAAGAACAGTGCTAGTGAAGACACCATTCACGACAAACCCAAATCACATTTGATATTCAATACGAGGCTCTGAATAGAAAATATACCGGCTTATATTCAATATCAAATTCTACGACTAACAAATATCGCATTGGAAATAACGATATATATATCTATATCTTTCAAATTTCCATAACAACATTTGTATAATCACGAATTCCAACATCGAAATATCCCGAAGACAATTTCGATTCAAATCCACTCCAATGCAACCATTGGATATTCTGGTTATTTTTAAAACCCTTTTTAAATTCAATTTATTTATTTAAAAATAAATAGAATTATAATTCTAGTTCAAAACTAGTTCATTTCGATAAAAATCTATTTTTATCTTTTCAAATAGGGAGTTTTTCATCCCAATTCTTCACAAATCATTTCTTATGATTTTACACAAATTATTACTATTTTTAATAATTTTAACAAGGCCCGTACAGTCGATTTCCATCAATGGCCATCGAACTGCACTTACAGCGACCTTTTTCAAATTTGATTTGGACATAATTCCAAATCCAACCGTTAGATTTCACATTTCTAATATTCGTTAGAAAGCTCTTTTCGATACGAACCCAACGGTTCCGGTTTTAGGAGAATCCGACGGTCGGATCTCCCGTAATGTCCGTTTGAAATAAATGGTCGAAATTCACGAACTGCCGCGGCGTGGCGCGTTCTATTCAGGCCATTATATTATATATATAATATATATAATATATATTTCGTCGATTTCTATTTAAAACGAATTATATAAATAGTTTTAAATTCGTTTCAAAAGCAATTTCAACTTCCGTTTCAATTCAAATCAAAATTGAATTCTTCTCTATAAATTCGTTTCAAAATTCATTTCTATTCAATTCAAATTTCAATTCAATTTGAATTCATTTCAATTCGTTTTCAATTCAATTTGAATTCGTTTTCAATTCATTTCGAAATCGTTTTCAATTCATTTCATTTCAAAATATTCGATTTCGAAATCACTTTTCAATATTCATTTTAGAATGAATAAAATCGATATAAATATCGTTCACGTCAAAATGGCGTCAATCTAATCAACACGGCTTCATAAATTTCTATTTTCAAATATTCTATTTCGAATATTTCTTTTTCAAAATAGTTGTTATTATCAAAATATTTCGTTCAACACATGACCAATCTCAATGGATGAGTACTGTCAACACATGAACTTTTATTTTATATTGATAAAGATGTAAATTTTAATATTAAAATATTTCGTTCAACACATGACCAATCTCAATGAATGAGTACTGTCAACACATGAACTTTTATTTTATAATATTCTTTATTTTCTAAATAGGAATGAGGCCCAATCAATTACCATATAAAGTTAATTATATGGATTCTCATACAACACATGTATATAATAGCATTGAAAAATAATCAACCATCAACCAAAGTGCACTACACTGTATAAGCATCAAATATAGATCTCTAACGCTTATAGCAGCCTGTCAATCAATCGATCGACATATTTAATCAATCAGGATGAGTGAACTGCATATTTCATCCCAACACCCGTGTGGGGTTTCAAACAATCAAACACATATTTTTATTCGTGCCGTGGGGCGATGTGTAAAATTTATCGTCCCAATCAATGTCCTTCAAATAGGTGTACATAAACAAACCGTCTGGTTTGTAAATGAATATTTATTTATTCACATTCACGTTAAAAATTATATTTTTAACGATAAAACATTTTATTTCAACCTATGAATTTCTATTCAATTCATTTATTCAATAAAATGATATTTTTATTTTTCTAACATATTTTAGAAAATTTCGGCGGCATAACGGCACGATACTAGAAACGGGACGAGGCCTAGCCTTATCCCCGGTCTAGTGAAGGCCCACGCCATTCACACATCAATCATATCAATTCATTTCACCACACAATTCAATTTCAATCAAATAATCTAACTAATTTGCAATCAAACAAACAAGTCCATGGTCTGTGGACGATTGTGTCGGGTGCTACTAAGCACCGTCTGCATCCTAGTATATATATATAACTAGAAATAAAAAAATTAAATTGAAAGGTGAGAAGTTCTCACAAATAGCTATCCTAGCTCCACGGCACTTTATTGATAGAAATCTTCATCGCTATCGCATCTTCGTCAGCTTCGTTGCCCGTAGCCACTACATATGTAAAAATCGAATTTTTATTTCGAAGTTCAATATATAAAAATCATATTTTTATTACTATGTTATATAGATAAAAATTATATTTTTCTTTCGAAGTTCGATATATACAAACCATCTTTTTATTTCGAAGTTCGATATATTAAAACCATCTTTTTATTTCAACTTCTTATATAGAAAATCGAATTGTTTCTTTGCTATTCAATATAGAAAAAAAAAATCGAATTTTTATCACATTAAAAATAATATCTTTCTACGATAAGTATCATATTTTTACATAAGATGAAATCATACATTTCAAATCAAAGAAAACATATTTTTCTTATCACGGAAAACGTATTTCTCGAATCAAAGAAAATGGATCTTTCGAATCAAAGAAAATGGATTTTTTGAATCAAAGAAAATGGATTTTTCGAATCAAAGAAAATTCCATTTTTCATTCGCTATAATTTATAAAAACATATTTTTATTTTTCTACACATATAAAGATGATATTTTTAATATTCCTATCATGTAAAAATTATATTTTTAACTCTTTAAAAATATAAAAATCACATTTTCACTACTTCTATATAGTAAAGATCATATTTTTATTATTTTAAAAATATAAAAATCATATTTCTATTTTTGCTTCTTACCTTTAAAAATCTTTTCCTTTACATACGAAAAATCAAATCTTTATCATATAAACAAAAATCATATTTTTAGATCACTAACCTCATAATAAAAATCGTATTTTTATTTCTATACTCATATAATAATAGATCTAATTTTTCCATGCTACTTCATATAAAAACTGACTTTTATTTTTAAATTAGTTACATTGAATAAATAAAATTAAGTAGACAAAAATAATTAAACAAACTTACAGGGGGGTCTACAGGTGGAGTGGCGGTCATAGGAGGGCCAGGAGGAGTCATAGGTAGTGCGGGGGTTGCGGGGATCGCCGGCGGTGCGGAGGTAGGTGTCGGTTTTGGGGTATTCGGGCATAGGGTTCGCGCTGGGGAAGGATGAGAGTGGTGAGAGGGAGAGAGAGGAGGTAGGGGCGTCGGTCGGAGGTCAAGAGGAAGGGGCGACGGTCATCTCCATCGACGGCGGCGCAAGTGGAAGAGGAGACGAGGTAGAGATTTGGGTTTTTTTTATTTCTGTTTCTGATTTAGTCAACGGGGGGAGAAGAAGAGAGTGGAGGGTATGGGTTATATAATAATTTAATTATTTAATCATTTTATCCTCCTTAAAGTTAGATTTTTATTCGAACCCCAAATCGAACCCAACGATTGTCGCCCCTAGCTAAGTACCCACATTAGGGACACAACGGGATATGTTTCGTAACCCAATTCAATCGTTTCGATCAGTTTCTGCTTAAATTTACATTTAAATCTATATATTCAATTTTAAACGTACCTTTCAAATTTACTGGGGTCACATACTAACTCTAAAAATTCCTGAAAAATATTTTCTAGCTTCGTATTGACGATACGGTCCTAATAAAACTAGTTTCGTCGAATTCCGAGGCTGTTGGAAAAATGGCCATTTTCCAGTCGATTAAAATCAACTGAAACTGGTCAAACGCGTTTTCCTTTGCCACGCTCACATACTGATTCGAAAAATTATGAAATTTGAAACCTAGCAATAACTTTACATCCCGGACCCAACAAAACTGGTTTCGTCGAAATCCGAGGTCGTTTGCAAAATATCCATTTTTAAGGGCCTGAATTCCATAGCGACTATTCAGAATCTTCAACTGGACATATCTCTTGATTCCCGTTATGAAATCTTCATTTTTCGGATTCGATAGAAATATTTTATCAATTAGATCCTATCATTTTTGGTTTCACTAAAATCCGGATTGTTTTGCACCCGGTACATTCAATTGAAGTTTGAAATCGAATTATCGAACTACCGCGCCATTTTCAATTCTATTTATAATTATATATAAATATTTATATTCTAACGACGACGCGTATAATATGTACGTTCTATTTATTTTCAAAATAAATTTCTCGTCGATATTATTTAAAATATTCTATTTTAAATAATCAAAATTCGCTAAAATTGCCAAAATAAAAATTTTAAACTGGCCCAGATTTTCGGGTTATTACAATCTCTCCCACTTAAAACTTTTCGTCCCCGAAAAGGAACAAAGTCGAAAGTGGTTTGATTAATCAACACTACGCTCGACCTGGCTTCCATTCTCCAACTTTTCAGTTTCTGAGAATTTCTAAAATTTCAAAAATTTGGCTAACACCCTAAATTTCCGAAAAATTTCGCCATAACCTCCCCTGCAATGGGAGCATCGGGGAATTTCAAATAGCTTCCCCGGTCCTTCAGATCTCAAAAAGAAAAAAAAAAAGCCAATAGGCTCACAAAATCATCATCACCCAAACAAAACAGGAAATTATGTAGTAAACATGTACCTATTTGTCGGGCAAACAAATTTTATTCTCTGGCTCTAGCCTCCTTGCTATGACCTGTTCAAAAGATATACATGTATGCAAGCAAATGCGACCAATTTCAATATAATTCAATATTTGGTTCAATTAGGCTAAATGGTTCAAAATTATCAAACAAATAAACAAACAACACAAACATCAATCAATTAGTGAATTAGAGTTTCAAATTCATAATTTTGATACATATACAAAAATCATGTTTTTGATGCCAATTCACAACAAGGTGTTCTAACTATATAAGTTTTGGTTCTCACACCAGCCTAATGGAAATATATAGAAAATCACACCTTCGAAACACGAAACTAATTACCAATGATGACGCGTCAATCATCAGAATCAGGTCCGGGCGACTAGAGAGTGATTCTATATCTATCCAATATATTAAAACTTTGAATATACGCGGATCAGACGTATACGCAAAATCTATATATACTGGACTGTCCAACTCAATATAAATAGATAATCAAATACGAATAGTTGATTTAAATTTTCAAAACAAAGAATGTTTTCATTTAAAAAAATATACTCTTCACACTCGTTCTAGGATACTACTGATCCTATCTCTAACGAGTCATCCCATTGGATATTACTAATCCAATTATCTGATGAATTCTTTCGTATGGTTCTAATGTGTCTTGTTCTCGAGCTCTGTAAACCAAAGCTCTGATACCAACTGTGACGAACGGGAATCTCGCTCGGTCCGAACCAGTCGCTAAACCGACCCAGACCGTTCGAAACACCCTATCGTTTGAGAACACGACAAACCAGAACGCACACAGAAGAACATTTCACTGTATATTACAACAATGCATCAGATTACAAGAATATACAGAGTATAAACGAATATTACACAGAAATATCAGAGATTTAAATTACATTTAAATACATAGCAGCAGAAAAATAATACAATACACAACTAGAAGTAGATATACGGATACAAAGCTTTCCGGATATCGTTCCAGCTGTAAACCAGGATCCTGTGAATATAAATCTGCAAAACCAAAACTACTAGCTGCCCGTGTCAAAATAAGGGCACCCAGAGTTTAGGTTAAAATAATAAACTCCAGGTCAGTCATGTGACTGGTGTGAGAACTAAAACAGTTATTAATCTTTATTTTTAAAGTTAGGTAAATCAAGGGACCACGCCGTATAACACGGAACGGGTTTCCTCCCAAGAATACCAGTGCATAAAACAAACAGCGCAATGCTAAATAAAGAAAAATGAAGCTGTTATAAGACCCAGGTCCTATCACACAATGCAACGCAAGCCGGGGGATAGGGTTTTTCCTTATAACAGCCAAAGAATGCTTGATACGTTTAAAACAAATCATTCGATACTATAATAAGTGCATAGTGTATAAAACCACTTCAAATCATAAGTATCAATCATAGGCGGCATGGGTACCATATATCATGTCGCCATATATATATACAATCAAAACCGCACGATGTCGTATTTGGAAATTGGATTTCCGTCTATGAACCGAGGCAAAAGATAGTCCTCAACCGATTTTAGACAATCTAGCCCATGTCTAGGAACAGCCGCAACTGCCCCTTGGATCGTCAGGGCCGGTCCACACGAAGTGGATTATAATGCCTGAACAATACGTCTCTCCGCCCTTTGGGGCGTAAATGAGCCAACTAAATGACTCCATCGGTTCGAGAACGACCGATCAATCCGAGACGCCTCGCAACAGCAACAACCACATAACTCAAACTCGTCAGGGCGTGTAAAACCACTGACGCCACTTCTAGCTAGAAAGAAAACGCATGTCCCCCCCGAGGTCCGTTTCCCGTTTTTGGTTCATACCGGGTGTGAAACACGCGAGGTAAACGTTACACAAAGCTACGCCACAAAGGCCGTGCTTTGATCATCACCACAAGACTTTGCTTTTCAACAGAAGCCTTGATCATTTGCCACTTAGGCACGCCACATAGGCAATTCACTCCATGCGTTTGATATCCATCAATATATAACCCCTGAGCTCGTACGTCTCAGAGAAGGGCGTTAAGCAAAAGAATAAATTCTCCGCCGCCAAACAGATATATATTTAATAGAGATCAATCACACGGACTAAAATCCAATGTCAGACACACAGTCTATTTACAAGTCCGTTCTGGGTCTGAACGAAACCGGAGGCACCTAGTACCCCGCATATCCATCGATCTCCAAGTACGTCTGGACGATCACTAACTGTTTCCATCTTCTTGGGTGTACAGCCCAATCAAGATCATCAGTTATCACCCAAACGACGTGAAGACCTCCGGTCTTCGACCATCGTCTTCATCTTCGACTTATCGTCGTATCAGTTATTCAGAATGGGATAAACCCGGTCTTCCCGAATAACTCGCGTATATTTTAAATAAGTGTTACACAAACACAACATACGCCTCATTCCAATTCATTAGTCACTAACCGTAAATTAATCAAGAGAATAATTCCCCAAATATTAACCCCGAAGGCCGAAACCAACATCAGATCAATATCCAGAAAACCATTCTGCTTGGCCAACCGACAGTTAGTTTCTAAATTTCACATTCATAGGGAAATGTTCCCATTAATTTTATCCAAGATAAATTTCCTGAATTTATTCTTCTTTCGAATTTCGATTCAACTAGTCGAGATTAACGAACCTTACCGAAGTAATCATTGGTTTTAATTTCCCAATCCCAACCTATTTATCCCATGAAGTAAAACTGGTAATACTTCATATCTAACACCACAGTGTTATCGGTAAATTCAATTACCATTTCACGTTCAAATCTAATTAAAGATTTAACTATCGCCTGGAGCAAAACTGGTGATACTCCATTTCGATTATTTCAATCTAATTAAAGATTCATTAAAACTCCACTTAGTTTTAATCTATGACTGGGTTAAAGAATCAGTGTCATTTAAAACACGGTTCACGATAAACCCAAAATCACATCACATTTCAATCAGTCCCTAATTGTAAATTAGCAAGTGAGCAATTCCCTAAGTATTAATCCCGAAGGCCGAAACCAACATCAGATCAATACCTCGGAAGCTATTCAACTTAACTAATCTCCAGTTAGTTTCTGATTTTCTTAACTCCTTTAGGTCTAAGAACTGTATTACTGAAGATACCGTTCACGACAACCCAAAATCACATTTCATTAATGATCGGGTTAAAGAACGAGTGTTATTTAAAACACTGTTCACGATAAACCCAAAAATCAATATCAATTCAATTCCAATTAAACATTATTTAATTGGTACACTTCATTAAATCTAAATAAAAAGATTTAATCTTTTCTCAACTGGGTTCAAGAACAGTGCTAGTGAAGACACCATTCACGACAAACCCAAATCACATTTGATATTCAATACGAGGCTCTGAATAGAAAATATACCGGCTTATATTCAATATCAAATTCTACGACTAACAAATATCGCATTGGAAATAACGATATATATATCTATATCTTTCAAATTTCCATAACAACATTTGTATAATCACGAATTCCAACATCGAAATATCCCGAAGACAATTTCGATTCAAATCCACTCCAATGCAACCATTGGATATTCTGGTTATTTTTAAAACCCTTTTTAAATTCAATTTATTTATTTAAAAATAAATAGAATTATAATTCTAGTTCAAAACTAGTTCATTTCGATAAAAATCTATTTTTATCTTTTCAAATAGGGAGTTTTTCATCCCAATTCTTCACAAATCATTTCTTATGATTTTACACAAATTATTACTATTTTTAATAATTTTAACAAGGCCCGTACAGTCGATTTCCATCAATGGCCATCGAACTGCACTTACAGCGACCTTTTTCAAATTTGATTTGGACATAATTCCAAATCCAACCGTTAGATTTCAAATTTCTAATATTCGTTAGAAAGCTCTTTTCGATACGAACCCAACGGTTCCGGTTTTAGGAGAATCCGACGGTCGGATCTCCCGTAATGTCCGTTTGAAATAAATGGTCAAAATTCACGAACTGCCGCGGCGCGGCGCGTTCTATTCAGGCCATTATATTATATATATAATATATATAATATATATTTCGTCGATTTCTATTTAAAACGAATTATATAAATAGTTTTAAATTCGTTTCAAAAGCAATTTCAACTTCCGTTTCAATTCAAATCAAAATTGAATTCTTCTCTATAAATTCGTTTCAAAATTCATTTCTATTCAATTCAAATTTCAATTCAATTTGAATTCATTTCAATTCGTTTTCAATTCAATTTGAATTCGTTTTCAATTAATTTCGAAATCGTTTTCAATTCATTTCGAAATCGTTTTCAATTCAATTCATTTCGAAATCGTTTTCAATTCATTTCATTTCAAAATATTCGATTTCGAAATCACTTTTCAATATTCATTTTAGAATGAATAAAATCGATATAAATATCATTCACGTCAAAATGGCGTCAATCTAATCAACACGGCTTCATAAATTTCTATTTTCAAATATTCTATTTCGAATATTTCTTTTTCAAAATAGTTGTTATTATCAAAATATTTCGTTCAACACATGACCAATCTCAATGGATGAGTACTGTCAACACATGAACTTTTATTTTATATTGATAAAGATGTAAATTTTAATATTAAAATATTTCGTTCAACACATGACCAATCTCAATGAATGAGTACTGTCAACACATGAACTTTTATTTTATAATATTCTTTATTTTCTAAATAGGAATGAGGCCCAATCAATTACCATATAAAGTTAATTATATGGATTTTCATACAACACATGTATATAATAGCATTGAAAAATAATCAAACATCAACCAAAGTGCACTACACTGTATAAGCATCAAATATAGATCTCTAACGCTTATAGCAGCCTGTCAATCAATCGATCGACATATTTAATCAATCAGGATGAGTGAACTGCATATTTCATCCCAACACCCGTGTGGGGTTTCAAACAATCAAACACATATTTTTATTCGTGCCGTGGGGCGATGTGTAAAATTTATCGTCCCAATCAATGTCCTTCAAATAGGTGTACATAAACAAACCGTCTGGTTTGTAAATGAATATTTATTTATTCACATTCACGTTAAAAATTATATTTTTAACGATAAAACATTTTATTTCAACCTATGAATTTCTATTCAATTCATTTATTCAATAAAATGATATTTTTATTTTTCTAACATATTTTAGAAAATTTCGGCGGCATAACGGCACGATACTAGAAACGGGACGAGGCCTAGCCTTATCCCCGGTCTAGTGAAGGCCCACGCCATTCACACATCAATCATATCAATTCATTTCACCACACAATTCAATTTCAATCAAATAATCTAACTAATTTGCAATCAAACAAACAAGTCCATGGTCTGTGGACGATTGTGTCGGGTGCTACTAAGCACCGTCTGCATCCTAGTATATATATATATATAACTAGAAATAAAAAAATTAAATTGAAAGGTGAGAAGTTCTCACAAATAGCTATCCTAGCTCCACGGCACTTTATTGATAGAAATCTTCATCGCTATCGCATCTTCGTCAGCTTCGTTGCCCGTAGCCACTACATATGTAAAAATCGAATTTTTATTTCGAAGTTCAATATATAAAAATCATATTTTTATTACTATGTTATATAGATAAAAATTATATTTTTCTTTCGAAGTTCGATATATACAAACCATCTTTTTATTTCGAAGTTCGATATATAAAAACCATCTTTTTATTTCAACTTCTTATATAGAAAATCGAATTGTTTCTTTGCTATTCAATATAGAAAAAAAAAATCGAATTTTTATCACATTAAAAATAATATCTTTCTACGATAAGTATCATATTTTTACATAAGATGAAATCATACATTTCAAATCAAAGAAAACATATTTTTCTTATCACGGAAAACGTATTTCTCGAATCAAAGAAAATGGATCTTTCGAATCAAAGAAAATGGATTTTTTGAATCAAAGAAAATGGATTTTTCGAATCAAAGAAAATTCCATTTTTCATTCTCTATAATCTATAAAAACATATTTTTATTTTTCTACACATATAAAGATGATATTTTTAATATTCCTATCATGTAAAAATTATATTTTTAACTCTTTAAAAATATAAAAATCACATTTTCACTACTTCTATATAGTAAAGATCATATTTTTATTATTTTAAAAATATAAAAATCATATTTCTATTTTTGCTTCTTACCTTTAAAAATCTTTTCCTTTACATACGAAAAATCAAATCTTTATCATATAAACAAAAATCATATTTTTAGATCACTAACCTCATAATAAAAATCGTATTTTTATTTCTATACTCATATAATAATAGATCTAATTTTTCCATGCTACTTCATATAAAAACTGACTTTTATTTTTAAATTAGTTACATTGAATAAATAAAATTAAGTAGACAAAAATAATTAAACAAACTTACAGGGGGGTCTACAGGTGGAGTGGCGGTCATAGGAGGGCCAGGAGGAGTCATAGGTAGTGCGGGGGTTGCGGGGATCGCCGGCGGTGCGGAGGTAGGTGTCGGTTTTGGGGTATTCGGGCATAGGGTTCGCGCTGGGGAAGGATGAGAGTGGTGAGAGGGAGAGAGAGGAGGTAGGGGCGTCGGTCGGAGGTCAAGAGGAAGGGGCGACGGTCATCTCCATCGACGGCGGCGCAAGTGGAAGAGGAGACGAGGTAGAGATTTGGGTTTTTTTTATTTCTGTTTCTGATTTAGTCAACGGGGGGAGAAGAAGAGAGTGGAGGGTATGGGTTATATAATAATTTAATTATTTAATCATTTTATCCTCCTTAAAGTTAGATTTTTATTCGAACCCCAAATCGAACCCAACGATTGTCGCCCCTAGCTAAGTACCCACATTAGGGACACAACGGGATATGTTTCGTAACCCAATTCAATCGTTTCGATCAGTTTCTGCTTAAATTTACATTTAAATCTATATATTCAATTTTAAACGTACCTTTCAAATTTACTGGGGTCACATACTAACTCTAAAAATTCCTGAAAAATATTTTCTAGCTTCGTATTGACGATACGGTCCTAATAAAACTAGTTTCGTCGAATTCCGAGGCTGTTGGAAAAATGGCCATTTTCCAGTCGATTAAAATCAACTGAAACTGGTCAAACGCGTTTTCCTTTGCCACGCTCACATATTGATTCGAAAAATTATGAAATTTGAAACCTAGCAATAACTTTACATCCCGGACCCAACAAAACTGGTTTCGTCGAAATCCGAGGTCGTTTGCAAAATGTCCATTTTTAAGGGCCTGAATTCCATAGCGACTATTCAGAATCTTCAACTGGACATATCTCTTGATTCCCATTATGAAATCTTCATTTTTCGGATTCGATAGAAAGATTTTATCAATTAGATCCTATCATTTTTGGTCTCACTAAAATCCGGATTGTTTTGCACCCGGTACATTCAATTGAAGTTTGAAATCGAATTATCGAACTACCGCGCCATTTTCAATTCTATTTATAATTATATATAAATATTTATATTCTAACGACGACGCGTATAATATGTACGTTCTATTTATTTTCAAAATAAATTTCTCGTCGATATTATTTAAAATATTCTATTTTAAATAATCAAAATTCGCTAAAATTGCCAAAATAAAATTTTTAAACTGGCCCAGATTTTCGGGTTATTACAGTTATAAATGAGATATTTATTTAGAAAATAAATAGAAAGATAAAAAAGGAAATATTTATTGGTTAAATAAATAGAATTAGAAGTAAATATTTATTTGTTAAATAAATGGAGTTATCAAAGGGATATTTATTTGGAAAATAAATATCAAATGGAAATCTGTTTTAACAGATAAATTAAGAAGATTTATTCATGAATGATATTTTATACATTAAATAAAATATTTATCATTTGATAAATGGAATATATAAGTCTGAACTTATATAAGGAAGTAGAAGTTGGTTTTAACACCAATATTTTTAGAATGTGAACTCAACACTTCTATAATGAATAAACGAAAAAAAGGGAACATCTATAAAGAGAAGAACTGTTACTAAAAGTAAATCTTTATAAATGAATAAATGTTGTAAAAAGGGAAATCTTTATAAATCAATAAAAAATCGAATATAAGTTAACTGAAAGGAGTTAATCAAATTGAGTAAATCTATCAAGTAAGTAAATCAATTAGAGTTAAGATTATCGAGTTAAGATTACCGAGTTAAGATTATCAAGTTAAGACTACCAAGTTGAGTTATCGAGTCAAGTTAAGTTATCAAATATCACTTATTCGAAGTAGAGGAGTATCAAATATAGTTATTTGAGATAGAGTTAGTCAAACAGAGTTATTCAGGATAAGTTGCCATTTCGTACGACTGCTAGCGTAATTCGTTGGGCTGTAAATAGCCTACGGCGGTCGGATGTTTCCTGAGGGAATCAGGTGTAACCATTGTGATCGCTGCGATCTAGAGTCAAGCGAATGGAGTTAAATTGAATATTACTTATTCGATAGGAGTTAATCAAGTTAAGTGAATCGAGTTAAGTTATCCAGTTAAGTTAATCGAGTTAAGTTAATCGAGTTAAGTGAATCAAGTTGAGTTAATCGAGTATGGTTAGTCAAACCAAGTTAGTCGAATCGAGTGGGTCGAACCAAGTTAGTCGAGCCTAGTTAATCGAATCGAATTGGTCGAACCAAATAAGTCGAGTTAGTCAAGTCGAGTTAATCGAGTCGAGTTAAGTTAGTCGAGTTAGTCGAGGTAAGTTCGTCGAGTCGAGTTATTCGAATTTAGTTATTCGAAAGGAGTTATCGATTGTAGTTTAATCGAAAGGAGTTAATCGATTATAGTTTAATCGAAAGGAGATTATCGAATATTGCATATTCGAAAGAAAGAGATCGAATATAGTTTATTCGAAAAAGTGAGTTAATCGAATATAAGTTATTCAAAGTGAGTTAATCGAATATAAGTTATTCGAAGTGAGTTAATCGAATATAGGTTATTCGAAGAAGAGTTAATCAAATAGAGATTACTCGAAGGGAGTTAATCGGGGAATTCGATTATATCAAATTCGGGAAAGTACTTATACTTTCCGGTGTTTAAATCAAGACTTATTTATTTATAAATAAATTAGTTGTTTGGTTAATTATTCAAATTAAAGAATAAAAGTTAGAGGTTAAGTTAGATATTTCGAAAGTAGGGATTATAACATTATCGTTATAATCAATGTTTTCAATAAAAGAAATGGATTCGGATTCGTAAATAGAATCCGCGAGTTACGTAAAGAAGTTTGTTAAAGAGTAAAAGATAAACTTTGACCATTTCGAAGTTAAAACGTTGTTCAGTTAAGGTCTGAGAGGTAATTATACCCCAACTTGATTGACTTCTTTTTTAACTAAGGAATGTTTAAGTTTGATCGTGAAGGAGTTTTGGAAATGTTTCCAAATGAGAATCAGAAATGTTTTCTGATAAGAGAAAATAAGAATTTAGAATATATGGAAACAGGAGATAAGTAAATTAATGAAATAAAGAGATAAATGTTGAATGATGATTGATCGATATAATTTCCTCCTGGAAATAATATCGTTGTTTGCACACCTATTTTTCTTTGATGGTTAAATCACAGACTATCGAAGTTTTGACCATTTTAACGTTGTTAATAAGGATAGACCAGTTGGATTATTATCCAAAGAACCACTCTGTATTGGCATAAGCGTTGCGAATCATATATGCCAAAGATAATTGAAGACGAAGTAAAGTGCAAGGGCTATTGTATAAGTCTTAGATAACAGTGCCTAAGATGGATATACTGAATAGTACCTTCGGTTCATCCTGTTCCTGGATGACTTGTATGGAAGAATGTCTGACAGAGTATTTCCAGAAAGGTCACGTACATTGATTTCTTCAACCGTACCAAGAGTGGAAGCGGAGAAGGAAACTTCTTTAGCTAATACGTAATGTGCTGTTGTAGACGTCAGTTAGTGATTTTCGATGAATCTGAAAATGTGGCATTCGAAGTGAATCTGATGTGATGATAAAGCGTAACCTCAAGCCTCATCAACCGGTAAATGACAGAAATCGGGCAGGTAGCATGGCTATGTAGGTCGCACCTGTTAGGGTGTATAATAACCTGATCTAGAGTTTCATTTTACTTCAAAAAAATCTATTGTTGATGCTGTCCCATTCGGGAAACGGTTGCTGATCCCAACCGTTGGTGATATACATTCGATACACTCAAGAGAAATGAGTGGTCAGTCATGTGTGGCCGGGTTGCAAGATGTTTTTGTTGAACCCAGTGTATTCCTCTTTAGAGGTACACTAGTGAAAGGTGGTTCCATACCTTGTCATAGTTGGAAATCCATTACCCAATACATGCTTGCGGTTTTGATTGTATACTATATATGTAGAACGTGAGATGAAAGCGTTTCTGCTAGATGATTATTATATTGTGGTTGATAGACATTATTATAATATCAAAAGGTTTTTGATATAAAGATATTTTGGATTCTCATAAGGGAAAAACCCGTTCCGTTATACGGCGTGGTCTTATGAGACATCGTTTACTTGTTCGAACTATTTTAAACTGTTTTACTCACACCAGTCCCATGACTGACCCGGAGTTCATTTTGTTTTGTTTTCCCTAAACTCTTGGGTGCCCAATTTTGTACGGGCAGTCAAGTAGTCGGGATTTACAGATACTTGAAGAGCTGGTGTAGGAGGCTTCAGGATTATATAGCTATTATTATTCCGTTGTGTTGTAAGTGATGTACTTTGACAATGATGTATATTCAAGTACAGATGTATATTTCAAAGTTATATTATATATTATATGTTATTCGTTCCGCTGTGAGATTCGTGTTACTCTGATATTGTGTTCTTCTTCTTCTCCTATTCTAAGTTTCTATCTTATCTTTCCTCACACTCTAATTTCTTTCATTAACCATCTGGTATTTTCGATCCTTGGATATTCGATATGTGTTGTATATCGGATAACCAAGATCGCAATTTTTCCGAGTCATTACACCTGCCTAGTTTCAGGGTACCATGATACATCTATGTGGGTTACTACTGAAATGGGTCCCCGTTACTAGGGTTTCTTGCTGGTTAAGTTTGCGGGCCTATATATACAAATATTACCCACCTAAACGAGATGTACATAACCCTCCCACTGTTTTTAGCATGTTTTCTTACCAGTTAAGTTTTGTGGGCCTATATTTACTAATATTACCCACCAATCCGATGTGTACTTAACCTCCTACTCGTCAAGTCGTGTTGGTTAAGTGGTTCTTATTTACTTAACCTATCTTGCCTATGATGTTGGATTGGTTAAGTGTGATTTATTAACTTAACCCTGTTCATTCATCAGGTTATATTAGTTAAGTATTATCCATTCGTTCAAGTTAACTTAACCGGCCTACTCATCATGTTATATATATATATATATATATATATTGGTTAAGTGTTCCCCTTGTGTTACTTAACCCCTATCACATATCATGTTATATATATATTTTGGTTAAGTGTTCCTCTTGTGTTACTCAACCCTATCACACATAATGTTATATATATATATATATATATATATATATATATATATATTGGTTAAGTGTGTCCTATTAACTTAACCTCACCCACTTGTCCAATTAACATGTTATGACGGTTAAGTGTTCTAATTTTACTTAACCTCACCATCTAGTCTAGTTAGCATGTTAAACGCTTACTTAACCTTACCCACTTGTCTAGTTAACATGTTATTACGGTTAAGTGTTCCCTTAGTTACTTAACCCCCCACAAGTCTTGCCTTGTTAACATGTTAAGTTGGTTAAGTGTCCAAATTAACTTGACCCCTATCGACCTTGTCTAGTTAACATGTTGAATTGGCTAAGTGTTTTCTCGATTACTTAATCCCACCCTTCTTGTCTTTGTTAACATGTTATTATGGTTAAGTGTTCCCCTAATTACTTAACCTCACCATTTCTAGATTGATTTATTCATGAGCCTTGATTAATTAATTAATTAAAGCACCAACTACTCACATTAGACAGATATTGTTGTGGTTACTGAATGTTCCGGTCGGTTCCGGGCAGGTTTACACCACAACTCAGTCTAACCTCAGGTCTTTCCGGGCTTGATGCACTAACCACCCACATTAGACAGATATTGTTGTGGTCACTGGATGTGCCGGTCGGTTCCAGGCAGTTTTACACTACAACTCAGTCTAACCTCGGGTTAGGCATATTCGTCTTTTACTAAATTTACATATTTACTATTTATGTAAATTTTTCGTAAATCAATTTAGCCTAGATCATATTTAACTGTCACGCAAATTAGCATACTTATATTCTTTGCCCAAAACTTGATTTACCAATCAATTAACCAAACTTGCAGTTTATACCAATTTAGATTTAATATTCCCCTTTTACAATTCATGCCCAATCTAGATTAATATTCCAATTTACGGTTCATGTCAAAAATAGATTTAATATTAGTTTACCGTTTATGTCCACAACTTGGTTTACACGCCAATTACACACTTTGCGGCCAATTAAATTTATCAATTTATGCCCAAGTCTAATATGCATGTAAATCATTCACTATTATAGAAAAATTTAGATTATGCCAACATATTTATTATGCCAAATTAACTTAATTATGCTACGCCCAATCCCCGCATCATAATCGTACGTATAACATGATTTCACAAGTTTTCTATGTACTCATGAAATGGAAATAATCAAAAGGAATAAGGGATAAGCACAAGAATTGATATAAAAGATTAGGCATGCAAAAATAATGGCTCCAACAGGTTCGATGTACATAATAGTGAATATGAATAAACTAGCCAAGTTTCACACTAAATATGAGATCTACATAATCAAGGGAATAGGCATAGGTGATTTGACCAACATAATGCCAGTTCAAGGTACAACATGATCGGTTAATTGTAACAATGGAAATAGTCATAAGCAACTAACTACAAGAGTCATAGGCAATTAACCACAATAGTCATGGGCGACTAATCATAATAATTTCTTAACCAATGTCATAGGCAATAGTCTCATAGTTATGATTCATAGTCGTAGGCAATAATTTCATAGGCGACAGTTCATGGCCATAGTCTTAGACAAAGGTCTCATAGTCATAGTCATAGGCAATAGCTTCATAGGCTATAGTTTCATTGTCATGGTCTTAGGCAAAAGTCTCATAGTCATAGTCTTAGGCAAAAGTCTCATAGTCATAGTCTTAGGCAAAAGTCTCATAGTCATAGTCGTAAATCAGATCCAAAGGCATAGACAACTTTCGATTTGACATAAGCACGAATCAAAGATAATTAACTTGCAAATTGGTATAGTTCTATATTTTGATTCATTACATTCACAATTCCAATTACACGTTCAAATCTAATGAATAACCGAACTTACAGTGATCGGTTTAGAAAAGGCGATTTGCTAAGATTCAAGTGACGTTGCTTGAAGCGGTATGTGTAACACCCCACGCCCGCTACGGTCACTCACTAAGGGAATGCCATAACATCGGTGGAGTATTTTAAGTGAATATAGAACAGAAAAATTACAACAAGACAGATATAAATAATACTTGAGAATTTAAAACATCATTTCATTTCAGCGGAAAGCAAAACATGTTTGGTTACATCACAAAACCATAATAAGAGTCAAGTACAAAATATCCATCCTGATAAATAAAAAGACATAATCCCAGTACATGAACTGATAGCCATAAAAGAAAAAGGATAAGCTGAGCTCTACATCTAGGGTCCAAGCTCCAAGAGAGTAATAGAAGTAGCCTGATCAAAGCCCACTCGTGATGGGCCCACTCTGAGAACCTGAGGGTTGGAGAAAAAGATAAAAACAACGGGGTCAGACATAAGTCTGAGCGAGTCCTATAACTTTAACAATGCAATCATTAAAGTAATTAGGGTATGATATAACTTGGTACGGTGTGACTGGGGATAAATGACTACACTTAGTAGCCAATCAGACTTAGAATGAACTAAGATAACGATAAAGACGCATTTACCCACCCAAGGATAATTACTACACTGCACCACACCAGTCGTTCCTACTTAAAGGTTGATCCCTCCCAAGGACTTAGAAAATTTACCCAGTAGTTTCGTGTACCCCTAACTGACTACCTAGGTGCCGTCTGCCCCTATCTTCACTAGGTGTACCCACTACTCCCAAGCGATCGGCTCCCTACCGTAGATATCCGTGCTGGCCCCACAATGGGGTGTATCACTCCCCAAAGTGGCAACCCGATACAACAAATGGTGCACGGGTTATATCTACACGATGCAACAACGTCTTACCTACCAGCCCGGGTCCACACACGCATATGAAACCTGTTGGACTCGCGTTGCCACCGCTACCCCGTTTTGGCCTCTTAAGTCAAGCCCAATATGCATGTCCCGTCCTCGACTTGGGTCGAGCCCACAAAGATACGTTTGGGATATTGGTTGAAATGGGCCCCCACAAGCTACCCACCTAAGCTTGTCATTTCTAGTGTATACCACTTAACCCTTTAATCATGTTTTAATTACATGTTCCACTTTGGTTAAGTATTCTAATCGTATTTTCTATTGCCACCCAAGGCAACCACTAGATTTCCACATGCCACCCAAGGCACCCACTTAACCCCTCATGTCCCTCTACATGCTAATATGGTTAAGTGTTTCTTTATTAATTAATTAAGATCATGACCTCATAAAGACCTCTCACATTAGACCATCTTTTATGACTGCTGGATATGCCGGTTGGGTCCGGGCAGACTTCCATCATAAAAAGGGTCTAACCTCGTGTCTTTACTTTAATCACGTATTTAATTTATGACTAAGACCTCTCACATTGGGCCAATCATTTGTAGCTGCTGGATGGCCGGTCGGTTCCGGGCAGACTTCCGCTACAAAAGGGTCCAACCTCGTGTCTTAGTTGATTAATTACACCTAATTAATCACCCCCATAATTTGTATTAATTATCCCTAATTAATTACACATTTTTAAGAATATGGGTAGACCTAACTCAATAGGTAAATTCCCAATTCCATAGTATGGGTAGACCTAACTTAATAGGTAAATTCTCAACTCCATAATATGGGTAGACCTAACTTAATAGGTAAATTCCCAATTATGTCCATTCATTTTATGTTATGCTTAATCATAACAACTTTACACATTTCTATTAACATGCATATTAACCCCATCGTTTCCCACGTAATTCGTTTACATAACATGTCATACATAGAGGCAACCTTGCATATGTTATGCACATCTTAAAAAGAGACTAACTTGCATATGATCTTGCATATAAACTTGCATAAAACTTGCATATGAACTTGCATATGAACTTGCATAAAACTTGCATATGAACTTGCATAAAACTTGCATATGAACTTGCATATAAACTTGCATAAAACTTGCATATGAACTTGCATACCATGTCATATCACAAAGGCAAACTTGCATATGTTATGCATATCATAAAAAGAGACTAACTTGCACATGAACTTGCATATATCATGTCATATCACAAAGGCAAACTTGCATATGTTATGCATATCATAAAAAGAGACTAACTTGCATATGAACTTGCATATATCATGTCATATCACAAAGGCAAACTTGCATATGTTATGCATATCATAAAAAGAGACTAACTTGCATATGAACTTGCATATATCATGTCATATCACAAAGGCAAACTTGCATATGTTATGCATATCATAAAAAGAGACTAACTTACATATGATCTTGCATAAGAACTTGCATAAAACTTGCATATGATCTTACATAACACATCATATCATAAAAAGAGGCAAGTTTACATATGAACTTATAACATATGACAACCACAACTTGCATAATCCACATTTACATCCATAGCCTCCTAATATCCTATCCTAATTAGTTTAGCAATCACTTGCTAAAGGCATAGGAACTCACCAAAACCAAGATTAGCAAACTTATGAAGTAGAACTAGTTGCAAACTTTGAAGGAGATGATGATTAGAGGTTGATTAGCTTGGAACTTTCTTCATAAACTAGTGGAGGCTCCTCTTAAGTTTGATTTTGGCGGCATGATGGCATCATTTCTATTTTTAGTATGGATTAGGCTTGCATTAGGGTGTATTTATAGGATTAGGGTGTGTTTTAGACCATAGGATTAACCCTAGGTTAGATTAGGTCCGTTAGATTTAGGAAGTCTCTAGAACACAGCCCAGCCCTAGCCAGAAAACCAGACCTGGTGCACCCAGGCCAAATGGCTCGACACCCTGTGTCGACAGGCAAGTCGACAGGGCAGTCGACTTCCCAGTCGACAGGCCTGTCGACAGCCCTGTCGACATGGCTAGGGCGGGAACTTTCCCGCCTGGCCCCGCTGGTTCGAATTAAAAATCTGAATTTGAATTTTTAAATCTGTTTTTAACTTTGAATTTTCTGCAAACTTCATTGGGCTATAACTGGGCCATACGGACTCCGATTTACAAAATTTCGGACTCTATTTCGCGTATTTTTCCGAGACGAACGCAATGACGCAGCCCGTTTCCCCCAATTCTCCCATTTGAGATTATTTATTCTGCAATTAGTGAATTTTAGCATTAACTGAAATACGGGGTGTTACATTCTCCCCTCCTTAAAGGATTTCGTCCCCGAAATCTCTAAGCTAAGGAGAATGCATATCCTACCATCCAAACAACCATCTACTCAATCCATCAAACACGGGCATCCATTGTCCTTAAAACAATTTCTAATGATGTATGAGCATATGCAAAGAGTGTGTGTATATGTTCCCTATCTAATGTATGAACATATGCAAACCATGATAGTGCCATGCATCCATTATGTATGCGAGAGAACCCTATCGACACATACAATATCTACATGAGTGCACAATCATTCACCAAAATGCATCATCCATATGATAACACAATAATTATACATCCATAAATATAGCTTCCTACACACAATTTTATGCAATATGCAATATGAAGTGATTGAGCCGATCTAGTGCCTAGAGTGTGTATATATGCATCCACGAGCAACCACTAGTAACCACTTGCATCCACATGCATCCATCAAACATAACATGTCTCAAACACATGTTTCAACCATAGGTTTACCCTATCTAAAGGTCAAGGGTACTAATGAGAGGACATACTAAAGATAAGATAAGTACTAGACAAACGATAAAGGAGAAGTTAAAAGACATACCCTCAAAAAGGAATGGGTATAATGAACGCATCTTCGTTTCCATCTCCCAAGTAGCGTTGCCCTCGTCTTCTCCCCATTGTACTTTGACTAGTTGAACCTCTCGATTCCTCAATTTCCTAGTCTCTGACCCAAGGATGCGAGTAGGAGCTCGTCGAATAGTCGCATCACGCTCTACTTCCACTTCTCTAAGCAAGCTCGGCTCTACAACCTCTGCGGTCTCATGTAAGCACTTCCTCAAATGTGACACATGGAATACATCATGTACACCACTAAGTCTGTCGGGCAACTCCACTCTATATGTCATCCGTCCAATCCTTTCCTTAATAGGAAACGGCCCTACGAACCTTGGTGCTAACTTCCCAACAGATCCAAAGCGAACCACATTTCGTAACGGCGACACTTTGACAAAGACCATGTCCCCAACTTCAAACTCGAGGTCCGTCCTGCTCTTGTCCGCATAAGATTTTTTCCTATCCTGTGCTGCTTTCATCCTTCTTCGAATCAAGTCAATCTTCTCAGAAGTCTCCCTAACCATATCAGGCCCAAGCAAGATCTTATCCGTAGATTCCCACCAACATGTAGGTGATCGACAAGGCCTTCCATAAAGAGCTTCGAAAGGAGCCATACCAATACTGGACTGAAAGCTGTTATTATATGCGAACTCCACCAATGGAAGATGCTCTTCCCATGTACCTCCAAAATCTAAGATACAAAGCCTCAAAAGGTCTTCTAGGACACGATTCACCCTCTCAGTCTGGCCGTCTGTCTGAGGGTGGTATGCGGTGCTCAGACATAATTGAGTCCCCACTGCTTCTTGCAAACTTTTCCAGAACTCGCTAGTGAAGATAGGATCTCGATCACTCACTATGCTAGAGGGTACCCCATGCAATCGAACTATCTCTCGAAGATATACTGAAGGTAACCATGGAGCGGTCCTCTTGCTCTTCACAGGTATGAAATGGGCGCTTTTAGTAAGCCTGTCTACCATAACCCAAATTCCCGTATTACCCTTTTTTGATCTGGGTAATCCGTCAATAAAATCCATCGAGACGCTATCCCACTTCCATTGTGGAACTTCCAACGGGTGAAGCAACCCACCAGGTTTCTTTTGCTCCGCCTTCACTTGTTGGCACACCAAGCATCGAGCGACATACTCGGCCACATCTTTCTTCATACCGGCCCAGAAGAAAACCCGCTTCATGTCCTGGTACATCTTGTCCCCACCGGGATGAATGGTCATCCTAGAACGGTGTGCATCATCAAGAATAGCCTTCCTCAAACCCTCGTCTTGCGGTACACAAAGTCTACCGTCTCTACGCAAGCACCCCTTATCGTCTAGGGTGTACCTACTCAAATGGCTGGACGACTCCCCCCTTATGAGCTTCTCTACCAACTCAACCAACTGTGGGTCGTCCCTCTGTGCTTCTCCAATCCGCCCCAAAAGAGTAGGTCTGACCTCCAAGGATGCTAGCAAACCGGGTACATAATCAATGGAAGGTCTGAAATCAAACATCGAGATAAATTCCAAGCTTCGTTGTTCCACGAACAATGGACTCAAGGACAACCTTTTTCTGCTTAAGGCGTCCGCCACCACGTTACCCTTGCCAGGGGTATACGCTATCTCGAAATCGTAGGATGCTAAGAACTCCATCCACCTTTGCTGTCTCAAATACAAATCCTTCTGAGAAAACAAGTACTTCAATGATTTGTGGTCAGTGAACAATTCGAATCTCTCACCAAGAAGATAATGGCGCCAAATCTTAAGCGCAAAAACAATAGCAGCCAACTCTAAATCATGGGTAGGGTAATTTTTCTCATGCACTCTCAACTGCCTTCCACCATAGGCTGTTACCCTTCCCTCTTGCATTAAGACTGCGCCCAGTCCTGTCCCACAAGCATCGGTATAGACAACAAATGGCTTGCTCCCATCTGGCAACACTAAAACTGGAGCAGTGGTTAAAGCTCTCTTTAACCGTCGGAACGCATCATCACAATCTACGTCCCATGTGAAAGCAAGATTCTTCTTCGTTAAGCGGGTTAATGGGGCTGATATCTTCGCGAAGTCTTTGATAAACTTCCTATAGTAACCCGCCAACCCTAAGAAACTTCTTACTTCGGTAGCATTTTTAGGAACCTTCCAATCTTGAATTGATACTACCTTCGCGGGATCCACAGCTATCCCTTCCTTGGAGACCACGTGCCCCAAGAACCGCACTTCCTTCCACCAGAAGTGACATTTAGAGAATTTAGCCTTAAGGCTATGCGCTCGAAGAGTCTTCAACACATCCCCAAGATGTAGGGCATGCTCTTCTTCACTCTTAGAAAATACTAAGATATCATCCACAAAGACCACCACGAACTTATTAAGGAACTCCCTGAACACCCTACTCATCAAATCAACAAAGTATGCAGGGTCGTTCGTCAACCCAAATGGCATCACCAGCCACTCATAGAAACCATCCGGAGTCCTAAAGGCAGTCTTGTCTATGCTATCCTCAGCCACCCTCAACTGATGAAACCCCGTGGCTAAGTCCAACTGAGAAAATACTGAAGCGCCAACCAACTGATCGAAAAGATCATCAATCCTCGGCAATGGGTGTCTATTCTTCTTTGTGAGCTTGTTGAGTTCTCTATAGTCTACACAAAGTCTGAGGGACCCATCCGCCTTCGTAGCAAAAACTACTGGAGCACCCCACTCCGATATACTTCGTCTTATGAACCCCTTCTCAAGCAACTCCCCTACTTGCTTATGGAGTTCCCTCCTCTCACGAGGAGCCATGTGGCGCACTGGTAAAGATACAGGTTTAGCATTATCCACCAGATATATTCGGAAGTCAATCTCCCGCTTCGGAGGTAAGCCCTTCACCTCCTCAAACACATCCGAGTATTCCCGGACCACTCTAACAGATTGCAAACTCTCGACCGAAGCGTCAAGCGATTCAAGATAACTTAGCATAACAGAATCCATGGGATTACAAGAGATCTCGAGAGTGTTACCCAAGCGGGTCATGAGCCTAACAACTCTCCTTTCGCAATCAAGAACAGCACCATTACTGGATAACCAGTCCATGCCCAAAATCAACCCATAGCCCGTGAAGCCCAAAACAAAAGCATCACATCTAAACTCAATGCTAAGTATAGAAATCTTCAAACCCAAACATATCATGGACAAATAAGTGGAGCCCCCAATTGGGTTTGAAACAACCAAGGGATCATCTACAAGACTGGTGTCTAAGTGCAGTGACTCAACTAATGATGATGAGATAAACGAATGCGATGCGCCTGAATCAAACAATGTACGGACAGGATGGTCAAATAGAAAAACCAGACTTTCAACGGAAATAGTTCTACCTCTTTCCTGAATCGGTGGAACCGCGAGAGCCTGTACTTGCCCCCTAGCCTGACCCGGTGCCATAAGAGCTTGCACCTGTCCTCCTGAGGTAGATCCCGTCCTCTGCCCCTTCTTAGGGCAATCCTTCACTAGATGCCCTGCTTCGCCACAGTGAAAGCAACCAGTCTTCTTCTTCTTTCTACAATCTTTGCTTATGTGGCCTGGTATCCCACAATTGAAGCACTTCTTCTTCCCCTTGCCACCGTTGCCTTTCCCACCTTTGTTTTGCTGTTGCTGCTGAGGTCTCTTTTGATCTCCCTTCTTCTCGGGTGCCTTATTAGCATTGGGACCCTTCTCTTCTTCATGCATGAGTGCCATGTCAACTAGCTTCTCAAAGGTGGCCCCCATAGGGATATGAGTCATAGCCAACCCATGCATCGGTTCATTCAAGCCTTTCACGAACCTCAAAGACTTCTTCTCCGGTGTATTCACCATGTCTAGGCCAAACCTTGCCAATTGATTAAACTTGTTGACATATTCCTTCACTGAGAGATTTCCTTGCTTTAGAGTCAAGAATCTTTCCATATACAAGTTTTCCTCCGCCCTTGAGAGAAACTTTGCCACAAATCTTTGCCTAAAATCCGCCCAAGAGTCAACGGGGCGTTCTCCATTAGTGACCTCCCACCAGAATGAGGCCTCTCCCTTCATTAACCAAGCAGCTAACTTGACTTTCTTTCCTTCTTCCATCTCAAAGATATCTATCAACTCTTCCACCTCCTTAAGCCAATCTCTAGCCTCCACAAAAGTTTCAGATCCTTGAAAAGGTTTTCCTCCCATAGCTTTGAATTCCTTGCAAGTCTTAGCAAAAGTATCCGTGCGAGGAGGAGGGGGAGGAGGAAGATCGGGTGCTACGGTTGGTGGAGGAACATTTGCTGGACCCGTAGTGGTGGCCCTTGCCTCCATCAATCTCCTATATCATACTGGTATCGTCACACCCTCTGGAAAGTTAAGATCCTCAGCCATGCTGAAACGAAAAAGGAAAGATACAAAACGGAGAATTCGAAAGATAAAGATATGGCTATTGGGGATTATGCTTTTTTTTCAAAAACTTTTCTCTTTAAAGACATGTTTTTGAAAATATCTCTTCCAAAAATGTTTTTAGAAAAATAGTTTTCTAAAAATTTTATCTGTTCCGGTAACCTTTGCTCTGATACCACGTGTAACACCCCACGCCCGCTACGGTCACTCACTAAGGGAATGCCATAACATCGGTGGAGTATTTTAAGTGAATATAGAACAGAAAAATTACAACAAGACAGATATAAATAATACTTGAGAGTTTGAAACATCATTTCATTTCAGCGGAAAGCAAAACATGTTTGGTTACATCACAAAACCATAGTAAGAGTCAAGTACAAAATATCCATCCTGATAAATAAAAAGACATAATCCCAGTACATGAACTGATAGCCATAAAAGAAAAAGGATAAGCTGAGCTCTACATCTAGGGTCCAAGCTCCAAGAGAGTAATAGAAATAGCCTGATCAAAGCCCACTCGTGCTGGGCCCACTCTGAGAACCTGAGGGTTGGAGAAAAAGATAAAAACAACGGGGTCAGACATAAGTCTGAGCGAGTCCTATAACTTTAACAATGCAATCATTAAAGTAATTAGGGTATGATATAACTTGGTACGGTGTGACTGGGGATAAATGACTACACTCAGTAGCCAATCAGACTTAGAATGAACTAAGATAACGATAAAGACGCATTTACCCACCCAAGGATAATTACTACACTGCACCACACCAGTCGTTCCTACTTAAAGGTTGATCCCTCCCAAGGACTTAGAAAATTTACCCAGTAGTTTCGTGTACCCCTAACTGACTGCCTAGGTGCCGTCTGCCCCTATCTTCACAAGGTGTACCCACTACTCCCAAGCGATCGGCTCCCTACCGTAGATATCCGTGCTGGCCCCACAATGGGGTGTATCACTCCCCAAAGTGGCAACCCGATACAACAAATGGTGCACGGGTTATATCTACACGATGCAACAACGTCTTACCTACCAGCCCGGGTCCACACACGCATATGAAACCTGTTGGACTCGCGTTGCCACCGCTACCCCGTTTTGGCCTCTTATAGTCAAGCCCAATATGCGTGTCCCGTCCTCGACTTGGGTCGAGCCCACAAAGATACGTTTGGGATATTGGTTGAAATGGGCCCCCACAAGCTACCCACCTAAGTTTGTCATTTCTAGTGTATACCACTTAACCCTTTAATCATGTTTTAATTACATGTTCCACTTTGGTTAAGTATTCTAATTGTATTTTCTATTGCCACCCAAGGCAACCACTAGATTTCCACATGCCACCCAAGGCACCCACTTAACCCCTCATGTCCCTCTACATGCTAATATGGTTAAGTGTTTCTTAATTAATTAATTAAGATCATGACCTCATAAAGACCTCTCACATTAGACCATCTTTTATAACTGCTGGATATGCCGGTTGGGTCTGGGCAGATTTCCATCATAAAAAGGGTCTAACCTCGTGTCTTTACTTTAATCACGTATTTAATTTATGACTAAGACCTCTCACATTGGGCCAATCATTTGTAGCTGCTGGATGGCCGGTCGGTTCCGGGCAGACTTCCGCTACAAAAGGGTCCAACCTCGTGTCTTAGTTGATTAATTACACCTAATTAATCACCCCCATAATTTGTATTAATTATCCCTAATTAATTACACATTTTTAAGAATATGGGTAGACCTAACTCAATAGGTAAATTCCCAATTCCATAGTATGGGTAGACCTAACTTAATAGGTAAATTCCCAACTCCATAATATGGGTAGACCTAACTTAATAGGTAAATTCCCAATTATGTCCATTCATTTTATGTTATGCTTAATCATAACAACTTTACACATTTCTATTAACATGCATATTAACCCCATCGTTTCCCACGTAATTCGTTTACATAACATGTCATACATAGAGGCAACCTTGCATATGTTATGCACATCTTAAAAAGAGACTAACTTGCATATGATCTTGCATATAAACTTGCATAAAACTTGCATATGAACTTGCATATGAACTTGCATAAAACTTGCATATGAACTTGCATAAAACTTGCATATGAACTTGCATATAAACTTGCATAAAACTTGCATATGAACTTGCATACCATGTCATATCACAAAGGCAAACTTGCATATGTTATGCATATCATAAAAAGAGACTAACTTGCACATGAACTTGCATATATCATGTCATATCACAAAGGCAAACTTGCATATGTTATGCATATCATAAAAAGAGACTAACTTGCATATGAACTTGCATATATCATGTCATATCACAAAGGCAAACTTGCATATGTTATGCATATCATAAAAAGAGACTAACTTGCATATGAACTTGCATATATCATGTCATATCACAAAGGCAAACTTGCATATGTTATGCATATCATAAAAAGAGACTAACTTGCATATGATCTTGCATAAGAACTTGCATAAAACTTTCATATGATCTTACATAACACATCATATCATAAAAAGAGGCAAGTTTACATATGAACTTATAACATATGACAACCACAACTTGCATAATCCACATTTACATCCATAGCCTCCTAATATCCTATCCTAATTAGTTTAGCAATCACTTGCTAAAGGCATAGGAACTCACCAAAACCAAGATTAGCAAACTTATGAAGTAGAACTAGTTGCAAACTTTGAAGGAGATGATGATTAGAGGTTGATTAGCTTGCAACTTTCTTCATAAACTAGTGGAGGCTCCTCTTAAGTTTGATTTTGGCGGCATGATGGCATCATTTCTATTTTTAGTATGGATTAGGCTTGCATTAGGGTGTGTTTTAGACCATAGGATTAACCCTAGGTTAGATTAGGTCCGTCAGATTTAGGAAGTCTCTAGAACACAGCCCAGCCTAGCCAGAAAACCAGACCTGGTGCACCCAGGCCAAATGGCTCGACACCCTGTGTCGACAGGCAAGTCGACAGGGCAGTCGACTTCCCAGTCGACAGGCTTGTCGACAGCCCTGTCGACATGGCTAGGGCGGGAACTTTCCCGCCTGGCCCCGCTGGTTCGAATTAAAAATCTGAATTTGAATTTTTAAATCTGTTTTTAACTTTGAATTTTCTGCAAACTTCATTGGGCCATAACTGGGCCATACGGACTTCGATTTACAAAATTTCGGACTCTATTTCGCGTATTTTTCCGAGACGAACGCAATGACGCAGCCCGTTTCCCCCAATTCTCCCATTTGAGATTATTTATTCTGCAATTAGTGAATTTTAGCATTAACTGAAATACGGGGTGTTACAGTATGCCTATGGTACAACTTGAAGCTTTAACTTGATTTGAATCTCCAATTTGAAGAAGAACTATAACATGTTTTAATGGAGAATAAGATTTATTTTAATGGTGGAGGCTAGAGAGAAATAGCATGTAGACACCTAAAAGAATTTGTGTGGAGAAACCTTAGATCTAGGCATTCTTTTATAGGTGTAGAGAGTGTTTTAGAGCCCTTAGATCATCATAGAAGCCATCAGGTCCATCCAACACATCAAAAATCATCATCAGAGCAATCAGGAGTTACCACGTAGCCCTAATGACACAATTCGTTGCAGATCTGGTCTGGCCGAACCAGGGGTAGTTCGACCCCCTGGTCGACCTGGGTCCTGGGCGGGAAATTTCCCGCCCAGCCCGGGTGTGTGTTTTGAATTCGAATTTTGAATCTGTTTTTATTTATTTAAATTCTTGAAACTTCTGAAGGCCATAACTTCTTCATACGGAGTCCGATTTACGCAAACTCGAACTCTATCTCAAGCAGAATTTCGAGACAAACGCAATGGTGTAACCCTTTTCCCTTAATTATTCTCTTAAAAATTAAGTATACTTTGATTTGTTACATTAACGTTTATAGAAAATACGGGATATGACATTCTCCCCTCCTTAAAGGATTTCGTCCCTGAAATCTTCAAGTTAGAAGAATGTATCCTAACATCCAGCATCTATATACTCAACCATTCAATCACAGGCATCCATTGTCCCTAAAAAGGATTTCTAATGCTTTCATGATTCTATGCATAGTGTGTGTACATGTCCTTATCTAATGTAAAATCTGGCGGTCTACTGATTCAGTTGACCTCCTTAATGTGAATTATGTCAGTGCCATGAGTCCATCATGTATGCAATTATCCCTAGTCATGTAAGTACTATATGCGTGCATATTCATTCATCCATATGATAACACATCAAGTTTTAATCCATATACAAATACATATATGCAAATGCAATATGGAAGTGACTGAGTTGATCTAGTGCCGTATGCGTGTATATGCATCCACGAGCAACCACTAGCAAACACTTGCAACCACTTGCATCCACCAAACATAACATGTCTCAAACACATGTTTACATCCATTGGCTTCTACCTAAGGATGGAGGATAGGACCGAGAGGATATACTTAAAAGCTAAAGACTAGCATGCAAATAGATTTTACAGAAAAAGAGGAATCAAGGATATACCCTCAAAAAGGGTCAGATGCGCGTATCTAGCCTTCAGTCTTCTAAGTCGCATCTTCTTGAGCTTCACTCCACTGCACCTTAACTAATTTAACTTCACGATCGTGAAGCTTCTTGGCCTCTATTTCCAAAACCCACTAGTAAAGATAGGACTTCGATCACTTACTATGCTAGAGGGTATCCAATGTAGTCGAACTATCTTTCCAAGATAAACAGATATCAAGTGTATATCCTAAGATGATTAGAGGTCTCTCCTCTACTTAGCTTATCCATCATGCTGAGGTTCTAAAGCTAATGGTTACTATGCGCTTATTACCTCTCTTAAGGTCAGTCTAACTTAGGGTGCCATCCCCAACCATTTATTTCTCACGCAAACCATCCTAGTCGAACTCGACATCCCTCAAGTACATGCCCCAAAGGCCTAAACCAATATCAGACAAGCACCCAAGGAATACCTCCTCCGAATTTGGATGATCTATGTGAGAGGATACTAACAAAACAACCAAACAATTGAGCACTTTACCAACTCTGGCTATCCTTGCCAATCTTGCTCCAGAATTATCGTTGATCGCATAACTGGCTTTGCAGTGTCATCTAGATACATGCGGAAGTCTGTCTCGAATTTTTAGGGGGAAAACCCCTACCCTAATCAAATCATCTTGCGTACTCATGGACTACCCCAATGGATCAAAAATCGTCGATAGATAAGTAAAGTGATTCTAGGTAACTAAGACAAACTGATCCCTTAGGATCGTACGAAATCTCAAGGGTATTCTCAAGGCAAGTCGAGAGTCAAACTACCCTTGTTTCATAATTACTAGCTAACCAATCAATGCCTAGAATCAACCCATAGCCCAAAAACATAAGCATAAATATAGCTATTCTCAAATCCTCACAAGTCAAAGATAAATGGGACGAACCAGCAATTGGATTCGAGACTATAATGGGATCTTCTACTACACAATATCTAGGGTGCAGAGACTCAACTATGGAAGCAGATATATACAGATGTGAAGCGCTAAAATCGGAAGGAGTACTAACAGGATAATCAAAAAGGAAAAACTCTTTCAACCGAAATCTTAATGCCCCTCTCTCAGGTATGCTGGCGGTGAGAGCATGCACTCGCCTTCCGGAAAATCCTATCCCTTGTTCTTGCCCTTAATTATACGACCCGTTATACCAAAATATAGACACTTCCTCTTGTTTTTGGTTTAAATATTATTTTCCTCCCCTACTTTGTGAACCAAGCCCACATCTATGGGTTCTTCATCCTTGTGTTGTGCTCCGTAGCCAGACCCCCTCATTCTCAACTTTGCCATCCTTGTGTAACTTGTTGACATGTCTCTCGAAAGCTGCTTCCATCGCACGGAGAATCCTACCAAGCTCGAAAGAAAATTAGCCGCAGGTGAAACTGCTACGACTACAGATGGAAGTTGGGCACTTGTTTGCCCTTTGACAAGTGTCGTAGTCTTGTCGAGCCTACGAAACCATGCTGCGATGAGGTTACCTCCCAGAAAGCCAGGAGCCCCAGAGACTTAGGAAAGAAGGAAACAAGGATTCAAATAGAGGATGAAAAGAGTTCATATGGCTTTGGGGAATATGCCTTTAAAACAAATCTTTTCTTTTGAAAATGCTTCTTTTAAAACCATTTTGAAATAATTTTTCAAATCTTTTTATCTGATCCGGTAACCTTCAGCTCTGATACCAAGTGAAACACCCCACCTCCGTTAAGGTCACTCACAAAGGGAATGTCTTAACTTCGGTGGAGCATTTTTTAGTACAAGATGCAAAAAAATTACAAGACAGACAAATAAAGTAGAAAATAAATAAATAACCTTTATTGATTAAAACAGCTTGTACAAAGATTGTTTTACAACACCAATACTTATTAGAAGAAAGCATCTGTCTTGTTTAATATATAAGAAGCACAAACTGACAATGATATTCCCCAATAAAGCATGAGCCATCAATAGCAGTAGAAAATGGAGTTCAAAGCAATGCGCCAAAGAATCTTCAAGCTCGGAAAGAGTAACGACCCCAAAATGAGCTGAGCTTTTCCCTCCCTGACTACTTGGAGGGGAACGGAAGAAAAGAGGCGAAAGCAAACTAGGTCAGACATAAAGTCTGGTAAGTCCAGTGACTCTGAGTATTTAAACGATGAAAAGGGTCATGACATGAATAAACTAAATATAAGACTAAACCATAGTAAGAAGATAACATGGGAGTAAGCATGGGATATGGAAAGATAAACTGAATGTACCGATAAACTGAATGTACTGATAAACTGAATGCGCTTCTACTCCTTCTCTGCTTTGCAACTACCCTGTTATACAGATTTCTATATCTCTGCACTACCTACTAGTGCCCAAACTAGTAATCTATGATCATATGATAACGTGATCCCAATCCCCATATTTGCAGTTGCCTTCAGGTGTACATCTATTATGGGGATTCCATTTATTACCTAGATCTAATCTAGGGTTTACTATCGAGCGCTTCCTAGATTCAACCAGGGTTTACGCTACCCAGGGCCACTGGGGTTTATGCTACCTATTGAACACTTCTCGGATTCAGGGTTTACGCGACCTAGGTCCAACTAGGGATTATGCTACCTACTTTGTATTAATTTTCCATGTGTATGTGTCAGTCGGTCGTCTCTTGCATGTAGATACTCTTGCTGGCCCCAACATAAGGTGTATCAAGCCTTATGACAGCGACCTAACACGATTCAAGATGCATAGTGTATAACTACTGGTACCTAGTGCCTTCTTTTTCCACTCCGGAGTACGTACATAACCGTAAACCGTCGGAACCTACACTGACATACCCCGTGCCGCTATTTTTGACCGCTTAAAATCAGCCCACTAATCGTGCCCCACCGTGCCTAGTTTCAGGGTACCATGATACATCTATGTGGGTTACTGCTGAAATGGGTCCCTGTTACTAGGGTTTCTTGCTGGTTAAGTTTGTGGGCCTATATATACAAATATTACCCACCTATACGAGATGTGCTTAACCCTCCCACCGATTTTAGTATGTTTTCTTTATGTTTAAGATTTGTGGGCCTATATTTACTAATATTACCCACCAACCCGACGTGTACTTAACCTCCTACTCGTCAAGTCCTGTTGGTTAATTGGTTCTTATTAACTTAACATATCTTGCTTATCATATTGGATTGGTTAAGTGTGATTTATTAACTTAACCCTGTTCATTCATCATGTTATATTGGTTAAGTATTATCCATTCATTCAAGTTAACTTAACCTGCCTACTCATCATGTTATATATATATATATATATATATTGGTTTAGTGTTCCCCTTGTGTTACTTAACCCCTATCACATATCATGTTATATATGTATATATATATATATTGGTTAAGTGTTCCTCTTGTGTTACTTAACCCTATCACACATCATGTTATATATATATATATATATATATATTGGTTAAGTGTGTCCTATTAACTTAACCTCACCCACTTGTCTAATTAACATGTTATGACGGTTAAGTATTCTAATTTTACTTAACCTCACCATCTAGTCTAGTTAGCATGTTAAATGCTTACTTAACCTTACCCATGTAAAGGCCCAAAAATCCGAGCCAATTTGAACTGACAAAATCAATCCAAACTGCACGAAATTTCGGATCTTTAATAGAAGAATTTAGAAGGTGAGATAGAAAAGGTAGAACTTATAGAATAGAAGAAATAGAAGTTATCAGAATCTCACAGCGGAATTTCAAAATACTTATATATTACATCACAACCTGATACATCAGAGTACTTAACATATTACAACATCATGGTTCAACATCATAGTCATACAATACCATAGTACAATATCATAGATACTTAAACTGGTAATTAAACATATATGCTACTAGGTCTTGAACTTGTCCTGCATCATGTCCAGTTGCATTACCTGAAACTACTTGTCTACTCATAACAATTATTATGAGTACCCAAGAGTTTAGAAACACAAAAATAAACTCTGGGTCAGTCGGGGGACTGGTGTGAGGAAACATAGTTATATAGATGTAAATAAGGTAAATAAGTGTCAAGGTTGTCCATCTTCACAGATTCATTTACTTTATAAATGTTTAGATCCATCCATGTCTAATATCTGGAAATGATCTAAGTTGTTTATATCAAAACATTTGATATTATGATAGTTCGTATCAGATAAATAAAATCTAGTGAAACGCTTGCATCCCACGTTCACATATATAGTATACAAATTTAAAGTCGCAGAACGCGTATTGGAGTTTGGATTCCAACATACAGGGTATGAGAGCACCCACCGATCAGTGTACTCTAGAGAGGATACACTGGGGTTCAACAAGAACATCTTGTAACCCGGCCACACATGACCGTCCACTCATTTAGCTTGAGTGTAACGAATATATTATCACTCCTACGGTTGAGCTCGATTTACCGTTTCCGAATGCAACAGCAGCGAAATAGATTTAAGAAGTAAATAAGGAAATCCTCTAGATGGTGATAATATACCCTGCTTGGGTATGACCCAACTAGCCATGCTGCCTAGCCCAACTTTTGTTACTTCCGGGTTGTGAAGTTTTGAGGCTACGTTGTTCTTCTGACAGATTTTCTCTTTCCATTCTTTGAATGCCACATCGTCCTATCCGTCAGAAAATACTCATTCGATTACCCAAATATATTACGGGTAATGAAGCAAAGAGAAACGAATTTCCCTGCCACCAACGTAATATACTTACGTAAATTCGATGTGCAAGATCTGACTGATATACGTTGTCAGACACTCGTCCATTCGGGTTTGTTCTGGGTTTGAACAGACCAAAAATATCTTTTAAAATAACGCTTGCATCTCGTTGTCTTCAGCACATTGATATGCGTCGTATACTTCGAATCGAAGTGGAATTTGTTTATTCCGGACTCTTCGAACGATGTACGAAATATTTTACAGTCGATAAATGTTTATCAGTGAAATCAGGAGTATCACTTCATTTCAGATAAAATATATATTTTCCAAACAGTGTTTGTTTATTTGGTTTGCATTAGCATCATTAGTTTATCTGTTACATACATCAGTTGAGGTGTATATGGTTTTTGACGGTGTTTGTTCATCCTTTGGAAATTTCCCGTGCTCCGCACACGATGTATTTTCCCTTTGATTATTTTAGTTCAAATGATGTTTGAACTTATTTTCCTTTTGTTCTTATCCTTTAACGATTATTATATAAATAATTCAAATAATTTATTTTAAATTATTTATTTCCGTCTAATTTACATTTCAACTTGGTTGATCTTTCACGGTCGAACTTGTCGGTTCAAAACTCAGTTTCTACTTCTCACTTGTCATCGGCTTAATAAAAACATTTATTTATTTATTTATTTATATTTTAAATTTAAAATTTATTTAAATTTAAAATCTCTTATTCTACTGAACGAAGAACACCGGACTTTGGCACTGCCAGAGTACCGGGTTTGGCAAGTGCCAGAACTGGACTCTGGCAGTGCCAAAGTACCAGAACTTGGCACTACCAAAGTGCCAAGTTTGGCACTGCCCAAAGTGCCGAGCACTTGGCAAATGCCAAAGTGCCAAGCACTTGGCAAATGCCAAAGTGCCAAGCACTTGGCAAATTTGCCAAAGTGCCTGGACTTGGCATTTGCCAAGTACCAGGTCTTGGCAAAGTGCCAAGGCACTGGCCTTTTGTATTTGCCAAGTACCAGTACTTGGTACTTGTTCGGTTCAGGAAGGTGCACGGTGGTGCACGTGCACACCACCACGAAGCAAGGGGGAGCCACCGCACCGATGCCATCCAGTCACGCTTCACCTCCAGGTCCACGTCCACTGCCCCCACCGGCCATTCGTCGTCGCTACAGTAAAATGGGTATTCGAGCCTTCCATGTCAGAAAGCATCATCGAGGAATCGATCTTGTTCTCGCACCTCAGGCCACGATGCTCCATCCGACTCCTGCCTCGCCACCATGGGTTCCCAACGCCGCCATCCCCCTACGTCCGAACCTCCAGAAGTTCGCCGTCGACGAGTATTTCCGATCCATACAGTCGAACCCATTTTACTCAAATAAACCCTAAATTCGATCCATTCGCAAAATCCATGCATTAGAAAAATATGTTAGCATTTTTCCCTGATCCCCTGGTCCTCGATGCTCCTCCTCCCGAAACCGCCGAACCCCTGGTGGCTTGGATCATCGGAAAATGCCTGGCGACCCTTTTCCGTTCATGTATAAAATTCTCGATTTATACAAACTTAAAAATTGTGATATTTACTTTAAAAATCATCATTTTCATTAGGGATTCAATTCATAACATCAAAACAAGATTTTATTTTATTTGAATTTCCACTTTGATTTTCACTTTACAGAGAACTTCCTGTATTTCTGTTTTTACCAAAAACTTGATTTTCTTTGATCTTATATGACAATGTGTGATATGTTTATACTTAGATTCATACCTTTAACAATCAAATTGCGGGTCATTATGAATTATCTTCCAATGAACAAGTTCTGTATCTTACAGACCATATGCAGACTCTAACAGAAGTACTCAAACATCAATCAAATTTTCACACACACACTCAATAATGTATTCTATCTATCAGATCAGTATATATGGATGAGATCAGTGTGATTTAACATTATGATCTCTGGTTGACAGTAACCATCCGGGATCAAAGAAACATGGCAGTTTGCTTAACAAAGAAAACTGTTTACTGTGTTTTCAAAACAAGAAAGTTTAGGATTAGTTTCACTCACCAGAAATGCTCTCCAATATCCAGAAAATGACTGCAGATCTTAGAATAAAAACTCAATTTGTTTGTGATGAGATTTGTGAAGAAATGAGTGGTATATATAGGTGAATTCATGCATTAGAAAAATGAATTTCTGGGCACAATTTCCAACAGCAAACTCTCTAGCCTCACCCCTCTCCTACGGCTAGACAATGAGGATAATGGCTTCAAATTTTGTCTTACTAAGGGTTTTGTAGCTCCTAGGTAGTGCTTCTAGAAGCTTGAACCATGCTTGCATTTAATGCCATGATCCTCTTATGGATTTTTAACCTCTAAACAAATGCTTTTATCTTGTCTTACTTGGCTGAGATATTTCTTTGCCACTATCAAAATGCACATGCTACTCTTCTTAGGATTTTAGGTGATGGTTTTATAAAATCATGGTTACTATTCAAGTATGATTCATTTAATGCTTTTGTCTCTTCTTGTTTGGTGTTTTTGGCCTACATGAACTGTTTTTGTCTCATGTATGAGATATTTGCCCATTCAAAGTCAAAGAACACACATTTGTTTTATATGTTATGTTTTTGGCCGAATCATTCATGTTGTAGATGATTTGTTCTCATGGCACCATGTTTCATGTTGTATTGTTTTTATTTAAAAGTCCTCTTTCTTTTAAATGAACACATGCTCTTTTATTTATGTTCATGTTGTTAGTCCTTTGTTTAAAAACTTCTTGCTTTATCAAAATGATGCTATGAAGTGTTACATCTTCATGTGATTTGTTTTCCATATGAAAATTCTTTTTAAATAATACATACTTGTTTTACATTTTTAAAACAAAGATTTTATCAAGTATAAATAATACTACTATATACATATGCTCATTCATATGTATATTTGTTTTCAAGAATCTCCTTAGTATTTATTCTTAACTAATTAACTCGTTTTAATTTCTCATTAAAATGATTTACAAATGGTCGAAAAAGTCGGGACATTACAGTCCACCCCCCTTATAAGAATTTCATCCCCGAAATTAAAAGTAAGAAAGATAGACAATTTTCCCAAAAGATGATGCTACATATCATAATCATTTAGTACATCATAATTATACAACTAGTTCGATACTAGCACTAGTCTAGATAACATACTACACTCCTAGTGCTACACCTGACTAATCATATACCATACTACATAACTAGGCTATACTTGACTAAACCAAGTTATAGCTACATTATATATACATACATAGTCCATACACATCAGTCTACTGCACTCTACTCATCTGGATCACTCTCGATCACGATCCACTCATCATCGGATATGTTAACGACCTCTACCACCTCATCCTCATCATCAGATGGTACAAAAACATCCATGATCCCTGGAGTATCCGGCTCCTCCTCCTCATCGTCCGAAATCTCAATCACCTCCACCGGAGGAATCATATATACCTGAATCACAGGATATCCCAACTCTCCATAGACCTCGACCCATCCACCAATCTCATGATACTCCACGAGTGCTTGCTTCAGCTTCTCCCATAAAACTACTGCTGGATCTACGTGCTCTGCTGGCTGTCCTCCCATCTCCGCAATCGGTGTTTCCGGAATCTCCTCTTCCTCCTCGGGTTCCTCTTCATCGTCTCCGTCCATATCCATCTCTTCGGGCTCGCTCTCATCTCTGTCACTGCCGTCGTCACTGCCACTGTCGCCAAAGCCTGTCTTGCTCATCACTATGTCCTCTTCCTCTGACAACTCCTGACTGTCCATGTCCTGGTCCATATGCTCCTCTTGTACGATATCTGACTCCTTGGATGTCTGGTGGATACCCTCATCATCTCTTGGTGATCCCTCTCTACTATCCTCGGAATATACTATCCTTGCTCTCCTGGCCCAAAATCTCTCGAGATGCGATGGTGCGATCCTCTTCCTAGCGGTCCTCTTCATTAGTGGTGCCATCTGGAAAGTAAACAAGGAAATAGAACTCGTCAATGATAGAATCATAGCAAAGGAGTTCATAAGTCCTAATAATCTGAATCCACAAATGCACATACCAATGCTCACTGAAATGAAGAAATCCAAGGTTTTCATTTCATCCAAACAATCCAAAAACAAACATACCTAATCTGGAGAAAAATCTGGGTAAAGCTTCCTAATATGTTTCTCTGTTTCCCATGTGCAATTCTTCGGATTTTTGCTCCACTGAACCTTTAACAGACTTATCTTTTTGTTGCGAAGCTGTTTTTCTTCTCTATCGACAATTCGAAATGGTCGTCGAATCACTGTTAAGTCTGGTTCGATTTCTATTTCTTGTTGCACAGACGGTTCTAGAACTAAAGTTGGGTCGTGCAAACACTTTCTCAAATGAGAGACATGGAATACATTGTGAATCCCTGCCATATGTTCTGATAATTCAACTCGGTAGGCTAGAAATCCAATTCGCTCCAGAACTCGGAAAGGTCCAACATATCTCGGAGTTAATTTCCCGGTCTTCCCAAATCTCACGACTCCTTTCATCGGTGAAATCTTCACAAATACGAGATCTCCTGCCTCAAATACAAGGTCTCTTCGTCTTTGATTGGCATAACATTTCTGTCGATCCTGGGCTTCTTTCATTCTCGATTTCACCAATTCCACTTTCTCTGTTGCTTCACGGATCATATCCGGTCCAAGTACTAATTTGTCTCTGGATTCAATCCAACATGCAGGTGCTCTACACGGTCTTCCATACAATGCTTCGTATGGTGCCATTTTAATACTTGCCTGATAACTATTGTTATAAGCGAATTCCACTAAGTGTAGATAATCTTCCCACGATCCTCCAAAATCTAAAATACATGCCCTCAACAAATCTTCCAATATTCGGTTTACCCTCTCAGTCTGACCGTCCGTTTGAGGATGGTAAGCAGTACTGAGATCCAATCTTGTTCCCAAAGTCCTTTGAAATGCTTCCCAAAAATTACTGGTAAATATGGGGTCTCTATCACTTACAATACTTTTCGGGACTCCATGCAATCTTACAATCTCCTTCATGAATACTTCGGCTAAAGATGCGGCTGTGCGTGTTGGTTTTACTGGAATAAAATGCGCGCTATTAGTCAGCCGATCGATAATCACCCAAACTCCTTCGAATCCTCTCCTTGTCCTTGGCAATCCATCGATGAAATCCATCGATACCATCTCCCATTTCCACTTCGGTATCTCTAGTGGTCGTAATAATCCAGCAGTCTTTTGATAATCTCCCTTGACCTGCTGACAACACAGACATTCATTCACGAAAGTCGTGATATCACTCTTCATCCCTGACCACCAAAATACTCTTTTCATATCGTTGTTCATTTTATGAATTCCCGGATGAATACTTAACTTCGATGCATGGCATTCCTTCAAAACTTCTCGTCTTAATCCATCCACATCTGGAACACATAATCTGTTGTTAATTCTTAATACCCCTCGGTCATCCAACTTGAAATCAGATTCCTTCCCATCCGTGACTCCTTGAATGATCTTTACTAACTTGGCATCTTTTCTTTGATTACCCATTATCCTTTCTTGGAGAGTCGGTGTGACTTCCAATAGGGATAGAACTGCATTCCTGCTCAAAGCGTCTGCCACCACATTTGCTTTGCCGGGTGTATATATGATATCCAAATCATATGATGCTAGGAATTCCACCCATCGTTGCTGCCTCAAATTCAAATCCTTCTGAGAAAATAGGTATTTCAATGGTTGATGGTCGGAGAAAAGCTCAAATTTCTCACCCAACAGATAATGTCTCCATATTTTCAATGCGAAAACAATGGCCAATAACTCCTGATCGTGAGTTGCATAATTCTTCTCATGTATCTTTAGTTGTCTACTTGCATATGCAATTACACGACCATTCTGCATCAACACTGCTCCCAATCCAGCTCCACATGCGTCCGTATAAACTACAAATCTGCTTGTTCCATCTGGGACAGCTAATACTGGAGCTTCCGTTAATCTTTTCTTCAATTCTTGAAAGGATTCTTCACACTTCGGAGTCCAAACAAACTTCTGGTTTTTCTTCGTCAGTTTCGTCAGATGAGACGATATCTTTGAATAATCTGGAATAAACCTTCGGTAATACCCTGCCAGTCCTAAGAAACTTCGAATGTCAGTTGGTGTACGAGGTTGTCTCCATTTTTGAACTGCCTCCACCTTAACTGGATCCACCGATATTCCGTCTCCATTTACAATATGTCCCAAAAATCTTACTTCAGACTGCCAAAAATGACATTTTGAAAACTTGGCTTTCAACACGTTTTTCCTCAGAGTTTCCAACATTACTCTAAGGTGATAGCGATGCTCCTCTTCAGTTTTTGAATAAATCAAAATATCGTCAATGAAAATTAGAACAAACTTGTTCAAAAAATTTCTAAAGACTCTATTCATCAAGTCCACGAAAAATGCTAGTGCGTTGGTCAGACCGAATGGCATAACCAACCACTCATAAAAGAAATCCGGGCCTCTAAATGCTGTTAAAGGAATACTATCCTCAGTGATTTTCAATTGATGAAATCCTGTTGCTAAATCCATTTGAGAGAATACGGTCGCTCCATGTAATTGATCGAAAAGGTCATCGATTCGGGGTAATGGGTATTTGTTTTTGATGGTCACTTTGTTTAACTCTCTATAGTCAACACATAGTCGTAATGACCCATCAGACTTCACTACAAAAACTACCGCCGAGCCCCAACTAGAAAAACTAGGTCGGATTAATCCTTTACTCAGCAAATCCCGAGTCTGTTTCTCCAGTTCCAATACTTCCTTTGGTGCCATACGTCTCTTTGGTTGTACTATCGGTCTTGCTCCTGGGATTAAATCGATTCGGAATTCTATCTCCCGATGCGGAGGTAAACTTCCGACTTCTTCGAAAATATCCTTGAATTCTTTCACAACATCCAAAGTTTCAAGGTTTTCTTGGGGTGCTTCTAGGGCGTATAGGAAACTACAGGTGTGAATACCGGGTTTTCCACAAGGTATTCTAGCTTTTCGACCTAAACTTGTCGTCAAGGTTATGGTTTCTTTATCACATTTTATCTTGGCTTGGAACTCGCTCAGCCAGTCCAATCCAAGAATAAAATTGAAACTTTTGAAGTCTAAAACATAGAAATCAAAACGAAAGGAATGCGAGAGATATAACAGCGCTATATCCTCACAACACATTTTCAACTCTGTTTTTCCACCAATGGGATTTGATACGCAAATTGGGTTTGTGGAAATGATTGGTTCAAGGTTAAATTGGTTTACGGTTTCAGAAGAAATAAAACTGTGTGATGCGCCGGTGTCAAATAAAACTCGAAGGTAAATTCCTTTAAATTGTAAAGTACCTTCCAGAACTCCCTTCCCTTTCACATTCTGAGAGGTGGATGGTTCATTCTTGATGGCGTAAACCTTCGCCTGAGGTGCTCTCTTCATCAGTGGACAATCTTTCACCATGTGTCCGGGCTGGTGACAATTGAAACAGAGGTTCCTCACTACCATCTCGTTCCTCTGAACTTGCTGCTGCTGCTGCTGTGGTTGCTGCTGAGGCTTCTTTTGCTGCTGTTGTGGTTGCTGCTGTTGGGGTTTCTTGTTGCTCTTCTGCTTACAGAACCTTGCAATGTGACCCTTTTGTTTGCAGTTGTGACACAACACATTTTTGAAACGATTCTCAGTCTTCTGCTGAACAGCCTTGCCTTGGTTTTGGTTACCTTTCCAATCAGGGTTGAATTTCCTTTTCTGGGGATTCCCTCCACTTGCTTCTCCCGTCTGAGTCTTTGTTGCAGTTGGGTTCTTAGCATCCAGTGCTTCATACCTGAGTGCTAGATCCACGAGTTCAACAAACGGGTCCTTCAAATGCCCCATCATCCTGCCTTGAAGACTATCCTTCAATCCAGCCACGAACATCTCGTTCTTCTTCAATGAGGTATTAACCAACTCTGGTCCAAAGCTTGACAGTGCATTGAACTTGTTTTCATACTCAGTGACCGTCATGTTTTCTTGTTTCAGGTCAATGAAGTCTCGATACATCCTTGTTTTGCCAGTTGCGGGTAGATACTGACCTTCAAAAGCTTCCTTAAACATTTCCCAAGTAAAATTCTCTTCTGGAGTATTTGCAGTCTGGGCATCCCACCAGATAGCTGCAGCTCCTTCCAAGTTCCATGAAGCCAAGAGACGTTTGCGCTCATCATTCAGCTTCAGTCCCTTAAAAATCTTCTCACATGATCTAATCCACGCTTGGACGTCAACCAGTGATTCAGTTCCCTTAAAAGTCTTTCCTCCCAGAGTAGTGTAGTTCTTGCAAATCATAGCAAAGTTTGGCTGTGCTGGAGCTTGAACCACTTCAGTCGTTTCCATTTGGGTCTGATTAACAGTGTGCCCATTGGTTGTGGTTGCCCTGCTCGCTCCTCGGCCTCTTCTTGCTTGAGAACTCATTGTCACTTTCTGAGTAATGATTTGAATGTCAGAACTCCATCGGAAAACAGTCTTAGGGATAACTTAACCAAATAACTAGGGTTGATAGTTTAGGATGACCCATACTAAAATAGTTTTTAGTAAAAATACGCTCTCTCGCAACTAACTCTAAGTATTCACCTAGGCAAACTTAAGCTCTTATGCTCTGATACCAACTGTAAAGGCCCAAAAATCCGAGCCAATTTGAACTGACAAAATCAATCCAAACTGCACGAAATTTCGGATCTTTAATAGAAGAATTTAGAAGGTGAGATAGAAAAGGTAGAACTTATAGAATAGAAGAAATAGAAGTTATCAGAATCTCACAGCGGAATTTCAAAATACTTATATATTACATCACAACCTGATACATCAGAGTACTTAACATATTACAACATCATGGTTCAACATCATAGTCATACAATACCATAGTACAATATCATAGATACTTAAACTGGTAATTAAACATATATGCTACTAGGTCTTGAACTTGTCCTGCATCATGTCCAGTTGCATTACCTGAAACTACTTGTCTACTCATAACAATTATTATGAGTACCCAAGAGTTTAGAAACACAAAAATAAACTCTGGGTCAGTCGGGGGACTGGTGTGAGGAAACATAGTTATATAGATGTAAATAAGGTAAATAAGTGTCAAGGTTGTCCATCTTCACAGATTCATTTACTTTATAAATGTTTAGATCCATCCATGTCTAATATCTGGAAATGATCTAAGTTGTTTATATCAAAACATTTGATATTATGATAGTTCGTATCAGATAAATAAAATCTAGTGAAACGCTTGCATCTCACGTTCACATATATAGTATACAAATTTAAAGTCGCAGAACGCGTATTGGAGTTTGGATTCCAACATACAGGGTATGGGAGCACCCACCGATCAGTGTACTCTAGAGAGGATACACTGGGGTTCAACAAGAACATCTTGTAACCCGGCCACACATGACCGTCCACTCATTTAGCTTGAGTGTAACGAATATATTATCACTCCTACAGTTGAGCTCGATTTACCGTTTCCGAATGCAACAGCAGCGAAATAGATTTAAGAAGTAAATCCTCTAGATGGTGATAATATACCCTGCTTGGGTATGACCCAACTAGCCATGCTTCCTAGCCCAACTTTTGTTACTTCCGGGTTGTGAAGTTTTGAGGCTACGTTGTTCTTCTGACAGATTTTCTCTTTCCATTCTTTGAATGCCACATCGTCCTATCCGTCAGAAAATACTCATTCGATTACCCAAATATATTACGGGTAATGAAGCAAAGAGAAACGAATTTCCCTGCCACCAACGTAATATACTTACGTAAATTCGATGTGCAAGATCTGACTGATATACGTTGTCAGACACTCGTCCATTCGGGTTTGTTCTGGGTTTGAACAGACCAAAAATATCTTTTAAAATAACGCTTGCATCTCGTTGTCTTCAGCACATTGATATGCGTCGTATACTTCGAATCGAAGTGGAATTTGTTTATTCCGGACTCTTCGAACGATGTACGAAATATTTTACAATCGATAAATGTTTATCAGTGAAATCAGGAGTATCACTTCATTTCAGATAAAATATATATTTTCCAAACAGTGTTTGTTTATTTGGTTTGCATTAGCATCATTAGTTTATCTGTTACATACATCAGTTGAGGTGTATATGGTTTTTGACGGTGTTTGTTCATCCTTTGGAAATTTCCCGTGCTCCGCACATGGTGTATTTTCCCTTTGATTATTTTAGTTCAAATGATGTTTGAACTTATTTTCCTTTTGTTCTTATCCTTTAACGATTATTATATAAATAATTCAAATAATTTATTTTAAATTATTTATTTCCGTCTAATTTACATTTCAACTTGGTTGATCTTTCACGGTCGAACTTGTCGGTTCAAAACTCAGTTTCTACTTCTCACTTGTCATCGGCTTAATAAAAACATTTATTTATTTATATTTTAAATTTTAAATTTATTTAAATTTAAAATCTCGTATTCTACTGAACGAAGAACACCGGACTTTGGCACTGCCAGAGTACCGGGTTTGGCAAGTGCCAGAACTGGACTCTGGCAGTGCCAAAGTACCAGAACTTGGCACTACCAAAGTGCCAAGTTTGGCACTGCCCAAAGTGCCGAGCACTTGGCAAATGCCAAAGTGCCAAGCACTTGGCAAATGCCAAAGTGCCAAGCACTTGGCAAATTTGCCAAAGTGCCTGGACTTGGCATTTGCCAAGTACCAGGTCTTGGCAAAGTGCCAAGGCACTGGCCTTTTGCATTTGCCAAGTACCAGTACTTGGTACTTGTTCGGTTCAGGAAGGTGCACGGTGGTGCACGTGCACACCACCACGAAGCAAGGGGGAGCCACCGCACCGATGCCATCCAGTCACGCTTCACCTCCAGGTCCACGTCCACTGCCCCCACCGGCCATTCGTCGTCGCTACAGTAAAATGGGTATTCGAGCCTTCCATGTCAGAAAGCATCATCGAGGAATCGATCTTGTTCTCGCACCTCAGGCCACGATGCTCCATCCGACTCCTGCCTCGCCACCATGGGTTCCCAACGCCGCCATCCCCCTACGTCCGAACCTCCAGAAGTTCGCCGTCGACGAGTATTTCCGATCCATACAGTCGAACCCATTTTACTCAAATAAACCCTAAATTCGATCCATTCGCAAAATCCATGCATTAGAAAAATATGTTAGCATTTTTCCCTGATCCCCTGGTCCTCGATGCTCCTCCTCCCGAAACCGCCGAACCCCTGGTGGCTTGGATCATCGGAAAATGCCTGGCGACCCTTTTCCGTTCATGTATAAAATTCTCGATTTATACAAACTTAAAAATTGTGATATTTACTTTAAAAATCATCATTTTCATTAGGGATTCAATTCATAACATCAAAACAAGATTTTATTTTATTTGAATTTCCACTTTGATTTTCACTTTACAGAGAACTTCCTGTATTTCTGTTTTTACCAAAAACTTGATTTTCTTTGATCTTATATGACAATGTGTGATATGTTTATACTTAGATTCATACCTTTAACAATCAAATTGCGGGTCATTATGAATTATCTTCCAATGAACAAGTTCTGTATCTTACAGACCATATGCAGACTCTAACAGAAGTACTCAAACATCAATCAAATTTTCACACACACACTCAATAATGTATTCTATCTATCAGATCAGTATATAGGGATGAGATCAGTGTGATTTAACATTATGATCTCTGGTTGACAGTAACCATCCGGGATCAAAGAAACATGGCAGTTTGCTTAACAAAGAAAACTGTTTACTGTGTTTTCAAAACAAGAAAGTTTAGGATTAGTTTCACTCACCAGAAATGCTCTCCAATATCCAGAAAATGACTGCAGATCTTAGAATAAAAACTCAATTTGTTTGTGATGAGATTTGTGAAGAAATGAGTGGTATATATAGGTGAATTCATGCATTAGAAAAATGAATTTCTGGGCACAATTTCCAACAGCAAACTCTCTAGCCTCACCCCTCTCCTACGGCTAGACAATGAGGATAATGGCTTCAAATTTTGTCTTACTAAGGGTTTTGTAGCTCCTAGGTAGTGCTTCTAGAAGCTTGAACCATGCTTGCATTTAATGCCATGATCCTCTTATGGATTTTTAACCTCTAAACAAATGCTTTTATCTTGTCTTACTTGGCCGAGATATTTCTTTGCCACTATCAAAATGCACATGCTACTCTTCTTAGGATTTTAGGTGATGGTTTTATAAAATCATGGTTACTATTCAAGTATGATTCATTTAATGCTTTTGTCTCTTCTTGTTTGGTGTTTTTGGCCTACATGAACTGTTTTTGTCTCATGTATGAGATATTTGCCCATTCAAAGTCAAAGAACACACATTTGTTTTATATGTTATGTTTTTGGCCGAATCATTCATGTTGTAGATGATTTGTTCTCATGGCACCATGTTTCATGTTGTATTGTTTTTATTTAAAAGTCCTCTTTCTTTTAAATGAACACATGCTCTTTTATTTATGTTCATGTTGTTAGTCCTTTGTTTAAAAACTTCTTGCTTTATCAAAATGATGCTATGAAGTGTTACATCTTCATGTGATTTGTTTTCCATATGAAAATTCTTTTTAAATAATACATACTTGTTTTACATTTTTAAAACAAAGATTTTATCAAGTATAAATAATACTACTATATACATATGCTCATTCATATGTATATTTGTTTTCAAGAATCTCCTTAGTATTTATTCTTAACTAATTAACTCGTTTTAATTTCTCATTAAAATGATTTACAAATGGTCGAAAAAGTCGGGACATTACAACCCACTTGTCTAGTTAACATGTTAGTACGGTTAAGTGTTCCCTTAGTTACTTAACCCCCCACAACTTGCCTTGTTAACATGTTAAGTTGGTTAAGTGTCTAAATTAACTTGACCCTATCGACCTTGTCTACTTAACATGTTGAATTGGCTAAGTGTTTTCTCGATTACTTAACCCCACCCTTCTTGTCTTTGTTAACATGTTATTACGGTTAAGTGTTTCCCTAAGTACTTAACCTCACCATTTCTAGCTTGATTTATTCATGAGCCTTAATTAATTAATTAAAGCACCAGCCACTCACATTAGACAGATATTGTTGTGGTTACTGAATGTGCCGGTCGGTTCCGGGCAGGTTTACACCACAACTCAGTCTAACCTCGGGACTTTCTGGGCTTGATGCACTAACCACCCACATTAGACATATATTGTTGTGGTCACTGGATGTGCCGGTCGGTTCCGGGTAGTTTTACACGATAACTCAGTCTAACCACGGATTTGGCATATTCGTCTTTTACTAAATTTACATATTTACTATTTATGTAAATTTTCTGTAAATCAATTTAGCCAAGATCATATTCAACTGTCATGCAAATTAACATACTTATATTCTATGCCCAAAACTTGATTTACCAATCAATTAACCCAACTTGCAGTTTATACCAATTTGGATTTAATATTCCCCTTTTATAATTCATGCCCAATCTAGATTAATATTCCAATTTACGGTTCATGTCAAAACTAGATTTAATATTCTAGTTTACCGTTTATGTCCAAAACTTGGTTTACACGCCAATTACACACTTTGCGGCCAATTAAATTTATCAGTTTATGCCCAAGTCTAATATGCATGTAAATCATTTACTATTATAGCAAAATTTAGATTATGCCAAATTAACTTAATTAAGCTATGCCCAATCCCCGCATTATAATCGTACGTATAACATGATTTCACAAGTTTTCTATGTACTCATGAAATGGCACTAATAAAAAAGAATAGGGGATAAGCACAAGAATTGATATAAAAGATTAGGCATGCTAAAATAATGGCTCCAACAGGTTCGATGTACATAATAGTGAATAGGAATAAACTGGCCAAGTTACACACTAAATATGAGATCCACATAATCAAGGGAATAGGCATAGGTGATTTGGTCCAACATAATGCCAGTACAAGGTACATCACGATCGGTTAATTGTAACAATGGGAATATTCATAAGCAACTAACTACAAGAGTCATAGGCAATTAACCACAATAGTCATGGGCGACTAATCACAATAATTTCTTAACCAATGTCATAGGCATTAGTCTCATACTTATGATTCATAGTCGTAGGAAATAATTTCATAGGCGACAGTTCATGGCCATAGTCTTAGACAAAGGTCTCATAGTCATAGTCATAGTCATAGGCAATAGCTTCATAGGCAATAGTTTCATTGTCATAGTCTTAGGCAAAAGTCTCATAGTCATAGTCTTAGGCAAAAGTCTCATAGTCATAGTCTTAGGCAAAAGTCTCATAGTCATAGTCGTAAATCAGATCCAAAGGCATAGATAACTTTTGATTTGACATAAGCATGAATCAAAGATAATTAACTTTCAAATTGGTATAGTTCTATATTTTGATTCATTACATTCACAATTCCAATTACACGTTCAAATCTAAGGAATAACCGAACTTACAGTGATCGGTTTAGAAAAGGCGATTTGTCATGATTCGAGTGACGTTGCTTGAAGTGGAATGCCTATGGTCCAACTTGAAGCTTTAACTTGATTTGAATCTCCAATTTGAAGAAAAACTATAACTTGTTTAATGGAGAATAAGATTTATTTTAATGGTGGAGGCTAGAGAGAACAACATGTAGACACCTAAAAGAATTTGTGTGGAGAAACCTTAGGTCTAGGCATTCTTTTATAGGTGTAGAGAGTGTTTTAGAGCCCTTAGATCATCATAGAAGCCATCAGGTCCATCCAACACATCAAAAATCGTCATCAGACCAATCAGGAGTTACCACGTAGCCCTAATGACACAATTTGTTGCAGATCTGGTCTGGCCGAACCAGGGTAGGTCGACCCTCTGGTCGACCTGGGTGAAGGTTTCGAATCATTCAAAATCGAAACCCTAATTATATTTTAACAACTTAAAATAGGATCTTATGCGGAAATGAATAAATCAAAGACTTAAATTAGTTAAATTTAGGGTTTATTACCTTCGAAGACGAATTCATCTCTAGATCGAGGAACTGGAGCGTCGAATCTGAGCAAAACAAAAGTGCCTTGCCTCCATAAGTATCCACACGAACTTGCTTATTCCATCGTCATACGATTGAATCGGAGGAGAGTATTTGAGGTTCTAGCCGCCATTTCTAGTTTTTCTTTTCTAGGGTTTTAGAAGGGTCGGGATAAAACAACTGAACGTGTACACGTATTATTTTATAAAAGAAGTAAGTATCTTTTATCATTTAAACGTGTACATTTAATTAAGGAACCATTTCCTTTACCCATTCAAACAAGACATCAACAATTGACATATCATTTTATCCCAAAATTAAAACCAGTATTCTCCTCACAATGTTCTAGGTGTGTGACCCTATAGGTTATTACAACGTTGGCAATGATTTTAAATCGTATTTAAAATCATAAACAGTGATTGGCATCTAGCAATACGTCGCTGCTACCCAAGTTATAATAATATAATCGATTCGATACAACCTTTCCGTGACCAGTGTGTCAATGTAATATAATCCTTTTATCCAATATATCCAGGATTAAACCCAAGGCATGGTTCGTATCATCCTCTTTATTATTTAATCCTTTTATCTTGATCGATGAGTAGACTGTTCAAAACAAATCAATATTTGAGCACGGCCATGCATTTCACAGTCTCACTCAATCAAGAGGCCCATGGATATCACTACGAATATATCGTAGGGTTAAATTCCATCTAGATCATTCATAATTTATATTCGATTCTAAATATATCCAATAATCACCGTTATCATTACTCTGTTACGAAATAACTTTAGATGATATCAAAACACAAATATTGTCGAATAAAATTATAATGATTTCAGGTCTGAGGACCATTACATCACTGTCACTATGAGAATAACTTATGATACTATTAATTATAATCCATGGAGTTATCTCACGGTGGGTCAGCCCAATACGCTATTCTCCAATACGTATTTATATTTTGACTTTAATATCATGTATATTAATGATCAATGAGATGTGATCATCAGTCAATCAATATACTAGTCTCAATGCTTTATTGTTGTCCTGTATAAACAATAAAACCTGACTAGGGACCTTTTAAGAATTATAATACTTAATAATTATATAATCTCAAATTCAGTCTTACTCGAACTATATAATTCCGTATTATTATTCTAAGGACTTCTATTATATTATTATTTAAATCACGTAGTAAATACAATATAATAGAATAATATTTTATTCCAAATAAAATAATAACATCAACAGTGTTATCAATCTCATCAAATGAATTGCCTCTAGGGCACAAACTCTAACAATCTCCCACTTGCACTAGAGTCAATCATTTACGTATCGTATACTTATGAAACTAATGTGACTATTAAACTTCTGCTGCGACAGAGTTTAATTCAGTAGGTCTGCAACATTACAGCTTTTGCAACTTTGCAGATATGTTCATATCCTCTGTGAACAATTTCACGTAAGAATTATATTTCTTAAATATATGTTTGGATCGATTATGAGTTTAATGTTTTAGGCCTGAGCAGTAGCCACACTGTTATCGCAATGTAAATCATTGGATCAACAATGAATTAAGTTCAATCATGAACTTCTTAATCCAAACATTTTCTTTCTTAGAATCAGTATTTATTTCTTTTTTTAAAACTAACATTATTCACAATAATTAATGTGTTATCAATATATAACATTGTAATTATTGTGTCACTCCCACTCAATTTCTTGTCTATACAAGATTCAATGGTATTTTGTGGTCTCCGAGACATTTCGGATTCTATTTTATTCCCATCGGTATGTTAGAGACTGACTCTCCTTTATAAGGATACCAATTCGACCAATAAACATTTTATTCTTAGAGGGTTTATAGAAATAATATCCATTTACTTCTTTTGGATATTCCACAAAATGGTTATCTGATTTGGGTCCGATCTTATCAGTGGAAGGACATTTAACAATTGCCATACATCCCAAATCTGCGCTTTTAGACATACTAGGACATTTCCTAATCCATATCTTATATGGCGTCTCAAGCTTTGTTTTAGTAGGATTAATTTAATTGTTCTCAATTTAATTTATTGGAAGATCTATATGACTTATCATTAATCGTATTTTATCTTATAAGGTACGATATCTCCTTTCAGACATACCATTTGAATATGGTCTTCTAGATGGAGTAAGTTATGAAACAATTTCAAACTCATATGAACAGTCATTAATTAATTGGCTTAAATATTCTTTTCGATCTGTTCGAAAAGTATTTAATTTTCTTTTAAAATTGGTTTCAATCCCCATTTTGAATTCTTTGAACTTTTCAAAGGATTCTGATATGTGTTTCATAAGATACACATATCTGTATCTACTGATATCATCAGTAAATATAATGAAGTAATAAAACCTACCTCTAGCTTATGTATCCATTGCTCCATATACATCATTATGTATGAGACCCAATACATATCACTCATTCACTGCTTCAAGCGAAAGGTGATTCAGTTATTTTGCCTAATAAACAAGATTCGCATTCTTTATATGATTCAAAATCAAATGATTTCAAAATTCCATCATTATGGAGTTTTGATATATTTTCTTGTTTGCTGGGCTAACCGGTAATACTAAAGGTATATTGAATTTAAATCACTAAATTCAATCCACTCAATATTAATGTCAAGTACATTATAGTTAACAATTTATAAAGATCATTAACTATTTGTGAAATTCCATAAGATATTTCATTTAAATAAAATGAATAACAATTGTTTTTTTATTACAAATGAAATTTAAACTTGTCTGAACAAGATTTATAATAACATTTATTTTAAATGGAATTTCATGATAACAATTATTTTATTAATTTTATTAAGCCAGTATACACAACAAGAATCAACTTTCTATGGATAATCCGGCAACTTTTGTTTCATTTCCAATCGTAAGTCCACTTGTCATTTTATCAGATTTCTACTTATTTTGCAATTTCTGTAAATTAACATACATTTATGTGATTTATATCTAGTATCTAATACTAGAAATGTATAAGTAGATTGCTATAACATTTATATATTATTCGGTTGAAGTCATACCTCAACCTTCCATTTTAGATCCTCTATGTATATATAACAATTACGTTTGACTTGTTTAAGGATAATACTCAAATTTCAATGTTAGTCAAGAAATTTGATTTAATTCAATTTATATCCTTCTTAAGGATTAATTTAAATTATCGAGTTATTTATTATTTAATATCTACATTAGATAAAATAATAACTGATTTTTGTAATATTTATTTAATCACAAAATTTTGATAATCAAAATTTATATTAACATAAATATGTAATTTAAACTAAAATACGCTCCCACTCAAATTAGCATCCCTCTGTTTATATATGTATATCATTATATACATATAATGGTGTTCCAAGATCCATATCTAGTCGTGCCTTGACCCAGCTTTGGCTAAACCCAAAACACAACCTTTTAGGTAGACATCTTATGTCAATTATATCGTGTATATAATTCCTGGATCGCATGATGAACATTTTGTTCAGTATTATTCGTTTGCTCAAATATAGAATAATTCACGCTATTATCTCTAAGGCCGTAATAATATTATGCAGCCTTAGTTAAATCAGACCCAATAATACAGTCGAAGCACCACAATTACTCCTACCGCATATAACCAATATAAGAGGATGCACAACGCTTTGGCGTTACCTACACCCAATGAGATTGGACATTGATGGGTGTACTATTGGAAGACTTCACCATGACTTAATATAACAAAATTTGCTATAAAGGAAATTTATAATTCGTAGTGGCGAACGATATCAGAGTTGTTTACATATATCAAAATATATGTATTTCACATCAGTAATGTTGGCGGAACTTAAATAAATTTGAAATATATATATATATATATATTTATTTATTTATTTAAATTCAATGTAATACATATATATTGCCAGCTTATTTAAACACTTCAAAATGACAGTAATCATAATTAAACTATCGTGAAGAAACTCATAAATATGTGGACTTGTACACTGCATTCATGATCATATGATTTCTAATGAACTGTGGTAGCAATACACACACACACTAGAATAAGTAAATGAACATGACCAAACTTAGATTCTGACATATATAAAATTATCATATCAGGTCACTTTTCAATTTACAGAGCGTCACGCTCCATACTATAAATCAAAACCCATAAATATTTAGCATGATCAAATTTAATCTAGCACCAGATATATAGGGTCAGACCCAGTTCCATATATTAGACCATTATACATATCACTAACATGTATATGCAATCAATCCTTATGAACAACATTAGTTCTTTATAATATCAACTAGATATGTATAATAATTACATACAGATCAGTCCCAAAACAAGTCATACTTGTTTTACTTTGCATCCATTATACAAATATATATGTTCAAATACATATAAATTAAGGATCAGACTAGTACAATATCATTACAGAACTGCTCTGCGTCAATACATGTTTATACATACAAGTTCAAAGTTTATAAATATTTAATAACATTTACAAATATTGGCTTTTACAAACTTGTACATTTTCAATTGTAACAGAAATCTGTAATATTTGCAACTTCGGAATTGTGTCCTGTCGAGTTGATCTTCTTTCCGAGCCGAAACAATTTCAGCAACCATTATGCCTGCATGTATGAAACAATTTCATTCATGGTCCATTGGTTTAAGCAGAGTTAAATACATCATATGTATTTAATATATATATTGGAACAATGGCCAATGTGTTAGTTCATTTCTGTTCATATTGTTCATTTTCTTGTATATACATTATCCAGGTAACTAATATCTGATTAACATTTAAAACAGATTGTATATGATGAAAATGTTTAAAATGAGGATAAAATATTAGCAAATCATATTTGCTATGGCCAGTGCACCTAAAAATTAGAATACAAACACTGAACCTCTCAGATTCAAACATATTAAGGTATCCCCAGATATAAGTATTTATACTGTTCAGATCTAAACACTTTAGACTACCTAGATTAAGATATGTAAACTGTGCAAATTTAAACATCTTAATAATTCCATATTAAAATATTTTAGACTGTTCTGTTTTAGACAGTTTAATCTATCCAGATTTTAATATTAAACAACATTTAAGGTATTAACCATATAAACACATGTCGTCATATATAAGGTATGATTCATTTAAACCCCAATTTACATCAATAAACTGTGTTAATTACTCAGATTTATAATATCAGCATATCAAGGTGTCATGACATCAGTATATCATGAGTAACCAATTATGATATAATTAGTATCATGTTACAATAACCAATACAAGTAGCATAAAACTAAAATCAGGAAATCATATTTCTGTTATATGAAATCACATGTATATATTGTATACTTATCATCATAAGTATACATTTAGTTTTATACATGTACATATGCAGTTTTATAAAGCAGGTTATTTCATATATGTCAACACATATATGTTAATTTTGTTTGAAGTACACTTAATATATCTATCTGTATACGCAAGCAAGAAATCAAATTTGCAGTAATACTGAAATCAGACTTTGATATATATATATATACACACTTATCATAATAAATATATATATATATATAACAATAAATTAGTCATAATAACAGTTAATTTCATAGTTTCATTAAATTAAATGTTATTAAAACCAAAAGACTGAAAGGTCAAAGCATTAAAACCAGGATTGAATTCAAAGTAAACTATACGTGTAATTGAGTCTAACATAATATTGTACTCAGTTTAATCAAACATTTTGATTATTGAATTGATAGTGTTCATTGATCGATATCATAAACATTTCATACAAATTATCAACAATGTTTTAGACTTCAAATCTGTTATCACTCATACTTTGATGATTATTCATCTAATGACTATTCATCAAGTTATTAACTTAACAGATAAGAATAAATTTAAATATACTTTGATAAGTGTACAAATTTTATGCTGATAAGTATAAATATAGTCATGAATTCTTATATGATCAAATATACATATATATATATATATATAATTTTTGAAATCAGATCTCAAAATTATAATAAGATTGTCAGGTGTCATGATAAATCATAACTGGGTTTTTGATTTATCACTGGGAATTATGATAAACTGACAGGAAAAAAAATGATATCTTAGTTAAAATCAGATTTTAACTTATCATAGAATCCAGTTTATAAAGTTTTAAATACCAGATTCATATACCATTTATGTACAACTAGTATGAAAGCCATGTCAGTATCAAATCAAAAGAACTTAATAACTTTTCATAGCTCTGCTTATTTGGTTTCATGTATAGATCATAAAACCAAAAAAAAAAATGTCGAATGCATTTGAGGTAAATAGAACTCATTCTATTCTATACACTATAATGTAAATTACATAACCATGTATAGGTTGCATTGATTTCTTATATCTGTTATATTTCAAAACAGACTTTTCCGCATATATCATATATATATACACTGACCTGAAGGTTATTTTGTGTTTATGATCAATATCATATTCAGGAATTATGTTTTAAAACCAGTTCTCCAATTATTATACATTTGTGAATCCAAATATTATAAAATTAAGCCATAGACTGATTAACATTTTAATAATAAAATAAAAGGAAATACTGGACTGAACCTGAATTTCAGCAAATAAACATTTTACATGTTTTAAAATGATTTAAAACATCCTGCTAATCAATATAAGATTTTGAAATGCAACAAACCGAGTCATATATTCTAATAGGGCTTACATTACTTGATTCAAACACCTTTAAATTCATTGAATTAACTGTGTGCTTGATGGAATAAGTAAAACCCTTTTGATTTCTCAAATCAAACAAAAACATGGTCATTTTCCATGACTGTATTCTATAATAAGAGGTTTAATTTGAAATTTAAGCCCAGAATAACTAACCCAGTTAACAAAGATTAACTGAATAGGAATTGGCAATAAAATTGATATCCAATATCAATCCGTAAATCACCTTTTAAGAATTGAAATTAACACAAAATTTTATCCTTGAAGAAATAACTTATATCAAAATGAAATCATGTTCCAGGTCTTTTATCAATGCATATTAATGTTCATAGTACTTAATCCATTATAATAAACAGATTAAAACATGGTCTCACATATAAATCCGTATTTATATATGGTTTTAGTTGTATAAGATGTAGTGAATACATTAATATCCAATATTAATTCGTATCTACATGAAACTGTTTTCATTTCAAGATAAATCAACAAACCAAATCAAACTAATCATTTCAGTCGTAAAACATATTTGTATAACAGATACTATCGAACAAATGATTAATCAATGACGAATTGGGCAAAATCAAAGTTCAATCTATTAATTTCTCGCAAAAACGTAGCTCTGATACCACTGAAGGTTTCGAATCATTCAAAATCGAAACCCTAATTATATTTTAACAACTTAAAATAGGATCTTATGCGGAAATGAATAAATCAAAGACTTAAATTAGTTAAATTTAGGGTTTATTACCTTCGAAGCCGAATTCATCTCTAGATCGAGGAACTGGAGCGTCGAATCTGAGCAAAACAAAAGTGCCTTGCCTCCATAAGTATCCACACGAACTTGCTTATTCCATCGTCATACGATTGAATCGGAGGAGAGTATTTGAGGTGCTAGCCGCCATTTCTAGTTTTTCTTTTCTAGGGTTTTAGAAGGGTCGGGATAAAACAACTGAACGTGTACACGTATTATTTTATAAAAGAAGTATCTTTTATCATTTAAACGTGTACCTTTAATTAAGGAACCATTTCCTTTACCCATTCAAACAAGACATCAACAATTGACATATCATTTTATCCAAAATTAAAACCAGTATTCTCCTCACAATGTTCTAGGTGTGTGACCCTATAGGTTATTACAACGTTGGCAATGATTTTAAATCGTATTTAAAATCATAAACAGTGATTGGCACCTAGCAATACGTCGCTGCTACCCAAGTTATAATAATATAATCGATTCGATACAACCTTTCCGTGACCAGTGTGTCAATGTAATATAATCCTTTTATCCAATATATTCAGGATTAAACCCAAGGCATGGTTCGTATCATCCTCTTTATTATTTAATCCTTTTATCTTGATCGATGAGTAGACTGTTCAAAACAAATCAATATTTGAGCACGGTCATGCATTTCACAGTCTCACTCAATCAAGAGGCCCATGGATATCACTACGAATATATCGTAGGGTTAAATTCCATCTAGATCATTCATAATTTATATTCGATTCTAAATATATCCAATAATCACCGTTATCATTAATCTGTTACGAAATAACTTTAGATGATATCAAAACACAAATATTGTCGAATAAAATTATAATGATTTCAGGTCTGAGGACCATTACATCACTGTCACTATGAGAATAACTTATGATACTATTAATTATAATCCATGGAGTTATCTCATGGTGGGTCAGCCCAATACGCTATTCTCCAATACGTATTTATATTTTGACTTTAATATCACGTATATTAATGATCAATGAGATGTGATCATCAGTCAATCAATATACTAGTCTCAATGCTTTATTGTTGTCCTGTATAAACAATAAAACCTGACTAGGGACCTTTTAAGAATTATAATACTTAATAATTATATAATCTCAAATTCAGTCTTACTCGAACTATATAATTCCGTATTATTATTCTAAGGACTTCTATTATATTATTATTTAAATCACGTAGTAAATACAATATAATAGAATAATATTTTATTCCAAATAAAATAATAACATCAACAGTGTTATCAATCTCATCAAATGAATTGCCTCTAGGGCACAAACTCTAACACTGGGTACCTAGGTCGACCCCCTGGTCGACCTGGGTCCTGGGCGGGAAATTTCCCGCCCAGCCCGGGTGTGTGTTTTGAATTCGAATTTTGATTCTGTTTTTATTTATTTAAATTCTTGAAACTTCTGAAGGCCATAACTTCTTCATACGGAGTTTGATTTACGCAAACTCGGACTCTATCTCAAGCAGAATTTCGAGACGAACGCAATGGCGTAATCCATTTCCCTTAATTCTTCACTTAAAAATTAAGTATACTTTGATTTGTTACATTAACGTTTACAAAAAATACGGGGTGTTGCAGTTCTGCTAGATTATTATTTACTTGTATTAGACACAATTATAATATCAGAATAATGTTGTTTTAAAAGAATGTTTTGGGTTATCGTAAGGTTAAAACCATCTGTATTTATGTATGGATCGGTCTTACAATTGTCATTTCTTTGAAAAGGATTTTTAAAAGTTAAACGAAAAGGTTGGAGTTTACTCACATCAGTCCCATGACTGACCTAGAGTTTATTTTGTTTTGTTACCCTAAACTATTAGGTGCCTAGATTTGTACAGGCAGTCAAGTAGTCGGGATTTTATAGATATACTTGGAAGAGCTTGGAGCAGGAGGCTTTAGCTTTTTTATAGCTATCATTTATTTTCCATTGTGATATATATATATATATGTATATATGATGTACGCTGAGATGGTATGCATATGAAGTTATAGTTTGGTATTTCAAAAATTATGTTATATAATATATTTTATTCATTCCACTGTGGGATTCGTGTTTACTCTGATTCTATTCAATTGCGTTCTTCTTCTATTCTAACTTTATTTCTTTCTGTTTTTCACCCTTCGACTTCGTTCTACTAATGATCTGATATTTCTGTTGCTTGAATAGTCGATATGGTGTTTATGTCGATTTTCAAGATCGAAAATCCTTAGGTCATTACAAAAATGAAAACGACAACAGTAATGAGGCTGAACCTAATGAAAATCTTAATAAGAAGAAGTCCCAATAATTATGAGGTACCCCCTCCTTACTTTTGGGCATTTTATTAAATTTCTTGATTATGCTATTTTGAATACTTATTGATAACATCTATGCCGCATTCGTTTGTATCCAAATAACTAGTAGATAATAACCTTTTAGTCATATTCCGTCTTTGGACGGTTTTTATGAGATTGCAGATCTAATTAAAGGGTCCACAATGTGGTGTAAACTCTATTGAAATAATAATGAGTTTACATAAACCATCCTTTCTAGGGAAACTGATATGTAATACCCTTGCCTGGTTTTGGTTGCATATTTAAAGATCGGCCTTGGCCTATTCAGAATGAAGTTGGGATTTATTTTCCTTATAGAATCCTTGTTGTTTTGGTATCTTGATTTATTCAATTGGGTAATGTAGGTACTTCGGGAAATTAGTTACAATTGCGAAGTTTAATGAATTACCTTTGAGTTTCAAGATGGTAATGGCATATGTCAATATCATGTATTTGGGAAATGATCATCTTGGCTGTTGAGTCTATCAAGGATTTCCACTTATGCAGGAAACACAACTTTATGTTGATCTTATCCTTGAGGCTCAGTTTGTTGGACACATTCCCACGTGGATAACGACTAAGGAGTACCAATAACCAGAAGTTTTATCTTTCCGTGATGGTCGTGCTACCATTCGTATTTGAATCGCCCACATGAATATCTTGGATTGAGGTTTGTCCTAATTTTGTACTTAATTTTAAAGGCTCGACTCAAAATTTTCTATTTTGTGTTATGTTTGGTAAAATCAAATCCTATGTTGTCATAGTAATAATACAAGAACAGGGGAAGTCTTGGATTAAGGTGACTGGGATACATTAATTAAAATAATCAAAATGCGCAGTGGGAACAAATAAATTGTTTCAGTTAAACTATAATAGTTTGTGAAAATTTAGAAGCATGGGGATCTTGGGACGATATACATATACATATATATATATGTGTGTGTGTGTGTGTACGTGCAAATTAACTGTAATAACCAATATTTTTCTACTACTTCAATTATTGAATTTAATATGATTTTGATTATTATGACAGTAAGAAATAAAATCAAATGATTTAATTATGTATGCTTTATGGTGTAAACTTAATTTAGTTGATTAAGTAACGAACTTAAATAGATTAAACAATAACAACTTGTATTGATTGTAAATGAAACCATGATTTGGTCTGTATTGATAAATATTGAAATTGGAATTTGATATTGAGGCATTTGAATGGAATTGATTTAATTAATTTATAATTGAAACTCAAATTAAATTAGATAAATTATCAAAATTGGAAGTTAAAATAAGTGAAATTGATTTCTAAAGTTATCTTAAACTATATACGAACTTGAATAAAGTTATAAAACTTTGAAATTGAATTCATAAGTGAATAAATGAAAATTTGAAAATACCATATATTAATTAACTATCAAAATAGCTATTTTGCAAACAGTCTCGGAATTTGATGAAATCAGTTTCATCAGGTCCGGAATATTAAATAATTGTAAGATTTCAGAATTCGTAGCAATTGGAGTTATTGTTCGATCATGCATGTTCGAAATGCATAGAAATCGATTTATAGAATTTAAAATTAAAACAATTAGGTTTTCTAAGTTTACATCTAAATATAATGGAATTAGGACTTGAGATTTGTTCTTTGCGTTCAGAAATATTGAAAACCCCACTTTTGATATATATAATGTTGTAAGTATCATTCAGAGTTGGAAATGAATTTTTATGAACTTGTGCAGTCATTATGGTCAAAAGGGCTAATATAAGTAAACTCACATACATATTCATATAAATATCTGACATAAACCCTAGTAGTAGCCTCTATTTCACTTCCTCGATCCTAGTCCCGAAATCCAAACACTAATTTCATTTTAACGACGATTAAGAAATCAAATTTGTGATTAAAAATCAATCTGCTGAGAAAAAATCAAAAAAATATGTAATCGAAGGTCTTGATGATACAAATCAGTAGCAAGTGTTCGTTTTTCAAAACAGTGCTCGGATCAATGGGAAATCTTCGTCAAAGGCTAAAAACGTGGATTTAGGGTTGGATTTGGGGATTTTTGGCAGGTGTGACGACTAACTAAAGGAAAGTTGTAAAGCTCGAGAAACGAATCCAGCATTAGTTCGATTTGGTCTATGGTGGTCGGGATTGGCCGAAATCTCCAAAACTAGGGCCGAAACCCGTTTACGTCATTTGGGGCGGCATAGGGTCTTTAGGGAGTCGAAAGTGGAGCGGTTAATAGTGGAGGTGCTACTCATCAAGAGCTTCGAATGACGGTTGTCTTGGGTCAAATAGCTGCCGGACGTGGAAGATATAGACGGTTAAAGTTGCAAGGCTGATGGGTTTATGCGTTCGATAGCGGATGGAAGGAAGAGATAAAGGTGCTAACATGACATCATGCAATTGGGTGAGGGGTATTTTTAATTATAATATATATATATATATATATTTGAATTCAAATCTTAAAATATGAATTACTTTGGCATATGAACTTAGATTCGTGCACGGTTTATTTTATTGGGATCGGACCGAAATTTCGGATGACACGGAATTGGTTTGTTTTGATTTGGAGAACGTTAATTTTTGGGCCTTTGTTTGGATTTTCAATGAATTCAAAACCAAAGGTGAGTGACTAAACCCACTCACGCTTAACTAAAATATTTGATAACTAGTTAGAATAAACTCAAGTTATGATATGATTATAACGGTTTCTGTTTGGTAGTTAAATATGCATATTTATATTGATTTGCATTGATAGCATAATTTAGTCTAAGTGCTAATTAAAATTGCATAGTTAGGTTAAATTTGGAATTTAATTGCTATTTTAAGCCTGACACCTGATAATTAGTAAATTGATGTGATGTTGAACTATTTGGATGGATTGATTTTGATGGATGCCTGGATTGATATCTTGATATATCGATGTTTAGTGTGCGATTCACCTTCTTATTCAACTTAATTATATATGACTGCTTGTTTGTGTTAATTAATCTCATCCATTTTCCCTAGATGCTATAGGAATCAAATAAACTCGGGATTAATCATTGAAATGAATTGAGAACATATGTTGAAATGATAAATACTTATAACCACTTTGTAACGACCCGTATTCTACGCATCATAGGATCGTAGGATATTTATTTCTTTCACATACGAAGTCGTATGGTCATGTAACTTTGGGAGACGACTATTGGGGTCATTTCCCATGTTCATGATTTTTCCCGATTTTTAAATGACCATTTTACCCCTAGTTGGCACTGTTTTGGCCATAACTTTTGACTGGAAAGGAATTTTGACCTGAAACCACTTCCATTGGCTCCGGATGATGATTTCTCTTTCTGTAGAGTGGTCACATTAGCCAAACGGACTCACCGTTTGGGAGATATGGCTGAAACAAGTTTCAGATGGTGAAAAACAGCTTAATTGGGCTTAACCGGGTGATTAGCAGCTAGGCCCAAAGGGGAATTTCGGGTTTAGAGGTATAGGAGGACTGATTAGGGTTAGGAAATCACTTTCATTTCAGTTTTGAGCCGCCACAAACCTTCTTGAGACCTTAGTAATGGCTTCCATCCTCTAAAATCACTCCAAAACACATTTTTAGTGAAGATTAAGCCTAAACTACATCAAAACAAGGCCAAATAGCAACAGAGCAAGGTTGGAGCTGCTGCTATACATAGGGATTCGACCCAAACAGAGAGTATTTCAGATTTGGTGTTTCATTTGTGGCCAAGGTGAGTGATAGCATCGTTTTGACACTAATTACAGTTAATTAAGGGTAATTAGTGAAGATTAGCGAATTTATACACCAATAAATTCTGGAAAAATGTTTAGAAATTCTTAAATAATATTTTATGCCTCTGTTAGAAATTTGGTTCGATTTAGTTAAGCTTTATTAATTCTATGATTAGTCTTATTTAATCATGCTTAAGGGAAAAATAGGATTTTGGGCATCTTGGATCCATTTTGACATGTAAATTCGTGGTTTTGGTGTTTGTGGTTGCTCTTACATGTTGCTATGACTCTATGGTATGTTTATGATTGATTAGAATAGTTAAATTGGTCGAAAACGTCGTCGAATGGCGTAGAAAGCTCGTTGGAAAGTTGCAGAAATGTGCAGGTTCCGAACCGGTTCAGATCGGATTAGTGAACTGACCGAGGGAATCCGAACTGGATTGGGACTTGTCACTGGAGGAGGCTTGGCGAGAAGGAAGGCCGTTTACTTAGAGTTGGAGTGGACAAGGGGATCGGATCGGAAGAATAATGGAGGCCAGATCGGATCGACTCAAGAATGGAAGGCTACGACTGGAGTAAGGCGAAGGGAGCGGATCGGATCGGAGTAGATGGAAAACGGGAGCAGATCGGATCGGAGTAGATGGAAAACGAGGGAGCTGATCGGAGAAAACTTGAAGGAAGACAGTAACCCGACCCGACCCGGAGGAGGACACCGACCCGACCCGAAGTGGAGTATCTGACCCGAACCGAATGAAAAGATGACCACCGAACCGAACCAACGAGGGTGATGACTACCGAACTGAACCGAATTCTAGGACTGTTACTGAGCGACAACTCTTCTGAAGACCCACTCCAATTCGACCAAACCCGAGATGCAAAGGAAGTCCAAATGAGAAGTTAGAGCTCAAGATTCAGAGGGGAATCAACGAGTTCGCTTCATGGTTGGGCTTTGCTGCGGGACGCGTGCCAAGGGGTTATCGGTGTCTATAGCTTTGGACCACTATGGTAGGAGGTATGAAGGCGGATTCAAGGCCATTATGGCATCGGTAGAACCAAGGGCTACGACCAATGAAGTGGGTCATTGAAATGTTTGGTCATGACTCCATGTGTTTAGCTTGGTCACAGCAGGGTTCCTACAAGTCGGGATTCGTCGTTACCTCAATTTGTCTAGTATTCCAAAGTGGTAGATATCGTATGCTTTACGCACTGAGTGAGAGATGTGAGGATGGTTGCTATGGTTGATTTGTTTGCTATCACTATGACATGCACACCCCACCCTCGTATTCTTGCACTATTTATTATGGCACCTTAGAGTATTGTACGGTATGTGGTACTAACTCTTTGGTTGTAGGTCCAGGTTCAGGTATGGTTTAGTATACCTGTTATTATTCTTTTTAGATGCTTATCGCTCATACCAGGCTTTATGTCTGACCCAGAGTTTTATGTCTCCTCTTATTACTCTGGGTGCTCACGCGAGTAGACTAGAGACAGGTTAGCTGGTGATGCACGGGTAGATGATCTGGAGACGAGCAGGAGGCTTCCACGTAATATATATATAATATTCTCCCTGTGTTGTTGAAGATCACTGCTTGGGCATTGGTGGTGCATCTTCTACTTTAGTTTTCTTTTGTTTAGAGACAGTAAATTCGGAAAATTGTAATAAGCTGTATTTGGATTTCCGCTGCTCTGATGATTAATGTTGATTTTAGTTATCAGCTTATGCACTGTCTCACCTGTTTATGTCAAGTGTGTTATTATTATATTTTATTCCATGCGCTGTGAGACATTCTACAGGTTCCTTGATTAGCTCATTCCCTTCTTTCCTTTCTTTGGCGACCGTTCCGTGCTAGTCGGGCATGTGTACAACGCACTTCCGGAGGAAATGCAGGCTGGTGCGGAGTGGGCCGTCACACTTGGTATCAGAGCTCTAGGTTGCGTAGTTAACCTAGGGAAGTTATCAGGGAGAGATAATATACGTATACGAGAGAGCGTATTTGTGATTATTTTGATTTTTAAAAGCTATATATATATACTATTAGTAGTATAAGAATGAAGTCGTACTGCACTAGCACCACTATGGGGTCGTTAATCGTTTCCTTTTTCAGATTGATGATGAGCCGATATGTTAGAGGTACCGGTAGAGGGGCCAATAATGGGAATGCTGCTGACATGAGGACGATGTTTACTGACCTCATGAGAGAGATGCTTAGATATGTACAGAGGGCAGCTCCCAATGGAGGAAATGGTGGTGGTCCAATAGTGCAGGCGCCAAGAGTCTACTTCGCCAAGCTGAATAAGGATTATACCAGCCTTGGTGGGAAGCCGTTCCATGGAACGGAGTCGGCCACGGATGTTCAGGATTGGTTGGATAGCTGCGAACGTATCTTCGAGGATTTGGGTATCGAGGATGCAATGAAGAGAAAGCTAGCGTCCCGTCAGCTGCAAGGGCGGGCAGTGAATTGGTGGAATGCTATAAAGGCAGCTACTCCCGAAGATCAGATTACTTGGGAGCAGTTTAAGGCTCGCTTTAGCGAGAAGTTCATTCCAGCTGCTCAGAAGTCAGTGCTGTTTAAGAAATTCTTGGAGCTCAAGCAGAATGGAAGAGCTGTCTCGGAGTATATTGCTGAATTTGACACTTTGTCAAAATATGGGTTATCTCTTATTGATACTGCCGAGAAAAAGAATGAGAAATTCATAACTGGTTTAGATCAGTACTTGGGGGAAAGACTTATTAACCACATCGATGAGACGTTTGAATCGATTGTGGGGAAAGCATTAAGATCAGAAAGTCTCTACCCTAAGCCGAAGACTGAGGTTGCATCCGCAGATGAGACAAAGCCACAAGCAAGTGGTGGAGGCAAGGGTGGTTCCCAGAATAAGAGAAAGCAGAATCAGACTATGGATGGCCAAAAGAAAAAGAATAAGCAAGATGTTGAGTGCTTCAGCTGTGGTAAGAAGGGCCATTATGCTAGTAATTGTCGGGCCAAGCCAGCGGATAGGAAGTGCTTCAACTGTGGCCAAATGGGACATCACAAGGACAAGTGTCCGCAACCACCTAAAGAAAAGCAAATAGTGAAAGCCTACGCCCTTAATGCTATTCCTTCTTCGTCGAATGCCCCAACAGCGGCGGAGAAGGGAAAGAATGTCGTCATTCAAGGTATGCTTTCTGTTTATGATGTTCCTGTTAGAGTTTTGTTTGATACCGGAGCTTCCAGTTCTTTCATATCTAGTGACCTGGTAGATAGGTTGGGATTGGAGCCCGAGATTGTCGATAGACCTTTAGTAGTGACGAACCCGATTGATGGTTCGACTAGCCTTAGCATAATTTGTCGTAATGTGGTCTTATCGAGTCATGGATGCATGTTTGTTTGTAATTGCTTTGTTTTGGGCTTTACTGGGTTTGGCATTATTTTGGGAGTAGATTGGCTCCGAAGATACGGGGTGGTGGTAGACTGTGAGGGCTTTTTGGTGACAGCTAGAGCGGATGATGGGCGAAGGATAGTGTTTGGTGGTCTACCCAGTGAGGGGGTATTGTCTAGTTTTCTAAACTCCCTCGACATTCCGCATAGTGAGTTGTCAGGTTTGCCCGTGGTTGGCCAGTATCCGGATGTTTTCGAAGAAGTGACCGGACTTCCACCACACCGAGAGATTGAGTTCCGTATTGATTTGGTAAAAGATGCCAGACCTATAGTGATGCCACTTCGTCGTATGGCACCAAGAGAGCAGCGAGAGCTCGAGATGCAAGTCAGTGACCTTTTGAAGAAGGGATTTATCAGAAGGAGTGTTTCTGAATGGGGAGCACCAGTTGTGTTTGCTACCAAGGCAGATGGTTCCCTTCGTTTGTGTGTAGACTACCGCGAGTTGAATAAAGTGACGAGGAAGAACAAGTATCCTCTACCGCGGATAGATGATTTGTTCAATCAATTGAGTGGCGCGAGAGTATTTTCTCAGTTGGATCTCGCGACAGGTTTTCATCAGCTTAGAGTGGAAGCTGAGAGTATAGCTAAAACGGCATTTCGAACGCCGTCTGGATTTTATGAATGGTTGGTCATGCCATTCGGGCTGACCAATGCCCCAGCATATTTTGTGGATCTTATGAATAGGGTATTCAGAGATCAGTTGAATAAGTTTGTCCTTGTGTTCGTTGATGATATTTTGGTCTATTCCAGGACAGAGGAAGAACACAAGGAACATTTAAGAGTAGTGATGGAGGTGTTGAGAAAACACCAACTGAAAGCAAAGTTTTCTAAGTGTCACTTCTGGAAGAGGGAAGTGAGGTTCTTGGGCCATGTTGTATCAGAGAATGGTATTGCCGTGGACCCAGCAAAGGTGGCTACGGTACAGGATTGGCCTACGCCTAAGAATGCAACAGATGTAAGAAGTTTCTTGGGATTAGCTGGATATTATCGTAAGTTTATCCAAGGTTTCTCCAAGATAGCAGCACCATTGACCCAGTTGACCAAGAAGAATCAAACTTTTGTCTGGGATGAAAGGTGCGAGAATGCATTCAAGAGTCTAAAGGACAAGTTGACGAGCGCACCAGTGTTAGTCATTCCTAAGGGGGATGAAGAGATGACGGTATACAAGGATGCCTGTGGTACTGGACTGGGTGCTGTATTGATGCAAGGCGGTAGGGTTGTAGCTTATGCAAGTCGGCAATTGAAACCGCACGAGAAAAGATACCCTACTCATGACTTGGAATTGGCAGCAATCGTGTTCGCGTTAAAGATGTGGAGACACTATCTCTTGGGAGAAAGATTTGAACTGTTTACAGATCATAAGTCGTTGAAGTATCTCTTCTCCCAGAAGGATCTAAATCTCCGGCAACAAAGGTGGTTAGAATTCTTGGCTTCCTATGATTTCGACATCGCATATACACCGGGAAAGGGCAATGCGGTGGCTGATGCATTGAGTAGAAGACATGCCAGCTTAGGGGCTATGTTCCTTGAATGGAAGCAACTGGAGTATATCGCGGGGTTTGATTTCAGACCAAAGTGCGAATTGGATCCAGAAATGTTAGCAAGTTTGACGGTCAAACCCACTTTGATTGAGCGGATCGGCTCTAGTCAGAGGGACGATCCTAACCTATTGGAAATCATCTCCAAGCTAAAGATGGATATTGTTGAGGAGATGAACAAGTATGGGCTTGATGAGATGGATGGCTTAGAAAGAATGGAAAGCTTGTTGTACCCAATGTCAATGGATTAAGAGATGAAGTGCTTAGAGAGTGTCATCACTCAAAACTGACTATACACCCCGGTGGTAATAAGATGTATCGAGATATGAAGCAGACTTACTACTGGGAAGGGATGAAAAGAGACGTTGGGAAGTTTATATCCAAGTGCATGAATTGCCAGCTAGTTAAAGCCGAGCAAAAGAAGCCTAGTGGGTTGTTACAGCCCTTAGAAATTCCCGAATGGAAATGGGAGCAAGTCTCGATGGATTTCATTGATGGTTTACCAAGGACTAGATCGGGACATGATAGCATTTGGGTAGTTGTGGACCGATTGACTAAAAGTGCAAGATTTATACCAGTCAAATCGACCAGAACGGCAGCCAAGTTGGCAGAATTGTATATGAAGTGGGTAGTGAGATTTCATGGAGTACCTAAAAGCATTGTGAGTGACCGAGACCCGTTGTTCACTAGTGGGTTTTGGAAGAGCTTACAAGAGGCTCTAGGGTCAGAGTTACATCTCAGTACCGCATATCATCCTCAGACCGACGGTCAGACGGAGAGGGTGAACCGTATTTTGGAAGATCTCTTGAGAGCATGTATATTGGATTTTGGTGGATCATGGGATGACCATTTGCATCTAGTAGAGTTTGCATATAATAATAGCTACCAATCCAGTATCGGTATGGCTCCGTTTGAAGCTTTGTACGGAAGACCGTGCAACTCACCTTTATGTTGGATAGAGACTGGCGAGAAGTTTATGCTTGGACCAGATGTGGTGAGGGAAACTTCAGATAAGATCAAGATCATTCAACAACGAATGAAGGCTGCCCAAGATAGGCAGAAGAGTTATGCTGATAAGAGGAGAAGAGACCTAAAATTCTCCGTGGGTGACTTGGTGTTTGTCAAAATTTCTCCGTTGAAGAGCGTAATACGATTTGGCAGGAGAGGCAAATTGGCACCAAGATTTGTTGGCCCATTCCCTATTCTTGAACTAGTCGGGAATTTAGCATACAGAATTGACTTACCAGAGAAGATGGCGGGAGTTCACGACGTATTTCATGTTTCCCAACTAAGGAAGTTCGTTCACGACTCAGATATGACTATTTCACCTGATCAGTTAGAGGACTTCGAAGTAGAACCCGAGGCGGTTGGGAACCGCAAGCCGGCCCGTATTGTCGAGCACGACATGAAGCAACTTCGAAGAAAGGCGGTGAAGCTAGTCAAGGTTCAGTGGGGCGAGGACGAGAATGATTGTACTTGGGAGACAGAGGAGAACATTAGGAAGACACACCCAGAACTCTTTGCCTGGTAAGATTTTGACTTCGATTTAGTTTTCCGGATGCTAGGATAGGTTTGTTTTGCTTGTTTTGCATGTTTGATTGATGTATGTGGTTGTTAGGCATGAGGGATCCTTTGTATGTTTTGGGTTAAGGAATTTCGGGGACGAAATTTCTTAAGGGGGGGGGGAGAGTGTAACGACCCGTATTCTACGCATCATAGGATCGTAGGATATTTATTTCTTTCACATACGAAGTCGTATGGTCATGTAACTTTGGGAGACGACTATTGGGGTCATTTCCCATGTTCATGATTTTTCCCGATTTTTAAATGACCATTTTACCCCTAGTTGGCACTGTTTTGGCCATAACTTTTGACTGGAAAGGAATTTTGACCTGAAACCACTTCCATTGGCTCCGGATGTTGGTTTCTCTTTTTGTAGAGTGGTCACAATAGCCAAACGGACTCACCGTTTGGGAGATATGGCTGAAACAAGTTTCAGATGGTGAAAAACAGCTTAATTGGGCTTAACCGGGTGATTAACAGCTAGGCCCAAAGGGGAATTTCGGGTTTAGAGGTATAGGAGGACTGATTAGGGTTAGGAAATCACTTTCATTTCAGTTTTGAGCCGCCACAAACCTTCTTGAGACCTTAGTAATGGCTTCCATCCTCTAAAACCACTCCAAAACACATTTTTAGTGAAGATTAAGCCTAAACTACATCAAAACAAGGCCAAATAGCAACAGAACACGGTTGGAGTTGCTGCTATACATAGGGATTCGACCCAAACAGAGAGTATTTCAGATTTGGTGTTTCATTTGTGGCCAAGGTGAGTGATAGCATCGTTTTGACACTAATTACAGTTAATTAAGGGTAATTAGTGAAGATTAGCGAATTTATACACCAATAAATTCTGGAAAAATGTTTAGAAATTCTTAAATAATATTTTATGCCTCTGTTAGAAATTTGGTTCGATTTAGTTAAGTTTTATTAATTCTATGATTAGTCTTATTTAATCATGCTTAAGGGAAAAATAGGATTTTGGGCATCTTTGATCCATTTTGACATGTAAATTCGTGGTTTTGGTGTTTGTGGTTGCTCTTACATGTTGCTATGACTCTATGGTATGTTTATGATTGATTAGAATAGTTAAATTGGTCGAAAACGTCATCGAATGGCGTAGAAAGCTCGCAGGAAAGTTGCAGAAATGTGCAGGTTCCGAACCGGTTCGGATCGGATTAGTGAACTGACCGAGGGAATCCGAACTGGATTGGGACTTGTCACTGGAGGAGGCTTGGCGAGAAGGAAGGCCGTTTACTTAGAGTTGGAGTGGACAAGGGGATCGGATCGGAAGAATAATGGAGGCCAGATCGGATCGACTCAAGAATGGAAGGCTACGACTGGAGTAAGGCGAAGGGAGCGGATCGGATCGGAGTAGATGGAAAACGGGAGCGGATCGGATCGGAGTAGATGGAAAATGAGGGAGCTGATCGGAGAAAACTGGAAGGAAGACAGTAACCCGACCCGACCCGGAGGAGGACACCGACTCGACCCGAAGTGGAGTATCCGACCCGAACCGAATGGAAAGATGACCACCGAACCGAACCGACGAGGGTGATGACTACCGAACCGAACCGAATTCTAGGACTGTTACTGAGCGACAACTCTTCTGAAGACCCACTCCAATTCGACCAAACCCGAGATGCCAAGGAAGTCCAAATGAGAAGTTAGAGCTCAAGATTCAGAGGGGAATCAACGAGTTCGCTTCATGGTTGGGCTTTGCTGCGGGACGCGTGCCAAGGGGTTATCGGTGTCTATAGCTTTGGACCACTATGGTAGGAGGTATGAAGGCGGATTCAGGGCCATTATGGCATCGGTAGAACCAAGGGCTACGACCAATGAAGTGGGTCATTGAAATGTTTGGTCATGACTCCATGTGTTTAGCTTGGTCACAGCAGGGTTCCTACAAGTCGGGATTCGTCGTTACCTCAATTTGTCTAGTATTCCAAAGTGGTAGATATCGTATGCTTTACGCACTGAGTGAGAGATGTGAGGATGGTTGCTATGGTTGATTTGTTTGCTATCACTATGACATGCACACCCCACCCCCGTATTCTTGCACTATTTATTATGGCACCTTAGAGTATTGTACGGTATGTGGTACTAACTCTTTGGTTGTAGGTCCAGGTTCAGGTATGGTTTAGTATACCTGTTATTATTCTTTTTAGATGCTTATCGCTCATACCAGGCTTTATGTCTGACCCAGAGTTTTATGTCTCCTCTTATTACTCTGGGTGCTCACACGAGCAGACTAGAGACAGGTTAGCTGGTGATGCACAGGTAGATGATCTGGAGACGAGCAGGAGGCTTCCACGTAATATATATATAATATTCTCCCTGTGTTGTTGAAGATCACTGCTTGGGCATTGGTGGTGCATCTTCTACTTTAGTTTTCTTTTGTTTAGAGACAGTAAATTTGGAAAATTGTAATAAGCTGTATTTGGATTTCCGCTGCTCTGATGATTAATGTTGATTTTAGTTATCAGCTTATGCACTGTCTCACCTGTTTATGTCAAGTATGTTATTATTATATTTTATTCCATGCGCTGTGAGACATTCTACAGGTTCCTTGATTAGCTCATTCCCTTCTTTCCTTTCTTTGGCGACCATTCCGTGCTAGTCGGGCATGTGTACAGCGCACTTCCGGAGGAAATGCAGGCTGGTGCGGAGTGGGCCGTCACACACTTATTTGGATTGAAATAATATATATATGTTCTTGAAATATTAAAGCTAAATTCAAGTATCACTTTGCCATATGATAGAAAATTATATACGGACACCAAATGATTGAAAAAAATTGTTTTGAACTTTGAATTTTGAAATATTACTTTAAAGACAATATAAATGATGTTTTATAAATTTCTTTCCTTTTAACTTGAACTTTAAATTTTGGAATTGAAAGTTAAAGGAATTTTGATTTATTGAAATTGAATTATTCTGAATTTTAGAATGAATGCTCATCATCGAAGTTTATTTCGAATTTAGGAGACTAAAACTAATACTTGATTATTGAACTCAAAATTTATTGGTTTTAAATGGAAGTTTAAATTGAAGTTTCTAATCTTTGAATCATAATAATTGAATTAAGTTAACGTAAATCCAGAATATTTGTGAATCAAAGTCAAATTGAAACTCTTTGAATTAAATTTGAAGATGGATTTGATTTGCACGGGATTTGAAATCGAAATTCAGTTTGGAATGAAATACATAAATGAATTCTTCAAACTGGAATATGAATCCAAGCTTATCGAGAGGAAAGACAACAATTCTAATTCAAACTATTTCATCTTAAAACATTATATAAATTATTTTATTTTAACTTATATATATTAACTATTTTGGCGAACGCTACTGGAATGAATTTAGAGAACGATGATGGATATTCTTCATCTTTGGGTCATAATTAATGTTACTACCAAAATAAAACACCAAAACAGGCTGGCGGTGAAGCGATAACAGAACGCTACAAGTATAAAGGAATCTTCCGTAAGAAAAATCCAAGAAAAAGGTAAAGTTGAAATAATAAGGGAACAATCCGAGAGCTATGCAACCAACACCATCATTGAAGAAAAGAGATCAATATCTATGCAAAGAAAGGATATCGGCAGGACGGTTCCGGCACGATTGGTAAACGACGGAAGGTCACTCGAAACTGGAAGCCAATGAAAATGAACCTTATGAACCGAGACCTTAAGGAAGAAAGGGCTATCGGTATTAACTTGCTTAATATCGATACAAGGGGAAGAAATCATAAAAAATAAAAATTCTGAGGCATACGGGGATTATCCGGGAACTAGCTACTGAGACCCCCACTTGATGGTCACCGAGAGGTTACTCTAGTAAGCAACAAGTAAAGTGCCGGAAGCAACCCTCCATAAAGCCAAGGAACAATCCAGGACTCTACCAAGGGGCAAGCCGAAACCTCAATGAGAGACAGCCTGTCCACACTAATCTGCTCAGTGTCGATACCGATAGGGGTGGCGGACTCGGCAAGCAATCACTTGAACCATGAATGCAAGCTCCACAAAGTGTTAGTAGCAAGACCGAGAGTCCGAGACCGGAAGCCCATATCCGAAAGCCTACACCTTGAAGCCGAAAACCTTTCGAAAGCTATTCACACCGCCAGGCTAAGTAGCAATACAAAGAAGCTAGATAGGACATCAGCAAAAAGCTCCAAAGACCGGGACCATCTTCCCAAGAGCCAAAACCAGCACCTCAAAAGTCGTAAACAAGGCCTTCAGAACCAAAAGGAAAAAGCGTCCGAGAGCCAAAACTTCCAGGACTAAAGAGTTAAGCAGCTGATAGAGGCTTCTGCTGTCCCAATAGCAAAAGGGGCCCCGATTTGTCTATAAATAATACCCCAGAGGTCTCATTTTGGGGACCGGTTTACCATTTCTCATTCTTGTATTCTTTTTCTTTAGAGTAAACCCTAATTTCTAAATCAATTTGTGGATTTCTCTTGTAATCACTCATGTACTACAAATCAAAGATCAATAAAGAGTGGATTGACACTTAGCATATTTTCTTATGAGTTGCTTATGTGATTTCTTAGCTACTTTCTACACAACCTATTATAACCTTCCTACACGGCTATGGGTTCTTACTCAAATTTAGACCCTTCCGCAGAGTTCTTGCAGAATCCCTTTCTACAAGTCATTCAGGCTTTTGTTAAGGACTGTGCTTTAGGAACTCTTATCTCAAGATAACTGTTGGTTTTAGAGTTGCTTAAGCGTGATGCTCAGCCCATTGAGGGAAGAATAACTAATCTTTCGGGCTCTAAACCTTGATATCTAGGAAATGGTGAACTAACTCAGACTCGTGAAAGCTAAATAACCCCATTTCCCCCTAGGTCCACTTACATAGACCTATCTCCAGCATTGAGAAAAATATTGTTAACAATTAATATGACTAAAACAGGAGCTATACGGTGGCCAAGTGGGTTAGTTACCCTATCAACAACACTTCTTCATTGATTATTATAGTTCCTTGTTTGATTTGATGTGCATCGTTTATCTTGAGAGTGTTGTTTGAGGTGAGCGGTAGTTGCGGCTACGTCAATATAAAAGAATTCCGAATTTCCTACGCCAATTTGGTGTAGGGACTGCATAGGCTACGTCATCCCTACGCCAAAAAAGAAGTTGGAAAATTGCACGTCGCAGAAATTCTCTATGGGTTCCCTACGCCTGCATTCCTGCGTATTTCCTATGCCAAGTTAAATACGCCTTTCCTACATCGTATTCCCTACGCATTCTCTATGCCCAATTCCATACGCATTCACTATGCATATGTCCGTACGTCTTCCCATGCCTGCTTCCATACGCATTCTCTATGCTTAGCCTTCTTTTTTTTAAAGTGCAAAAAATGGATTTTCCTTATGCATTCCCTACTACACCATACACCAGAATTCAGTATGATTCTATTATATTTATCTTCATCTACCACACATATCATAATAAAATGTAATAAAACCGAACACGTGCAAAATCGTAACAATATATTGGTAAAAACGTTGATGTAGAATGAATATCATGGTCAAATTACAATAAACTTTCTATAAATGTATTCAAAACAAATGATGCCCAACAAACAATAAAATAAAGTTGCAACATAACTCAAACATGGTAGTTCATCTAATTCAAACATCATATAATGTACCTTAAACAAATAAAACATCAAGCCCACTGCCAAAATAAGAACTACTCATAAAGTTTGTCATATCTCTGATTCTTGTTCTTTCCTCAACCCTCGTATAAACTCTTGCACAAAACTCATCTCCTCCTGCATGGAACCTAAATCCCCTTGTAGTTTGTTAATCGTGACATTCATTTCTTGATTTTTACTCCTTAGATCTTCTACTTCCTCCACAAGTTTTGCTCTGTCATCTGAAACTCCAAAACTAACAGTGTATGTGTTGTCTCTATGTATTTGCACATAAATTGTTTAATCCAATTAGTACAACGAATAGACAAGCACTAAACATGGGCAGGTAGCACTAAATATTGGTAAGTTGCAGAAGATTTTGATAAACTGTGATGAATAAAACTAAAATAGCACAAATAATGAAAAGAATAAAAAATGAACTAAGGCAAGCACTATTGTAAAGGCAGTAAATGAGTATCTTTGCAATTCCAAAGGCAGTGCACACAGCACTGCCTCCTTTGCAATTGCAAAGGCACGGGGTAGTGCACAAAAGACTGCCTTTGCTTTTGCAAAGGCAGTGCTGTATGCATTGCCTTTGCACTTGCAAAGGTAGCGCTCTCAGCTGCCTTTGCTTGCACTCCATAAAGTAAGCAAATAAACGCACAGGCTGAGAAAATAAAAGAATGTAGTAGTACGAATGCTACTTGCTCAGTTTAGCAATAGTATGAATGTTTAACGTGTTCCAATAAAAAATAAACAAAATAAGACAATAAAAGAGCCTAATAACCATTTTTCTGAAAGGAAGACCACTTCTAACTTACTCTATAACACAAACATCAGTGATCACCGGGTTATGCGCTAACCAATTTTTCTTTGTAAAAGGAAAGCAACTGCAAAAATGTACATAAAAAATATATTCTCAACAATAAGGCTTCACTAATTAAATAATTAATTATTTTGAAATCATTTTTTAGACCAAAAATGTGCTCAAATAAAGAACTTTCGCTGCTACTTTTCTAGATTCAAATCATCCGTAAAGTTGAGTAATCTACCTACAATTACAACATTGTTCCTATATGCATAAGGCAGGTGTTATGCTAGTCGATTTAGACAAATGTACTGAGACATATCTTGCATTATTTAACTGAACAATCCAACAAATCTTTTTATGACCAAATGTTATCACGTCTATAAAGGTTAGATGATATAAATTGGTTCTTAGAGGTATCAGCATATTTTATAGAAATATTAATGTAAAATAAGATATATTTTTATTATAATCAACCAATAAAAAAATGATATAGAAATTCATTTTAAAGTGTCAGTTGATCGGGTGTTGCTAATATATTAAAATAGAGACCTACGACTAAGGCAATAGCATGGCCAAGTGAATGAGAGAAGGACATCGAAAGACGAACCAAACCAAAGCCCTTACCAACCATAACGGGTAATAATATAAATCTAAAAACCCAGGAGAACCAAGAAGCAGGTAAAGTAATACAAATCAAGGAGAGATATAAGGCCACTACAACTAAATCCAATTTTGATTGCAATATATAGTGGCGTTTGACAAATAATTGCGACTATTAACATAAAAATTACGAAAATGAAAAACATCAACGCTACTGGATTAGTCCCACCAAAAATTAGTGAATCTTTTACTCTTCACACTTTTCCTTTTCATCCATTTAATTTACTATTCTTCAGGGAAGAGTAACCCAAACCCTAAATAAATCTTCTCACAATGCGAAATGATAATGATTCTTCCTCTCAAATTCATGCGCAACAATATTGCATCTTCCTCTCAAATTCATGAGACCGGATTTCAAGATTCAAAATTTAATTGCGAAGATTCTACATTATTTTAGATTCTTTGAGTTTAAGAACCTTTGAAGTAGCTGAGCCCTAAAAACCAAAATCTTCACAAAGACATGCATTTGATGATACCTTGTTCTTTTACCTTGGCAATCTGCTTTCTGATTGTTTCAAGATTAAGTTATACTTGGCAAAATTGGTGCGGTCATTTTCATTTTTTTTCATTTTAGTAAGATGCGTGAGTACAAAATAGATTATTTGATACATTCATTTTCCATTATTTTGCTATCCATCATGAGTTTCATTTAGTGTTGGTAAGTGGGATAAACTTTCATGTATGTCTGTTCATTATCATGTATAATGAAAAATACGTTAGGCATGCGATTTATGCTAACTTAGAATTCCGTAATGTCATAATTTATTCAGAGGATGCGAAAGAAAGCAATGACCTTGCCCAAGTATAACCTTTACTGCAGCAAAGTTGTTAAATTTTCTCTTGTAGAATGTTAACTAAACCGTGATGAATTAAATAATCCAAATATAGAATTGAATTGTAGAGTTTAATTACTGTGCATGTGAGCTATAGATTGGAATCAGTAGGTAGTCAAAATAATTACTGTCAAGGTGATGTGCAAATTGAATTTTTAATGAAGCGGGTTAAGTAGTAAATTCTGTTGTTGAAATATCTCACTTATATCCAGCTATCTGACAGATCACCAATAGGTAAAGGATTATCTCAAACAACATAAGTATATTATTATCAATTAAATATATGAGTTGTGTGGGGTTAACTGACTTTCGATATATGTGTTTTATTTATGCAATGTAAATTTAAAGGAAGGTATAATAACACCTTTGATTGAAGAAAACGGAATGATTAAGGGCGTGGCATACAAGTTTAAATCTGGTAAAGAACTCAAAGCTTATGCAAATCTAGTTCAATTCTTTCGCCGTAATTTTAAATCTTTCTATCTTAACAAAAGATTAATTTAGGAATGGTGGCAACATCGATGAATTCAGCTATTGGTCTGCTCGCGATGTTGAACGAACCCCATCCAAATCTTAAGCTTCATGCTTGGGACAAGCTCAACTTGCTTGTTCCTTTCTTTTGGCACGAGATCTCCACTAGAGTCCCTTCTATTGAGAGTTTATCAGAAGATGAAGAATTCGAACAAAGAGAACTTTCTTCCTTGGTTGCCTCAAATGTTTTCAGTATCTCGTCAAATTTAGCGATTCATTACCTTATGCTCTTTGTGTTGGCCCATTATTTGACGTTTCTAACAAATCTGATTATGCTCATACTCTTCTTGCCAAAACACTAGATGAGTATGCTAGCATCAAGTCTAAACTTGCTAGTTGGATTGAAGAAAATCCATCGGATCCTAGATTGGAAGCCATTGTTGAAAGAATGCTTGATAAATGCACTTTAGATAGGAAATATCAACAAGTAATAGGAACAACTATTGAATGTAGAAGACTTGATAAGTTGGAAGAAGCGATCACTCATAGTGATAATGTTAATGGGTCTCTTTCATACTGCATAAATCTTTCACATTCCTTCTTGAATCAAAGGGAATATAAATGTGAGGTTCTTCGTCTTCTTATGAAAATTTAGCAAGTGCTGGCATCTCCAGATTACCTAAGTATCTGCCAATGACTTATTTTCCAAAACGAACCTAAATCTATTGCAAGCATACTAGAGTAACTCCTGTAGTCTAATGACAAGGATGACGCATTATTAGCATTTAAATAACTTTTAATTCTATGGAGAATGAGCGTCAGACTTTTCTATTGAATGTTAGGCATCTTCTAAAAAAGTCAAAATTAATCGCTCAACGATCTAGCATTGAACAACCATCAAATGTGAGACGCAAATACCGCATCAAATGATGCAGCTACTAGTGAGGAGGTTGGGATGTGTAGAAGTCAGAAAGCTCTCACGCTCCTAATGGAAATGTGCACGTACTGAGTCCAAGTGAAGCAGCTTATGCTGAAAAGCTTGTTAAAATTAAAGGGGCATTGTCCGGAGAAACATCAGTTCAACTTACTCTGCAGTTTCTAAACAACAAGAATAAGTCTGACCTTTTGATATTTAAGACAATAAAGTAATCATTTGAGATGAGAAATAGTGTATGTCACAGTGCTTCCATTTATACCAATGCTATCATGCATGCAGGAACTACAATGGACACTTTCTTATGAGAAAATTTGGAATGGTTAAGTAGAGCAACAAACTGGGAAAAATTTAGCGCAACTTTGGGATTGGTGTTATACATAGAGGACACAACAAGGTCGGTCTCAAATGGCACTATACTTACCCCCCGGTTTTCATGACCGGACCGGGCCTCCGGTCCAACCACGGAACCGCGGGCCACAGCCCAGTGCGGCCCGGAAAACACTAAAACCGTGTTTAGACGGCCCAGGCTCCAAAACCGTAAAAACCCAGGCCCAACCGCATAAAACCCGGTTCTGTGGTAAAATTTAACCAATCCAATAAATATTTTGATCATGACACAGGCCGAATAACTCCAGCCCATGCAAGCAGCTGTTGCATGACACAGCCTGCTACTTAATAAGCCTGGACGTCCCTTATTTATAAAGAAGAAACTGGTGCTGTTTCATTTACTCCAAAGTGTGGGACATTAAACATAGAAAAAAAAAAAACCAAATTCAGAGTTATGCTGCAACTGCAAATACTAATTTCACATGTTTTCCAAATCCAACACTGAACCAACAGTAGGCATTTCAAACTCGTTCTTGATCTCATGTCCTGAAACAACAATAATAAACTCATTACTACACCTCGTCTCTTCTCACAGCATGAGCAATGGCATTGACTGAAATGGAAAATCCATCAGGATATGATTCGTGCACTGAGAGATCAGCAACTTCCAAAAGTTTAAATGCATTGAGAGATCATGATCAAAGTTAATATTTCAAAAGGTTGATCAATGTTCAGCTACCACTTCCACCACGGTTTCAGCAGCTGCAACCGCTTCTCCGACGCTGAAAGTGCAAAAAACTCCCCTAATTCTGGATCTGAACTTCCCTAGTTGCTGCAAGTTTTTATGGGATGGCTTTTACGGTTCGACCGGTCCGACCTTCAAAACCCCCGACCTTGGACTCTCACGGTTCGACGCACGACACGGTCATGAAAACAATGCTTACCCCAAAGTGGCGTTGGTAACCCATAGTCAGAAGGTGGTGCTTTATATGCACTTGGTCTGATTCACGCTAATTACGGGGAATGCAACAATCAGTTTCTTCGAGAGAGTCTTCAAAATACCAGTTCCGAGGTTATTTGGCATGGTGCTTGTTTAGGTTTACGACTGGCAGCTTTAGGAACAGTTGATTGTAACATCCCGTAAATTCCGACCATTTAAGTTATTGAATAAATTCAATTATTGAATTTAAAGTGTTTTAAAATAAATTTCATTATGTTATTTATGAATGATTTCAAATTTATTTCTAATAAACAACTATTTGTAATTAGATAAATGGTGATTTACAACAATTGAAATTATTACCAAATTGTATATATATTTATAATAATTAACTTCAAACTATTGATAATAAAAGAAAATAATAGTTGAATCATTGTTTTCTTCAAAAACTTGAGTCTAGGAGTTATATGATAATTGATAATAAATTAATTAATGTTTCTAGTTTAAATTGTATAAGAGAAATTGTAATGAAATGGAGTGTCAATGGTATACAACGCATGTTTTTACTAGCATAGTTAACGAAAATTAATGTTGACATTAATAATCAAATAAATTATCACATAATTTCTTTGCTTATTCACATTTCATACAGGTTTATTTTTCTTTCCTTTCTTTTTCTACTTTCCTCAAATTCGCTACCTCCTTTTTCTCCACTCTATTTCTCCATTAATTATGCATTCCTTTTATTCCTTTATCTATGAATTTATTTCCCTTTATTCTATTAATTTCTTTCCCTTCATTCTTTTTCCACACATCCTATAATATTTACGTATTTTTATTCCTTAAATTTACATCTTATTTCTCCTTTCTAGTGTTTCTTTCCCATTATTATTATTATTCCAAAAACAAACCATCTCCATGTATATATGTTTCTATGCTCTTCAATATCATGTTGTCTATATTTAGAGAAAAAAAGTAGAAAAAAACCTGCAGAACTATTAACATTATCTATGCATATTTCTAACCATTTACTCTGCTTTATTCTTGTTAGTCAAATTGAATATGTTCCCTAAATTATGATATTTAATATTATGTGTTTTTAAATTTAAGAAGTCACACAACTTTCTTACAGTCAGCATCAGACAATAAATCATGCATTCATTTCATTATATTATTCTCTTTCCTAGTGTAATTTTCTTTTGAGTTTTAAATAAGAAACAAATGTTGATAAGAGCGACACCTCATGCTTAGTCACTCAAATTATTTACTTCGTAACCTACCTAATATGAAGGGATACAATAGAGATATAAATCACGTATCTTTCTCAATTTCCTTCCTCATTCTTTTTCCTTCTTTGCAATTGTCTTCTACAAAATTTTAGATCTTCTTCCTCCTCTCCACGTAATTTTTTAAACTTAAATTCCTTTCTACCTTCATCAGCCTCCTTTTCCCTAAAATTCGTGGTATCTTATTGTTAAATTTTTGTCCATCCTTCTAAAAAAGGAATTTTCAGTTTTAAAATTCGTTGCTTAGGACTTGTCGTTGTTCGTGTTTGTTTCTTATCTTCCTCCTATCCACATAAGGTCAGTTTACCTCATGATTAATTTAATTCAAGTTTCAACATCAATATGATATGGGAATTAATGTAGTAATGGTTTGAGTGTTGAATTGACTGCTGTTTATTCTTTGCTTTTGATGTATTGGGTTTGCGAATGTCATGTTTATAAACTTTAACAGTTGGATTTCATCCAACACTTACACTATTTTGCCATGATTGTTTCTGCTTGTTATGTTGACATTTTTTAGGTTGTCATGTTATTGCCGCACTTGTTACTCCTTACCATTGTCTTCTTTAACTTCTAACTACTTACCACTGTCTCCTTTACGAGGCTTGCCACCATAGAAATAACTAGAGCTTCAATTGAGGTTATAACACGTTGGGTTGCGACTAATAGGGATAATACCTTGGGAAGAAGGAGTAAGTTCTTCATCTTCACGCTATGAGGATAGCCTACCGGGTTTTGAATGAATATGATCGGCGCGGTTCTAATTTATAACATCGGTATGGGCCGAGGCTTGAGTTGTGACGTAACATCGGTATGGGCCACGACTTGAGTTATGACTTCTGTAATGGTTTGTAGCTCCCTACTCTAGATAGGATCTGGTTATATTCGCGAGCATATGTGAAATACTCAGATTTTGTATAAGGCTTGGCTTGGAACATTTTCGAGAGCCATAAGAGTTCTCAGTATATTTTAGAGGTATACTTTCGATCAGGGAAGCGCACTCTCCTAGTCATTATTTGTTTAGAAACTTCTCAATCAATTCGATTGATTATATAAATTTCAAGTTTTTCTATATTTAATTTGCATACAGAATGTTTAATTAGCTTAATCCATGGAGAGATTGGATGTTGTTGTAAGTGTCCTAGTCCACACTAAGCGGTATGGTCCAATTATTTAGGGAAAATTAACCTTTTCCTTGTTCGATCCAAATTTTTGGATTAGTGTTCTTGGGTTCCATCGAGAAGTTTCGTGCACTCTTCTCAATGAGGTTTTGTTATATTATTACTTTTATGTTGGCAAATTTTATATATGACACCCAATTCCTTTATTGTTTCAGTGATATTGTTTGTGTTGATGTTCATTCATATATGTTATTCATATGACGTAACAACCCGTTCCACGACCAGCGGCATGGTCTTACAGAATTATTTATGTTTCCTGCTACATGAGTTTTCTTGTGTTGGTATTCCAGACCGATCTGTGTATTATTTTATTATAATGCTTAGGTTAGATCGAGCTTGTTTCCAGGTTGTCTTCTATTGGATGAGGAGCTCATGGAGTAGAGTTGGAAGTTTGTCTGTCGCATTATTTCATTTCCACTGTATTTTATTTTACCTACCAGCATTTGTAAGGTTAGAATATTATAACTGTCCAGTTGATAGGATTTGTTTTAACTCTAATGTACTTTGTATTTTAGAGTGACAGCTCATCAGTCAGTATTGTATTTTTATTTTGTTGTTTCCGTTGTGAGATTTTGTGTTTCTTCTGTTCTTTCGTTTAACCCTAACAATCTACATTATCGATGATTGAATGTCCGACACTAAATTACAGTGGTCATATTCAGTATAGACTTTCAATAGTCGGGAAGCTTGGTAATTTACGGCCGGTATCAGAGCTGAAGGTTAGGTGAGAGAACCTTGCCTCTGGCGGGATAATTCATCAAGATTAGGTAAGCAAGACCTTAAGATGAGTTTGAGAGAGTATATTTAAATTCAAGAGTGTACTTGTTAATGTTATAAAAATGTATTGTTTTAATTAATATGTTGAGTTGTTTATGAATTCTGGTCGAGACATGGGACGCCACAGTGTCGACAGGAAATTCTAAACACTTGTACAAGGAAAGTAGACACCATATTGATTTTTGAAAATTTGGTAAATGAAATACTTTACCTAAGATATATTTTGTTATAAAGAAATATTTTTTCTAAACTAACTATATAGTTATATATGTATTTTTTGGCAAGACCAATTAGTTTTTGTAACGACCATACACTATTTATATTCTATAAATAAAAGGTGCTCTGCGCAGGCACAACACAACTAAGCTGGGTTTAATTTGTACAACACACAGAACTTGGTTTGAAGTGCCAAGATAATGAAAGTACAAACAGGAAAGAAGCAGAGAGCTCCTACTACTAAGTATGGTGAAAACCACGAATCCACCACATCTGGTGCTATATAACCGAAAATAGAATTAGAAGGTGTCATATACTCAACAAACATGTCGAAACGTTGGACAAGGTCCTTCACATAGTCTGTTGAATCCTTATCATATACGAACTTCTGATCTCAAAAATTATCTTTCATCAACTTCTCATTCTTCTTTCCATACCGTCCTTCTATCCATAATTGTAAATCATTACCAACTTGACAATAATGCAATCTTCTACCCTCTCCATCTTCACCAACAAATTTGTAACATGTATTATCTAATTCCATTCACATCTCTAATTGCATGTGTTGCCAGATTTGATCTCTTTCATTCCAAAAAACTATGTCATTTCCATTGCTTTATTTCTAACCTTTGAGGAAAAAATGGGGCTAGGGACAATAGCCATAGGGGCAGAGTCCTTAGGAACCCAAATCGTTGCATTTGGCCTAGGAAGGGGAGTTTTAACATGGAGCAGATCATTTACTTTACAAGACGCAGAAACATGTCAAAAGGATCTGCATGATGTACAAATATATGGCTTCCACTTGTACTTCACTTCAACAAACACGTCATGATCATTAATACAAACTTTTATCCGAGAAGGTAGAGGTTTATCAGGAGTTATTTCAAAAAGAGCTCATGTGATGGTAAGGTTCATTCTGGCTACCGTGTTTGCATCAAAGCATTTTAGCTTGTCAATATGACAAGCTAGCCAATTAAGGCCAAGAAGGGGCTGAAGTGAAGAAGGAGCATTTGTAAATTAGGTCCATACAGGGATATACATGACTTGCTCTCTGACACAATCAACTGATGAGCTCCATGTTGTAATAATGAAGGGATTACCACTAAGGGGATGCCTCTAGAACTTTCATTCTCTCCTCTATTGATGCAAATTTTAGGTAGTACAATCATCCACATATGTAATGCATAAACCAGCTCTCAATCTCCATGCACCTCGACATGCAAGGCTCATGTCCACTTCCAGAGGCACGTTGCCAAGGAAAAACTCAATGAAATGGTCTTTCCAAAATATATCTGCAACATCAAATATCTCAACAGGACCGATGGATCCATTGTCAGAAAGTGGAATAGTATAATCAATCAGGGAAAATTCTACTACTATATTGGGCAAGGTGCTAAAAAGTTAGAATCACTTAGTTTTAGGATCAACTTTTACATTATTGTCGTTTTTCACATTCCGGTTGCTTTGTAGGGTTTGAAGAGGCAATATTTCAAGCAGGGGTTAAGCGTACTGGATATCCACTTTGAGGCAGCCTGTAGTCTAGGTTATCATGACCTTTCTCCTTACTGTTCCCTCCATATTTAACACAATCATTACTTGTGTGCTCACCTGGGATGTTTTAAACACATGAGCCAACATGACAAGTCATAGCGGGAACATAAATGGATATAGCATTTCCAGTGTTTTGGGCATTCTTTCAAATATCACATGTGTGACACCCCACGTCCGTTAATGTCACTCTATAAAGAATGCATTAAGTTTCATAAAGCGTTATTGGTAAATAAGAACATAATATCACAAGATAGACATGTAAAATAGCAGCGGAATTAAAAACTTTATTTAAGTCAAAACATCATGGTCCCAAATACTTAGTTTACATCATAGGTTTGAAATAACCAATTACATCAATAATCTGTCATGCCAAAAATAGCATAATACAAAAGCATAAAACCATATTTCCCAGGTGAAGCCATAAGAGAGTTGACCAGAAGTCAAAGCGGTACATCAATATCCAAAATCCAAGCTAAGCTGAAAGAATCCAAATCAACTCTAAGCACTTCAACCCTGAGAACCTGGGGAGGGGGTGGAAATAGAAGAGAGAGAAGTGGAAATAAAAATGGTCAGACATAAAGTCTGGCGAGTCCAGTTTGTTTTAAATATAAATAAATAAAAGTATCATGGCATGTATATAAAACTGTAAGAGCAAGATAAAGTAACAATAACAAGTGTGAACTGAGCAAGATAAGATGAACAAGATATATTGCACTTGTTAAATACATTTCTCTACACCGCACCGATACTAGTATATCAGAAATAGAATGATCCTTACCAATCCCATTCCATTACATTTTCTGGATTATTAGGTTACCTGGGTAAGTAGAACTCAAGACTTATCCGCGCATCGTACCCATTTACTTTCCCATGGATTCACCTAATACAACATATGTAGCTATCTCTCAATATTGAGATACCCCCTATGGTAACACACTCGCACGGTCTCTACCGTAATGAACACAGTCCCTCATCCTACGCCGGAGTGACGTACGGATCTCTATATAACAATGTTATATTCCACATATATCTGTCATTAATATGCTACATATCCGTACGGACTTCCACCATCGATTGAATCAGATTCCTTATCGGAATAATGCCCTCTAGTCTACGATATACCACCCATAGCAGATATGTATGTATCTAGAATGTTCCATGTATGTACTGTAATTGTAGCTCGATGCCTCAATCGCACATCCTCTAATGTGCATCGTGTTCCGTGGCAGGCTAAACAAGAAACTAGGAACTCGGCCAGGAGATTTTCCATACCTGCACAGGCCTGCCTTTATGAGCCTCCAAATACAGATATTCCTAGGGTCTGTTTTCCATGGTGGCTACGACCCCACCTTGGTCCCTCTCTCAACTAGTAAAGACTACAGGAGCTAAGCGACTGCCCTAAATAACAACCAATCTAAACATCCATGTGGCGTCTCCTCTCAACCCCATGCCTCAATAGTGAAAGGTGAAATGGTATCTTGGGTTTAGCTCTAGTCTTTTCGCGTCCCGCTGGCTGCCGATGACAGGTATCCGACGATTTACTATCCTCGTTGGTCGTGACCCTCTGCCTCCTCGTGAGGCAACCGCGCGATCCACCCTGGTGTCACCTCATCACATCATTCTGACTACATAGCTACATCTGCAGTCAAGGCCCACCCACCTAGTTGTTACGCGCAGACCCAACCTCTACAAGCACAACCTAAGACTTATGTCACTGCACAGAGGAATAATAGGAGCACCTTACGTATCTCAGGAAGCCACGTGCTTCCCCTTCCAGTACTTTGGTGCCGTCAAATCAATCAGATGAATGTGCGCTCCCCTCGTGCCTTATAACACCTCAATGATCTACCCAGTCGGGTTATTCACCCTCAAACAGGCGGACTGGTCCAAATGTCTCACTTTAGTATGTTATTAGACCATATGTCTAATCATTCTATATGCGCTTGCTTTTCCTTCCTCGGGTTTCCTTTTAATCTGGTTATCCACATTAATATTGAATTCTTAATCAAGTTATGTAACACCCCGAAATTTTAACGACACTTAAGATGATGAATTAAAGAATAATTAATGTAAAATACACTGTTAACAGTGAATTAAGGAAAACTTAATTAAATATTCAAAACTAAGTAAACCGGACCATGCCATTGCATCCGTCTCGGAATTCTAGTCAAGATAGACACCTGATTTGCGTAAATCGGACACCATATGAAGAAGTTATTAAGGTTTGAAGTTTGTATGCATATAAGGAAGATATATATATATATATACATATAAAGTCAAACATATTCAAAAATTAGCAAAACCAGAAATCCGCCGCGCAAATCAAGGAAAGGCCGACCGTTTGAGGTCGACCCGAGACCAGGCTGGGTCGACGTATGGGTCCACCCAGGCTCAAGGGGGTGGACCCCGGGGTCGACACCTGAAGGGGGGTCGACCTACGGGTCAACCTAGCTGAAGAGGGGTCGGCCCACCCGGGGATCTGGAAGCTTCTCTGACGTGGACCATTCTGATGGCTTCTGGCCCAATCTGAAGGTCTTGGTAGCTCCGCTACTCCTATATAAAGGACCCTAGACCTAGGTTTTATTTATCTAAAAATAATGCCGATGGCGAAGCTCTGCTACAATGAAAATTAAAATGGCCTTTCTTCTTCTAAATCAAGTCAAAGAAGATTATACATATTCGAAGATTACTACAACAAATTCAACGAGCTATAACAACTTATTCAACATGTTCTTCGCAGTAATTTGCATCCATTTCTTAGATCTATTCACTGTGAGTTCATTTTATTTCTAGATCTGAATATTTAAATAGTAATCTTGATATGTATACAAAAAAAAAAGACCTTGAATCGGTGCCAAATCAGTGCTATTATGACATAATTATCAGATCTTCTTTTATATGTTCATATCGCCACCATGTTAAATCTTGTCATAATATGCCTATTTGGTTTATGCCTATTTCTATCAGTTATTATTGATTCGTTACTATGCCTATTCTTGATTCTCTTCTCTCCCTCTTTTTCCCTTTTTATTTTTATATAGTCGGGCTACCTTCGAGCCTAGGCCTAACGCTGAAAAATGCGAACATGCGAAATTGGGAATGATTGGGAAATACATAATTTGAGGAATTGGTATTGGAAAATATATATCTAAATTTGGGCATAAAATTTGGAAATATACGAATATGAATTTGGGGGCATATATTGTGTTGGATAATATGAATATGAATTTAGGCATATGTTGGAAAATATAATTTGAGTATAAATTGGGACATGTGGTACTGATTTGGGACATAAATTGGGACGTATGTGAATATGAATTTTCGGCATACATTGGAAAATATGCGAATATGGATTTGGGTATAACTTGTATTGAAATGGGCGAATATGGACTAGGGACATAAATTGGAAAATATGTAGGTTTGGATTTGTGCATAACATATATATATATATATATATATATGTATATGCCTTAACTTATAACTTGGGAAAAAGAGCATCCTGTGCATAATTAAAAGGTGAACTGGAAAGGGGTGTAAAAGTCTATAATTTGAATAGTGAATTAGGCATATAATTAAATATGAGGAAAAAGAGAAATAATCACCTATAACGAAATAGGTAGATTTGGATAAAAATGGAATGTCTAGTAATTACAATTAGGAGTCGTAATTGCACTTATGACTCGAGGTTAGGTTGCATTAGTGGTGGAAGTCTGCCCGGACCCGACCGTCATATCCAGCAGCCACTAATGTTAAACCTAATGTGAGAGGTCTAAGTGTGCAAATACAAATCGCGAGAAGACACGAGGTTAGACCCAACTGTGGAATAAGACTGCCCGGACCCGACCGACATATCCAGCAACCACACGTTGTAGGACTAATGTGAGAGTTCTAGCCTATTATAACCATAATTGGACATGGTAATGAATTGGACTACTTAACCTAATTTAATCCATAAGGATTGTATGATTATGAACTTAAGTTAGGGTTAAGTAAAATTGGATGGGTAGTGGGTGGTTAAGTAAAATAGAGGCGGTGGTAATATTTACATATAGGCCCACGAACTTAACCCAATAAGGTTATGTAATTAAAGACACCTAGTGGTATACATAACTGGTGGAAAATATAATAAAGCTATGTAGTTAAAGACACCCTTGCAGGGTAAGCATAACTTGTAGAAATGATAGAATTAGATATGCGTAATAATCTGCTAAGTAAACAATGATAAGTTGTAGTGACAGTGTAAATTGAATTTATGATTAAATGAGAAAGAATGAGGAAAACTTGTAAAATAAACAAGTTATATTTAAATGGTAAATGATTAGTAAACATGTGAATTGAGATATACTTAATAATGTATTAAGGAGAACATGTTATTATAATTATGTTACCAAGCAAGAATATAAAATACATTGTGGATTATAGACCTTGGGCCACAATCTAGAGAATAACATGTTGTGGGCTTATTAATAAACTTAAATGGACTAAGTTATATGATTGAAATTAATAAGCAAGAGAAACTTGGTAAATTGGAATAAGAATTCAATATGAATGGGAATAACCAAGTTAAATGGGAACCTGGTGAGGTATGGCAAGCGCGTAAAAGAATGTTTAGACATAGGGTCTAACAACATATTAAAGAAAGGCGCTTGGACCAGTCCGTACGTTTGAGCGTGAATAACCCAACGGGGTAGATCATCGAGGTGTTATAAGACACGAGGGGAGCGCACATTCATTTGATTGTTATGACGGCTCCAAAGGACTAGAAGAGGAAGCACGCGACTTCTTAAAGTACGTAAGGTGCTCCTAGTAGTCCTCTGTGCAGTGACAGATGTCTTAGGCTGTACTCGCAGAGTTTGGGTCTGCACGTAACTACTAGGTGGGTGGGCCTTAAGTGCAGATGTAGCTATGCTGTCAGAATGCCATGACGAGGTGACACCAGGGTGGTTCAGCGGTTGCCTCACGAGGAGGTAGAGGGTCACTACCAACAAGGATAGTAGACCGTTGGATATCCGTCATCGGCAGCCAGCAGGATGCGAAAAGACTAGAGCTAAACCCAAGATATCATTTCACCTTTCACTATCGAGGTACGGGGTTGAGGGTAGACGGCCCATGGATGTTTAGATTGGTATTAGGGGCGGTCGCTTAGCTCTTGTAGTCTTTACTAGTTGAGGGAGAGGAAGAGGTGGGGTCATAACCACCATGGAAAACAAATCCGAGGAATATCTGTATTTGAAGGCACTTAAAGGCGGCCTGTACAGGTATGGAAAAGCTCTCGTCCGAGTTCTGTGTTTCTAGTTTAGCCCTGCCATGGAACTCAGTACACATTAGAGGACGTGCGATTGAGGTATCGAGCTACAATTACAGTACATAAGTGGAACTGTCTAGATACATGCATATCTGCTCTGGGTGGTGTACCGTAAACTAGAGGGCATTATTTCAATAAGGAATCTGATTCGATCGATGGTGGCAGTCCGAACACTTACGTAGCATAGTAATGACAGATATATGCAGAACATTACATTGTTATATAGAGATCCGTATGTCACTCCGGCGTAGGATGAGGGACTGCGTTCACTACGGTGGAGGCCGTGCGAGTGGGTTACCATGGGGTGTATCTGAATACTGAGAGATAACTACATATGTTGTATTAGGTGGATCCATGGGAAAGTAAATGGGTACGATGCACGTATAAGTCATGAGTGCTATTAACCCAAGTAACTTAATAATCAAGAAAATGTAATGGAACAGTATTAGTAGGGATCATTCTATTTCTGATATACTAGTATTTGCGTAGTGTAGAGAAATGTATTTAAGAAGCGCAATATGTCATGTTCATCTTATCTTGCTCAGGTCACACTTGTTATTGTTACTGTTATTTTGTTCTTCCAGTTTTATATACCTGCCATGATAATTTTATTTATTTATATTTAAAAGTAACTGGACTTGTCAGGCTTTATGTTTGACCCTTTTTGTTTCCTCTTCTCTCTCTTTCGTTTCCCCCTCCCCTCCCTCAGGTTCTCACGGTGGAAATGCTTAGATTTTATTTGTATTGTTTCAGCTTAGCTTGGATTTTGGATATAGATGTACTGCTTTGACTTCTTGTCGACTCTCTTATGGCTTTGCAAGGGAAACATGGTTTTATGCTTTTGTACTCTGATATTTTTGGCAAGTTTGATTATTAATGTAATTAGTCACTTATGATGTAAACTAAATATTTGGGACCCTGATGTTTTGATTTAAATAAAGTTTTTAATTCCGCTGCTATTTTACATGTCTATCTTGTGCTATTAAGTTCTTATTTACGTATAACGCTTCACGAAACTTAATGCATTCCCTTAGTGAGTGACATTAACGGACGTGGGATGTCACATTTGGTATCAGAGCATATAATTATAATATCGGATAAAATATTTTGAAAAGGGTTTTGAAAAGGGTTTTGAAAAAGGCCTAAAAAACAAAGTATTTTAAAATAAAAAGTCTATTTTTGAAAAGTATATTTGCCAAAGCCATAAATATCTTCTCGATTCTCCGCTTGATTTCTTTTCCTTTTTGATCAGGAAACCGTTTCCTCTTGAAAGGGTATCCCTATATTGGCATGGTTCCGTAGGCATCTTAAAACTATGGTACATGTCGAAGGGCAAAGAAGTGGCCAACCTCCATCTGTAGCCGCAGTAGTTTCACCTGCGGCTTATTTTCCTTCAAGCCTCGTAAGAATTTCTGTGTGATGGAGGTAACTTTCAAGAGACTTGTTAGCATGTTGCACAAGGATGGTAAAAAGGAGAATAAGGGTGTTGGGGCTAAGGAGCACAGCCCAAAGAAGAAAAGAGGAAATACCATAATTTCAGAATGGTGGGTCGTCTGGAAAAGGATTGCAGAAAGAAGAAAGGCGTTGTTACCACTTTGATAAGGTGGGACACCTTACTAAGGAGTGCCCAAAGAGACAAGAACAAGGCCAGAAGGCAGGAACTTCTAGGGGGCAAGCTAATGTTCTCATAGCTGGTGGACAGGATAGGGGTAGGAAAGTTTCCATCGAAGGATTGATTTCTATTTCTGATCACCCTGTTAGGATTCTTTTTCTGGCGCTTCGCATTCTTTTATATCTAATCCTTTAGTTGAGTCTCTGCACCTAGATACTAGAATGGTCTTGGATCCCGTTATTGCCTTAAACCTCACTGGAGGTATGACTCATTTATCGAGGATTTGTCAAGGTTTGAGAATCTCTGTGTTAGGCGTCGAGTTTGATTACGACGCATATGTTCTTGATTTCATAAGATACAGTTTAATTCTAAGGATGGATTGGTTAACTACATATATGGGGCCATTCTAGATTGTGAGAGGAGGGTCGTTTGACTTATGAGTTGCCATAGAAAGACTCTCAAGATTTCTTATGACCCCAAAGGGGTCCATCATGCTTAGTCTTCTAGAACCTCTTGATATATCTATCGATGATTTTTGACATGTGACTCCTAAAAGAAAAGAGGGAACTTGATAAGAAAGTAAGGGAGATACTTGAGAAGAGGTTTGATAGGTGAGTCATATCGGGATGGGAAACCTATTAAAGACAGTCCTTGAGGAAGCCCATCATTCTAAGATGACTATTCATCCAAGCGGCGATAAAATATACAGAGTTCGAGGTAGTGGAGCCAAACTTGCGAGAGGAAATGAAAGTAGAGAAGGAAGCAATGATAGGACGAGTTCCGACTTGCATACTTGGATCGGAGGTTAAGAAATCATGCAACAAAGAAGTGAAGCTAGTAATAATGCAATGGGAAAGGGCCGCGAGAACGCTACTTGGGAGGCTGAAGACAAGATTCGCGCTTCATATCCTTTCCTTTTCGAGAATATGTCCTTAACTTCTTTTTCCAAGCTTCGAATTAATACTTGTATCTATCCTTTGAATATCTCCTATCAATCGAGTCTTTAGGTAAAAAAAACTAATGAATGTAAACATGTTTTTGAGATATGTTATGTTTAATGGATGTAAGTGGTTGCTAGTGATTGCTCGTGGATGCATATACACACAATAGGCACTAGATCAGCTCAATCACTTACATATTGCATATTGATGTGTGTACATTTTTAAATTTTTATGGATTATCGTTACATTGATGTTGCATTTGGATGGATGATTGTGCACAGATATAGAATTTACATGGATTATGATGATTTGCATACATTTTGGTTGCATGGCACAAACATACATTGCATTAAGGAGGTTAACTGAATCAGTAGACTGCTTGATCTTTCGCATTAGTTTACGGACATATACACACACTATTGCGTATGTTCATAAAAGAATTAGAAATTCCTTAAGGACAATGGATGCCTATGATTGTTAGATGGATGTATGATTGTTGGATGTTAGGATATACGTTCTTCTTAACTTAGAGATTTCGGGGACGAAATCCTTTGAGTAAGGGAAAATGTAACACCCCGAATTTTTAACGACAATTAAGGTGATGAATTAAAGAATGATTAGTGTGAAATATACTGTTAACAATGAATTAAGGAAAACTTAATTAAATATTTAGAATTAAGTAAAATGGACCTCGTCATTGCGTCTGTCTCAGAATTCTGGTCAAGATAGACACTTGGTTTGCGTAAATTAAACACCGTAATGAAGAAGTTATTAAGGTTTGAAGTTTGTATGCATATAAGGAAGATATATATACATATAAATTAAAAAATATTCAAAAATTAGCAAAACCAAAAATCCGACGCGCAAATCAAGGGCGGGCCGACCGTTTGAGGTCGACCTGAGACCCGACCGGGTCGACCCAGGCTCATGGGGGTTGACCCCGGGGTCGACCTAGGGGTCGTCACACCTGAAGGGGGTTTGACCCACCTAAAGGGGGGTTGACCCACCCGGGGATCTTGAAGCTTCTCTGATGTGAACGATTCTGATGGCTTCTGGCCCAATCTGAAGGTCTTGGTTGCTCTACTACTCCTATATAAATGACCCTAGACTAAGGTTTTATTTATCTAAAAATAATGCTGACGGCGAAGCTCTGCTGCAGCGAAAATTAAAATGGCCTCTCTTCTTCTAAATCAATTCAAAGGAGATTATACATATTCGAAGATTGATACAACAAATTCAACGATTCCTACAACAACTTATTCAACATGTTCTTCGTAGTAATTTGGATCCATTTCCTTAGATCTATTCACTGTGAGTTCATGTTTTTTTTATATCTGAATATTTAAATAGTAATCTTGATATGTATACAAAAACTGGATCTTGAATCGGTGCCTAATCAATTCTATTATGACATAATTATCAGATCTACTTTTATATGTTCATATCGCCACCATGTTAAATCTTGTCATAATATGCCCATTCAGTTTATGCCTATTTCTATCAGTTATTATTGATTCGTTATTATGCCTATTCTTGATTCTCTTCTCTCCCTCCTTTTCCCTTTTTACTTTTATATATCCAGGCCACCTTCGAGCCTAGGCCTAACGCTGAAAAATGCGAACATGTGAAATTGGGAATGACTGGGAAAGACATAATTTGGGGGATAATTGGTATTGGAAAATATGGATCTAAATTTGGGCATAAAATTTGGAAATATACGAATATGAATTTAGGGGAACATATTGTGTTGGATAATATAAATATGAATTTAGGCATATGTTGGAAAATATAATTTGAGCATAAATTAGGAAATGTGTAAGTACTAATTTTGGACATAAATTGGGACGTATGTGAATATGAATTTTTGGCATACATTGGAAAATATGCGAATATGGATTTGGGTATAACTTGTATTGAAATGGGCGAATATAGACTAGGGACATAACTTGGAAAATATGTAGATTTGGGTTTGTGCATAACATATACATATATATATATATATATATATGTATATGTATATGCCTTGACTTATAACTTGGAAAAAAGATCGTATGGTCCATAATTAAAAGGTGAATTGAAAAGGGGTGTAAAAGTCTATGATTTAAATTATGAAGTGGGCATATAATTAAATATGGGGAAAAGAGAAATAATCACCTATAATGACATAAGTCGATTTGAATAAAAATGGAATGTCTAGTAGTTACAATTAGGAATTGTAATTGCACGTATGACATGAGGTTAGGTTGCATTAGTGGTGGAAGTCTGCCCGGACCCAATGTCATATCCAGCAGCCACTAATGTTGAACCTAATGTGAGAGGTCTAAGTGTGCAAATACGAATAAGGCTAAGACACGAGGTTAGACCCAACTGTGGAATATGACTGCCCAGACCCGACCGGCATATCCAACGTCCACACATTGTAGGCCTAATGTGGGAGGTCTAGCCCATTATAACCATATTTGGACATTGTAATGAATTGGACTACTTAACCTAATTTAATCCATAAGGATTGTATGATTATGAACTTAAGTTAGGGTTAAGTAAAATTGGATGGGTAGTGGGTGGGTTAAGTAAAATAGAGGGGGTGGGAAATATTTACATATAGGCCCACGAACTTAACCCAATAAGGTTATGTAATCAAAAACACCTGGTGGTATACATAAACGGTGGAAAATATAATAAAGCTATGTAATTAAGGACACCCTTGTAGGATAAGCATAACTTATAGAAATGATAGAATTAGATATGCGTAATAATCTTCTAAGTAAACAACAATAAGTTGTAGTGATGGTGTAAATTGAATTTATGATTAAATGATAAAGAATGAGGAAACCTTGTAAAATAAATAAGTTATATTTAAATGGTAAGTGATTAAGAAACATGTGAATTGAGATATACTTAATAACGTATTAAGGAGAACATGTTATTGTAATGATGTAACCAAGCAAGAATATGAAATAGACTGTGGATTACAGACCTTAGGCCACAATCTAGAGAATAACATGTAGTGGGCTTATTAATAAACTTAAACGGACTAAGTTATATGATTGAGATTAATAAGCAAGAGAAACTTGGTAAATTGGAATAAGAATTCAATATGAACGGGAATAACCAAGTTAAATGGGAACCTGGTGAGGTAAGGAAAGCGCATAAAAGAATGTTTAAACATAGGGTCTAACAACATATTAAAGAAAGGTGCTTGGACCAGTCCGTACATTTGAGCATGAATAACCCAACGGGGTAAATCATCGAGGTGTTATATGACAAGAAGGGAGCGCACATTCATTTAGTTGTTATGAGGGTTCGAAAGGACTGGAAGGGGAAGCACGCGGCTTCCTGAAGTACGTAAGGTTCTCCTAGTAGTCCTCTGTGCGGTGACAGATGTCTTAGGCTGTACACGCAGAGGTTGGGTCTGCGCGTAACTACTTGGTGGGTGGGCCTTGACTGCAGATGTAGCTATGTAGTCAGAATGTTGTGATGAGGTGACACCAGGGTGGTTCGGCGGTTGCCTCACGAGGAGGTAGAGGGTCACGACCAATAAGGATAGTAGACCGTCGGATATCCGTCATCGGTAGCCAGCGGTATGCGAAAAGACTAGAGCTAAACCCAAGATATCATTTCACCTTTCACTATCGAGGTACATGATTGAGGGTAGATGCCACATGGATGTTTAGATTTGTTGTATTAGGGCGGTTGCTTAGCTCTTATAGTCTTTACTAGTTGAGGGAGGGGCCGAGGTGGGGCCATTGCCACCATGGAAAACAGACCGTGGAATATCTGTATTTGAAGGCACTCAAAGGCGGCCTGTACAGGTATGGAAAAGCTCCCGGCCGAGTTCCATGTTTCTGGTTTAGCCCTTCCACGAAACTCGGTGCACATTGGAGGACGTGTGATTGAGGCATCGAGCTACAATTACAGTACATACATGGGGCATTCTAGATACATGCATATCTGCTCTGGGTGGTGTATCGTAGACTAGAGGGAATTATTCCGATAAGGAATCTGATTCGATCGATGGTGGCAGTCCAAACACTTACGTAGCATAGTAATGAAAGATATATGCGGAACATAATATTGTTATATAGAGATTTGTACGTCACTCCGGCGTAGAATAAGGGACTGCATTCACTACAGTAGAGACCGGGCGAGTGGGTTACCATGGGGTGTATCTCAATATTGAGGGATAACTACATATGTTGTATTAGGTGGATCCATGGGAAAGTAAATGGGTACGATGCACATATAAGTCTTGAGTGCTATTAACCTAAGTAACCTAATAATCAAGAAAATTTAATGGAACGGTATTAGTAGGGATCATTCTATTTCTGATATACTAGTATCTGCGCGTTGCAGAGAAATGTATTTAAGAAGCGCAATATGTCCTGCTCATCTTATCTTGCTCAGTTCACACTTGTTATTGTTACTGTTATCTTGTTCTTCCAGTTTTATATACCTGTCATGATACTTTTACTTAGTTATATTTAAAAGTAACTGGACTCGCCAGACTTTATGTCTGACCCTTTCTGTTTCCTCTTCTCTCTCTTCCGTCCCCCTAGGTTCTCAGGGTGGAAGTGCTTAGAGTGGATTTGGATTCTTTAAGCTTAGCTTGGATTTTGGATATAGATGTACTGCTTTGACTTCTTGTCAACCCTCTTATGGCTTTGCAAGGAAAACATGGTTTTATGCTTTTGTACTCTGATATTTTTGGCAAGACATATTGTTAATGTAATTAGTTAATTATGATGTAAACTCAGTATTTGAGACACTGATGTTTTGATTTAAATAAAGTTTTTAATTCCGCTGCATTTTACATGTCTGTCTTGTGCTATTATGTTCTTATTTACCTATATCGCTTCACGAAACTTAATGCATTCCTCAGTGAGTGACATTAACAGACGTGGGGTGTCACAAGTTACCAAGTTCCTCTTACTTATTAGTTTTGGTTATATAACTTAACCCCTTTAAGATCATTAATAAGCCCACAACGTGTTATTCTCTAGATTGTGGCCCAAGGTCAATAATCCACAATCTCTGTTATACTTTCATCGTCTGATTCCGTAGTTACAATAACATGTTCTTACTTAATGTGTAATTAAGTACATCTCATTTTACATGTTTCCTTTTTAACATGTCAATGATGTAAATATAACTTATATCATTTCATAAGTTTTACTCATCGTTTCTCATTTAGTTACAACTGTCACCACAACTTATCGTTGTTTGCTTATTAACATAGTTTTCTTAACTAAGGCCCATTAACAAGTTTCTCAACCCATTAATTATAACCTATGTTATAATTTCCTCTTGTCCTTAGGACAAGCCTAAGCATGTTATTCACATCAGCAGGTTGCAAACTTTTAGATTACTTAATTTATAATTAAGTACCTCTTATCTTATTACTCAAGTTGTCTCATTTCCTTACAAGTTATGCTTACCCTAAATGGTGTCTTTTAATTACATAACTTTATTATTTCTACCGGTTATGTATACCACTAGGTGTCTTTAATTACATGACCTTATCGGGTTAAGTTTATGGGCATATATGTAAATATTATCCACCCTCTCTGATTTACTCAACCCACCCACTGTTCACCCAATTTTACATAACCCCAACTTTAGTTTATATTCATACAATCCCTATGGATTCAACTAGGTTAAGTATTCAAGATTTATTACCATATTTTCATTTATGGTTAAAGTATGCTAGACCTCCCACATTAAGCCTGCCATTTGTGGATGCTGGATATGCTGGTAATGTCCGGGCAAACTTATTCCACAAATTGGGCTTAACCTCGTGTCTGAGCACGTCTCGTATTTGCGCACTTAGACCTTTCACATTAAGTTCAACATCAGTGGCTGCTGGATATGCCGGTCGGGTCCGGGCAGACTTCCACCACTAATGCAACTTAACCTCGTATCTAAGCGTTACAACGGTTCCATTATTTTAGGCATATTCAAATAAATCTCCCTATTCCAAATATAGACTTTCATGGGCCCTTTGAATTCATATTTACAATTATTCTATTTCAATTATAGGTTTCCATGCCCTAAATCAATATTCACATGTGTTCCAGTTTTATGCCCCAAATTGACATTTACATATATCACAATCTATGCCTAATTTCATAAATGCATATGTTCCAACTTATACCACAATTCAATATTTACATATTCCAATGCAAATTTTACCCAAATTCTTGTTCACTTACTTTCCAATATATGCCTAGTTTCATATTCACATTATCCAATATGTCCCCCAAATCCATATTCGTATATTTTTCCAATTTTATGCCCAAATTTATGTTCATAATTTCCAATACCAATTATGCCCCCAATTTATGTCTTTCCCAACCGTTCCCAATTTCACACGTTTGCAGCTTTCAGCGTTAGGCCTAGGCTCGAAGGTAGCCTGGCTATATAAACATAAAAGGGAAAAGAGGGAGAGAAGAGAATCAGAATATGCATGATAACGAATCAATAACATATTGGTAGAAATTGGCATAAAAACTGAATATGTATATTATGACAAGATTAGACTTGTGACGATATAAACATATAAGAACAGATCAGAGGAATATGTCATAGTAGAACTGATTAGGCACCGACTCAAGATCCAAGTTTTATATACATATCACGATTACTATTTAAATATTTAGAACTAAAAATAACATGAACTCATAGTGAATAGATCTTGAGGAAAGGGATCCAGATTATTGCGAAGAACACGTTGAATTTGTTGTCGTAGCAATCGTTTAATTTGTATAATGCTTGCTGAATTGGTTTTAGAGAAGACTAGGCCATTCAATCTACGTTGCATCAGAGCTTCGCCGTTATCGCCATTTTCAGATGAATAAAACCTAGGTTTAGGGCCCTTTATATAGCCTTAAGATCAATGAATCTTTCTCAGAAAGGTGTCCAGATACAAAACGAAGTATTTCGCCCAAATCTGCTCAGGGGTGGGTCGACCCCCCTTTGAGTGGTCGACCCCCCTTTATGTAGGTCGACATATGGATCGACCCCCCTTTGGGTAGGTAGACCCACCTGGGCGGGAAATCTGCTGCCTTCCCAAATTTTGAACCGAATTTCGAATTTCTGGACCCATTTTTGAATTTCTGAACCTATTATATATATATGTTCTTCCTATGCGTATACAAACTTCAAACCTTAATAACTTCTTCAAACGAAGTCCGTTTTACGCAAACCAAGTGTCTATCTTGACCATAATTTCGAGACAGATGCAATGGCATAGTCTATTTCCCTTAATTCCGAATATTGAATTAATTATTCTTTAATTCATTGTCTTTCATGTCGTTAAAATTTCGGGGTGTTACATTCTCCCTTACTCAAAGGATTTTGTCTCCGAAATCACTAAGTTAAGAAGAATGTATATCCTAACATCCAACAATCATACATTCATCTAACAATCACAGGCATCCGTTGTTCTTAAGGAATTTCTAATGCTTTTATGAACACATGCAATTGTGTGTGTATATGTCCGTAAACTAATGCGAAAGATCAGGCGGTCCACTAATTCAGTTGACCTCCTTAATGCAATGTATGTTTGTGCAATGTAACTAAAATATATGCAAATTATCCTAATACATGTAAGTTCTATATGTGTGCACAATCATCCATCCAAATGCAACATCAATGTGACGATACGCCCATTTTCATCCATAAAAATTTAAAATGTACACACATCAATATGCAATATGTAAGCGATTGAGCAGATCTAGTGCCTATTGTTTGTATATGCATCCACGAGCAATCACTAGCAGCCACTTGCATCCATCAAACATAACACGTCTCAAACACATGTTTACATTCATTAGTTTTCTACCTAAAGACACGATCGATAAGAGATATTCAAATGATAGATACAAGTATTAATTTGAAACTTGGAAAAAGAAGTTAAGGACATATTCTCGAAAAGGAAAGGATATGAAGCTCGAATCTTGTCTTCAGCTTCCCAGTAGCATTCTCGTGGCTCTTTCCCCATTGCACTCTTACTAGCTTCACTTCTTTGTTGCACAATTTCTTAACCTTTGATCCAAGCGTGCAAGTCAGAACTTGTCCAATCATTGCTTCCTTCTGTACTTTCACTTCCTCTCGCAAGTTTGGCTCCACTACCTCAAACAATATACACTTTATCGCCTCTTGAATGAATAGTCATCTTAGAATGATGGCCTTCCTCAAGAACTGTCTTCAATAGGTTTCCCATTCCGATATAATTTACCTATCAAACCTCTTCTCAAATAGCTCCCCTAATTTCTTACAAAGTTCCCTCTTTTCTTTTAGGAGTCATTTGCCGCATAGGTAATGCAACTGGCTTTGCATTTTCCACCAAGTTTATGCGGAAACTAATCTCGTGCCTCGGGGTAGACCCCGAACCTCATCCAAAACATCTGGATACTCAAACTATTGGTACAGATCGCAAATCATCGATAGATATATCAAGAGGTTCTTGGAGACTAAGCATGACAGACCCTTTTGGGGTCATAAAAAATCTCGAGAGTCTTTCTATGGCAAGCCAGAAGTCTAAAGACCCTCCTTTCACAATATAGAATGGCTCCATATATGTGATCCATCCTTAGAATCAAACCATATCTCCTGAGATCAAGAACATATGTGTTGCAACCAAACTCGACGCCCAATACAGAGATTCTCAAACCCCGATAAATCCTCGATAAATGAGCAGTACCTCCAATGGGGTTTGAGTCAATAACGGGATCCAAAACCATACTAGCATCTAGGTGCAGAGACTCAACTAAAGTATCAGATATAAAAGAAAGCGAAGCAACAGAAAAAGAATCCTAACAGGATGATCAGAAATAGAAATCAATCCTTCGACGGAAACTTTCCTACCCCTATCCTGTCCCCCAACTATGAGAACATTAGCTTTCCCTCTAGAAGTACCTGCCCTCTGGCCTTGTCCTTTTCTCTTGGGGCACTCCTTAATAAGGTGTCCTACCTTACCAAAGTGGTAACAATGCCTTTCCTCTTTCTGCAATCCTTTTTCAGATGACCCATCGTTCCGAAGTTATGGTATTTCCTCATTTCTTCTTTCATCTATATTTACTTCTTAAGCCATCATTTTCTTTCATCTTAGGGTTGTGCTACTTAGCCCCAACTCGCTTACTCCTTTTTGCCACATGCTAACTTGTCTCTTGAAAGCTGCCTCCATCGCACGGAAATCCTTACGAGGCTTGAGAGAAATAAGCCATAGGTGAAACACTGCGGCTAAAGACGGAGGGTGGGCACTTCTTTTCCTTTTGACATGTACCGTGGTTTTAACATGCCTACGGAACCATGCCGAAATAGGGATACCCTTTGGGGAAGAAACGGTTCCCCGAACAAATAGGAAAAGGAATCAAGCGGAGAATCGAGATGGTATTTATGGCATTGAGAAATATGCTTTTCAAAAACAGATTTTTATTTTAAAATACTTCGTTTTTGAGACCTTTTTGAAACCATTTTCAAAATATTTTATCCAATCTTATAACCATATGCTCTGATACCAAATGTGACACCCCACGTGCATTAACGTCACTCTATAAAGAAATCACTAAGTTTCGTGAAGCGTTATTGGTAAATAAGAACATAATAACACAAGACAGACATATAAAATAGCAGTGGAATTAATTTTTTTATTTAAATCAAAACACATAGTCCCAAATACTGATTTTACATCATAGGTTTAAAATAACCTATTACATTAATAATCCTTCTTGCCAAAAATATCAGAGTACGAAAGCATAAAACCATATTTACCAGGTGAAGCCAAAAGAGAGTTGACCAGAAGTCAAAGCGGTACATCAATATCCAAAATCCAAGCTAAGCTGAAAGAATCCAAATCAGCTCTAAACACTTCCACCTTGAGAACCTGGAGGGGAAACGGAAGAGAGAGATGAGGAAATAAAAAAGGGTCAGACATAAAGTTTGGCGAGTCCAGTTACTTTTAAATATAAATAAATAAAAGTATCATGGCAGGTATATAAAACTAGAAGAACAAGATAACAGTAACAATAACAAGTGTGAACAGAGAAAGATAAGACGAACATCATATATTGCACTTCTTAAATACATTTCTCTGCACCGCACCGATACTAGTACATTAGAAATAGAATGATCCCTACCAATACCGCTCCATTACATTTTCTGGATTATTAGGTAACTAGGGTTAGTAGAACTCAAGACTTATCCGTGCATTGTACCCATTTACTTTCCCATGTATTCACCTAATACAATATATGTAGCTATCTCTCAATATTGAGATACACCCCATGGTAACCCACTCGCACGGTCTCTACCGTAATGAATGTAGTCCCTTATCCTACGCCGGAGTGACGTACGGATCTCTATATAATAATGTTACGTTCCGCATATTTATGTCATTACTATGCTACGTAAGAGTACAGACTGCCACCATCGATCGAATCATATTCGTTATCGGAATAATACACTCTAGTCTACGATACACCGCCCAGAGCAGATATGCATGTATCTAGACTGTCCCATGTATGAACTGTAATTGTAGCTCGATGCCTCAATCGTACGTCCTCTGATGTGAACCGAGTTCTGGGGCTAAACAAGAAACACAGAACTCGACCGAGAGCTTTTCCATACATGTACAGGCCCGCCTTTAAGAGCCTCCAAATACAAATATTTCTAGGGTATGTTTTCCATGGTGGCTATGGCCCCACCTCAGCCCCTCCCTCAACTAGTAAAGACTACAAGAGCTAATCGACCGCCCCTAATAACAACCAATCTAAACATCCATGTGGCCTCTCCCCTCAACCCCGTACCTCAATAGTGAAAGGTGAAATGGTATCTTGGGTTTAGCTCAAGTCTTTTCGCATCCCGCTGGCTGTTGATGATGGGTATCCGACTATTTATTATCCTTGTTGGTCGTGACCCTCTGCATCCTTGTGAGGCAACCGCCGAACCACCCTGGTGTCACTCTGACTGCATAGCTACATCTGCAGTCAAGGCCCACTCACCTAGTAGTTACGCGCAGACCCAACCTCTGCGAGCACAGCCTAAGACATCTGTCACCATACAGAGGGTTGCTAGGAGAACCCTACATGCCTCAGGAAGCCGCGTTCTTCCCCTTCTAGTCCTTTGGAGCCGCCAAATCAATCAGTTGAATGTGCGCTCCCCTCATGCCTTGTAACACCTCGATGATCTACCCCGTCAGGTTATTCACCCTCATACGTGCGGACTGGTCCAAGCGCCTCACTCTAATATGTTATTAGACCCTAGGTCTAATCATTCTATTACACGCTTGCTTTTCCTCCTCAGGTTTCCTTTTAATTTGGTTATCCCCATTCATATTGAATTCTTAATCAAGTTACCAAGTTCCTCTTGCTTATTAATTTTGGTTATATAACTTAACCCCTTTAAGTTCAATAATAAGCCTACAACATGTTATTCTCTAGATTGTGGCCCAAGGTTAATAATCCATAATCTCTTTTATACTTTCATCGTCCGATTCCGTAGTTACAATAACATGTTCTTATTTAATGTGTAATTAGGTACGTCTCATTTTACATGTTTCCTTTTTAACATGTCATTGATGTAAATATAACTTATATCATTTCATAAGTTTTCCTCATCCTTTCTCATTTAATCACAAATTCAGTTTACACTGTCACCACAACTTATCTTTGTTTGCTTATTAACTTAGTTTTCTTAACTATGGCCCATTAACATGTTTCTCAACCCATTAATTATAACCTATGTTATAATTTCCTTTTGTCCCTAGGACAAGCCTAAGCATGTTATTCACATCAACGGGTTCCAGACTTTTAGATTACTTAATTTATAATTAAGTACCTCTTATCTTATTTTACAACTTGTCTCATTTCCTTACAAGTTATGCTTACCCTAAACAGTGTCTTTTAATTACATAACTTTATTATTTCTACCGGTTATGTATACCACTAGGTGTCTTTAATTACATAACCTTATCGGGTTAAGTTTATGGGAATATATGTAAATATTACTGTGACGACCCGGGGTTTTTGAGACCTTGGTTATCGATATTAAACACCATATCGACTAACCAAGCATTGGAAACACCGGATAGTCCATGAAAGAAATTAGAGGGTGAGAATAGATAAGATAGAAACTTAGAATAGAAGAAGAAGAACAACACAACATCAGAGTAACATAACCCTCACAGCGGAACGAATAACATATAATATATAACATAACTTTGAAATATAAATTGGTACTTGAATATACATATCATTTCCAAATTACAGCACTTACAACACAGTGGAAATAACCATAGCTATATAATTCTGAAGCTTCCTGCTCCAGCTTTCCAAATATATCTGTAAATCCTGACTACTTGACTGCCCGTACAAAATTGGGCACCCAAGAGTTTAGGGAAAACAAAACAAAATAAACTCTGGGTCAGTCATGTGACTGGTGTGAGTAAACTCAAATCATTTGATTTAACTTTCAAAATCCTTTCAAAAGAAAGAATAATCGTAAGACCGATCCACACATAAACACGGATGGTTTTTACCTTACGATAACCCAAATCATTTGTAAAACGATACTTGTCTGATATTATAATAATGTCTAACACAAGTAATATCAATCTAGTAGAAACGCTTGCATCTAACGTTTTACATATATAATATACAATCAAAATCCGCGGGCTCTTATTTGGGAAATGGATTCCAACTATGACAAGTTATGGATCCACCTTCCGCTCAGTGTACTCTAGAAGCGATACATTGGAGTTCAACAAGAACATCTTGCAACTCGGCCACACATGATCAACCACTCATTTTGCTTGAGTGTATCGAATATATTGTCACCTTACAGTTGGTAAACCAACATAACCATTCCCGGCAGATACAGAATTGAAAGAAGTAACAAATATGAATATTTTCTAGATGGTAACAATATACCCTAATTGGTTGCGAACCACTTAGCCATACTGCCTGCCCGATTTCTGTCATTTCCCAGTTGATGAGGCTGGAGGTCATAAAGTATCTTTCAACAGATTACTCATTCATTCACTTTGAATGCCACATTGTCATATCCGTCAAATCACAAATTGATTTCCCCAAAAATACCACGAGTATAAGCTAAGAGAAACGAATTCCTCCGCCACCAACTTAAATACGTTTGAAACGATCAACTCACATGATCTACCAGATATGCTATGTCAGACATTCATCCATTCAAGTTATCCTGGGACTGGACAAACCAAAGGCACTATTCCGTACATCCATCCTAGGCAATCTCTACCTAGGACTTATACAACAGCCCTTGCACTTTACTCCGTCTTCAATTTGTCTTCGATCTATTTGATTCAAAACGCTAATGCCCATACGGAGTGGTTCTTTGGATAAGAATCCAACCGGTCTCTCCGTATTGACGATGGAAAAATGGTCAAAACTTTGATAGTCTGTGATTTAACTATCAAAGAAAAACACGTATGCAAACAACGATATTATTTCCAGATGGAAATTTTATCGATCATCATCATTTAACATTTATCTCTTTAGTTCATTAATTTTCTTATCTCCTGTTTCCATGTATTCTAAATTATTATTTTCTATTATCAGAAAACATTTCTGATTCTTATTTGGAAAACATTTCCAAAACTCCTTCACTGGATTTAAGCTGATGTTTAACATCTCCATGCCAACTCAAACCATTTCACTCATTAACCAAATTCACTTAACCATCATTCATTATCAAACCTTACCATTCCTTAGTTAAGAAGGAAGTCAATAAAGTTGGGGTATAATTACCTCTCAGACCTTAACTGAACAACGTTTTAACTTCGAAATAGTCAAAGTTTATCTTTTAAATCTTTAACAAACTTCCTTACATAACTCTCTTTCAAATAAATCTCTATTCGATAACTCTTTCCTTCGAATAAACTATATTCGATAATCTCTCTTCTTCGAATAACCTATATTCGAATAACTCTATTCAATTAACACTATTCGATTAACTCTAATCGATTTATTCTTATCAGTTAGCACTATTTGATTAACTCAATTCTATTAACTCTATTGGATTAACTTTATTCAATTAACTCTACCTAATTTACTCTTATCAATTAAATCCTTTTGAATAAACTATATTCGATTAAATCCTTTCGAATAACTAATATTCGATTAACTCCTTTCGAATAACTAATATTCGATTAACTCCTTTCGAATAACTCTAGATCGATTTAACTCTAATCGATTAACTCTAACTGATTGACTCTAACTGGTTAACTCTGACTGATTAACTCTAACTGGTTAACTCTAATTGATTAACTCTAACTGGTTAACTTTAACTGGTTAACTCTAACTGGTTAACTCTAACTCTATTCGATTAATTCTAACCCTAATCGATTAAATATAATTCAATTTACTTTATTTGATTAACTCTATTAGATTAATTCTATTCGAATAAACTATATTTGATTAACTCCTTTAACTCTATCAATCTTTATTCAATTAACTTTATTTGATAAATTCTAGTTCGATCACTCTATTTGATACCCATTTTAAACAATCTCCTCATAACTCTTTTATATCTCATTAACTCCCTTTTTTATACTCCTATTTATTTAACAAACAAATATTTCCTTTTCAATTCTATTTAAATAAATATACTTTTCCAATCCTATTTATTTAACAAACAAATATTTCCTTTTCAATTCTATTTGTAAATGTTATATAAATATATCCTTTCAATTCTATTTGTAAATGGTTTACAAATATATCCTTTCAATTCTATTTGTAAATGATTTACAAATATATGCTTTCAATTCTATTTGTAAATGTTTTACAAATATATCCTTTCTATTATATTTTACAAAATTTCCATCTTTTATTTTATCATATTTATTTCCCATAAATATTTCCTTTTCTAATATCATATTTATTTTCCATAAATATTTCCTTTTCAAAACCCTTTTGATTTTATAACTATTTCTCTTATAAAATCCTTTTTTTTCTTTTATATATAAAATCCGTTAATTTTATATAAATAATTTATTTTCAAAATACACTTTGAAAATCCCCTTTTCTACATCCCAGTATTTCTTACAGTATTTAAAACACCAAATAACAATGATCGATATCATTCAAACACACATGATCAACACAGATTATATATCACATCATATATTACAATATATGAAAAACAGTAAAATAAATGTTGAGGAATCCAGTTGGATCCCTCCAACTTGTTTCTCTGCATCACAGATGTTAAACAATATAATTAACATTGATTTTATTTCACTATGAAATATTCTGCTAAACAGAATCAATATTTGATTAACGATTTATATATATATCGTTATCTATAATTTCAACCAATATACAAGAAATTCAACCAAACAGTTAACACATGGCAATCAACGGATCATTATCAGTTCTAAAAATACTTATAGAAATATAACTGTTCAGAGTTGGTGAGTTTTACTCACATTGGACGATCATCGTTAATAACAATAACCATCGCTTGATTCAGACGGACAATTTATTTTGCTATAAATTGTACTGAGCTCTGATTCACTCCCAGTCAGTTCCATGGTGTTGTCGTCGTCCATACGATCCCAACGGATCCACATTTGAGAAATTCTGATAATATATGAGCGAAACATGCCCTTAACGAGTTATACGCTATTTTAAATTTTAAACTTAAATCTAAATTTTAAATAGTAATTATTGCCACGAAACAGATAATTACCATTATCGATTATAAGCCATTATCATCGGTTGTCACCAACTTCGACATCCTTAGCTCGCCACCACGCTCGCACTATCCATTTAAACCGCATCATTAGACTTCTGTTTTTAAATTGAATTTATAAACCATGTTTCACCCCTTTCTTTCTCTTTTTAGAATCAACCTTCCTCCTACTGCGAAATCCATGGCCATTATTAAATGATGCGGCACATAGATCAACAGAAGACCAGTCGGTGACTCCATCTCCTGAACTGCTACAATGTCACAAACACCTCCAGTCAAACAATGAACCTGCACCACTACTTGTTCTCCATTACGAACACCCTCATTTGCCTTACAGCTCATCTTCTTACTATAACTATAATTCCTTGACTTGCCTAAACACATTTCTGAATAATTTGGCTGCATAATCACGTATTCATCCATCCCTTAATTCAAACTCCCTCACTAACCGAAAATGAACAACATCACTTCCTCTTCGTCAGGTAAAATATGAACCATCTATTTCCGTTATCACCACAAACAGTAATCACCGGCCATCATGGCCCATCGGACAACCACAAAAACCCTCACTAGCTTCCTGTGACCAAAATACAAGCTCGCGACAAATTTTTCACCAAAATCCCCAAAAGAAAACCGACCCTTAGACCTCGTCGGAACCACCTGCCATCACCGAAGTACACACCCCTGACACCCAATAGTGCGCCTCGCTTTCCTGAGCGCCTCACCCATCTCCGTCCATCCCAACTCCACCCGAGGCAACTCCAAAGCCATGCCCTAGCGTGGCCTGTAGGATAGTCGAGCCCTACCAAAGATGATCGAGTCTCAAAAGGAATACACCTCCTTGAAGCTACCATTAGCGCGAGTTCAAAGGATCCAACATCGCACCAATTCGTGGAGGAATGAAATGGATTTAATTGTATGAAATATTGAAGAGGATGGCGGTTTGCTTTTTAATTTACAGAAGAAATGATTTAGGTTGTAAGGATGAGAGGGGTTATTTATATCATTACATGTTGATTCTCTTGTGGATTATTGAATGCCATAATTTGTTTTAAGGACCAAGGGAAACTAGCGGTTGAGAAAGAGAATTGTGGCTTGCATTTTGATCGGAGAAAGGAATGAAAGGGTTAAGATATTTAAAAATATATTAAGTTTAAAAGGTAGGTTACTTGTTATATAAAATTCTCTTCGCATACAACTGCTACGGACAGAAATAAAAATGTAGTCATGTCGAGTATTTCACCACGATCCAAAAAATATAATAATACCGGTATATTAACTCATATTGTGAAACCTCAAAATGTTGATTACAGGGTGCAAAATACTCCAAATAAAAAGTCTCTTATTTAATTAATTAAAAATTACAATAAAATTCTAAAATTTAAATTATCACTACGTCTCAAAAGAATCGTGTCTAAATTCGAAGCCGATATCTAGTTATATCGAATAAACCGTTATGGTCGATAAACGATTCTATAGCGACTATTTCAAAATTTGATTTGGGCACAACTCACAATTTACACGACGAAATCCTGATTTTTCTCTTCCATCAGAAAAATATACTTCACCAGCTCCTAACATTTCTTTTTTCACAGAAATCCGATTAAAAACGGACCCTGTATATCCTGTTGAAGTTCAAATCGCCAAATAGCAAACTGCCGCGCCATTTCAAGCACGAATTTAATTATAATAGAATTATACGCTCAAACTTCGTTTATATAATATATTTGTTATTCTAATTCAATTATAAACTGAATTAAATACTTTGAATTGTCCAGTTCACATTATATTGTAAATTCACTATTTCTGATTATTTCAGAAATTAAATATATTATTCTATTATTTATATTAATTAAATATTCAATAAAATTTAATTAAATAACCAATTTCACTTTTTACATAATTAAATAAATTAATTATTATCCGTATAAATACGGGTCGTTACAATTACCTACCCCCTCCGATTTACTTAACCCACCCACTGTTCACCCAATTATACTTAACCCCAACTTTAGTTTATAGTCATACAATCCCTATGGATTCAACTAGGTTAAGTATTCAAGATTTATTACCATATTTTAATTTATGGTTACCATATGCTAGATCTCCCACATTCAGCCTGCCATTTGTGGATGCTGGATATGTCGGTCGGGTCCTAGCAGACTTATTCCACAAATTGGGCTTAACCTCGTGTCTGAGCACGTCTCGTATTTGCGCACTTAGACCTCTCACATTAGGTTCAACATCAGTGGCTGCTGGATATGCCGGTCGACTCTGGGTAGATTTCCACCACTAATGCAACCTAACCTCGTGTCTAAGCATTACTACGGTTCCATTATTTTAGGCATATTCAAATAAATCTCCCTATTCCAAATATAGACTTTCATGCCCCCTTTGAATTCATATTTACAATTATTCTATTTCAATTATAGGTTTCCATGCCCTAAATCAATATTCTCATGTGTTCCAGTTTTATGCCCCAAATTGACATTTGCATATGTCACAATCTATTCGCAATTTCATAAATACATATGTTCCGACTTATACCCCAAATCAATATTTTCACATTCCAATGCAAATTTTACCCAAATTCTTGTTCACCTACTTTCCAATACACTATTACAAAAGTGGGCATATTCAACACTAGTTTGTGTGCGTTGCATGAAAAGATTGGCGAAAGCTATGATTTCTTTGATCTTCTGCAACAATATTCATATGTTGTTGCATTATACGTGAATGCACTATTGCGGTGGGAATTCTAGTGTTTTGACGTGCAACACCAGTTAAAAGCGTAGTATTACATATATATAATCTAGCTCAGCGATCCGCGTTATCAACATATAAAAACCCAATCGTAGATGCAAGATTAATCCAATGGTTCAAACCAGCCATGGGTCTGATGATCTAAACGTTTGCCATCATCCAATCATTGACAACCACGTCATTGCATTCTTTTGACGAAATTTTGGCGTGATCTTCTCCCTTTACGAAATAATGTAAAAACAATCTGGTCACAAATCGTTTTCTTCTCTATCATCTAATTGTTTTTCCCCCTTTTTACTATTGACAAAAATTTAAACCTAAATTCACGTCAGTATCGCTCCTCTCCTCGGCAACAAATTTTATTCCGAAAAGGTTGAAGCTTTGAATTGCTTACTAGCTTTGATTGCTCAGGGTCTTGACATCGGCAGTTTTTTCCCTTAGGTTCAGTTTGTATAGCATTGTGAATTAGTTGCACTTATTATATATTGGATTATGATTAATTAGTAATTAGTTCATTTGTTACATTTTGGAAAACCCATTCGCTTATGAGTAATTAGCTGCTTGGACATCCCAAACTTAGGTAAACATGTTCGCTTACGAGTGATTACTCGGTGAAAGATTAGATTATGAGTAATTAGTTGCGCTTTGACCATTGATTTGGGATTTGGGATTATGCTGAGGTTTATTTGAAAATTATACCCAGCAATAAACCAAAAAAAGGAGATGGTGCCGGTGGGTTTGCCACCAGGATTTAGGTTTCACCTAACTGAGTGGTACCTTTTTGGGCCATGAGAACCGGACTATTGGCATGAAAAAGATATTGGTTTATTATAGAGGTCGAGCTAGTTAAGGAATGGAGACTTTACCATTGAAATTGATTTGCACTTTGCATTAATTTACATTAACATATAATTGTATGCTTGAGGTTTTGTGATATAGATACATGTGTAGCACTGCGGTGTGCTTGAGGCTACTAATTTTCTGATCCGGACGAGCTGTTCACCCGTATCTAACACGCACAGGTATTTTCCATTTGATTTTTGAAACTACCAATTTCAATGTTTCGATTTTGGAAACGTATGCTCAGTTTTGCATCCATATTATGCCTTACTACGACGTATCATAAAGCAGTCATACAAAAAAGTATCATAAGGCACAGTAGTGCGTCAGTTCATACCATACACATCCAAAAAATGACATACAATTGTATGCTTGAGGTTTGCACTGCGGTGTGTTCGCACTGCGGTGTGTACGCACTGCGGCGTGTTTGCACTGAGGTTTTGTGATACATGCACAAGTATACAAGCACAAGTATACACAATTTTTTATTACAATACACATCATACACGCAGTGCATATGCACACAAGTATACACGCACAAGTATCATAAGTATACACGCACAAGTATACACGCTCAAGTATACACACACAAGTATACACGCACACACAAGTATACACGCACAAGTATCATAAGGCAGCATTTGAAGGTACAGACAAGTATACACGCACACACAAGTATTACCATACACGCACAAGTATACATGCACGCACAACTATCATAAGGCAGCATCAGTCTATATAATACACATCATGAGTTCATACCATACACGCACAAGTATCATAAGGCAGCATTGATCAGTTCATACCATACACATCCAAAAATTAACACACATATCCACATCCAAAAGTATTATAAATTTAACTTAATACATACACATCCAAAAAATGATATTATAGTATCATCAGTTCATACCAGATCAGACCTTTGCAGGGCTGTGGAACTTCCCACTGATTCGTTAGGGCTTTGCGGCTGTAGGAGAGCCCAACCGAAGTGAGCAGCTGCATGTGATGGACCAACAGCATTAGGACAAGGGGTGAGGTAGTTTGTCCAGTCAAATTCCTGCTCAACTTCTATATCTACCCACTGATCATTCCTCTGGTTCATTGGGGCTTGGTTATCAACATGTATGTCATAGTTGGCTTCCGGAAGTAAGCTTGGCAAGGGGTAGCACAACAGCTTCTTATATCATTGCATCAAATCTTTCATCTGAATCCATTTCCCATTCCCATCCGTAATGATGCAAACATGGAACCACATGTTCCTCCCTATTACTCACAAAAAGAAGTTCAGGCCTTGTTCCAAGATGAGCATGGGCACAACGTTGAACCTTAATGAGGTAAGCCTTGTTGTTGAATTGAGCAGCAAACGTATTGATATTGCCAATGCCTTCACAAAATTGCATTTTCAGGTAGAAAGATGTATGGTCATACTCAGACCAGTTGCAGTCGTCAGTTGCAAGCACACGTCCCATTGGCTTCATTATTTCTTCAACAGCAGGGACATTACTCTTTTGGAACTCGGGAAAGCCATCAACTTTAGCCCATTATTCCACTTCTAACACTGGTTCAGGATCAAATTCTTCATCAGACCATGCTTGCAGGTAAATAACACCACCAGGTTTTGTAAAAACTTTCAACATTAGCGCATGATCACGCTTATTGTACGATGGGCATGATACTAGAAAAGATTTATTGGGTATTACCCGTATAGGCCACGAATTATGATTGAGAGTCGCCTTAAGAACAATATGCACAATTTCGAAATTCCAATGTCGCTAAAGAATAGTAGCAGTGATGTATAGAGATGAGTCATCCATTGATTTTTTTATAACTTTTGAAGATTGGGGATTTAGGGGATATGGAGATGATGACGTTCTGAAGCTTGAAAGGATGTGTGAGGGACCCGATTGATGGTGTCAGGTAAATATGTGAACTGGAAATGCTTGCACAGAAGACGAATTCTGAGGTGGCACAATTGACCAATGGTCAATGGTCAACTGTTATAATTGTATGCGTAACTCATTAAGATTTATAAGTTAATTAGATGGCCAAATGCACAGATGCACACAGCATATACGCACTTATCAAATAACTTGTAAATTCAAATTGTAGGATCTGAAATGACGAGAAGAGATACAGCCGGCAAGTGGAGGACCTGAAATGACATGGAGAGATACAATTTTTGGTTCATGGCATTGCTACTTTGTAGAATGCAAACTAATCGTATTTGTTGACACTTGTATTGAAGGTGGTATGTGTTGACACTTTTGCTACTTTTAAATTATGTATTTGATCGTATTTGTTACATATTTAAAGCATTGAATTACGTATTTGATCGTATGTATTGAAGGTGGTATGTATTAAAGGTTTGAATGTGATGATGAATGTAACAGATGTGTTTTTTCTATATACAAAACTGATATTGCAAAATTTATAATTAAAGCGTTGCATTTGCTTTTTTCTTGATGTTGCATTTCAAGATAATGGTGTTGCACTCCATAATACAGTAGTGTTGCATTACATAAAACAGTAGTAAGTCCACATGGCACGTAGACGCCACAGTTGATGTGGAATGTGACACGTGTGCAGCTGACGTGGAGAGCTGATGTGTCGTGTGACACGTAGGCAACTGACATGGAAAGCTGACGTAGCCGCCGCTATCGTGACCTGCTAGCCAGGATTTGACTAATTTTCAAGCACCGCTGAATATTGCTGCATTACGTGCAAATAGTGTTGCATTACGTATATAATGCAACACTTTCTTTCCATGGCAGTAGATGTGCTAAAGCGTTGCCTTAGAGGGCTAAGGCAACGGCCACGGATGTCACGCTCTTCCAGTGTTACCTATTTGAAAAAAAGGGAAAATGCAACACTTTTTCGATCTAAGGCCACATAAAACTTGTGTCGAATATGCCCACTTTTTTAGTAGTGATATATGCCTAGTTTCATACTCATATTATCCAATATGTCCCCCAAATCCATATTCGTATATTTTCCAATTTTATGTCCAAATTTATATTCATAATTTCCAATACCAATTATGCCCCAATTTATGTCTTTCCCAACCGTTCCCAATTTCATACGTTCGCATCTTTCAGCGTTAGGACTAGGCTCGAAGGTAGCCTGGCTATATAAAAATAAAAGGGAAAAGAGGGAGAGAAGAGAATCAGAACAAGCATCATAACGAATCAATAATATAACGTTAGAAATAGGCATAAAAACTGAATAGACATATTATGACAAGATTAGACTTGGTGACGATATAAATGTACAAGAATATATCAAAGGAATATGTCATAATAGAACTGATTAGGCACCAATTCAAGATCCAATTTTTATATACATATTACGATCACTATTTAAATATACAAATCTAAAAATAACATGAGCTCACAGTGAATAGAACTTAAGGAAATGGATCCAACTTACTGCGAAGAACACATTGAATTTTTTGTTGTAGCAATCGTTGAATTTGTATAATGCTTGCCGAATTGGATTTGGAGAAGACTAGGCCATTCAATCTACGCTGCAGTAGAGCTCCACCGTCGCCGCCAGTTTCAGATGAATAAAACCTAGGTTTAGGGTCCTTTATATAGCCTTAGGATTAATGAATCTTACTTAGAAAGGTGTCCAGGTACAAAATGAAGTATTTCGCCTAGATCTGTTCAGGGTGGGTCGACCCCCCTTTGAGTCGGTCGACCCCCCTTTGAGTAGGTCGACCCCCCTTTGGGTGGGTAGACCCACCTAGGCGGGAAATCTGCCACCTTCCCAAATTTCGAATTTCTAGACCCATTTTTGAATTTCTGAACCTACTATATATATATTCTTCCTGTGCGTGTACAAACTTCAAACTTTAATAACTTCTTCATACGAAGTTTGTTTTACGCAAACCTTGTGTCTATCATGACCAGAATTTCGAGAGAGACGCAATCGCGTAGTCCGTTTCCCTTAATTCCAAATATTGAATTAATTATTCTTTAATTCGTCATCTTTAATGTCGTTAAAATTTCGGTGTGTTACAACATGAGCACTGAACGTCCGTATCAGAGGATGTGTTTGTGATGACTGCAGCAGACAAACTATAGGTAACAACATTCTCCCAACACTCTATTATCTCTATGTCATATTCACTATCAGTTGACATTCGAAAAACTCTCAAATCAACAGACGAATTGTAACGACCCGCATTCTACGCATCGCAGGATCGTAGAATATTTATTTCTTTCACACATGAAGTCGTATGGTCATGTAACTTTGGGAGACGACTATTGGGGTCATTCCCCATGCTCATGATTTTTCCCGATTTTTAGATGACCGTTTTGCCCCTAGCTAATACTGTTTTGGCCATAACTTTTGACTGGAAAGGAATTTTGACCTGAAACCACTTCCATTAGATTTTTTGATGGTTTACAATTCCGTAGAGTGGTCTCAATAGTAAAACGGACTCACCGTTTGGGAGATATGGCTGAAACAAGTTTCAGATAGTGAAAAACAGCTTAATTGGGCTTAACCGGGTGATTAACAACTAGGCCCAATGGGGGATTTCGGGATTAGAGGTATTTGAGGGCTGCTAGGGTTAGGATTTCGGGTTTTCACTCATTTTTCAGCCGCCACAAACTCTCTCTTCAACCTAACAATGGCCTCCATCATCTAAAAACACCCCTAATCACTTCTTAATCAAGTTTTGGCTTAAACTACATCATACCAAGGAAGATCTTCATCAAATCAGTACTAGAGTTGCTGTGTTACATTGGTATTCGCACCCAAACAGTAGAGTTTCAGTTCTAAAGGTTTTATTTGTGGCCAAGGTGAGTGATTTGCATAGTTTTGCACTAATTACGGTTAATTAAGGGTAATTCGTGAAGATTAGCGAATTTATACATTAATAAATTCTGGAAAAATATTTGTAAATTCTTAAATAACGTTTTAGACCTCTGTTAGAAATTTGGTTTGATTTGGTTAAGTTATACTAATCACATTATTAGTTTTTCCTAAACATGCTTAGGGGAAAATATGGGGTTTTGGGTATGTTTGATCCATTTTACATGCTATGATTAATGTTTTGATGTTTGTGAATGATTATACATGTTGCTATGACTGTATGGTATGTTTTGTGATGGATTAGAATTGTTAGATTGGTCGAAAACGTCGTCGTATGGCATAAAACAGTCCCAGGAAATATGCAGGGTTTCGAACCGGATCAGATCGGATTATTGGGCTCGGATCGAATAGGGGAACCGGGCAAGTGAACTGGATTGGGATTGGAACTTAGCATAAGGGGCTTGGCGAGAAGGAAGGCCATTTGCTTAGAGTTGGAGTTGGATAAGGGATCGGATCGGAGGAACCAAAAGGATAGGATCGGATCGGGCGAATGAAAAAGGATAGGATCGGATCGGGCGAATGAAGAGGGACGGGATCGGATCGGGCGAATGTAGAGGGATGAGATTGGAACGGATCGGACATTTAGGAGGAAGCAACCACCGAACCGAACCAGGAGGCAACCACCGAGCCGCACCCAGACAGAGGGCATCCGAACCGAACCGAGCTAATAGGGAACATCTTAACCGAACCGCACCCAGGAGAATACTAAGAGGCACTAGACCGAACTGAACCGATGAGGACTGGAGCACTATGAATATCCGAACTGAGTGCTATTACTACTACGCGACGACTTTCTGAAGACCAACTCCAATTTGACACAACCCGAGATGCAAAGGAAGTCCAAACGAGGAGCTTTGACTCAGGATCCAGTTGGGAAACAATGAGTGAGCTTCATGATTGGGCTTCGCTGCAGGACGTGTACTAAGGGGTTGTCGATGTCTATAACTTTGAATCACTATGTGTAGGGAGTACGTGAACGAACTCAGGGCAACATCGGCCTAGGTACGACTAAAGGGCTATAGACCAATGAAGTGGGGTCATTTGTAAAGATTGGTCATGACTCCATGTGGTAAGCTTGGTAGTAGCAGTAGTTGTACAATTCGAACTCCGTCACTACTTCGATGGGTCTAGTGATTGACAGTGGTGGACATCGTATGCTTTACGCACTGAGTGAGAGATTTGAGGATGGTTGTTATGGTTGATTTGTTTGCCATCATTATGGCATGCACACCCCCACCCCCTTTATCTTTACACCATTTGTTCAGTGGCACCTTAGTGTATTGTACGGTATGTAGTGCTAACTCTTTGGTTGCAGGTCCAGGTTCAGGTATGGTTTAGTATACCTGTTATTGTTCTGTTTAGCTGCTTATCGCTCATACCAGACTTTTTGTCTGACCTAGAGTTTTATGTCTCTTCTTATTACTCTGGGTGCTCTCACGAGCAGACTAGAGACAGGTTAGCTGGGTATGCACGGGTAGCTGATCCGGAGACGAGCAGGAGGCTTTCACGTATGATACATATAGTATTCTCCCTGTGTTTTTGAAGATCACTACTTGGGCATTAGTAGTGCATCTTCTACTTTAGCTTTCTTTTTTTTAGAGACAGTAACTTGGGAAGTTGTAATAAGCTGTATCTGGATTTCTGCTGCTATATTGTTTTAGTTTTCAGCTTATGCACTGTCTCGCCTGTTTTATGTCAAGATTATGTTATTATTATGTTTTGTTCCATGCGCTGTGAGACATTCTACAGGTTCCTTGTTGTTAGTTCATTCTCTTCTTTCCTTTCTTTGGCGACCGTTCTGTGCTCGTCGGGCATATGTACAGCGCACCTTCGGAGGAAATGCAGGCTGGTGCGGGGCGGGCCGTCACATTTGGTATCAGAGCTCTAGGTTGCGTAGTTAACCTAGGGAAGTCATCAGGGAGAGATAGTATACGTATATGAGAGCGCGTATTTGTAATTATTTTGGTTTTCAAAGCTATATATATTATTAGTATAGCTAAGGATGAAGTCACACTGCACTAGCACCACCATGGAGATGGTTAATCGTTTTCTCTTTACAAATTGAACGATGAGCCGATACGCAAGAGGTGCCGGTAGGGGAGCCAAAAATGGGAATGCTGCTGACATGAGGACGATGTTTACGGACCTCATGAGAGAGATGCTTAGGGATGTGCAGAGGGAAGCTCACAATGCTGGTAATGGTGGTGGTCCAATAGTGCAGGCGCCTAGGGCCGATTTCGCCAAGCTGAACAAGGATTATACTAGTCTTGGTGGGAAGCCGTTCCACGGAACGGAGTCAGCCACGGATGTTCACGATTGGTTGGATAGCTGTGAGCGTATCTCCGAAGATTTGGGTATCGAGGAAGCGATGAAGAGAAGGCTAGCATCCCGTCAGCTACAAGGACAGGCAATGAATTGGTGGAATGCTATGAAGGCAGCTACTCCCAAGGATCAGATTACTTGGGAGCAGTTTAAGGCTTGCTTTAGTGAGAAGTTCATTCCAGCTGCTCAGAAATCAGTGTTGTTTAAGAAATTTTTGGAGCTCAAGCAGAATGGAAGAGATGTCTCGGAGTATATTGCTGAATTCGACACTTTGTCGAAGTATGGGTTATTCTTATTGATACTGCCGAGAAGAAGAACAAGAAGTTCATAATTGGTTTGGATCAGTACTTGGGGGAAAGGCTCATTAACCACATCGATGAGATGTTTGAATCGATTGTGGGGAAAGCATTGAGGTCAGAAAGTCTTTACCCTAAGTCAAAGACTGAGGTTGCATCTGCAAAGGAGCCAAAACCACAAGCAAGTGGTTGAGGCAAGAGTGGTTCTCAGAATAAGAGGAAGCAGAACCAGAATAAGGATGGCCAAAAAAAGAATAAGAAAGAGGTTGAGTGCTTCAGCTGTGGTAAGAAGCGCCATTATGCTAGTAATTGTTGGGCCAAGCCAGCGGATAGGAAGTGCTTCAACTGTGGCCAAGTGGGACATCACAAGGACAAGTGTCCGCAACCCCCTAAAGAAAAGCAGATGGTGAAAACATATGCCCTTAATGCTATTCCTTCTTCGTCGAATGCCCCAACCGCGGCAAAGGGAAAGAATGTCGTCATTCAAGGTATGCTTTCTGTTTATGATGTTCCTGTTAGAGTTTTGTTTGATACCGGGGCTTCCAGTTCTTTCATATCTAGTGACCTGGTAGATAGGTTGGGATTGGAGCCCGAGATGTCGATAGACCTTTAGTAGTGACGAACCCGATTGGTGATTCAACTAACCTTAGCATGATTTGTCGTAATGTGGTCTTATCGAGTCATGGATGCATGTTTGTTTGTGATTGCTTTGTTTTGGGCTTTACTGGGTTTGGCATTATTTTGGGAGTCGATTGGCTCCAAAGATACGGGGTGGTGGTAGACTATGAGGGCTTTTTGGTGATAGCTAGAGCGGATGATGGGCAGAGGGTAGTGTTTGGTGGTCTACCCGGTGATGGGGTAATAACTAGTTTTCTAAATTCCCTCGACATCCCGCATAGTGAGTTGTTAGGTTCGCCGGTGGTTGGCCAGTATCCGGACATTTTCGAGGAAGTGACCGGGCTTCCACCACACCGAGAGATTGAGTTCTGTATTGATTTAGTGAAAGATGCCAAACCTATAGTGATGCCACTTCGTCATATGGCACCAAGGGAGCAGCGAGAGCTCGAGGTGCAAGTCAGCGATCTTTTGAAGAAGGGATTTATCAGAACGAGTGTTTCTGAATGGGGAGCACCAATTGTGCTTGCTACCAAGGCGGATGGTTCCCTTCGTTTGTGTGTAGACTACCGCGAGTTGAATAAAGTGACGAGGAAGAACAAGTATCCTCTACCGCAGATAGATGATTTGTTTGATCAGTTGAGTGGCGCGAGAGTATTTTCTCAGTTGGATCTCGCGACAGGTTTTCATCAGCTTAGAGTGGCAGCTGAGAGTATAGCTAAAACGGCATTTCGGACGCCGTCTGGATTTTATAAGTGGTTGGTCATGCCATTCGGGCTGACCAATGCCCCAGCATATTTTGTGGATCTTATGAATAGAGTATTCAGAGATCAGTTGAATAAGTTTGTCCTTGTGTTCGTGGATGATATTTTGATCTATTCGAGGATAGGGGAAGAGCACAAGGAACATTTAAGAATAGTGATGGAGGTGTTGAGAAAACACCAATTGAAGGCAAAGTTTTCTAAATGTCACTTCTGGAGGAGGGAAGTGAGATTCTTGGGCCATGTTGTTTCAGAGAATGGTATTGCCGTGGATCCTGCGAAGGTGGCTACGGTGCAAGATTGGCCTATGCCCAAGAATGCAACGAACATAAGAAGTTTCTTGGGATTAGCTGGATATTATCGTAAGTTTATCCAAGACTTCTCCAAGATAGCAGCACCGTTGACTCAGTTGACCAAGAAGAATCAAGCTTTCGTCTGGGACGAAAAGTGCGAGAATGCATTTAAGTGCCTAAAGGAAAAGTTGACGTGTGCACCAGTGTTAGTCATTCCCAAGGGGAATGAAGAGATTACAGTATATACGGATGCATGTGGCACAGGACTAGGTGCTGTATTGATGCAGGGAGGTAGGGTTGTAGCTTATGCAAGTCGGCAATTGAAACCGCACGAGAAAAGATAACCTACCCATGATTTGGAATTAGCAACGATCGTGTTCGCACTGAAGATGTGGAGACATTATCTCTTGGGAGAAAGATTCGAGTTGTTTACCGATCATAAATCGTTAAAGTATCTCTTCTCTCAAAGGGATCTAAACCTCCGACAGCAAAGATGGTTAGAATTTTTAGCTTCCTATGATTTCGACATCGCATATACACCAGGAAAGGGCAATGCGGTAGCTGATGCATTAAGTAGAAGACATGCCAGTTTATGGGCTATGTTTCTAGAATGAAAGCAACTGGAGTACATCGCTGGGTATGATTTCAGACCAAAGTGCGAATTAGATCCAGAAATGTTAGCAAGCTTGACGATCAGACCCACCTTGATTGAGCGGATTGGTTCCAGTCAGAGGAGTGATCCTAACCTATTGAGAATCATCTCAAAGTTAGAGATGAGAGTCGACGAAGAGATGAACAAGTATGGCTTGATCGAGATGGATGGCTTAGAAAGAATAGAAGACTAGTTGTACCCAATGTCAATGGATTGAGAGATGAAGTGCTTAGAGAATGTCATCATTCAAAATTGACTATACATCCCGGTGGTAACAAAATGTATCGAGACATGAAGAAGACCTACTACTGGGAAGGGATGAAAAGAGACGTTGGGAAGTTTATATCCAAATGCATGAATTGCCAGCTAGTTAAAACTGAGCCAAAGAAGCCTAGTGGTTTGCTACAACCATTAGAAATTCCAGAATGGAAATGGGAACAAGTGTCAATAGATTTCATTGATGGGTTACCAAGGACTAGATTGGGCCATGATAGCATTTGGGTGATTGTGGACCGATTGACTAAGAGTGCAAGGTTTATACCCGTCAAGTCGAACAGGATGACAACTAAGTTAGCAGAACTGTATATGAAGTGGGTAGTGAGATTTCATGGAGTACCTAAAAGCATTGTGAGTGACCGAGACCCGTTGTTCACTAGTGGGTTTTGGAAGAGCTTATAAGAGACTCTAGGGTCAGAAATACATCTCAGTACTACGTATCATCCTCAAACCGACGGACAGACAGAGCGGGTGAATCGAGTGTTAAAAGACCGCTTGAGAGCTTGTGTACTGAATTTTGGTGGATCATGGGATGACCATTTGCATCTAGTAGAGTTTGCATATAATAATAGTTACCAATCCAATATCGGTATGGCTCTGTTTGAAGCTTTGTACGGAAGATCGTGCAACTCACCGTCATGTTGGGTAGAAACCGGTGAGAAGTTTGTGCTTGGACCCGATGTGATAAGAGAAACATCAAACAAGATTAAGGTCATTCAACAGCGGATGAAGGCTGCCCAAGATAGGCAGAAAAGTTATGCTGATAGAAGGAGAAGAGATTTAAAGTTCTCCGTTGGTGACTTGGTGTTTGTCAAGATTTCTCCGTTGAAGAGCGTGATATGATTTGGCAGGAGAGGCAAGTTAGCACCAAGATTTGTTGGTCCATTCCCAGTTCTTGAGCAAATTGGGAATTTGGCATACAAAGTTGAATTACCAGACAAGATGGCAGGAGTTCACAACGTATTTCATGTTTCCCAGCTAAGGAAATTCGTACACGACCCAAATTGACTATTTCACCTAATCAGTTGGATGATATCGAAGTTGAACCCGAGGCAATTGGGAACCACAGGCCTATGCGTATTGTTGGGAACGATACGAAGCAGCTTCGAAGGAAGGCGGTGAAATTAGTCAAAGTTCAGTGGGGCGAGAATGAGAATGACTATACTTGGGAGACAGAGGAGAATATTAGGAAGATGTATCCAGAACTCTTCGCCTGGTAAGATTTCAGTTTTGATTTAGTCTTTCTGCATGCTAGGATATGTTGTTTTGGTTGTTTTGCATGTTTGATTGTTACATATATGATTGGTAGGCATGCAGAATCCTTTGTATGTTTTGGGTTAAGGAATTTCGGGGACGAAATTTCTTAAGGGAGGGAGAATGTAACGACCCGCATTCTACGCATCGCAGGATCGTAGAATATTTATTTCTTTCACACACGAAGTCCCATGGTCATGTAACTTTGGGAGACGACTACTGGGGTCATTTCTCATGTTCATGATTTTTTCCGATTTTTAAATGACCGCTTTGCCCCTAGCTAATACTGTTTTGGCCATAACTTTTGACTGGAAAGGAATTTTGACCTAAAACCACATCCATTAGATTTGGTTGATGGTTTACAATCCCGTAGAGTGGTCACAGTAGCCAAACGGACTCACCGTTTGGGAGATATGGCTGAAACAAGTTTCAGATAGTGAAAAACAGCTTAATTGGGCTTAACCGGGTGATTAACAGCTAGGCCCAATGGGGGATTTCGGGTTTAGAGGTATTTGAGGGCTGCTAGGGTTAGGATTTCGGTTTTTCACTCATTTTCTAGCCGCCACAAACTCTCTCTTCAACCTAACAATGGCCTCCATCATCTAAAAACACCCCTAATCACTTCTTAATCAAGTTTTGGCTTAAACTACATCAAATCAAGGAAGATCTTCATCAAATCAGTAGTAGAGCTGCTGTGTTACATTGGTATTCACGCCCAAACAGTAGAGTTTCAGTTCTAAAGGTTTTATTTGTGACCAAGGTGAGTGATTTGCATAGTTTTGCACTAATTACGGTTAATTGAGGGTAATTAGTGAAGATTAGCGAATTTATACATTAATAAATTCTGGAAAAATATTTATAAATTCTTAAATAACATTTTAGACCTCTGTTAGAAATTTGGTTTGATTTGGTTAAGTTTTACTAATCACATTATTAGTTTTTCCTAAACATGCTTAGGGGAAAATATGGGGTTTTGGGTATGTTTGATCCATTTTACATGCTACGATTATTGTTTTGATGTTTGTGAATGATTATACATTTTGCTATGACTGTATGGTATGTTTAGTGATTGATTAGAACTGTTAGATTGGTCGAAAACGCCGTCGTATGGCGTAAAACAGTCGCTGGAAAGTCGCAGGAAATATGCAGGGTTTCGAACCAGATCGAATCGGATTATTGGGCTCGGATCGGTTAGGGGAACCGGGCAAGTGAACTGGATTCAGATTGGAACTTAGCATAAGGGGCTTGGCGAGAAGGTAGACCATTTTCTTAGAGTTGGAGTTGGACAGGGGATCGGATCGGAGGAACCAAAAAGATAGGATCGGATCGGGAGAATGAAAAGGATAGGATCAGATCGGGCGAATGAAGAGGGACAAGATCGGATCGGGCGAATGTAGAAGGATAAGATCGGATCGGATCGGATATCTAGGAGGGAGCAACCACCGAACCGAACCAGGAGGCAACCACCGAGCCGCACCCAGACAGAGGGCATCCGAACCGAACCGAGCTAATGGGGAATATCCTAACCGAACCGCACCCAGGAGCATACAAAAAGGCACTAGACCGAACCGAACCGATGAGGACTGGAGCACTATGCATAACCGAACCGAGTGCTATTACTACTACGCGACGACTTTCTGAAGATCAACTCCAATTCGACAAAACCCGAGATGTAAAGGAAGTCCAAACGAGGAGCTTTGACTCAGGATCCAGTTGGGAACCAATGAGTGAGCTTCATGATTGGGCTTCGCTGCGGGACGTGCGCTAAGGGGTTGTCGATGTCTGTAACTTTGAATCACTATGTGTAGGGAGTACGTGAACGGACTCAGGGCCACAGCGGCCTAGGTACGACTAAAGGGCTATAGACCAATGAAGTTGGGTCATTTGTAAAGATTGGTTATGACTCCATGTGGTAAGCTTGGTAGTAGCAGTAGTTGTACAAGTCGAATTCCGTCACTACTTCGATGGGTCTAGTGATTGACAGTGGTGGACATCGTATGCTTTGTGCACTGAGTGAGAGATGTGAGGATGGTTATTATGGTTGATTTGTTTGCCATCATTATGACATACACACCCCCACCCGCGTTATCTTTACACCATTTGTTCAGTGGCACCTTAGAGTATTATACGGTATGTAGTGCTAACTCTTTGGTTGCAGGTTCAGGTATGGTTTAGTATACCTGTTATTGTTTTGTTTAGCTGCTTATCGCTCATACCAAACTTTTTGTCTGACCCAGAGTTTTATGTCTCTTCTTATTACTCTGGGTGCTCTCATGAGCAGACTAGAGACAGGTTAGCTGGGTATGCACGGGTAGCTGATCCAGAGACGAGCAGGAGGCTTTCACGTATGATACATATAGTATTCTCCCTGTGTTTTTGAAGATCACTACTTGGGCATTAGTAGTGCATCTTCTACTTTAGCTTTCTTTTGTTTTAGAGACAGTAACTTGGGAAGTTGTAATAAGTTGTATCTGGATTTCCGCTGCTATATTGTTTTAGTTTTCAGCTTATGCACTGTCTCGCCTGTTTTATGTCAAGATTATGTTATTATTATGTTTTGTTCCATGCGCTGTGAGACATTCAACAGGTTCCTTGTTAGTTCATTCTCTTCTTTCCTTTCTTTGGCGACCGTTCCGTGCTTGTCGGGCATATGTACAGTGCACCTTCAGAGGAAATGCAGGCTGGTGCGGGGCGGGCCGTCACACGAATTCTCATTTTGGATGTACACAGTTGTGACAATAGAAGGCACCATAGCCTTGGGATTATCTGTATCATACGCATCTTGCTCAGGCCAAGTAGAGGATGCAATATCAAGCATAGCAGAAATGGGTACGATACCTAAGTTCATCTGGGTGTGTATTTTCACTTGAGCAGCTTAAATTTTAGAAACAAGCAAGTTAAGTGGATTTATAGGAGCAACAATTCCAGCCGAAGCTTGGTCGGCGTTAGAAGATTCATTAGAGCTTTGAATAGGTTTCGTGCGACCAACTCTCACTACGCCATAGATGGCCAATCGCAACGAAAATCCATGGTGTTGCTAGCTATAATGTTGCCATTGTTATGCTGTTTTTTTATTACAACGCATGCTTCAGTGTGTTAGCATATATATCAACATGTGTTGCAGTAGCCGGGTGAATAAAATTATTAATCCGCATCAACATGATCCAAGGGTCCAGGTCAGCAATCCGCATGAAATAAGGTTTACGACCGAAAGCCCAAAAAAGAGGCAAAACTAACAAAATATTGGAAGTTTCAATCGAAATTTAACAAAATACTCCGCAGCTCAACCTCCCAAACACTCACCCTCAGGTTCAATTAGGGCTAAAAGTTAAAGTTTACAAGCTTAATTGAGGTCCGATTAGGGCAAGTTCAAGTTCAATTAGGGCTTCACTGTTTCAATTAGTTCTTCAATTGGGGTTCGTTTGGGTTTCAGATTTCAGTTAGGGCTTCGATTTAATCTGCTGCTTAAGGTATCACTCAATGTATATTTCAATTTTTTCTGATTTGATTGTTGTGTTGCCTAATTTACTGCTTTACCTGTGCCTAATTTACTGCATTAAGGTGTCACTCAATGAACAACGAGGAAAAACTATGGGCAAAACTTCCTAAGTTCACTAAAGGGTACATCAATGGAGTGAAACTTTTTATTCGAAATATATTTTCCAGATTTGCGGTAGGTGATGAAATTACATTCCCTTGCAAAAGGTGTCATAATCGCAAGTGGGATTATCGAGAAGTAGTCTACAACCATCTAATTTGGAATGGTCCATCTGTATTGTACATGAAATGGATTTGTGAGGTTTCCTATTTAGATCCTAAAAGGACCAATAACGATATGGATTATGAAGCAAGAATAAATTCTGGAGATAATCTCGATGAGATGTTGCAACGTACTTGTGGAAATATGAAGAACAATGAATATGGATCTTCTTATGGATAAAATGGAATAGATGTCGATGGTAGAAAATTTCATCAACGTGTTGAAGAGGGAAAACAACCATTATATCCCGGGTGTACTAAATTTTCGCGATTTCATTGTCAGGCTTTATTCTTTAAAATGCCTACATAGAACAACTAAGTTTGCATCCAACGATTTATTAGAGTTGATGAAAGAAACTTTTCCACAAGCTCACATCCCTTTATCTTTCAATGCTACCAAAAATATCATTAAAGATTTAGGTCTCGATTACCAAAGAATAAATGCATGTCCAAATGACTGCATGCTATATTGGGCAGAAAATTAAAAGGAAAATATCAACAAAAGTTATGGTTTTTCAAGGTGGGTTGTACCGGAAGAGAAAGTGGCTATTAACAAAGATTCGGAGAAGCGGATTCATAAAGTACCAGCAAAAATGATTTTTTATTTTCCACTAAAACCAAGTTTACAAAGGATGTTCATGTCCAAGGAGTACGCAGAACTTATGTTATAGCATGCAGTGGGACGAAAAAATGATGGCAGACTTCGACATCCAGCTGATGGCGAGGTATGGAAGACGATGGATGCCAATTATCCTCATTTTTCATCAGAAAACAGAAATATCAGGTTAGGAGTAGCATATGATGGATTCAGTCCTTTTCGTGCAAAGACTACATAGCACAGCACAAGGCCGATCGTATTGGTAAATTATAACCTTCTACCTTGGTTATGCATGAAGACAGAAAATTTGATACTTTCAACCCTTATCCCTGGTTCAGAGTCTCCTAACAATTACATTGATGTCTACATGCAGCCTCTTATCGCAAAATTGAAAGAATTATGGATTTTAATTTCATATTTTTGAAGTCCAAGGCCCGTACAAATTGTGCAAATCGGAGATCGTATACAGACATACGTTGCTGGTATGTATTATTGCTTATTTTTATGGTTGGCTGGAGGTATGCTTCAGTAATGAACTATAGTAATAAACTACAGAATTCTTTCAATTTCCGCTTATTGAAGCACCAGTCTAACTCTTACAATTATGTAGTTCAATGTTGGTATGTAACTGATCATGTACAAGACCAATGCTTCAGTAATGAACTACAAAATTGTAAGAATTTTATTTTCTCTTCAATCAGTAATGATCGTGTCAGTTCATAATTGATGCAATGGTTGAGTTTGTACTTGAACGAGTCGTGGCATGTCCAAATTTTAACTGAAGTAAAACGAGGCATTTCGTTAAATGGTTGAGTTTGAAACTGCTTTATTTTGTAGGTAAAGGAAGCAATGATGAAGTTGTTCAAGAACTTGTTACTGAAGGCACTAGAGGTACGAGAGGCAGTAAAGGCACTGAATGCACTGGAGGCTCACGCTATATTAATTTGAAACTGTTTTAGTTTGATGTAGACATGAATTTAGTACTGCTATGTTTGTAAGTACTCTGCAAAACTGAATTAGTTGGCTATGTTTTATTATTATGTAGTTGACTAAGTAGTACTTGTGTTACTGGTTAATTTGAAATGAAAATTTCTTTATTAATTTTAGTGTGCGATGCTAATTACTGTTATGCTGTAGTATGTTATATAATGTTGCAATAGCTATGATATAATGTTGCAGTATGTAATATTAAATGTTGTCGTAGCTATGATATAGTGTTTCCATAAATTAATGCATGTGGGCCCCACAATAGGATTCCGTGAACCCGGCTACAGATTTTAGTGGCACAACAGGATTCCATGAACCTGGGATTCAGATTTTAGTGGCCCTACATTTTTATAAATTTAGTACCTGTAGCAACACCTGTAGCGATGTTACCATAAGATAGCAAAAATGTTGCCTTTGACTCTAAGGCAACGCGAAAAAAGGCAACCCCAAGAAAGTGTTGCCAGATCATTTTTGTCCTATAGCAACATTTTTTGCACTTCCTATATTACTTCTATGGGGTTGTCGTATGTAGTCTATGGCGTAGTGTCTGGTTGTTATTGAGAATATGAAGAACGGTTTAGATTTCCTATTCTTAGCCACTCTATTGTAAAGAAGAGGTTGTAGAAGATGGTTAATGAGTATAAGAATAGGTGGTGGTAGTCAAGGAGATGAGTATAAGAAGGGGCAGTGCAAGGTATTCAGATCTGATTTCCTATGAGTAGACGCCATGAGTAGAAGAATAGTTGATTGAATTTGTATTATAGTTATATATGTATTGTTGTGTGTAACGATAATATTAAGTTATTATCATTATTTTTTGATTTTTCATGTTGAAATAGTTTAATAGCAATGACTATTGTGTGTTGATTGTTAATTTATGTTCTATTTATATATGGACGTTTATTGACCGTTTAAGTGTACTGGAATCGAACTCCTTATGACTTAAGTTTCACAGTTTGACTATAAGGTGTTCCATATAAATATTAAGCTAAAATCAATATTTAACATAAGTCTGGTTAGTATAATCTAAATGGCAAATTGAACACTTCAAAAAGAATATTTTCAAAAAAAATTATTATAATGTAAGTTGGTTACATGTGTATTTCTAATAAAGTAAATATGATAATGAAATATATTTTGATAATATTTTTTATTTAAATTTTTCACAATTCTGTTTAAAATAATTTCAAAATGATTTATTGAAATAGAAATTGTAATTCTACTTAAAAATATTTTGAAGTTTAGATATTCTAAAAGTTTAAGTTTTCTTTAAAAAAAATTGTTTGGAATTAAAATCCGTTTTGTAAAATGAGTTCATAATTACAAATTTTAAATTCCCAATTAGTAAAGAAACAATATTAGCTCATGTTTAAATGAGTCGATTGGGTAAGAGGGTTATAATATGCTCAGCTTATTAAAACCATGACTTAGTATGAAATTTTAAGCTTTAATCAATTATAGTTCTTTGAGCTAAACCGTAGACAACTTTTTTCTAGATACCCTAAGGAAAATGTGTCGAAGGGTTGACTTAGTTAGAAAATTCATATTTTGTTGGAGTACCTATTTGAAATTTGGATGGAAATAAATAAATTTTTGAGTAATGATTAATTTGGTGTTATGAGTATGCTCTTAAGAATTTAAAGAATACCATACTAAGTAATTCCAATCAAAGTGGTTTGATTTTGTTTCTCATTTGATATGGTGTTTCATAGTTTAATTGTAAATAAAATGGAAAATTCGACAATTTTGGATAGTTGAGATTTTCATGTTGATCATGGAAACATAGCTCATTTTATTAGTAAATTTAGTAGAAGATGGTTATAACTATTAATTTAACGAATTTTGAATGAGTAAATTAAATTTAATAAAAACGAGCTCGTGGCGTAGCGGTAGTTCGTAAATATGATTTATAGTTCAAATGGATGTGCAGGATCCAATATAAGTTGGAATTATTTAAAAGAAGAATCTTTCGGATCTATTATATTATAGTTTTTTAATGAAAGTGAAAAATCATGATTTCATCTTGTACTTTTTAAGTCATGTCAAAATCATTTTTTTCATAAAAATCGTGGTTTGGTAGTTCATGAATTAAAATTGATATTCTAATTAAATGGTGAATGTGATTTAGTAATTGATTGGTATAAATAAGAAACCAATCAAAATGAGTAAGTAGGATATATGTAGGTTGTTTGATATGCAAGGTGTATGGTCTAGAGTTTGGATATGTAACTTTATGGTAATTTATACTTATTAGAAAAAGGATTTCTCATGTGATTTTAATAGCGAACACTTGATTTAGATTCTTGGTATGATATTGAAGTTTTCCATCATAGTTAAAGGCTATCTAAGGAAGACAGATGTTCTAATCGGGAAACCCAATCGGATTCCGCAATAGGAAGATCAAGTTAGCAGTACTGGTTTTGAAGTGAAGTCAATATGTTCAAGCAAGTGATTAGATAAAATCTTGCTATGAATAATATATGTATATCATATGAACTAGAATATAATTTAATTTTTTAGTTTATGATTCATCCAAAATAATCTGGATGATATTATTTGACATTTTACATAATTTCAAGCGTTAGATTTTCTTTTATGGAATATATTTGATTGTTTTTAGGTTATTGCTTGTGTGCTTTTATAGACTAAGGTTTATAAAAAAAATTGTTGCTTGATTTAGAACTTAAATCCCATTAAATTTTAAAAAAAATGATGTCAAAAGAATTTGAAAAAATTGTTGATGATTTTTTTCCAAACATTTAGTTATGACTAAAATGGACTTTTAGAAGTTTTTCGATCGGAAGACTTGCCAGGAAGATTTAAATACTCTAGCTGTTGTTTTTGGAAGAACCATAATACCATTGGACGCTCCATGTTGTTTGTTTTAGAGTTATATCATGCTTTGGTAGGAGGAACCATCTTCTTTTCATAATTGATATTGATTTGATTTGGTTTTATTCAAAGAGATTTGAATTTAATATTTGAATATTAAACCTTGGAAGGTAGTTCTAACATTTTCTTATAGAAATTTGGATGCATATTGGTTTATTGTAAAGTAACCCTATGTGATTTGGTTGCATATACTTGTTTGTTATTAATTGCACCATTTATGCTCATTACAACAGGTTTGGTTGTTGCCATGATTATTGCTGTTATTATTTTATTTATTTATTTGCTTTACTCTTTTTAAGGTTATGTAAGTATTCAGGTTTATGGAAGTAAAAGCTTGCTTGCTTGCTTATGCTTTTGACATCAAGAAGGTAAATCCTTCGCGATGTTTAATTAGTTTAATCCATTGTGAGATTGGTGTTTTTGTAAGTGGTCTAGTCCATAGTAAGCTGTGCGGTCCAATTATTTTGGGAAAAATAACCTTTTCCTCGTTCGATCTAGATTTTTAGATTAGTGTTCTTGGTTTCCATCGAGAAGTACCATGCATTCTTTTCAATGGGGTGTTATTCTATTATTACTTTTCTATTGGTAAGTTATATATATATATATATATATATATATATATATATATATATATATATATATATGACACCCGGTTCCTTATTGTTTCGGTGATATTATTTATGTTGATGTTTATTCATGTATGTTATTCTTGTGAGGTAAAAACTCATTCCGCGACCAACGGCGTGGCCTTACAAAATTATTATATGTTTCCTGTTGCATGTGTTTTCTAGTGTTGGTATTCCAGGCTGATCAGTATATTATTTTATTGTAATGCTCGAGTCAGACCGAGCTTGTTTCCAGATTGTTTTCTATTGATTGAGGAGCTTATGGAGTAGAGTTGGAAGTTTTCCTATAGCATTATTTTATTTCCACTGTATTTTATTTTACCTATCAGCATTTGTAAGGTCAGAATTTTGTAACTGTCTAGTTAATAGGATTTGTTTTTAACTCTGATGTACTTAGTATCTTTGAGTGACGTTCCATACATCAGTATTATTATTTTATGTTGTCATTTTTACTGTGAGATCCTGTGTTTTCTTCTGTTCTTTTCTCTTTCTATTTATTTTTACCTTAACAATCTACGTTTTCGACAATCGGATGTTCAATATTGAATTACAGTGGTCGTATTTAGTGTCGACTTTCGACGGTTGGGAGGTGTGTTGTCACACCTTTCCACCCTCGGACATTAAAGGCGGTCAATACCCTCCCTAGGATTGTGCTCGACCTCTCTCAATGGGAGTGGTCAACCCCTCTTAAAGTTCGAACGTGGGAAGATTCATTTCCCTGGCTGGTTTCTTTTTGTTTAACATGCTGATTAACTAGATTGATTATTTTCATTTCTTTTAATGCATGTTCCCTTCTTGTACATACATACATATATACATATATACATACATACATATATATATATATATATATGTATGTATATATGTATATATATAGACGAGTGTACAATAGCACACCAAATAGTGCTAGCACCCATTTAGCCCCCTGTTTTCCACCATATATCTGGTTTCGCTCTCCCTCCACTATCTTATTTTACTATAAACAAAAGGTAGAAATTAAGGGGTAGTTATGGTGCTCCATTTTGGGGTGCTTTCGAATGCTCCTATATATACATACACACATATACATATATATTCATATAATTTTGAAATCCAAAGAATATTCCATTATGCCATAGGCATATTATTTTATTTCAGACTTATATTCTTACAATCTGAATGTTAAATGCCGCATGTATAGAATTTTCATACAACTTGTTTTATTCGTAATTTTTTCATAGAAAATCCATTTTGATAAATAAAATATGAAAATTACTTGTTAACGTCAAAACATGGTCCTTTGATGATCAACCCCCAAAGCGTACAATACGTACACAAATCAGATAATATTCTCACAAACACAGCCATAATATGTAAGAATCAAGTAAAAACAGGGAATACGCAACCATTTTTATAGTGGTTTGGCAATACGGGACTAAGTTCACTCTATATTCTTTTATTTATACTGTTAGATTACAATATACAGTACATTTGTAGGAAAGGATGTAGAGAAATAAGTATATGATTCTCTCCCACACAAAGTTCTTGTGTATTCTGGGTCCTATAACACAAAATCCTTATGTGTAGGTGAGTGGAGAAGAAGATTCTTGTTTGAGTCCAAAAATAAGGTATTTATAGGTGTTACCGATCACGGCTCTGTATGCCAGGTGGCGACCGATCTGGTTCCTCAGGAAATCAAGGAACTGGTCTTTAGGTCGAAGGAGATGTCCTCTCCGGTTCATCCTTGGACACATGTAATCTGATCCAAGGAAATAGGAGATAGTTGATCACGTATCTTGCCAATGGAGGGTCTGAATGCAAAGCTCCAAGGTTGTATGGCCCGCAAATCCAAACTTTTTGAGTTGATTAAAAACACCACACGTCCAACCAAATTGCACAGAAATACGAATCATTATGTGTAAAGAGGAAAAAGAGAGAAGAAGAAAAGAAATAACAACATATAATCTCACATCGCAGCGGAATAAAATATTATATATATAATAATATATATATATATAACAAATTTTAAATACAGGATTATGTACCATATATGCATACCATCATCAGAGTACAACACAACATGTCACAACGAAAAAAAACAATAGATCTATCATTAAAGCTTCCAAGTCCAAGCTTCTCCAAGGGTATCCATAAACACCTGAACTATTTGACTGCCCGTACAAATTTAAGCACCCAAGAGTTTAGGCTAAAACAAGACAAACAAACTCTGGGTCAGTCATGGGACTAGTGTGAGTAAAGTAAAATCACTTGATTTACCTCTAAAACTCCTTTTGAAAGAAAATATAACCGTAAGACTGATCCACCCATAAATATGCATAGTTTTACCTTACAATAACCCAAAACATTGTTTTTATCAAAACTATTATGATATTATAATAGTCTCTAAATCAAATAAATAGAAATCTGGCAGAATGCTTACATCTCACTCTCTACATATTTAGTATACAATTAAAAGCTGTGGGAGCTTATTGGAGAACGAATTTCCAATTATGACAAGGTATGGAACCACCTTCCGGTAGTGTATTACTAGAGAAGGGTACATTGGGTTCAACAAGAACATCTTGCAACCCGTCCACACATGACCCGTCCACTCTTTCCACTTGAGTGTATTGAATGTTTATCACTGACAGTTGTGATCAAAAACCATCTCGGAAAGCATACCAGAGCGATAGAAGAAGAACAAATGAATTTTGTCAAGATCAGGTGATAATACGCCCTAATGGGTGTGACCCACATAGCCATATTGCCCGCTCGATTTTTATCATTTCCTAGTTGATGAGGACTGAGGCTTACCTTTTTGACATCACATTCAAACTTTGAATGCCACATTATTAGACAATCATCCATTCAAATCCATTCTGGGTTAGAACGAAGCCAAAGGCACTATCTCCGTTAATCCATCTTAGGCAATTCTACCTAGGATTAACAGAAAAAGCCCTTGCACTTTACTTTATTTTCTATTATCTTCAAAATAACACGATCCACAATGCTTATGCTAATACGGAGTGGTTTTGGATAATAAATCCAACCGATCACTCCATATTGATAATGTTAACATTTAATTGGCCAGAATTTTGATAGTCAGTTATTTAATTATCGAAGAAACAAACATTCATCCAAATACCGTATTTCTAAAAGGAAATACTATTGATTTGCACCAAATAATCACTAAGCCCTTTTTAATTAATATTTCATTAATTGAATTCTTTCCAATATTCATTATCAAATCTCCTTACTGAGGTATTTTCCCAGCCCTCTTGAATTCTCACTATACTTGGAAAACATTTTTATATTTCACAATATACTTTATTTTCTACATTTAGAAAATATTATATTCCAAACCCATTTATAAAATATTGGTTTTAAACCAATAGAAATCCATTTCATTACTTCCCTTTAAGTTTGTTAACCAATTTGGTTTCTAATTCCATATACAATTGATAAAACAAATTTTAGTTATCAAATTTCTTTTAAAAAAAATAACTCCTTAAATTTTCGAAATTTTATGTTAGCGTCTCCTTTGTGCGGCTCAATCGGTACAATTACAAATCGCCTCTTAGGCCCTTTCCATTTAAAAAGAACATTAGAAAAGCAAGTTGCTTGCCCAATAGGCTTATCAAACTCTCATACTCAATTAAAAATGTACCTTTTGTTGAGCATTCAATTTATTTTCTTCATTCACTTCATTTTTTTACCTGTTTAACATAGATTCAACCATTCCCAAATTTGTTCTGAATCAATTCAATACTTTTAGTTTAATCACTTTCCAATCGTTAATTTATTTTCAAATTAGCTCCTTTGCTTAATCTGCTTCTAGTTTTAACATATCACTTTCAAATATATTTTAATTCTTTTTAACACAAATCGGACAAAAATTCCATGTTCGATTCAGTTTTCATGTTCAATTCCCCATTTTAATTCACAAATCCAATTTACTAAACCAAAGTCAAATTCGATCCAAAACTCCATTAACTAATTACATTTCTAATTAGTTAATTTAATTTAATAATTAAAAATATGATTTTTGTTTCAAAAATCAATTCATTTAATCCACTTGAGTTCATATTTATTTTATAACTCATGTCTGGATTTTTCTAAGGGAAATTTAAGTTTTATTCACTTAAAATCATTTTATTTTATTTGATAAATCATTATGGTCTATTAACGACCATACTGCTATTTTTTTGAAAATTTATGAGATGAAACCCAAAAAAAATTATTCTGTTATAAAATTATAATCCAATAGATTTGGATGATTCTTGTTTCATAGAACTCCAACTTATATTGAGTTTTACATACTCAATTGAAGTTTGAAACGTAAAACCACGAACTACTACGTCGTGGCGAACTCATTTTAATTAAATTTATACGTTTAAACTTGATTTATTAAGTAAATTATAACCATATCTTATTAAAACCCTTTCCCTTTTGGTCCATTTGGTTATACTTCAAATATATTTAAAAATTCCATTTCGATACTTAAAAATAATTAAAATGTTATTCAAATCATCATTTGAATTTTATTTAGGAAACATTTCATGATTTCCTATAATATTATCTGAGTTTAATTAAATTTCCTTTTACCATTTCTAAACGATTATACTTCCTTAAATCTTAACTAATCCGCCCAAATAATTTCCATTCCACTTTGTTTTACTATTCAATATCTCTTCATTAAATGCTTTTTGAAACCATAAACTTTAAATTTATTTTATTTTTGATGAAGTTCCACATTTAACAATTCCATTTTAAGAAAATATTTTATTATTACAAAACTTATATAAACACACACACATATATATATATATACACATATATAAATATAGAATTTAATATCTTGTTTATACAGATTGAAAATGCTTACTTCTTAAAATATTTAAATTTAATGTAGCTTTTACTAAAAACAATTCATATCCTTTCTAAAAATAAAGTATTTTTATAAATTCAACGTAGTCGTATTTGAGTCATAAATCCATATGGATTTGTCTCAATTCCGTTCTCATTTCAAACGTCAAAAAAAATTCATCGTTTTCGTTTAAAACGATTTCCAATTTCCCTTTAAATTCACTCTTGAATTTTCGTTCCTAAATTATCCAATGATAATTATTTCACTTCACTTATAAACATCGTTTATAAATTAAACTACTTGTTTTTATTATTAAAATCAAGTTATTATTTTTCCTAGCCCATTCAAAATTCAGTTTCTTTTTTGGGGAAACAGATTTTCCTTTTAAAACATTAAGTATTTTTCGTTTTATTTGAATATTTTCTATGGTATTTTAAATACCAATACTTAGGGTCAGTCCTATTAAAGCATCCAAAATACACAACAATCTATCCAATTTATTCAATACGTCACATTTATATATAAATATGTAAAATTTGAGGAATCCAATTGGACCCCCCAACTTGTTTCTCCTGCAATCACAAATATTAGACAACATAAATATTACCAATCCCTCTTCGAGGCAGGATATCACGATATAAAGGTCATCCGTTATTATGCAGGGTGCATAGGGTCTCATTCGCTAAAATGTGCGGGTATATCCAACCACCAACCTTAAATATAACTACTCTATATATAAAAGACACGATTGATAAATACTTTATCAATGCATCTAAACAGCCAACAAAGAATATAAAATTATACTAAATAATAATTCGTTTATAATAAATTATAGACAAACCAGAGATTGTGAGTTTACTCACCTTGATTTTTATTTGCAATTTGATACAAATTTTAACTTAAATCGAGTGACATTTGATTAAAATTAAAATTTCAATGATGATTTCGATCGAATCTAAAGATTTCAAAACGAATTCTTGGTTTGTAGCCCACATCCTTACGAGGTCAATGAAACTAACAACGTTCAAATCTGATGTTGTTTGAATAAGAAATTGATGTTCAAAGAGTATACACATTTATATATAATTTAAACCCTTATTAAAAATCTTATTATCACCGTTACCTCACTAATCACGTGATTAATTGTTAATAATATACGATTAAAACATGGCCCCATTTCTTCTACAGTTCATGCTCTGAACCCATACACCAAACTTCCCTACAACATTTGCCATCGCCACGACGTCTGGATCCCCATGTCCACGTCGAGCTCAAATCTATGAGCCATCGATTCCCCCAAGTCCTACCCTTCCTCGACCACCACATTACCTTTATTCACCCCAAATCGCATGCCTTTCTTGATCTTGCTACCACCAGCCGAGCCCAGTGGAAGACCTGTGCTGCATTCCTCCCTCATCGCCTCAACCCCAGCAACTGGATGCACCACCTGCCACCCCCTTAAAGCCCCTTCAATCAATCGAAAATTCCAACGTAGGTCTAGACCGGAGCAAAATCGAACTCTAGTGCCCCGAACGCTTAAAGCTTAGCTGAAGTATTAGGAAGATTTGGTTTTATCTCTTTTTTCTTTTTAAAATAATGAATGAGGGAGTTATTTTGTATATGCAAAGGGAGACAATTTATTTGGCTCGAGGAAGAAACAGGGCTATGCGATTCAATTTATAGGGCGACTAGTTTAGGAGAAAGGTTGCGACGTAGGTCCGCTGAAACGGCGTTTTCTTTATTTGATTTGATTTTGAACTGGCCTATTAAATTTTATAATCAAATATCTCGGAGTTTTGGACTCCTTTCAAGGTGTAGCGATTGACTTATCTAGGGCTATACCGCTATTTTGAACGTAATGGAACAAGTTCTGAGGCCCAGTTCGATCATATTGGGAAGATAACAATTTAAATCGATGATTAAAAAATAAATTACATTTAATTGTTTCTAGGATTTTTCTAATCGTACATCAAACAATAAATGCAAGCATTATTAAATTTAAAAACCAATAATAATACACTACTTTGGATCCGAAAGAACTGGTTTCATCGAATTCTGAGATTGTGTGAAAAATGGCTATTTTCAAATATCAAACTAAATTAAGAGAAATAATTTAAATTTAAAACAATCATTTCCTAAATAATAAATTATTTTTATTATCGTTTATATTTTAATAGAATTTATATTGGTCATCTGAATCGTTTTGCTTCAGTTTTAACTTCGAATTCAATTATTTGTTATTCTTCGTATTACGATAATTCAATGTCTTCAAAATTAGATCGTATTTTGTTTATTAAATCGATAAATTCCATACCAAAATCCATTTATATAATTGATTCAACATTTAGAACGAATTTAAATGTTCAAAATTAATCGGCTAAAAATATGGGTCGTTATAGTATATCTCGAGTCAGTATACTGGGGTCGGTATATCCTTGGTCGGTATATCCCGGATTGGGTCGGTATGACCACTCCAGTCCGACATGAAAACTCGTTCTGATATGACCACTTGGCCCGATCCAAATGATAGTGAAGAAGTGAGGTGTTCTTGTTGAGCTAAGAAGATCCTTCCATCTCATTCCTTCCTTGCCTTATCCAAGCTTGGTATGCTCCGATTCGAACCATGTGTAATGTGGAGAGTTGATGTAGTGCTTCACGAAGCTGGTTGCTTCGAAATGAGATCAAAGCATGATAAACCAAAATATTTGAGTTGTCATGTGACCTTCATCTAGTAAATCCAAGTTTGCTTAGGCTCTTACTCAAGTCTTAGGTACTTCAATGATCAGAAATTTGTATTGTGATTGCCTTGCCCAAAAGGTGGGTCAGCACTTTGCCCTCCAAAATATGTCTTTCAATGGAAGATGTGTTTTGAATAATCCATAACCCCTAGAAACCCATAATAAAATTCCAATATCCGAAGTTGAAAAGTCCACAATCACACCGGATCGTAGTAAGTAATAATAAAAAATCAGAAGCCACGATTGCTTCACATCGTATTAATAGAAAATCAAAAATCCATGGTCACGCCATGCCATATTATAAGAAAGCTGCGATCACTCCGAATCATATAAGAACACCGAAAAACTAGAATATTATGAAACCCGATGATCACTCTCGATCATATTATCGGAGAATGGAATGTTGATGATGTTTTGATGACAACAACCTTGTTCGTTATTATTTATAAAATATATACTTACACTTTTGTCCAAATTATATATATGTATATATACATAGGATTTATATGCAGGTAATAGATATTGAAGACTGTACAATTAAGAGATTCAAGATTTCAAAGGAGAATCAAGACTCATGAGTATCAAGATATTAAGAATTCAAGACTACCAGGGTAATAGTGGCTAGATGTTATGTAGAACTCTGAATAGCACTCAAACTCTATTTTTAAATTATCTCTTTTCAAATTTATTTTCAAATTAATGCCAAACTCCTCTCAAATATTTTTTCATCCAAGGACTTCAAATCATATATTTCCAAATTTTTAAGTTTGTTATGATTATATAGTTTATATATATATGAGTTTATAATTATATTATATATTTTCTATATCACTTATATATATAGTTTTTAATCATATGTTTAAACCATATTTTATTACGTTTTTATACTTGAAAATTAACGTTTTAACAACTAGTTTTATTTTAGGAATTTCTAAAAAACATATATTAATTTAAATACTTTAAAAATGATTTAAAATTTAAAAATATAATATGCATGTTGACATGCACATTTTAACATGCTGACATATAATAGTAACTTTTTAAAATTTAAAAAAAACGTGACTTTTCATTTTTAAAACGTTTCAGAAGCGGTTGTACCCTTTGGAGCACTATATAAAGGCCTTAAAATCAAGAAAAATTCATAACTAATCTTCATCTTCTTCCACCCTTAACATACCACTATTGTTCGTCTTAAAATTCCAAGATTATACACTTATACTCTGTCGATTTCAAGATAAACTATATCATTCTTCTTCTATTTTTATTTCTTCATCAAATACTTTATGTTTGGAAGTACTGCTCAAGAGTTCTAGGGAATTTCTAATCAAAAATAGGTTGGGTGTGTTCCTTTAGCCCGAAAATCATGAAAAGGAGAGGGTGCGTTCCTTGCAGAAAATCACGGGTGTTGTGATTGGATACTGATAAAACTTTGCACAATCAAACATTATGCGGGACTGGGCGTAGAAGCAATCCGAATCAGTATAAAATATGGTGCGTTCTTTCTTTTTCTGCACTTTACTTTTGTTTATAATTGCATCTGTGACTGTTTCTATTATAATAACCATTCTATGATTCATATATTAGTTTGAGTAATCGATAAATGGTTAAGATTTCTATAAATTCTTTAAAACACTATTCACCCCCTCTAGTGTTTGTTTTTCCCTGAAGATCTTTGATCCTCAACCCTAACAATTGGTGTTAGAGCACAGGTTTTCAAAATTTTATCATCTAAATTTTTGGAAATATTAAAATGGCAACCAACACTAGGATTACTAATAGTAATAGCTCTTTTATAGAGGGCCAGTCCACTATTAGACCACCACTATTTAATTGCAGTAATTATTCTTATTAGGCATGCAGAATGAAAATATATTTATAATCTATAGGATTAGACACTTTTAATATCACAGAAACTAAATATGTTGAACCCACTACTAATTATTCACAATGGACTAATGAACAAAAGACCTCTGCACAAAATAATTCTAAGCCTATGAATATGTTATTTTGTTCATTAGATAGAAATGAATTTAGTAGAGTATAAGTTTGTAAATATGCTTATGATATATGGAAAACCTTGCAAGTTACTCACGAAGGAACAAATAAAGTTAAACAAACAAAGATATCTATGTTAACTAATCAATTTGAGATATTTAAAATGAATCAGAATGAATCTGTCTCCAATATGTATTATAGGTTTTAGGAAATCGTGCATTCGTTAATGGCTTTGAGAAAAACATATTCTGAAGAGGACCAAGTCAGAAAAATCCTTAGTTCTTTAACTCCAGATTGGGATCAGAAAACACTAGCAATTGAAGAAGCCAATGATATTACTAAAATGAAATGAGGAGTTAATCAGGAATTTGATGTCATTCGAAATATAACTACAAAAAAGAAAGGAGAACAAGTCATCAGAAAAGAAATATATAGCATTTAAAGCAAGAACTAATGGTTTTGATTCAAGCAGTGAGGATGATGAAGAAATTGCCTTAATGACAAGGAATTTCATAAAATTTTTGAGATATAAAAGGAGAAATATCTTTCAGAAAAATAATCAATGAAGTTCAAGAAAAAATACTAAGAACGATAGATGCTACAATTATAACGAACCAGGCCATATAAAAAGGTTGTGTCCATATCCTGATAGATCAAATCAACAAACAAACAACAATTCGTCAAAAAAGAGGAAAAGAGCATATGTAACAACTTTAGATGATTCGAATTCATCATTTAGTGATGAAAGAGCCAGAAACTAGAAATTCAAATATGTGCTTCACAATGATTTAAGAATCAGAAAATATCGAAGGAATCATCTTAAAACCAAGTACACCTTAATTAATTTTTTTTAATTGAAATGGTTTAATGAATGCTTGTTTGCTTACCTTGTTTGAAAATTTGAATTCTAAAATTCAAATTTGAAACTTGAAATTCAAAATAATAATAAAATAATAAATAATTATATAATAATAAAAATTAATTTTAAATGGTTTTTAAAATTAACATCATCTAAGGAAATAACTAAACAGAGAATATAAAATATTAAAATAATATAACAAAGTCAAAAAGAAAATTGAACTTTGAAATGGAAAATATATATCGACATACATGAATATACATGTCGACATATGCACTAGTTTTTGAAATTCAAAATTTGAATTTCAAGTGTTTAGACTTTCAAACTTCCCTCCATCTTTTCACCAGCTCCCAAGGTCTGAAAAGTTGTCCTTCTATTTAAAAAAGATGTGTCCTTTTGAGCTCTATTTAATTATCTATTCTCCTTCTACCTCTCATTTAAAATTCAAAACTATTATATTCATCCTATACTCTTCAAATTTATTCTCTAATGGCTTTCTTAGGTACTCCAAAGTTCATGAGACTAACCAATACTCTCATAAGTCATCTTTATAACAACCCGAAGGCTATCCAAGCGTACATCGACTATGTTGCGAATGGAAAAGTCGATACGCGAACATTTTCGATTTTTGAAGATTTTGAGCTTATGATTTCAATTTATTTTCAAATTAATTTCAAACTCCTCTTAAAATAATTTTTCAATCAAGGATTTCAAACTTATGATTTCAAAATATATATTTCCTAATTTATAAGTTTATTGTGATTATATAGTTTATATATATTTATGAGTTTATAATTATATTATATAGTTATATAAGCCTTTCTCTGAACAAGAGATTTGGAAGGCCATCTGTTATGCTTAGTGACAAAGCTCCTGGGCCTGATGGTTTTTTTGTTCTCTTCTATAAGTAATTCTGGGAGATCCTGAAATGGGTTATTATTAGCTTGTTTAATGATTTTTATAGTGGTGATTTATGTTTAGGTAGTTTTAACTTTGCTAATGTTATTCTTATCCATAAGAAAGAGGGTGCTAATTCCCTTAAGGACTTTAGGCCTATTTCCTTAATTAATTTTTCCGTCAAGATTATTTCTAAAGTTTTATCTAATAGGCTTAGTATTAAGATGAACAATCTCATCGATTTTTCCCAAACTGCCTTTATTGAAGGCAGAAACATAGTGAACGGAGTGGCCGCTGTGTAGGAATACATTAATGTTTGTTGTAAAAATAAATTTCCTTGTGCCATTTTGAAGTTAGATTTCGAAAAAGCATTTGATTAAGTTGATTGGGACTTTATTTGCGAGCTTTGTCTTGCTAGGGGTTTTAGTGTCAGATGGATCAACTGGATCATGCTCTTTCTTAGGTCTGGTTGCTCCAGTATTGTTGTTAATGGAGTCGTGGGTAAGAAGATTCAATCTAAGAGAGGTCTTAGACAAGGCGATCCCCTGTCTCCTCTTCTTTTTAATCTTGGGGTTGATGTTTTCTCCAGAATTATTAAGAGGGCTGTTAGATTAGGTGTCTTAGGTAGTATTGGCAATGAGGAATTTAATAATGAGTTATCTATTCTCCAATTTGCAGATGATACTTTGTTATTTTCCTCTCACTTACCTAAGCATATTATTGCTCTGAAGTTGATTCTTTATTGTTTTGAGATGTTATCAGGTCTCAGCATCAATTTTGATAAGAGTGCTTTAATGGTCCTTAACGATTTTGATAATGTAGAAACTCAGGTTGCTGGTACCTTGAATTGTTCTTTCATGAAATTTCCTTTTTGATTATTTGGGTTTTAAAATTAGGCCTTCGAAACTTAAGAAGGAGGATTGGTTAGTTATTATTGATAAGATTAACAATAGACTTTCGTGTTGGAATAACAGATTTATTTCTAGAGGTGGTAGATTAGTCCTTGTTAATTCGGTGTTGTCAGCTATTCCAACTTATTGGATGGTCGTTCATCGTTTTCCTCAATGGGTTATTAAGAAGATTGACAGAATAAGGCATAACTTCCTTTGGAGTGATGGTCCTATTTGTAGAGGTTATAAATGCATAGTTAATTGGGAGATGTGTTGTAAGCCCAAGAAGGATGGGGGCCTGGGGATAATTAATTTATATAATTTTAATTCTTCCTTGCTAGTCAAATGGTTGTGGAGATTTAGGAGCCCTAACGTGTTGGCTACTTAGAAGAGTATTATTTCCAAATTTTATTATACTAGAGGTGAGTTTATTGTTAGGACTAGTTTTAGTTGGATTAGTAGATTATCTAACTTTTGGAAGTATGTTTTATATTGTTTTAATTTCTTTAATTTAGGTTGTAAGTTGACTGTTCATTCCGGTAATCTTACTTTCTTTTGGCATGATTCTTGGATTTCTTGTTTGCCTCTTAAAATTGAATTTAGTGAGCTTTTTAATATCAGCCGCTTTAAGAATGCTTTGATTAATGATGTTTATAGAAGGGATTTAGATCCCCTGTGGGTGTTTTCTTTTGATGATATTTTAGAGGGTGTATGTTAAGGCAATTAGCCTTACTTAAAGCTAAGTTAGCTTTGTCCCACTTGGATGAGCTTGGTGATTCCATTAGTTGGGGTTTTGATAAGAGTTTAATCTACTCTGTTCATTTTATGTATAATTTTATTAATTTTTCTGGTGTGTATTTGCTTCCTTTTAAGTTTATTTGGAAATCTAATTCTCCTCCTAAAGCCAAGTTTCTTATGTGGTTGATTGTTCATAAGAAGCTTCATACGGTTGAGCTTCTAAAGAAGAAAATTATTAATTTTGATGTTAAATGTTGTTTTTGTAGTCTTCTGGATGAAGATGTTGATCATTTATTGTAACACCCCGTAATTCTATTAATATTAATATTCACAAATTAAAGAGTAACTAATCGCAGACGCGAGAATTGTGGGAAACGGGTTGCACCAGTGTGTTCGTCTCAGAATTCTAGTCGAAATAGAGTCCGAGTTTGCGTGAATTGGACTTCGTATGAAGAAGTTATGGCCATTTGAAGTTTCAGAAAATTCAAAACAGCTCGCAGGAAATTTAAAATTCAAACTAAAAATGCAGAAGCGGGCTGGGCGGGAAAATTCCCGCCCAGGCAGGTCGACTGGGGAGTTGACGCTAGTGTCGACCTACCCCCCCCCAGGTCGACTATAGTGTCGACCTGGGTGTCGACCTGGTCAGTCGGCTAGGGTTTTGACTGAGCCCAATCTTGAGCTGCTGATGTGTCTTTAGGGCTGAGTTGGAAAATTAAACGGTTCAGGTTAGTTCTGAGTTGATCTAACGGTCTAAATAAACCCTAAACTCTATAAATACCTAGGTAGTCTCTCACCCTAATTCATATGAAAAATAGAATAGCTACCGTCATACCGCCGCCATGGAACTCAGTCTAGCCATCGCCAACTAAGAAGGAAGAAAAGCTAATCAAATTCTAGTTCTACTTAATCAAGACTCTCTTTTCTTCTCTAGATTGTGAGTATGATAATCTTAAAAAGATTATTATTAAATTAATTAGGTTAAGTTATGAATGGATTATGAGTAGATGATGTGAATTGTCATATATGTTGTTGTAAACCTTATACTATCATGTATGTTATAAATCCTATGCTATGTGATGATGATATCCTATGTGTTGTAAATCATGCTATGATGATGTTATGTATGTTGAAAGTCTCTATGCTAAGTTGTGATGAATCATACATGTTAAAAAGCCATGATGTTACTATCTATGCTAATTAGTTCATGTTAATCAAATCATGATGTTGATACTATTTGGGCAATGTTGATCTATATGACAAATCACATATGCAAGTTTAGGTTGATTAGTAAAAGTTATGAACATATGCCATGACATCTATTATGACATCTAGAATTATGCTATGACATATGTGATATTCTATGCTAGTTCACACCATCATTATGTTGCCTAAAACCCCATATGCAAGTTTATACATAAATTTGGGCTATGATCATATCATGTAAATTGTGACATTTAACAAGTTGACACCTTTTGATCCTTAACATGTGTAGTTTATGCAAATTTCACCCCTATTATGATTAGATTTATTTTAATTGTCTATATGTTGTGATAATTTATCTTTGTGCTATGTGTTAGACTATTCAAGTCTAGCGTATCTTATGCGTTGAATAAGCAAACGTATAACGTGGGGTAGGGGTAATATTAAGGATTTAATAATAAGAAGTTGGGGTGCAATTGATATGATTTTGCATGCCATGAGTGGATGACCATAATTGAGTCAATTATGGACATCAATAAAAGTGGACTTAATTAATAATTTGGATAGGGAATTATTAAGACTGGGGTAAAAGATTATAAGTGATAATCAATGCTTAGGACACGAGGTTGGACTCGTTTGTGACGTAAACCTGCCCGGACCCGCCCGACAAATCCAGTGGTCACAAATGTCAGCCCAATGTGAGAGGTCCTAGGCCTAAACTAAAGCATAACAGTTGTAAAGACACGAGGTTAGACTCTTTTATGGTGTAAGACTGCCCGGACCCGCCCGGCAAATCCAGCTGCCATAAATGCCAGTCTAATGTGAGAGGTCTTTATGAGGTTATGGCCTGAATGAATTAAGAAATACTTAACCAGATAAACATGTAAAGTGGGACATGGGGGTTAATTAGGTGCCTTGGGTGGCATGAGGAATCTAGTGGGTGCCCTTAGTGGCATGTGAAATACGATTAGTAAGACTTAAACAAACACACATGTAAATGAACATGACTAAGAGGGTTAAATGAGATATACTAGTGGACAAGCTTAGGTGGGTAGCTTGTGGGGGCCCATTTCAACCAGTATCCCAAACGTATCTTTGTGGGCTCGACCCAAGTCGAGGACGGGACACGCATACTGGGCTTGACTATAAGAGGCCAAACGGGGTAGCGGTGGCAATGCAAGTCCAACGGGTTTCCATAGGCGTGTGTGGACCCGGGCTGGTAGGTAAGACGTTGTTGCATCGTGTAGGTATAAGCCGTGCATTCTCAAGTTGTATTGGGTTGCCACTTTAGGGGAGTGATACACCCCACTATGGGGCCAACACGGGTATCTACGAGTAGGGAGCCGATCGAAAGTGGGTAGTGGGGTACACCTAGTGGAGATAGGGGCAGACGGCACCTATGTAGTCAGCTAGGGGTACGTAAGGCTATTTATATGGTTTCTGTGTGAAGCAAGTGGGATCAACCTTTAGGGTGACTGGTGCAGTGTAGTAATGTGCGATACAATGTAGTAATTTTTCGTTAGTAATTAGGTGTGCCTTTGACATTATCTTAAACGTTATCTTTATCTGCTCTTCCTACCTAATAGTTCATAGACATTTACTTGTCTTCCAGCTTATGCCTTAGTCTAGTTATTTTGATAATAGTATTGTTAGAATTATCATACTCGCCAGACTTTATGTCTAACCCCCTCCATTTCTATCCTTTTTCCCTTTCCAGGTCCTCAGGTTGGGCCCTGCTCTAGTGGAGTTTGATTGGATTGCTTCATCTCTCTCTTTGGAAAGCTTGGACCATTGAAGTAAAGTCCAGCTTGTTATTTTCTTTAATGGCTATTTGTGTAATGGGATTATGTATTTTGTCTTTATGAAGATGGATATTGTACTTGACTCTGATTTATGGTTTTATGATGTAACAAACATGGTTAATTCCCGCTGCAATAAAATGAAGTTTTAGATTTCCAAGTACTACTTATTATCTGTCTTGTTGTAATTTTTCTATTCTATATTCACTTATAACCTCCATGGAAGTTAATGCATTCCCTTTGTGAGTGACATTAATGGACGTGGGGTGTTACATTTATTTTTCTCTTGCAATATTACCAACTTTATTTTTAATATGGTTTTAAGGATTTTTGTTTTTGATCGTTTGATCTCTTTTAATAGCTGTGTTGATTATTGGGATTGTGGCAAATTTTCTTATAACTATAGGCAGAGATATGTGTTGGATTCTTTGGTTACTATCATTAGTTGGATTATTTGGTTGGAGAGGAATCATAGATTTTTTCATTCAATTTCAGTCTCTGTTGATAAATATATCATTAGGATTGTTAATTTCTGTCTGGATTGGATGTCTAACTCTCACTATAAGTTCTATGGTGATTTGTGGTTTGGGAGTTTGTAACGACCCAGAATTTTGCGATCTTGTTTATCTGATATACAACACATATCGAACATCCAAGGATCGAAAATAACCGACTAGTTAATGAAAGAAGTTAGAGGGTGAGAATAGGTAAGATAGAACTTATAGAATAGAAGAAGAAGAAGAAGAGCATCATCATCAGAGTAAACACGAAACTCACAGCGGAACGAATAAAATATAACATAACTTTTGATATACAAATAGTATATGTATACAATAACATTGCAGAGTACAACACTTACAACAACAGCGGAAATAAACAATAGCTATATAATCCTGAAACCTCCTGCTCCAAGCTCTCCAATTATATCTGCAAAATCCCGACTACTTGACTGCCCGTACAAATTTAGGCACCCAAGAGTTTAGGGAAAACAACAAAATAAACTCCGGGTCAGTCATGGGACTGGTGTGAGTAAAACAGTTTAAAACAGTTCAAGCAAGTAAATGATATCTCATAAGACCACGCCGTATAACAGAACGGGTTTTTCCTTATGAGAATCCAAATGTCTTTATACCAAAAATCTTTTAATATTATAATAATGTCTATCAACCACAATATAATAATCATCTAGTTTCATCTCACGTTCTACATATATAGTATACAATCAAAACCACAAGCACGTATTGGGTAATGGATTTCGACCTATGACAAGGTATGGAACCACCTTTCGCTAGTGCAACTCTGGAGAGGAATACATGGGTTCAACAAGAACATCTTGCAACCCGGCCACACATGACCGACCACTCATTTCGCTTGAGTGTATCGAATGTATATCACCAATGGTTAGGACCAGCAACCGTTTCCCGAATGGGACTGTATCGACAATAGATTTTTAGAAGTAAATGAAACTCTAGATCAGGTGATTATACACCCTAATAGGTGCGACCTACATAGCCATGCTGCCTGCCCGATTTTTGTCATTTTCCGGTTGTGAGGCTAGAAGCTATGCATATCTTTTTACATATCATATCTTCATTCACTTAGAATGCCACATCATCATACCCGCCAAATCACAAATTGATTTATCCAAAAATAACATGGGTATACAACTTAGAGAAACGAATTCCTCCACCACCAAACGTGAATACATTTGAAGAGATCAACTTACGCGATCTATTGATATACTCTGTCAGACCTTCTTCCATACAAGTTTTCCTGGGACTGGACAAACCGAAGGCACTATTCAGTACATCCATCTTAGGCACTGTTATCTAAGACTTATACAACAACCCTTGCATAAACTCCGTCTTCATTGTATTTAGCATACTTGATTCACAACGCTTATGCCAATACGAAGTGGTTCTTTGGATAATAATCCAACCGGTCTCTCCATATTTACAACGTAAAATGGTCAAAAAATTCGATAGGTGGTGAGTTAACTATCAAAGAAAAATACGTGTGCAAACAACTATATTATTTCCAGATGGAAATTCTATCAATCAATCATCAATCATATATATATATTCATATTTTCCTTATTTTCTATGTTTAGAAAATATACGTTAACGCTAGAAAACATTTCCATAACTTATTTACGTATCACTATTCCTCTATAGCTATCAGTCTCTGATTGTAAACTAGTATAAGAACAATTCCCAAAGTACCAATCCCGAAGGTCGAAACCAACATCAGATAGACACTTAGGAAACCATTCAACTTAACAAGTCTCCAGTCAATTTCTGATTTAGCTTAACTCCATTTCTTAACTCCTTATACATGAACATTTCCTTTTCTAATTCATATTTCCAATTTCAATATTTGATTACGTTTCTGATTCTATTTGGAAAACATTTCCAAATCTTCTTTACTTGGATTTAAATAAATCTTCTCTATTACAAGGTGATAAGGTTTCTTTTCCATGGGCGAAGAGGATCTGGTCTACAAACTCCTCAGCAAAAGAAAATTTGTTACTATGGAAGGTAATGGCAAACGCAATAAACACTAAAGACAAGCTTGTAAAGATCGGTGTTGTTGACAATGGAAACTGTTTACTGTGTAATTCTGCAATGGAGACAAATGTACATCTCTTCTTTGAGTGTACATTTTCTTTTCAGATCTGGGTTAGATTGATGGCTCTTGGTGGTTATCACAGGCCTTCAGTCACCAGCAAAACCGAATGGTTCAATATCTTTAAAGGTACTAGATGGAAATCTTGTAAATCTGAGATGCTTTTAATCATTTTGAAGAAATTTGTATATGCAATATGGTCTGAACGAAACAATAGAGCTTTTGGGCATGGGAGACTAAATGCTAATCAAGTTTTTAGTGAAATACAAGGAAGGATTTTGAAGAAAGTGCAGGCGCCAAAGTAAGATGATATGGCTGCTTATTGAGTTCAAGTAAAGTCTTCTTTTGACAGCTATGAAATGTTGGTTACTTGCAGTTTTGAGTTTTTTTGGAGCTGTTATGTTATATGTCAATGTTTTTTTTTTCTCATTTCTGGAAGTTTGACCAGAAGTTAGATTGTAATTGGATCTTGTATCTAAAGTGAGTGAATAAAATTTTTAAAGTTGCCTTTCAAAAAAAATGTTTAAATCAACATCGCGACGACAACTCAAACCACTATACTTATTTACTAAATTCACTTAACCACTTTCACTCTCGAACCTTAACCATTTCTAAATTAAAAACAAAGTTAACAAGTTGGGGTATAACTAACTCTCAGACCTTAACTGAACAACATTTCAAATCTCAAAATAGGGTAAGTTCATCTTTTAACTCTTTAACACTTCCTTACGTAACCTCCGGATATAATTTACGAGTCCAACTCCTTTACATAATCATTTGATTATAACAGTGGTGTTAAAATTTCCTTCTTCTGAAATATAATAACTTTAATCTAACTCGAATAAATAACGAACAACTAATTTATCAACTCCTATTTGGTTAACTCTTATTCTATAACTCTTATTCGAATAACTCCAATCTAATAACTCTTATTCGATTAACTCTAACTCTATTTAACTCTTACTGGATTAACTCTTATTCGAATAACTTACATCCGAATAACTTATATTTGATAATCTTTCTTCTTCGAATAAACTATATTTGATTTAACTCCTGACGAATAACTAGATTCGATTAACTCCCTTCGAATATCTTTGATTCGATTAACTCACTTCGAATATCTACTATATTCGTTTAATTCCTTTCTTCGAATAAACTAATATTCGATAACTTCTTTCTTCGAATTAACTAATATTCGATTTAACTCTAACTGAATAGCTCTAACTGATTAACTCTAACTGGTTAACTCTTCATCCTTATTCGGTTTCAGATGTCGATGTTGAAATCGATTCTTACTTCTCTATATAAGTCCTGACTTATATATATTCTATTTATCCAATGATAAATATTTACTTTATTTATAAATATTATTTATAAATAAATATGCCCCATTTTCCTGTTTACTTTTTCATATAAGTTCAGACTTATATATCTCTTTATTTATCAAAAGATAAATATTTCCTTTAATCATATCTTATTTGTTTTCCAAATAAATATCCCGTTCAAATTTTATTTGTAAATGGTTTACAAATATTTTCCTTCTCTATTCTATTTGCAAATGGTTTGCAAATATCTCCCTTTCAATTCTATTTGCAAATGGTTTGCAAATATTTCCTATAAAATATCTTATTTATTTATCCTAATTAAATAACCCCTTTATTATCTTATTTTCTAAATAAATAAGTAATTCACTTAACATGTCCTATTTACATAAATAAATATCTCATTTAATACCTCCTATTTATTTAACAAATAAATATCTCCTGTTTATCTTATTCTACTTATTCAATAAATAAATATCTCATTATATTATCTTATTTATTTAACAGATAAATATCTCATTATCTTATTTATTTATATGAAATAAATAATTCACTTTATAAATATTCCATTTATAAAGATTACCCTTCAGTTATAATTCCACTTAACAATATTCCCTATTTATAAATATTAGCCTTCAGTTATAATTCCACTTAACAATATTCCCTATTTATAAATATTACCCTTTAGTTATAATTTAATAATATTTCTTATTTATAAATATTCCAGTTTATAAATATTTTGTTTTCAATATCAGTTTGAAAATCTCCTTTTCCCATTCCGACATTTTATGGTACTTATAGAACATCCAAGGATCTTGGTTATCCCATTACGATCTTGGTTATCCGATATACAACACATATCGAACATCCAAGGATCAAAAATAACCGACTAGTTAATGAAAGAAGTTAGAGGGTGAGAATAGATAAGATAGAACTTATAGAAAGAAGAAGAAGAAGAACGTCATCATCAGAGTAAAAATGAATCTCACAACGGAACGAATAAAATATAACATAACTTTTGAAATACAAACAGTATATGTATACAATAACATTGCAGAGTACAACACTTACAACAACAGCGGATACAAACAATAGCTATATAATCCTGAAGCCTCCTGCTCCAAGCTCTCCAAGTATATCTGCAAAATCCCGACTTGTAACGACCCGGAAAATCTGAACCAATTTAAATTTTTTAAATTGGCTAAAATAATGGATTTTAAATATTTAAAATAAATATTTTAAATAATAGCAATGAAAAATGAGTTAGAATCGACGTTTGAAAACGAATATAATTAATTCTAAGTATAAACAAGGCCTGAAATGGCGCGGTAGTTTCAAAATTTGAATTCAAACTTTGTCTGACTGTACCGGGTGCAAAACAAAACGGATTTGAGTGAAACCAAAAATATTTAAATTTGTTAGTGAATACCTTTCTAACGAATCTGAAAAATCGAAGTTTCATCGCGGGATGCAAAAGTTATGGCCAAATGAATTTTCTGAAAGGTCGCTATGGAATTTATATAGCCCGTGAAATTGGCCATTTTGCATACGACCTCGGAATTCGATGAAACCACCTTTGTTGGATCCGGGATGTGAAGTTATTGCTAGGTTTCTAATTTCATAATTTTTGAAGCTAGTATGTGAGCGTGAAAAAGGAAAATGTGTTTTGGTCAATTATAGTTAAATTGGATCGCCAAAAATGAGGCCATTTTTCAAACTGTCTCAGAATTCGACGAAACTAGTTTTGTTGGAACCGTATCGTCAAAACATAGCTAGATTTATTTTTCGGGAATTTTTAGAATCAGTTTGTGGCCCTGGCAAATTGAAATGTACGTTCAAATTAAATATTGAATGTTATATATTTTAAATTGAAGGAAAACTGATTGAAACAGTCGAATGGGCCTATGAAACATATCCCATTGTGTTCGGAATGGGGGTAAAATGCTAGGGACGATGGTCGTTGGGTTTGGATTGGAGTTCATGTGCGAAAACCCTATTTTTTCGAATTAATATAAATATGGACCTATCAGAATTTTTCTTCATAAAATAAAAACGTATTCTCTCTCCCCGCTACTCAGATCGAAGGCGGAAAAGCCTTCCAACCTTCCAGCTCCGATTCCGACCGCCACGTTCATCAAAACCCCTAGCCCCTTTGCAACTTTTTGAAGATCTCCTCCTCCTCTTTGAATCCATGTAAGCTTCGCCCTCCACCATCAAGTATTTCGCCAGATCCAGCCTCTCAAAGATCGTGACTTTGAACCGCCACCGGGTTCGCCAAAGGCCACCGAGTGGGACCCCCCTTACCTCGTTTTGCGCGCCTCTCCAAGCGCTGCGACGTGGTGTTGGCCGATCTTCATATCGCTGCACGGATTGGAAGTAAAGGCTAAACCTAGTTTTGAACCGTTCAGCTGAGGTACGGCCATATTAATTTTCAACAGTTTTAACACCTTTAAACCGTTGCAAATTTTGAAAAATCATATCTTTTTCGTGTGTTGACGAAATTTGATGAAACAGGAAACATCGTGACCGTGTGGACGTCTTCTACATTCTAGAAGAGACCGCATATTTTTCTGAGCCTTCTGCTATTTTTGGTGGAGTGGAACCCAATGTGAGATTTCTAAATTATAAACGATATGGAAAACGACGATGTATAAATTATATAATCGATGTATGAGTTATATAAGCGTTGTACACCTCTTGTATAAGCGTTGTATAAGTTGTACGTTCGATGTATAAGTTGTATATGCGTTGTAAAAATTATATATGTGTTGAAATAGAAGTGAAATGCTATATATATATATATATATATATATATATATATATATATATATACGCCCCTCGTCCACAAACCATGGGCGATATTTATTGGTTGTGATTGGTGTGAAAATTGATTGATAGCGAATGGTTGATTGGAATTGTTTGTGGTTGAAATTGATTGATTGTGGTTGAAAAATACCCGTTTGTGGTTGAGAAATATTTGGTTGAAACCACATAGGATTAGTTTGTGGAAATGAAATAAATATACATGCCACCTGCGTGCGAACTAGATGCATGATTCCCCAAGGTCAAAAACCGCGAGGTTTTAAGGTAGAGCGAGGAGCCGTACAAGGGACGGTCCCGGTTTTAACTACCCTGCCGTTATGCTGCCGAAATTTTGAATAATATTCATGTGTTAGAATTATTTTCCTGTGTTGAAATTATATTCGTCTGTTGAATAGAAAACCTTCATGTGTTGAATAGAAATTCATTCGTTGAATCATATTCATGTGTTGAATGGTATTCGTGTTTTGAATAAATTGTTTTAACAATAAAAATAACATTTTTACTCTATTTATATAAACTATAGAAAACCTTCATGTGTTGAATCGATATTCATTCGTTGAATTGAAATTCATGTGTTGAATGGTATTCGTGTTTTAAATATAAAAATCACCTTTTTATCGATTTATATAAACTATAGAAAACCTTCATGTGTTGAATCGATATTCATTCGTTGAATTGAAATTCATGTGTTGAATGGTATTCGTGTTTTAAATATAAAAATCACCTTTTTATCGATTTATATAAACTATAGAAAACCTTCATGTGTTGAATAGAAATTCATTCGTTGAATCATATTCATGTGTTGAATGGTATTCGTGTTTTGAATAAATTGTTTTAACAATAAAAATCACATTTTTACTCTATTTATATAAACTATAGAAAACCTTCATGTGTTGAATCGATATTCATTCGTTGAATTAAAATTCATGTGTTGAATGGTATTCGTGTTTTAAATATAAAAATCACTTTTTTATCGATTTATTTAAACTATAGAAAACCTTCATGTGTTGAATCGATATTCATTCGTTGAATTGAAATTCATGTGTTGAATGGTATTCGTGTTTTAAATATAAAAATCACCTTTTTATCGATTTATATAAACTATAGAAAACCTTCATGTGTTGAATCGAAATTCATTCATTGAATTGAAATTCATGTGTTGAATGGTATTCATATTGTGAAAGAAATTGTTTTATAATAAAAATCCCATTTTTAACATCAATATGAAATGTATAAAATAATCTTGTTTTGAAATAAATTGTTTTATAATAAAAATCCTATTTTTATCACCTATATTAACTATATAAAATAGTCGTGTTTTGAAATAAATTGTTTTACATTAAAAATCACATTTTTATTATATACATGAATTGTTAAAGATAGTGAAGTGTTAAAATAGAAGACAGATAGATAAAAATACCATTTTTATCAAATGTATGAAAAGAATATAGTTTTGAAATCGAAGAATCGATATATATATAAATAGAATTGAGATATATCGAATAACGAAGCTGCAGTTCGTATTTTGAAACCGTGATTTCAAACGATTATTGCGGGAGATCCGCCCATCGGATTTTCCCGAAACCGCAACCGTTGGGTTCGCTTTGGAAATATCTTTCCAACGGCACCAACTTTGTAAAAATCCAACGGTTGGATTGTCTGGAATGTTTAATTCAAATCTGAAGAAAAACAGTGCTAGAATCGATTATATATATAATCGAATAACGACACTGCAGTTCGTATTTTGAAATCGAAACTTCAAACGATTATACCGGGAGATCCGACCGTCGGATTTTCCCGAAACTGGAACCGTTGGATTCGTTTTGAAAAGATCTTTCTAATGATGTAAATTTTGTGAAGATCCAACGGTTAGATTTTCAGATATGTGTAAATCAAATATGAAGAAAAACAGCGCCACGGCCGCGTTATGGCCCGAAGCGTCGTTTTGAATAAATTGGCTATTTTAAAATAAATAAAAATAGCGATAAATCGTTATAAAATATTATAAACAATATGGATGTGAAATTTAGTAACTAACTGAAGGTTGGCTAAGTTGAATGGTTTCTTGGGTATTGATCTGATGTTGGTTTCGGATTTCGGGGTTAATATTTGGGAAATCGTTCTCTTACTGATTGACGGTAAGTGACTAATGAATTGAAATGATGCGTGTGTATGTTAGTGTTGCACTTGTTTATTATATACGCGAGTTGCTCAGAAAGACCGAGTTTATCCCATTCTGAATAACTGAATCGACGATAAGAAACCGAAGATGAAGACGGTGGTCGAAGACCGGAGATCTTCACCTCGTTTGGATGGTAACCGAGGTCCTGATTGGGAGGCATCCCGAAATATGGATAATGAGTGGTGATCGTCCAGACGTACGTGGTGATCGATGGGTTTGCGAGGTATATAGTGCCTCCGGTTTTGTTCAGACCCAGGACGGACTTGCAAATGGACAGTGTCTCTGACATTGGAATTTATTCTGTGTGATTGATAGCCATCAATTGCATGGTGTGAATGGCCTGTGTGGCATGCTAAGATGCAGTGATCAGGGCTTCTGTTGAAAAGCAAAGTCTTGTGGTGAAGATCAAAGCCCCGCCTGTGTGGCGTAGCTTTGTGTATAACGTGAATTCGCGAGCCTCACACCCCGGTATGAACCAGAAACGGGAGAAGGACCTCAGGGAGGGAATGCGTTTCTTTCTAGTTAGAAGTGGCGTCAGTGGTTTTACCCGCCCTGACGAGATTGACTTATGTGGTTGTTGCTGTTGCGAGGCGCCTCGGATATATCGGTCGATCCGGGACCGATGGAGTCTTTTGTTGGCTCGTTTACGCCCCAAAGGGCGGGGAAACGTATTGTTCAGGCATAATAATCCACATCGGTGGACCGGCCCTGTCGCTCCAAGGCTTGCCTATGGCTCGGGCTAGAGAGTCGCGAAGTCGGTAAGGACTATCTTTTGCCTTGGTTCATGACGGAAATCCAATTTCCAAATACGTGACTGTGCGGTTTTGATTGTATATATATATGGCGACATGATATATGGTACCCATGCCGTCTATGATTGATAGTTATGATTTGAAATTGCTTTTGATAACATATAAACACTAGTAATAATATCAAATGCTTTTGTTTTATTCGTATCAATCATATTTTGGCCATTATAAGGTAAAACTCTATCCTCCGGTTTGTGTTGCATTGTGTGATGGGAACTGAGTCTTATATTGGCTTCATTTTTATAAAAAGCATTGCGATATTTAAAAAAATGATTTGTTTTAAAGCACTGGCAATCCAATGGAGTAAACCCGTTCCACGAAAGTGGCGTGGTCCTGTGATTAGCCATATTATAAATGTGTTGAGTAGATTTCTCATACCAGTCCTTGTTACTGGCCCTGAGTAGGCCGGGTACGCATGATAGGGGATTCTCGCTTCGCGGTTTGGTAGCGAACGGGAGACTCTTATCCCTACATGTCGCAGTTTAGAGCGTTGGTTCGGCAGTAGCTGCGAGACTCGAGAGGGTCGCCGTAAAACAAGGGATTGGGGGACCAGTGTGAGCCGCGGTAGGTTTTACCTGCTGTACTCGAGGATGAAGGGATGGTTGCAAAGCCTACAGGATTTCGCGGTAACGTCACAACGTGGTATCAGAGCTTTGGTTACGCTTAGTTCTGGAATATAACATATTAACGAACTCGTAAGAAATAGAACCAGTAGTGTTCTAGGACGGGTAACTCATTACAGATAGGATCAGTAATATCCTAGTATGAGTAGCAGAATGAAATAATACCTAGATAGACACATTTACATACAAGTATTTGTCTCTATATTTTGAAATATCTTTTCTATTGACCTGACACTTTGTCTGCTAATTACAGACGCTCTAGAAAATGAGTGCCAGAAACAGAGGAAGTAATACTGACCCGGATATTGAAGCCCTATTTAAGAAATATAGAAATCTGGGTGGAAAGCCGTTCTCGGGTGAAGAATCAATTATGAAAACACAAGCCTGGATTCGTTCGGCTGAGAAAATCTTTGAAGGATTAAAGCTGAGAGATGACCAGAAAAGATTATTGGCGTCCTGGGCACTCCAAGACGAAGCTTTGTTCTGGTGGGATTCAGTTATTAAGGATAATCCAGAAGGTGATATCACCTGGGATAGATTCAAAGTGATTTTCCTGGAAAGATTTACACCTCCTGAAGCGATTGAGCGACTATGTGATGAATTTTCTTATTTGATACAAGGAGATATGACCATTCCCGAATATCATAAGAAATTCAATGAACTTTCTCACTTTGCCCCTCATCTAATTGAAAATCCGAAGAGGAAGAATTTGAGATTTATCAATGGACTTCAAAGAAAATATCAGAACAGTGTAATGAGGAATGTGAAGCTTCCTTTCTCTGAAATGATATACATGGCTTACCAGTACGAAGATCTAGACAAGAAAGGTATGTTACAGTACGAAGAGGAAGTCAGCTCTAGTAATAAAATTGAGTCTGAAACTGATCGTCCTGAGGCCAGTACAATGTCTGAAGTCAGTAAGGAGCCCAAAGTCATTCGAAAAAGGGCCAAATCCGAAAAAGATCCAGTAACGACAGCTGTATGCAGTAACTGCAATAGACAAGGGCATCTCTCGGTAAGTTGTCGATCTCTAAAGAAACCAAAAAGGGATGAATCTAAATCCAAGAATAAGTTTCAAGTGACCCGAGAGTGCAATCTTTGTCATAAGACTGGTCATATAAAGAGAGACTGCTGGATGTTGAAAAAGACCAAAATGGTTCAAGTAAATGAAGTAGCAGAAACCTCAGCACCCTCAATAGTCAGGGAAGGTCTGATGTTTTAGAAGGCACACTCAATGTCAAGAACATTCCAGTTAAAGTATTGTTTGATACAAGCGCGTCACGAAGCTTTATTGCAAAAAGTGCAGTCAGGAAGTTGGATTTGAAATTGTAGAAGCTCAAAGAACCAATGACTGTCCAAAATCCAGTTGGGGGTTCCATAGATCTCAGTTAGGTTTGTGGGGTGCCTGTCTCTTTTTCCTGCTATAAATTCCCTACTATCTCCATCGTCATGAATTTTAAGGAGTTTGATCTTATATTGGGGTTGGATTGGCTAACCAAATATGAAGCAGAGGTCAGATGCGCCGAGAGAGTTGTTAAGGCGAAGGCCCAATCAGGGAATTATATAACCATACCATGTGTAGGCCCGAATTCAAATAGGAAAGACTTCTGGGCAGCTCTCGATGTTTCTCCAGCCCAAATAGAAAATATCCCCGAAGTCACAGAGAATATTCCCGACCTAGTGAAAGATATTCCTGTCATCAAGAACTATGCGGATGTGTTCGAAGAGGTTGTTCGCTTACCTCCGCAGAGAGAAATAGATTTCAAGATGTCCTTGAAAGAGAAGGAAGAACTTGACAATCAAACACGACAGCTAGTATGGAAGGGTCTGATCAGGCCTAGTTTCTCAGATTGGGGAGCAGCAGTGGTGTTCGTCGATTTGATGAATAGAGTGTTCAGAGGAGTTTTGAATAAATTTGTTCTGGTTTTTATTGATGATATTCTAATCTTCTCTAAATCAAAGGCCGAACATGAAAAGCATTTGGAACAGGTTCTAGAAATTCTGAGAAGGAATGTATTGAAAGCCAAACTGTCCAAATGTATATCCTGGCAAGAGGAAGTGAAATTTCTGGGCCACGTTGTATCGAAAGACGGAATTGCTGTGGATCCAAGTAAAATCACAGCTATTCAGAATTGGAAACAGCCCAGTACCCCTACAGAAGTTCGCAGTTTTCTCGGATTGGCTAGTTATTACCGGAAGTTCATTAAAAACTTTTCGAAGATATCTGGTCACTTAATGAAGCTTACAAAGAAGCACTCTAAATTCAAATGGACTCCAGAAAGTGAAGAGGCTTTTGAAGAGCTAAAGTTAAGATTAACTGTAACAACCCGTATTTTTAATAACCTGTTAAGATATAAATTGAGGCAGAATTTAATTTAAAAATCTGAATCAAGGGGAACGGGCTGTGCCATTGCGTTCGTCTCGGAAAAATACGCGAAATAGAGTCCGAGTTTTCGAAAATCGGAGTCCGTATGACCCAGTTAAGGCCCATTGAAGTTTTCAGAAATTTCCATAATTAAAAACAGATTTAAATTTTAAGTTAAAAACAAGGGTTAGGGCACAGCTGGCGTCAGCGGGAAAAACTCCCGCCAAGACCCCCAAGTCGACAGGCATGTCGACAGGGGTCTAAGGGTGTCGACAGCCCTGTCGGCACGGGGTAGCCAGGCAGTTTTGCCTGGCGCACCATTTTGATCTGGGCTTGGTTGTGTGGCTTGGTTCTAGAGAATTCCGAAATCTGACGGACCTAAACTAACCTAGGGTTAATCCTAGGGCTAAAAACACTCTAATCTTCTATAAATACAACCCTAATCCTACCCTAAAACCCCATTATTCATTCTAGCAACCAAACTATGTCAAATTGATTTCTCAAATGGCCTCCACTTAAAAACCCTAAGCCTCTACCCTCTTCATAAATCATTCCTATGAAGATTATGATGTTCATACAAGCATTTCTAAGTTGTATGAATGATCATTAGCTTGCATACATCATCAAGTTGCAAGTTTTATTTGCTAAGCTAGAGTTTTTGGGATTTTTGTTAAGGGTGTTTCTTATTGGAGCTTTGTTTTGGGTTTTTATGCTTGCATAAAGGGCTTCTCAATCTTTATTAGTAGATTTGTGTCTTCATAATATTTGTAAGCCCTCTTACCTTCATTTTAGAAACTCTAAAGTTAATATGTGATGAAAGTTGGGATTTATGCATGTTTAATAAGTTATGCATGCTTATGCGAGTTCACTATGCTATGTTATGCATGTTTAATAAGTTATGCTTGCTTATGCGAGTTCACTATGCTATGTTATGCATGTTTAATAAGTTATGCATGCTTATGCGAGTTCACTATGCTATGTTATGCATGTTTAATAAGTTATGCATGCTTATGCGAGTTCACTATGCTATGTTATGCATGTTTAATAAGTTATGCATGTTTATGCAAGTTCACTATGCCATGATTTGCAAGTTTAACAAGTTATGCATGTTTATGCAAGTTTACTACACTAAGTTATGCAAGTCTAACATGTTATGCATGTTTATTATGATATGTAAGATTTATCATGTATGTTGTGCCAAGTTCCCTCTTTCTATCCTTTATGCGTTATGACGAATATATAAGCGATACAATGACGTTGGGTTTTTTTTGGGTAAAACTTAAAATATATGAAAATATAAGATTGGGAATTTACCTATTAAGTTAGGTCTACCCCTTGGGAATTTACCTATTAAGTTAGGTCTACCCAAGTAATTGTTAAACTTGTAATTATGTTTTGAAATAAAGTGGACATGACACTTAGAAAACATAAGTGTGGCCAACTCGAGGTTGGGTTGAGTTTGTAGCGTAATTCTACCCGGAACCTACCGGCTTAACTAGTGGCTACAAACAATAGGACCCAATGTGAGAAGTTGGTCATTTGGTGCCAAAACCCGAGGTTAGACTAAGTTGTGGTGTAAACCTACCCGGACCCGCCCGGCCTAACTAGTAACCACAACAAGGTATAATGTGAGAGGTTAAGGTGCATTAAATTAATTAATGCCTCATGATTAGGGTTAAGTCAGGGTCCACTAATACTTAACCAATTTGGGGATTCGAGGGATTGAAATGGGGTTAAGTTGTGAACTGTCGGTTACACTTAACCAATTTAATCCATGATTAGTGAAGGGTTAAATCACACTTAACCCTCTTAGAAAACCCTAGCAACGTGGTCTGTTCCAGCAGTAATCCCAGTTGGGTATCATTCACAACCCTAGAGGCTAGGCTAGGGCGGGGGCACGATTACTGGACGGATGTAAGCGACCAAAAGCGATGGCTGAGTGGTACAGCGGTGCGGGTCCAGGCGGGCTACGGACGTGCACGTAGTCCGGTGTTGGACAAACTCGAGGCACGGGTACCAGTAGGTTTAGACTGTGCATTATTGCTTCAGTGTCTGGGGTTGACACCCGAGGGCTTGATACACCCGAAGGTGGACCCAGCACAGTCTGACTACAACCATATGTGGGCCGTATGGACATCAACACTGGATGTGTTAGGTTTATAGGGAGCCGATCGACTAGACCGTTGGGCTGGACCTTGTATTAAGGTCACCTCATATTATTGGGCCAAAGTTTGGGCTGAGGGATCAATACCCGTTATGTTAGTTTGCTAGTACACGGTGGTGCAAAGCTTAATCTTCCTTATGTGATGACACCTTTATCTATTGCCAGTATGTTCATCTCAGTTTCCATCATGATGTTAACTTTATTAGTTTATAGACTGATCGTAGTAGGGCTTACCAGTCTTTTTGACTGACCTGTTTTCTTTCGCTTCTTTTCTTCCGTTTCCCCCCCCCCAGGTTCTCAGGGAGGGAACAGTGGTGCTTAGCTTGGATCGCTTGCTTGTTTGCTGGATAGCTCATGTATGTCTGGACATTGAGCTCGCTATGGTTTATCATCTTTATTTGGGGATAGCACTATGTATTTCAGTATTTCTGTTTATGATGTACTAGACATGTTTATTTTGGCAGTTGACTTTATGATGTACTAGACTTGTTTTGAGATGGTTTGAGATATTCCGCTGTTTTATTCTCATTTACTCTGTTTTATATATATATTTATGTTCTTGTTCTGCCTTGATATATCATTATGCATGCTTACCCAGTTCTAACGCCCCCCAGAAGCTAGTGCCCCCGAAAGAGTGACCCTAGCGGAGGTGGGGTGTTACAAATTTGGTATCAGAGCATATGGTTTACAAGAAAGAACAAAAAGTTTTTAAAAGACTTTTGAAAAACTACTTTCAAAACAAGTATAAAGTATTTTCCAAAGAAAAGTCTAGTATTTTAAAAGGCTATTCCCCAAAAAGCCATTAGCGTTATCCTTCGTTCCCTTGACCTAATCTTATCTTATCTTTCGTTTCAGTATGGCTGGGAATCTTGCCATCCCAGATGGAGTAAACGTACCACTCTGGTATAGGAGACTTCTAGACGCTAGGGCGGCAGCTGGCCCCGCAAACCCTACTCCCACTCCTCCTCCTGTAGTTGAGAATCCTCCCCCTAATGTCCCTCCTCCGGTGGTTCCTGTTCCTCCTCCTCCAGTTGCTGAGGCTCCTCTTCCTCCTCCTCCCCCTCAGCATCCTCAGGTTGAGTTCACGAAGGTTTGTAAAGACTTCAAGGCGATGGGAGGCAAGAATTTCCTAGGCACGGAATCTTTTGTTGAAGCTAGGAATTGGTTGAAAGACACGGAGGACTTGTTTGCTATCTTTAGGATTGATGACGAGAGGAAGATCTTATTGACAGTGTGGCTTTTGAAGGACGAAGCAGCCTATTGGTGGGAGGTCACCAATGGGTCGAGGCCCGTCGAGACTTGGGCCGATTTGAGGGCTAGATTTGTGGCCAAGTTTCTATCTTCGGCTGAGGCGAATTTACAGATGGAGAAGTTCATTGCATTAAAGCAAGATGATATGACTGTCAAGGAGTATGTGAACAAGTTTAATCAGCTGGCCCGTTTTGGTTTGGATATGGTAAACACTCCTGAGAAGAAGGCTCTTCGATTTGCTAGAGGGTTGAATGAGCCGCTGCAGGGTTTAGCGATGTCGCATATTCCGCATGGAGCTACTTTTGAGAGTTTGGTCGATATGGCTCTACTTCAGGGAGATGGAAAGAAAGAAGTCAAGTCAAGTGATACTCAAGCAAAGAAGAATGATTCTCAGGGTAAAGGCAATCAAGGTGGTCAAAGCAGTCAGGGGAATCAGGGCAAAAACAAGAAGGGGAACAACAACAAAGGCAAGGGAAAGTGCAACTTCTGTGGTATACCTGGACACTTTGCTAAGGATTGTAGGAAGAAGAAAAGGAAGCTTAGTGGTGGATGTTTTTCCTGTGGTGAGACTGGACACCTCAGCAAGGAATGCCCGAAAAAGAAAGGGCAGGGTCAGACTCAGCGTACAGGATCATCTGGAGGGCAAGTGCATGCTCTCAACACCACTCCAGTTCCCGAACGAGGTATTGTTTCTGTTGAGAACCTTGTTTATATTTTCGATCTTCCAGTTCGGACTTTGTTTGATTCTGGTGCATCACATAGCTTTATTTCATCTGATCTTGTTGATAGTTTGCACCTTAGTACTAGCTTAGTGGATGATCCCGTTTGTGTTTCGAATCCCATTGGGGGTTCTGCTCATCTATCTATGATATGTGAGGATCTGAGGATCTCTATACTCAGTGTAGAGTTCTTGTGTAGTGCGTATGTTCTTGGTTTCAGGGGATACGGATTGATTTTGGGCATGGATTGGCTGTCCAGACATGGAGCCATTCTTGATTGTGAGCATAGGGTTGTGAGGCTTGTGACTCGCCTTGGCAACACCTTAGAGATTTCATGCAATCCGAAGGATCCCGTCATGTTGTGCTATCTTGAATCTCTCGACTCGTCAGAGGAAACCCTTCAGTCTGTAAGGGTGGTCCGAGATTATCCAGATGTTTTTGAAGAAGTTAAGGGGTTGCCCCCTAAACGAGAGATTGATTTTCGCATTTATCTGGTGGATAATGCTAAGCCTGTTTCTTTGCCCGTTCGGCACATGGCTCCGCGTGAGAGACGGGAGCTCAGCAAGCAAGTAAAGGAGTTGCTTGAGAAGAACTTCATCAGACGAAGTATATCCGAATGGGGAGCGCCTGTGGTGTTTGCTACTAAGGCATATGGTTCTCTTCGACTTTGTGTGGACTATAGAGAGTTGAATAAGCTGACTAAGAAGAACAGACACCCATTACCGAGGATTGATGATCTTTTTGACCAGCTTGTTGGTGCTTCTGTTTTCTCTCAGCTTGATCTTGCTACTGGATTTCATCAGCTCAGAGTGGCTGAAGATAGTATAGACAAGACTGCATTCAGAACTCCAGATGGATTCTTTGAATGGCTTGTTATGCCGTTCGGTTTGACGAATGCACCCGCGTATTTCGTGGACTTGATGAGTAGGGTGTTTCGAGAGTTCTTGAACAAGTTTGTCGTGGTCTTTGTGGATGATATTCTGATCTTCTCTAAGGATGAAGAAGAGCACGCGAGGCATCTTGTAGAGGTGATGGATACGCTTAGAGCGCATCAGTTAAAGGCCAAGTTCTCCAAGTGTCACTTTTGGAGAAGGGAAGTTCGGTTCCTTGGGCATATAGTATCTAAGCAAGGCTTGGCGGTGGACCCCGCTAAAGTAGTTGCTGTGCAGGATTGGAAGACTCCAAGGAATGCAACCGAAGTAAGAAGTTTTCTAGGTCTTGCAGGTTTTTACCGGAAGTTCATCAAGGACTTCGCGAAGATATCCGCTCCTCTTACTAAGTTGACGAAGAAGAACTTAGTTTTTTCTTGGGATATGGACTGTGAGCTTGCTTTCCAGAGACTCAAGAGAGCCCTTACCTCAGCACCAGTTCTAGCTTTACCCGATGGTGGTAAGATGTTTACCGTGTACACTGATGCTTGTGGCACGGGATTGGGCGCCGTTCTGATGCAAGAAGGCAGAGTTATATGTTTTGGTGGTAGGCAACTTAAGGTGCATGAGAAGAATTATCCCACTCATGATCTAGAGCTGGCAGCAATAGTATATGCACTCAAGGCTTGGCGTCATTATCTTCTGGGAGAGAGATTTGAGCTGTATACTGATCATAAGTCTTTGAAGTATCTCTTTTCGCAGAAGGATCTGAACTTGAGGCAGCAAAGGTGGATGGAATTCTTGGCATCCTACGATTTTGATATAGCCTATACCCCTGGCAAGGGAAATGTTGTAGCGGATGCGTTGAGTAGAAAAAGGTTGACACTAAGTCCTCTATTTGTTGAGATGAAGAATTTAGAGTTCTTGGCAACCTTTGATTTCTCTTTGGCAGTTGAGTCGATGACCGGTTCTTTAGCATCTCTTGAGCTCAGGCCTACCCTTCTGGATCAAGTTGGGGCTTCGCAGAAGCAAGACCCTCAGATAACTGAGATTATGGATAAGCTGATTCGAGGGGAGACATCTAGTCACCTTGCTCGATATTCTATAGATGATAAGGGTTGGCTGAGGAGAGACGGAAGGCTTTGTGTTCCGATGGTGGAAGACTTGGTGAGGAAAGTTCTTGATGAAGCACATCGCTCCAAGTTGACTATACATCCAGGCGGGGATAAGATGTACCAAGATATGAGGCGTATTTTCTTTTGGCCTGGGATGAAGAAGGATGTGGCGGAGTTTGTCTCTAGATGTATCATTTGCCAGCAAGTTAAGGCCGAGCCAAAGAAGCCCGGTGGGCTATTGCATCCTCTGGACGTTCCACTTTGGAAGTGGGAGAGTATCTCCATGGACTTTATTGATGGGCTTCCAAGGTCAAGGAAAGGGAACACGAGCATTTGGGTTATTGTAGATAGACTTACGAAGAGTGCTCATTTCATTCCAGTAAAGAGCAAAAGGACCGCATCTGGACTAGCATCAGTATATCTTCGTGAGATAGTACGACTACATGGAGTCCCTTCTAGCATAGTCAGTGACCGAGACCCCATCTTTACCAGTCAGTTCTGGAACAGTTTGCAGGAAGCTATGGGCACGAGGTTGAACCTGAGTACGGCTTATCACCCACAAACGGACGGTCAGACAGAAAGGGTGAATAGGGTACTTGAGGACTTGTTGAGGCTTTGCATTCTGGATTTTGGTGGTACTTGGGAAGACCATCTTCCTCTTGTGGAATTTGCTTATAATAACAGCTATCAGGCGAGCATTGGGATGGCACCATTTGAGGCTTTATATGGGAGACCATGCAAGTCACCTACATGTTGGTGGGAGACTACAGATAAGCTTATACTTGGACCTGACATGATTAGAGATACATCCGAGAAGGTCGAGTTGATTAGAAGACGGATGAAGGCGGCCCAAGACAGACAGAAATCTTATGCTGATAGGCGAAGGACTGATTTGGAGTTTGATGTTGGGGATATGGTTTTCGTGAAGGTTTCTCCTTTGCGGAATGTGGTTCGGTTTGGAGCAGTAGGAAAGTTAGCACCAAGGTTTGTGGGACCGTTTCCAGTTGTAGAGAGGATCGGGCAGATGGCCTATAGAGTGGAATTGCCCGAGAAGCTAGCTGGAGTGCATAATGTTTTTCATGTTTCGCATCTCCGGAAGTGTTTGCATGAGTCAGCAGAGGTGGTTGAGCCAAGTGTTCTAGAAGATGTGGAAGTAGAGAAAGAAGCTACCTTGAGGAGAGCTCCGATTCGTATCTTGGGGACAGAGACCAAGAAGCTGAGGAATCGTGAGGTCAAGTTGGTGAAGGTTCAATGGGGTGAAGTCGAGGAAGACGCAACTTGGGAGACTGAAGAGAAGATGCGTAGGCTTTATCCATTCCTTTTTGAGGGTACACTCTCAATCTCTTTATCTTTCCATGTCTATCTAGTTTATCTAGTTCATCGTGTCTATCTTATCATGAGAACCTTAGGTAGAATCCTTTGGATGAAACATGTGTTTGAGACATGTTATGTTTGATGGTTGCAAATGGTTGCAAGTGTTTGCAAGTGGTTACTCGTGGATGCATGATACACATTAGGCACTAGATCGGCTCACACACTCCTCATATTGCATGTGCATGAGTGTTTATGCTTATTCTTGGATGAAATTTGTATGCTATCACATGGGTGTTGCATATGGATGTATGATTGAGCACGCATGCAGATATTATACATTATGTTAGGGATTTGCATACATATGGATACATTTCACTAACATATTTAGCATTGATCTTTGCATTAGATAAGTACATATACACACACTTTTGCATATGCTCATACGGCATTTAGAATCTTTTAAGGACAATGGTTGCTTGTGGATGATGTTCTGAGTAGATGGATGTTGGATGGTAGGATATGTTCTTCCTAACTTGAAGATTTCGGGGACGAAATCCTTTAAGGAGGGGAGAATGTAACAACCCGTATTTTTAATAACATGTTAAGATATAAATTGTGGCAGAATTTAATTTAAAAATCTGAATCAAGGGGAACGGGCTGTGCCATTGCGTTCGTCTCGGAAAAATACGCGAAATAGAGTCCGAGTTTTCGAAAATCGGAGTCCGTATGACCCAGTTAAGGCCCATTGAAGTTTTCAGAAATTTCCATAATTAAAAACAGATTTAAATTTTAAGTTAAAAACAAGGGTTAGGGCACAGCTGGCGTCAGCGGGAAAAACTCCCGCCAAGACCCCCAAGTCGACAGGCATGTCGACAGGGGTCTAAGGGTGTCGACAGCCCTGTCGGCACGGGGTAGCCAGGCAGTTTTGCCTGGCGCACCATTTTGATCTGGGCTTGGTTGTGTGGCTTGGTTCTAGAGAATTCCGAAATCTGACGGACCTAAACTAACCTAGGGTTAATCCTAGGGCTAAAAACACTCTAATCTTCTATAAATACAACCCTAATCCTACCCTAAAACCCCATTATTCATTCTAGCAACCAAACTATGTCAAATTGATTTCTCAAATGGCCTCCACTTAAAAACCCTAAGCCTCTACCCTCTTCATAAATCATTCCTATGAAGATTATGATGTTCATACAAGCATTTCTAAGTTGTATGAATGATCATTAGCTTGCATACATCATCAAGTTGCAAGTTTTATTTGCTAAGCTAGAGTTTTTGGGATTTTTGTTAAGGGTGTTTCTTATTGGAGCTTTGTTTTGGGTTTTTATGCTTGCATAAAGGGCTTCTCAATCTTTATTAGTAGATTTGTGTCTTCATAATATTTGTAAGCCCTCTTACCTTCATTTTAGAAACTCTAAAGTTAATATGTGATGAAAGTTGGGATTTATGCATGTTTAATAAGTTATGCATGCTTATGCGAGTTCACTATGCTATGTTATGCATGTTTAATAAGTTATGCTTGCTTATGCGAGTTCACTATGCTATGTTATGCATGTTTAATAAGTTATGCATGCTTATGCGAGTTCACTATGCTATGTTATGCATGTTTAATAAGTTATGCATGCTTATGCGAGTTCACTATGCTATGTTATGCATGTTTAATAAGTTATGCATGTTTATGCAAGTTCACTATGCCATGATTTGCAAGTTTAACAAGTTATGCATGTTTATGCAAGTTTACTACACTAAGTTATGCAAGTCTAACATGTTATGCATGTTTATTATGATATGTAAGATTTATCATGTATGTTGTGCCAAGTTCCCTCTTTCTATCCTTTATGCGTTATGACGAATATATAAGCGATAGAATGACGTTGGGGTTTTTTTTGGGTAAAACTTAAAATATATGAAAATATAAGATTGGGAATTTACCTATTAAGTTAGGTCTACCCCTTGGGAATTTACCTATTAAGTTAGGTCTACCCAAGTAATTGTTAAACTTGTAATTATGTTTTGAAATAAAGTGGACATGACACTTAGAAAACATAAGTGTGGCCAACTCGAGGTTGGGTTGAGTTTGTAGCGTAATTCTACCCGGAACCTACCGGCTTAACTAGTGGCTACAAACAATAGGACCCAATGTGAGAAGTTGGTCATTTGGTGCCAAAACCCGAGGTTAGACTAAGTTGTGGTGTAAACCTACACGGACCCGCCCGGCCTAACTAGTAACCACAACAAGGTCTAATGTGAGAGGTTAAGGTGCATTAAATTAATTAATGCCTCATGATTAGGGTTAAGTCAGGGTCCACTAATACTTAACCAATT